>CM057845.1:10505338-10555934 GCA_030068395.1 Apalone spinifera
CACTTCCACTTGGGGAATCATTTTTAATACTTTAATATGTTATCCCTACACCATTCATTCATGGATCTTAAGGTACTTGGCAAACATGAATTTAGCCTCCAAAATGTATTATTGCAGTCATGTTTTCAGATGGTTAAAGTGAGGCAGAGAGAAGTTAAGCAGTTCTCCTACTAGCAGAGCCAAAAATAGAATCCAAAGGTCTCTGACTCCCAGTTCCCTGCTGCCACCTCTCTCAATACCTAGACCAGTTAAAATATGATTACATGTGACCTTTTAATCTAAATGTAATAGGACTCTTCTAAACGGTTGCCTGTATAACTAGGTAATGACCCTGTTATCGAATGCATAGGTCAAAGTTTTGATGGATATTTATTTCATGGAATGCTTTTGCCCCTCCATTCTAATCTCCCTTTCCTTCCCAGCTCCCAATTTAAGTACATATTTTCACTATTCATCAGCCATGAAAAGGATGTTATGGAATAAATTCCTATAAGACAGGTGGCATTAACAGCAAAACAGTAAGAGGAAAAAATATTCCTTGAAGACACTATTTTAATGGCTTCCATCATTTGAATGGAAGTCTTCTAACCGGTGCCTTTAACCCCATAGTGAAGTGCTGGGATTTTTTTTATGCCACCTTCTCATGCTGAATTTATAAACTAAAGCTATAACATCAAGAGAAAAGGCTTACTGTCACCAAAAGGTTAATTACACACAAAACCAAGCCTCTATATTTTTTCCTATTATATACTTCACTTCAAGAGCTCCCCGTCTTGGAGAAATTGAGGCTTGTTGTTGTCATGTCTGGCTCCAATCAATCCTGTTACCATTAAACTGTTGTCATCTAACATAAATGAAATTGACTTCTGCGTACACACTCCTGATTTGCCAACATCAAGCCATCTTCCCCATTTCTCTTGCTTGCTCCTGTCACCGAGTCGCAGCACAGAGAGAGAAATTTTCCTTCCACGGATATGTGAACAAACCCTAATTTCCCTTTTGCCTGGAATAATTTTGCTTGAGATAGTCCTGTAGGGATCTGAGCCAGTTTGCCATTACCAACTTTCTGTGGGGTTATAATGATTTTTGCTTTTGTTGACAATTTGGGTAATGACAGCGAAACACAATAACTGAGGAAACGTTTTGGTTTGCAGCAATTTCCTGTGGGAGAAATCAATGCCGGTATTAAAATTATACTCCAAACGGAACACATTTAAATTTTTAAAGGTTGTATCTTTCAGAAGGAAACAACTACTAATTTATAATGATGTGTGCTGTGGCTGGGATAGTTGTCTTTAAGCATATCCATTATGAATGCTTAGTTGCAAATTTAGGTCCTGTTACTGCATCTGGCTGCAGGCGAAGCCTGACAGATATCAACAGGATTCATACAGTCACAGTCCACCCACAAAGATCCAGTTTAAGGATCAGTGCCTTAGTCACTGGGATTCTCATTGGGTTATGTATTGTCATTCCATACACAGGCAAAATGTGTGGGGGTCAAGTTTTCCTTATAACTTATTAATTTTTAAATAGAGTAGCATACATTGATTAGACTGGTTTACATCAACTCACCAGATAGATTTTTATTCTGTTCAAATTTTAAAAAGCATAATTTAAAAATTTTAAGTATTAATAACCGCATTTTATCATGTACATACATAGTTTACTTTACAAAGCATGTGGTGTAGAATAGCATTATGCTGACTGTAATAATACTTGACACTGATAGTAGTCTAGAAGATTTACCTGGAGTTGATCAGATCCTTAACTCAATTCATTTAAATCATTGCTCTGCTGTGGGTCTGGGGATGAGGGGTTCAGTATGCAGGCTGCCCCAGGGAGAGAGGACAGCCCTAGCCTTCTATCATCGCAGAAGTTTCGGGCCAGGTGAGAAGCGCCTGCCCATGGCCACTGCAGCTGCAGTGGGCACAGCTAGGGGAAGTCCCCTGTCTGGGGCAGGTCCAGGTTCATCTGCCCAGCCAGAGTGAGGAATGCAGCAAACTGTGCACTTTCCCCTAACTCTGTGATGAAGGGGAACAGCCAGCAATGTCCTTGTATGAATTTGGGGGGGCTTCAGCCTCCCTGCCCTCCCTCCTGGGAATGGGAGGCTCAGGACTGGGGTAGTCCCAGACAGATAGGGGTGTACCTCCAGCCAACTCCTTCCACCTGCTGGGTAATTCTTTCTCTTTTTTGTATGGATTTATGAGATGCAATCCCATTCTAGGCACATCCTATTTTCCTGGCACAACCCAACCTTTATCTTGCTTTTAAGTTATGGTAAGAGGAAGCTGTATACAAATTTGGTGGTACTAGCTCTTACTGTTTAGGAGTTCTTAAACAGACAGACATACAAACCCAAATATATAGTAGATAGTAATTTTCATCGGTAGATCTCAAATCAATTAGAAGAACAGGTTAGGTAAACACGTGTCTCAGTGCAGGGCAATGGACCAGATGACCTAAGGTGCCTTCCAATCTTAATTTCTCTGAGAGGTTTATCTTTGGTAATATCTTCTTATAAATGGAGAAACTGAAATGTGATGAGTTGAATTGACTCACCCATGGTCAGGCAGCAGGTCACTGATACAGCCACAAACAGAATCATGTCTCCTGATTCCCTGTCCCCTGCTTTAACTACTAAATTGTTTGTCTCCTGTAACTGCCCTCTACTCAATTTACTGAACACTTTCTGAGCACAGGGTTTTCCCTTCCTTTGTTCTATTAAATGGCCAAGCTACTTCTAGAAGAAAAATGACAATATTTACACAGATTATTGTTATTCATTTACCTTTCTCCTGTTCAAATTCTTCTGTAACTAAAAGCAGCCAGATGAATTTTCTCATAAAATCTCTCTCCTACCTTGAGACCTCTTCTATTTATACAACAGTTTTTTACAGCTGTGATATGAACTCCTAGAAAGGGAAAATTGAACAATGGAAATTTTGGCAAGCCACAGCTCTGGAATACTCTGTGAGAATATGATTGGTACATAAGTCAACCCAAAAGAGTAGAGTACTTTTGCATTGGTTGCTGAAAGAAGTCTGAACTTCACACAGCGCTTTGACACAGGTGTGAAACAGATGTTGAGTTAAAGAATTGTGACTGTACACCAAACAGATATGTTAAAAACTGTATTTAAAGGTTAATATGATAAAAATTGAGTTCATGTGAGAGTGATAGAAATATTGATCATAAAAAATATAGTGGCCCAGATTTCAGTTGAAAAGGAAAAAAAAACTAGTTGATGTATGAAGAATTTGAGTTGTGACACTAAGATCAATGGCTGTATTTTCACCCAGTGAAGCATGAGAGCTTCAGATAAGGGCAGTTTAGTCAGTGAAATACTGACTGACATTGCCCTTTTACTGTTGGCATTTGGTCTCTAATATTGATCTTGACTGTCACAGCCAACAAAGTATACCGAGGCTATCTTTGTGTTCAGATAATGCCACATGTGATGCTTTCTGAGTTATAGTCAACAGCAGAGGGCTTTTAAGGGGTTAATTTTGGTAGTCTTCATAGTGTATTTGATTGCATCTTGTATATTGCTACAAGCCATTATAATCTTCTGCCAATCAATCAGAAAGCATAACCCACCATAATCTGCCGAGACTCTTCAAATCCCAAGATTCAGTATTCAGCCTCCAGTGAGAAATGCTGTACTGTTACAAGCAACAGCTATACATCACATGCATGCTTTGTTGACTATCAACTGTTAGATATGAGGAATACAATATATCTGAGAATAAACAGTAGTATCAGCTAAACTGGCTAAAGGATAAATCAGAAAGAGAAAACCCAGGACTCGTTCTCTAAAAGTATGGTGGTGTTGATAGGAGTGAAGTTGTAGATGTTAGAAGTTTGAATAATGTTAGAGCGATAACCTAGGAATGTTGTATCAGAAATTTTTCGATAAAGCCCATTGCTTGGAGATTGGGGCTCAGAATCTCATGTATATAATATTTTTGGTAAATCTGGTTTAGTTTGGGTGAGAAGTGCTTAAAGAAAAGTTTATTCCGTCTGGTGTGTTATGTTATCCCAGACAACAGCAAGAAAAGCACAGAAACAGGTGAATGACTTGTGCATGATGACAGGGGTACAGTATGAAGAGTCCAACTGTAGAAACAGTGTCAGGTTTCAAGAGGGATTTAGCTTGGTGTGGCACCAGAGGTGTAGAAATTCAGGCTTGGCCCCAAGCTGTTGCCCATCCAACCCTGAGCACATGAACATGTAATACTGGATACTCAGCATACTTGATAATGATCTCTGTCCTATGATGCTGTCTGCCTCTGCATCCCTTATTGCTAATAAAAGAATAAGTCATGAATGCCAGCAATACCTGCCGCTCCAGATAGTTCACTTGTCTCCCCCTCTTTCTTATTTCTAGAAAGAAGCTCTGAATTTCAGAATCTAGTTATAATTCTTTAGTGTTGTAATTTAAAACATCCTGAGCTGCTCTTTACAGTGTCTGCATTTGTTTTTAAAATGCAGCCACGTACAATGAGAGACTACGCCACCATTTTCCTTTAAAAAATGTCTGTGCAAACTGAGCATTGGTGACAGGTTTCAGACAGACTCCTCTGGAGACTCAAGCTCTGTGCATAGCCATAGAACAGAGACTGTGGGGAAGCAGCAGCAGTGAGTACATCCTCCCAGACCTGTTTATCAGTGTACGCCAGCCCTGACGTTGAGGAAGGTTAGTCTTCTTTTTCTACTGCACAAATAATTTTGTGGCTCTCTGCTCACTGATCAATGGTGGAAGTGTTACCCACACACCTTCTGGGTGTGGTGTACTGTCCCATCTACTGGCATCAAGACTAGTTACAGAGAGAATCATGAGTCTGCTCTACATCCTTAGCTACTAGCCAACTGACTTTAGGTCATGTGGCAGAGGCACAGGTTGTAAGCTCCAAAGGTCCTAAGTTCAATTCCACCTGTCAACATTACAGTACTCTCTGGGTGAAAATCTACATGGAGACAACCTATTTCATTTCACATAGGCCACTAAATAGTTGTCTGATGGTAACTATGCAGTTACAGTCAGACTATCCCTTGAATTCTGCTTTCTTCACTCAATTATGAGAGGATCTGGGTATGTCTATATTGCAATCACCATGTCTATAGTGCAATTGCACAGACAGACCCAAGCTAGCTTTCAGCTAGAGAGATGGGGGCCAGAGCAATAAAGCTTGCAGCAGCACACACTTCAGTAAAGGCTACAAAAGTGCCCCCAGAAACCTGGGAAATTACTCCGATTTGTCAGGTTGGCATCCAGAGACTTTTGTAGTGGCAGTGAGTGAAAATGGGCCAACTCAGGATCCAAAATGTGTTATAACTTACTCTTTTAGCACAAAAATAGTGACTTGCCCTGGATGTAATGAAACAGAGTGCTGTTGAGTTGTAGCTTTCATAGCTACAAAACAGAAATTGACACGCTTACATATTTGTTTTCTTTTCAATTTTTATAACGGATAGAGGGAGGAGCTAGAATATGTAGCTAGTGGGGGAAATACAGTTCTCTGGTTAGTCTCATTAAGACATATAAAGTTCTTTGAGATTTTGGGCAAATGGTGCCTTGTACAGTAATTTGGAAACCATTCTGTATAGTCTCCATTATGTCCTACACGGCAAGACAGTTTTGTGGACCAGGTATGAAATGGAGATATCTCCTAATTTTCTTTTTTTTTAAATCAGCTGAGTTTGATATTAAATCCAGAATCTCGTATTTATTAGCAAATGCCTATGAGATGCATCCAATTCCTTGATGGCTGATTGGAAGCCAGAAGAGCAAGAGTGGGCTCAGTAGTCAGGATGGTTGTTAGTGCTTCTCTTCAGGAAAAAGGGTGCATGCCAGTTAGATTAATAATGTTTAGACTGTGGCTAAACACTTCTTCTTCCCTGATCCTATTAACCTAGCAGTCAGTTATAGTCCTAATCTGATTCTTCCTTTTTCTTTTTCTGGGGCAAATCAAGATGTTGGTGATAAAGCCTCTAAATGACTAGAACCCAGATATTTCTAATTCCCTAAGTAGCACCTGTTGTCAGTTCCTGGAACCAGAGAAAGAGCTTTCTCAGCTGGCTGAGGGCCTTCATCTTTGGGATATGCTCAGTTTGACTTGTCACTGTAATTTACAGGCAGGGGTGTAGCATTACCAGAGTCTTATGTAAGATGTATCTCTGGCCTACCTTGTTTAATTCCTAACCCATATCATAGTAATTGTTCTAAATATAACTTTTACTGACGAATGAAACTACTCAAAGACTGGGTTACAACACACTTTAACAGCTTATGAAGATGTATTTGATAGTACAGTACTAGTAGCTTTAATGTAATGACAATTTAAGCCCATTGGCAGACCACATCAGTGTTGTCTTTAGCTCACTGACAAAAAGCAAATGGGAATAGCCAGTGACAGGCTGGGGTCCTTTTTACATTCCATTGTATAGTTTTGGCATTCTAGGCACTTGCTGGTGGCTCTGACTTATCTCCGTGGTTTTCAAACTTTTTTTTCTCGTGATGCAATTGAAGAAAATCATTGATGCCCGCAACCCAACGTGATTTGACTAGAGTGTGGGCTCTGGGGAGGGGATAAGGATGAGAACTTGGAGGAGGCTCCGACTTTGGCATGGGGTCAGGGCTGGAGCAGGAGGGGCTTGCCTTGAGCGGCTCTTGGTCAGCAGTGCAGCAGGGATGCTAAGGCGGCTTCCTGCCTCTCCTGGCACCACAGACAGAGGTGGCCTTACCATGAGGCGAACTGAGACGGCCGCCTCTTGTGCCAGACTGTGGGGGTGGGGGAGCGCCACTAGGACCCAGAGTGTAGAAAATTGTGTCTGCTGCTGGTGCATATGTAGTCTCTCTGCTCTAGATGCACAGAGATGGTGGAGTGCCATGAGAGGAGTAGAACAAGAAGAAGGCAGAATTGAAACCTTTCAAAGTTCTGGCCCAAGCAAGGGGGCATGGAGGCATCATTTGAGCTGCCCGCCTCAGGTGCCAAAATGTAGTGGGCTGGCCCTGACCACAGACCCTGCTGCACCCCAGAAGCAGCTAGTAGCAGGTTCCCAGCCAATGGGGATGCTGTGCTAGTGCTCAGGGCACAGGCTGCGTGCAGAGCTCTGTGCGCTCTCCCCTCTTCCCCAGAAGCCAGGCCTGTTGCCGGCCGCTTCTGGGTCACAGTGCAGTCAGTGATACCAGGACAGGAAGGTAGTTGCCTTAGCACCCCCACTGATCACCTGATCCCCCAGCAGCAACGAGACCCAGTGCCCGACATTCCATGACAGAGTCCTGCGTCGTGACCCGTAGTTTGAAAATCACTGCCCTATCTGCCTCATGATCACCATTTTACTGTTCTGTTTCAAACCTCAATTCCTTATTTATTGCTCCAGCAAGAAGACTAAGCCATTCATCCCTTTGGCGGGACTGAGAGCTGTTTCCAGGCCTATCAACATTTGATCTCTTTGAGATTTTGTTTCCTTTGATCATTTATAAGCCATTTGAGGAGTTAACACTGGTCATTTAGCTAATGATATCACAGCACTTTCACCATGCACCTTGTAAATGGCTACTACAATTAGGAGGTCTGTAAACAAGCGCCTCAGTCCTGATTTTATGAGGCGCTGAACACTGGTGTCAGAATCAGCGGGAGGCATGTAGCATGCCTAAAGATCAGATGTGTTCACTGGTACAGCCATTAGGCGCTGTACCAATCATGAAGCTAAGTAAAATGCTAATGTATTTGCTATTGTCGAAGAGTCCATTGGCCCTTGTTTAAGATCAGCGTGTTCTCAGTGTTACTCATGGAGCAACATGGCCTTGTATTAGCAGGGTTGTGATTTCAAATGACTGAAATGACTTCAGTACATCTAGCTGCATTATGAATGTGTAGCAGAGTGTGGCAAAAAAGCCTTTGTTCTTTCTGACTGCAGTAGACCTAACTTAATGCCCTATTCTGGAGCCGTTTCACACATGCCACTCCTGTTCTCGTCATTGGCGGTTCCCTGCATAGAGCTTATTTACCTGTCATGTGCATCTGATCAAGGGGGTTAGCAGCTCCATGTTGGGAAAGTTTGCTAGTGTGTGATGTGCCTGAAAAGAAAAACCAACATATCTGAGTGGATATTTCCAAGGGTGATAACTTGGGGGAAATCTCTCCGACCTCTAGGTACTTGTCTATGAGAGAGACAGGAGTTTTATTATTGTTTTTAGGTAGTTTGGCCTCGTTGTGAAAATCAACCCCAGCAGTGCCTTGTAATGCATGACTGTGCTGCATGCAAAGGAGCAAGTATATCTTGTCTTGGAGTCTCCTTTTGTTAATAAGGGGGCATGAAACAGTTCCTTTCTACAAGGGTGAGGCAGCTGGATTAGCCGAGGGGTTTGGCACATACCCAAAGTGAGTGGCACTCTGCTGAAGTGCATTCAGCGCCCAGGCACTCCCATGGTTCTCACTGTAAGGATTTGAACGCTGAGCACTTTTGAATATCTGGACCCTGTTGTGTGTGCTGTGTCCAAGGGGTCTAACAGCTTTGTTGGGCCCTGGGTGGGGAGGGGGGAAGGTTTGTGCTTCCAGAAGGGGAGGAGCCTTGAGTGGAAGATGCAGGACTGGAGATACAGCACTCCCTGCCCTTGCCTTCCAGGCCATCCTCAGAGCCAGCTGGAGCGTGCCAATTGGCACTTTGGTGGTGATTTAAAGGGCCAGGTCAGGGCCAGACCCTGAAGCAGGCCCCTGTTGGTGGGCCTGGCTGAGAACGTTTGAAATTCCATTCCAAGAGCTCCAGTGACACTTCTTACAGCCATTTTCCAAATGCTGCTCTCCATTTGATACATATATCGTGTTGCCTAATGAGTCTCCAGCCTTCACTCCTTGTTCTGTTCACCAATTTCACCATCAATTCTCTCCTCAGGTTGTTCCAGTGGAAGAGGTCTAGGTTGGATATTAGGAAAAACTGTTTCTCTAGGAGGGAGGTGAAGCACTGGAATGGGTTACCTAGGGAGGCAGTAGAATCTCCATCTTTCGAGGCTTTTAAGTCACAGCTTGACAAAGCCCTGGCTGGGATGATTTAGTTCGGATTGGTCCTGCTTTGGGCAGGGGGTTGGACTCAATGACTCCTGAGGTCTCTTCCAACCCTCTGCTTCTATGATTCAATGAAGAGATGATAGCAGAGGCCAAAGAGGAAACTGCATTTAAAGCACTGGACCCTCTTCCTCCTTCTCTGCTAAACAATTCTCATTAAGTCCATCTTGCTGGCTCATCTACTTGTTTCTGGGCTTGTTCCCTACAATGGCCTGATCATTACTCTATTTCACTCATATAAAGTTTCCCTTTGCCTCAGAAGCTATTTGTGATGTGAACACTTTGCATGACTACCTTGGTTTGGCCAGAAGTATATTAAATTTGCCTGTGACTATGTCTCTGGCTCTTCTGGTAAACAAATTTCCCTCAGGCTATGTCTAGACTGCAGGCTTCTTTCAGAAGAAGCTTTTCCAGAAGAGATCTTCTGGAAAAACTTCTTTAGAAAGAGAGCGTCTGCACAGCAAAAGCGCATTGAAAAAACGATCTGCTTTTTTGAAAGATAGCGTCCACATTGATTGGATGCTATCTCGCATTTAAGATGATTAGTATGGATGGAGTGGGCACCAGGGCACCTGTGTTTTTTCCTGGAGGCCTCTTCTTTCGAAAAATTGCTGGTTTTCCAGAAAAACTCTGCAGTGTAGACATACCCTCATTTGTACCTTTGTGACTCTGGAGCAGTGCCGCTTAAATATGTGGAGTCACTCCAGATATATGCGGGTATACAAGAGAACAGAATTTGGCACTGAGTAGGAAGCACATGGAAGTGAACAAACTACATACAAAATTTTCATAAAAATCTCCAAATTTTGAAAGTCTTTATTTTTAAAGACTCTGGGGTTTGTTCTGAGGAGATGGAGAGGCAGGTACATTGTAACTTCCAGCTTTCTGTCTCTGCCAGTTCCCCTTGACTGTCTTGGGAATGGAGATAAATATGTAATATTTGCTGCATTACTATTATTAAAATTGGAGATGAAAAATATGTACCCGGTACAGGCACCTAATCCATATTTATTCTGGGTCAGGATTGCAAATGTAACTTTTTCATCTGTGATCTGAAAGAAAACACCAAATCAGGACTGATAAAGTTTGCATAAACATTGGGGGAGTGAGAAATAATGAAGCCAGCTTGCTACAGAAGAAGTCTAGTAGCATGGACACAAGAAAACAACACGTGTTGTAATCTAGCTGAATGTAAATGATGCATTTAGATGAACTTCTAAATAGGGACCTTTTAGCAGAATCACAGATGAGGGAGATTGGAACAGATGGTCCAGTCATTAGGGTACAAAGCAGAGCCACAGACATCTTGTGTAATTTTGGGCAAGTCACTTAATTTCCCTGTGCCTCAGTTCCCTCTCTGTAAATGTGGATAATAGAATTTACCTAGCTCACCAGGCTGGCATCAGGATAAGTACGTTCACAGTTGTTTGTCAAACACTGAACTAATGGGGGTCATATAAATAGGAAAGCTAGATATACATATTTGAAGAATGTACACACCTAAAGGAGGGAGAGAAACAGGAAGAAGAGAGAACCTGAAAAGGAAAGCTTCAGGGTTAGTCTGTACAGGATAAACTAAAAAAACAACAAATGGTCTGGCAGCACTTTATAGACTAACAAAACATATATAGATGGTCTCAGAGACCATTTATATATGTTTTGTTAGTCTATAAAGTGCTGCCAGACCATTTGTTGTTTTTTAGTTTATCCTGAAAAGGAAAGGATCTCTGTAATGGTGTCCCAAACAAAAAATATTTAAAACTATTTTTTAAAATTCCAAGGCCAGAAGGGTCCACTGTGATTATCTAGTCTGACTTCCTGCATAGCACAAACCAGAGAACTTCCCTAAAATAATTCCTAGAGCAGAGTTTTTAGAAAATCATTCAGTCTGGGTTTACTAATTTCCAGCACCCCTTGTTAAACTGTTCCGATGGTTAATTCCCCTCACTATTAATAATGCACCCTTTATTTTCAGTCTGAATTTGTCCAGCTTCAATTTCCAGCCATTGGATCGTGTTGTATTTTTCTCTTCTAGATTGAAGAGCCCATTATCAAATATTTGTTCCCTATCTAGACACTTACAAGACTATAATCAAGTCACCTTTTAACCTTCTCTTTGCTAAGATAAATAGGTTGATCTATTTGGCATGTTGTCTAATTTTTCAGTCATTCTTTTTTGTGGTTCTTCTCTGAACCTTTGTCTGGTTTTCAACATCCTTCTTGAATTGTGAACATCATAGTTGGCGATACTATTCCAACAGCGGGCATACCAGTGCTAAATAGAGAGGTTAAATAATTGAGATTCCCTTGCCTATGCAGCAGCAGATCTCGTTAGCCTTTGGCCATAGCATTGCACTAAGTGCATGTGTTCAGTTGACTTTCCACCCAGAACTCTCATCCACCCTGTGAGTACAGCCTACACTCTTTATTCCTAGATGTATGCATCTAGATTTAGCTGTATTAAAACACATGCTGATTCCTTACCAGATCTCTTCTATAATGACCTGCCTTCATTATTTCTCACTCCCCCAATTTTTGGGTCACCTGCAAACTTTGTCAGTGTTGATTTTATGTTTTCTTTCAGGTCACAGATAAAAAAGTTACATTCACAATCCTGACCCAGAATAGATATGGATTAGGTGCTTGTACTGGGTACATATTTTTTCATCTCTAATTTTAATAATATTAATGCAGCAAATATTACATTTTGCAGATAGCAAATTGACTTGATCCTTAAACATAGCCACTTTCATTTGTGAAAAATGTCTCTTATTAAACTTAGAAGCAAATGTTACTCAAATCAATTATTACTGAAAAGTGCATAACTAATTGAGTTAGGAGAGTACTCTGCCTAAGCCATTGTTGGAGTGATTCATCGAATATGACAGCTTGGCTTGACGGGAATCGACTAGTATGTGTGTATAAGCACATGTGTGTATGTGAATTTGAAGCATGGCTGATGCTTACTGAAAGCTGCATGCAGTGAACCAAGACGTATTAATAGTGAAATCAAGGTTCACTGGCTGACAGACATCAATTTGCTAGAGGCCATTTTTCCACATACGCTTTTGCTCTTTTTTTAATGGCAAATCCAATAGATTTTTGGAATCTGTGCTCTCAAGAAATTTGCCAGCCAGACCTTCATTCATAATGTCTTCTGTAGTTTCCTCCAGGCTGAAAATATAAGTGAGAAGAATTACAGATGATTCAATTAAACTGAATAGTGCAAAACAAAACTCAAAGCAAATGCAATTTGGATAGTGTTTATGTGACTTAATTATCTCCTATCTCCCCACTCCCTTTTTTGAATTTGAAAACAATTATGACATAATTGCCAATACAGAGATTGGTTAGGTGTGCAATAAATACTCCTCATTTCAATAAAATTCTGCTGTTAAATAAAAATGGGACCTTTATTAAAAATACACAAATATATCGGCATAAAGTCATCAAACGGCCATCAGGAAATAAAGTTCTGCAATACAGTATAGCAGGGACAGACACAGTCACAAATTAATGAACCAGGTAAAATTTATGATGGCAATTCATGGTATATATTCATAAGACAAACATTTTCAACACTTTGCAAATGCCTTGAACTGAAACCTTTTCTTCTTTGACATCACTTAAGTATTTGGGGAGGTTATTTTTTGGAGAGAAAGGAACACATTTTAAGACTCAAACATGACTTTTTGCTTGAATCAGTAACATGTTTCAGAATTTACTAACAGCTTTTTAATGTGGAATCTGCTTAGTTTAATGGGAAAGAAAAAAATCTAAATCATTAAGAATCCCATACTGTGTGCATATATTCATGAAGCAAGCAAGTGCCTTGGAATTTGTGGGATTCTTTACCCTTATCTGCTGAAGTGCTGTCAGATATGAAGTAAATTTAGAGACCTGCTTGTCCCGTTAGCTATTCATCACTGTTGACTGGCTCTAGTGGCAGACAGTGGTATTTTTAGAGAAGAGAATGATATGGAATTTCTTCATGTACAGAACATTAGCTGATCCCATTACTCAAAGCTACTCACAAAGTCACAGCTGACACTTTATGTTGGTGCAAAAGAACAGTCGGCTTAGAAGGCAAAACACAGGAAAGAAATGTGATGAAAATGCATTTGTGGGGTATGGCTGAATTGTTTCTATTGTCAACCTGATTGTTTTTGTTACTTGGAGTCACCATAATAATAATGTAGTTAAATTTTTTTATGCACATTTTCTTGGTATTAAACCGAATATATTTCGGCATGCTTTTCATATATTGAACTTGAATGGTAAACTGTAACAAAGAATAATAAATGTTTGTTATGAGAGACAAGGGTGTAAACCATCTCATATTTAAAGATACTTTACCCTGAACCTTGAGACATTTTCAGAGAATTATGGACAGCTAACTACAAATGAGTTATTTTGCAAACAACCAAAGTCATCTGTATTATTATTTATCATTATTTCATCAAAGAAAATCCATTTAGTTTTAATGTTAATTTGAATTGCGTCTCTTGAAGACCTCCAAACCCTAATAGTGTGACGATTACACTCCAGAATGTCAAAATAGTAAATA
The DNA here is from genome assembly GCA_030068395.1 of Apalone spinifera. NCBI lineage: Eukaryota > Metazoa > Chordata > Testudines > Trionychidae > Apalone > Apalone spinifera. The sequence continues at coordinate 10,518,977 of CM057845.1, forward strand.
GTATGTAATTTTCTTTGACAGTAAATGGCTCAGCCCTTGCAAAATTGTTCCCTTTTACACTCATTGTGAAACTATTGCTTTTTCCATTCAGTGATATTTGACTTTTAAAATCCAGAAACAAGAACACTGCAGATCTTTCTTATAACAAGATGGAGAACAAATTAATTCTAACATTTGTGCTGTTTGAATAGAGGAAACCAGAAAATGACCAGTTGTCTTTTGGATCCGAAGCTTCATGTGATAAAGAATCAAGAGTGGACATGTTTGTTGAACATTTAAAAAAATGTATGACCCTCTACAGAATGTACCTTTTGAGTCACTCTGGTACTGACCTCAAGCAATGTGATACTGAACTTCCAAAGCTTTAGGCTCACAATGAATAGCATTTATTTTAGCTCCTGGTTCTGATCTTGTAAAAGCTAACTCATGCATGCACAACATGATAGACCATGTCACGCCTCAGAGCTTTTTTCAGCACTATCATCTTATACATTTTTTATAAGCCAGAGTGCATTCATAGAATTCTGCCTCAAAAGGCACTCCGCTTTAATGACTGCACTGAAATGTGTACTCCCAGGCCTTGTGTTTTAGAAAACAAAACAGTAATCAAAAATATTTAATTTTTTTATGTTTCTCTTTAATAATAAAAAGCAATTAAAGCAGCAATGTTTAAATGTGTAAAAATGCTTGTAAATAAAACTGGCTCCAATTAGTCTTAAACTACAGTTGCTAAGAAACTATGCAATATAGGTTTATGTGTAAACATTTCTCTCTCTCTCTTTCTCTCTCAGAAAGAGGTTTTCTTCCAAGCTCCACATCCTTTTAAAAAACATGTATTTGTCATTTCAGTAAGTCATGTTACTTCCAAACAATGGTAGTATATGTAGCAAATAGAGATAGTTCACAGATATATTTTGTAGCATGACCCAGTGTACCAAAATTATACATTTAAAAAATTGAGAGAGAATGTTACAAATAATATATTTATTTCTCTTCTGTTAATGAGTAATGGGACATGGACATAATTTTCTCTTCTACTGAATGTAATTTTCAAAACAAAATGGAGAAAATTAATAAGCTATATTAGATTCAGTAAACATTGCCCTTGAAGGTAATACAGAAAGTAGAAATATATTTTTACTTTATAAGACACATTAAAAGTTGCCTCTCCAGGTCTCTCTTGATATGAGAGAACAGTCACAAAGGAGGATAAAGCTAGCAGTGTCCCTAAAAAACAGAAAATAGCCACCTAAAACCCCATCAGCTGCAGCTACCAGCCCTTCATGACCATTCCTTCATAAAAGCTAGGTAAGGGGATGGACTTTGCAACTGACTTCACTATTCTGCATTAAGGATGTAAAATCCCATGAAATCAGTTACTCTGTTAAACTTTATGTTCAACCAGTTAATTGCTTAAATGGGATCCTGCGGGCAAGGGGGGGAGGGCACTGGCTGGGCTGGAGCAGCCCCCCACCGCACCCCACCCTCCCACCACCTCCACCTGCGGTGTGGAACAAGCAGCGGGCTGCTCTAGCCCATCAAGGCCTGCCACACCACGGGCTGCTCCAGCCGGGACAGGCCCACTATGTAGCCCAGCCAGGCCTGCCACATCAGAGTACCCCCAGCCCATACTACAGGGGACTGCTCCAGGCTGCCAGCTAACCGGTGACTGGAAAGCATTAGGGATATCAATGTATAGTCGACTACACAATTAACTGATAAACTTTGGCTTATGGGTTAATCTTGTTGACTACACACGCTCCCCTCCCTTCCTCCCCCACTGCCTCTATATCAGAGGCAGCAAGGAGGGAAGTGGGAGCTGGTGCCTGTGAGGAGCTGGCAGGCTCCCCACAAGCACTGGATCTGCCTGCTCCCCCACCTCCACACTGCTGCCTCTGATAGCAAGGCGGCAGCGCGGAGGGTGAGTGGAGCAGGCTGGAGCCAAAACATGCAGGTAGACCAAAACTGATGGACCAGTGCCTGCCTTCCACCCCACGCTGCTGACTCCAAAGCAGGACCAACCCCAACTAAATCATGCAAGCCAGGGCTTTGTCAAGCCAGGACTTAAAATCCTTTACAGCTGGAGATTCTACCACTTCCCTAGGTAACTCATTCCAGTGCTTCACCACATTCCTAGTGAAACAGTTTTTCCTAATATCCAACCTAGACCACCCTCTCTGCAACTTGAGACCACTACTCCTCGTTCTGCCATCCATCACTACTGAGAACAGCTTCTCTCCATCTTCTTTTGAACCTCCCTTCGGGTAGTTGAAGGCTGTTATGAAATCCCCCCTCTGTAGATAAAACAAGCCCAAATCCCTCAGCCTCTCCTCGTAGGTCACGTGCTCCAGCCCCCTAATCATTTTGTTGCTCTCTGCTGGACTTTCTCCAATCGTTTCTGCAGTGGGAGCCCCAGAACTGGATGCAGTACTCCAGTTGTGGCCTCACTAGTGCCGAATAAAGGGGAATAATCACTTCATAATAGAGAATGATTATTATAGATAAGTGTAGACACAGCCTGAGAGAAACAGCTATAGCCTTCTGACCAGAAGCAGATGGGAGGAGAGTGAATGCAGTCCTGGTGTTATATATCACCTCAGCTTTCATGGTCCATACACTAGTCTGTACCAAATACCACTCGAGCACTGGCTGGATCAGATGAGACTGATGTAGAAGGAGTGTCCCCAGGGTACAGAAAGCACTGCCCTCTCTCAATAGTTGGATGTACTCATTGCCCAAGAATGGGGTAGAAAATGGAATCCTGGGGTACCACAAGTGCTGGAAGTAGGAGTGCAGGGTGCTGAGGGGTCACGCCATGGAAGACAGATCTGGTTGGTAGGGATGGAATGCACTCCAGATTTTTTGGCCTATCTGCTGTTGTAAGAACAAATTAGAAAGTAAGTTACAGAGATTCCCCACGTTGGCAAATTGTTTTCACATTCCACAATGTACATAAAAGGGTGTTTGGGTAAGTGATTAGAGTAGGAGACTGTGAGCCAGGAGTCTTTTGGTTCAACTATCACACCCCGAATAAGGTTCGTAATGCCATGCCTCAGTTTACCCTCCTGTTGGAATGATCCCAGATCAACAGGATTGACAGTAGAAAAAACGGAATCCTGGCACCAAAGCTGAGAGGAAAGAATGGTAATTCTAATGTTAGAAGGGGGTATGATGTTTGTAAAGCATTTCCAACACCTGAGATGAAAAATCCTGTGTAAGTAATAACTTCACATTTTAAAGAGGAACATTTGTTTTAAAAACCTATGGTGCCCGGATGGCACATGCCTCTGGCTTGTGCTAACGTTTGTGTGGCTGTACAAACAATATTGATTGTCCCTCAGGCACTGTACATTGATTGCAAAAATTGGATCAGTGTTTGTAATTTCAGCCATTCACCACGGTCAAGAGGGGTTTAGAATCTGAGAGTTTGGACCCATTTCTTATGCGAGTGATGGGACCATGTGCTTTCTATTAGGTAAAAGAGAATTATTCATTGTGAGATCACCTTGTTTCCCAATGGGACGGAAAAGGAAAGAATCTTTGTGTGAGTATCTCTATCTCTATTCAAATGAAATTTGAGGGCAAACAGATGAGCGTTTCAAAATAATACTAGGCATATATTTTGGAAACCTCCTGGAGTCCAGAACCTTTGTAAAGGTGTAAAGAGAGAGCCAACATTTTGGAATTGCCATGCGTTCCTCTCGATTGGTCTGCTCGGCTCTGGTGCCACGAGACAGGTTTTTCTATTGCCAGTCCTGCTGGTCTAGGGTCATTCCAACAGCAATGGCACAAATCTTGTACTTGCACACTCTACCCTATCTCAGGCTGGCCTACATTTGCATGGGGCTTCATCAGAGGCTTCAGTAACATTTGTTCAGCTGCTCGAACATCATGTTCCCCACATCAGGCTGTGTGAGCGTCTAAAAGAGAATGGGGACTTGGCAGCAATAGGCTTAAGCCTGACTGAACCGGTGATTAACAAGGGCTTTCAATGTGTGTGTCAGTATCATTACATCATCCATGCTGCAGAATAGAAAAAGACTTTAAGAACCGATTAGCATAAGCTACATGAATGACCCAAAGCACCGTAGTAAATTGCAGTGCGTTGCATGATTGACATGGAATAGCATCATATATTGTAACAAATCCGTAGTTTTATAGGGTCATCATGGTTGTCACACTGTTTCACACCATTCCCATTTGGATCTGTTCTGATAATAGGGGCTGCAAATCTACCCTAATTGCAAGTGCAGCTGTAAAAAGTATGTGGAAGGTTATCAGACGTCACAACAAACATTGGAGGGGAAAAAGATGCAAAGACAGACTGAATTAGTCAAACCACAAAGGCCTCCTGATAGAACACAAGCACTGTGTTAAGTTCATGCCCGGTAAACAAGAAAAGTGTGGAACCCAGAATCAGTGAAATGAAAGGGTGGGTCAGAAATGAAGCCCAATTGGTGGACAAAATAATGATGGGACAGGCTGTTCCTTAAAGAAAGAGACCTTATACTCTCTTTTTAATGTTACACTGGCCAGACTGGAACATCGCCTGCCTGTGGCAAATGTTCCAGGCAGGCCGGGCCTGTTATGGGCAGGGGTTGTTCTGACCAGGCTGTAATGCCACCTGCCTGCAGCGTGGCAGGCTACTTGGGCCCGGCCATGCCTGCTTCACCATGCAGTAGGCCTAGCTGGGCTGCAAGGGGCTACTGGGCCTTGCCGGGCTGCTGGTTAACCGCAACAGAAAAGCATCACCCAATAAGCAAGTTAGTGGTTAATCATTCACATCCCTAAAATATACAGTACGAGACAGCTCTCAGTCTAAACAGATAGCACAGATAAATGTTGAGAGGTAAAATAGAAGATCTGAGGGTGCAGTGACTTACCCAGGTCACACAGCTGGCCAGCTGCAGAGCTTGGAATTGAACTCAGGTCTCCTGACTCACAATTCAGTGTTGTATCTACTCTGTTAAGGTTTTATATCCCTATGCTTATCACCATGGTATCCACTGATAGTTCCCATGCAGTCTTTACTGAAAGGTAAAGTGCCTCCTAAAAATGAGAAGGACATTCATCTAAGCTGATTTCTACATCAAGGCCTTTGCTGCGCACCTGTATCTCTTCTGAATCAGACAGCCTGTCATCCCAGGTGTTTTCAAAAGCACCCTTGCTTTACAGCCTCACTCAACATTTCTGCAATAACACTGGCAACCACTGGAATAATATAAACCACTTACTAATCAGTTTGGTAAGCAAGGACATCTGCTTTACACAAAGCAGAGGCAAATTAAAGAGGCTGTCATACTGCTCAGAAATTGCCTGGTAATGAAGTTTAAAAAAAAACCTAATGGTAAATAAATTGGCCTTTCATGCTGGTTTTCATCCAGGTGTATGCTGCTGTAACACAACTACCTCAGAAAGCCACCTATTATTTATTAAATCAGGATGACTCCAGAAAGCAATTCCTTCATAAATTCCTTTCCAATAGCCTTTTGATTTCAGTAAATCGTTGGCAAAAGTTGTGCTAGAAGAATACGCTATCATCAATCATACCTTTTCACCACCGTAACTCAGAGATAACTTTACCTGCAAACATTTGGAAGAAATTACACATTTCAGAGCGCAAACTTTTGTACCCAGATTTGTCAGCTGACTGATAGTGTGGCTAAAATGCTCCAGCCTGCCATGCAGGAAGCTTAGGAGATATCACGTCTGAACATCTTAGAGGTGCTGAGTTTGGTTTGTTTCACCTGAAATCTTGAGATTAAAAGCAATAGATTTTTCCTATATTTGGGAATATCCCCCATTCTCATTCAAATGTTTCCTGGAGCAGAGCAGTCTTTGCTTGTATTTTACTGAGGCCTTGCCTACAGAAAAGGGGAAGGTCGAATCAAGATATGCAACTCCAGCTATGTTAAATATGTAGCTGGAGTCCACATACCTTGATTTGATTTTCCCCGCCTTACCCACAGTGAAAGCCCGATGGAAGCAAACACTCCTGTTGGCTTCTTTACTCCTCGCAGGAGCAGGAGTACCAGCTGCCCATGATGAGGTGCCCTCTGAGTTTGATTTAGCAGGTTTTAACTAGACCCGCTAAATTAAACTCCGAAAGATGGATCATGGCAGCGTCAATCTTCTGCTGAGTGAAGACATAGCCTGATGCTAAGTTAAAGATGTCCCACGTCCTCCCACTCAATTTTTCTTAACTGAAAAGAGTAGTAATGGAAGCCTGTTGTGGAGTTTATGTCTATATATTCCCTTTTAACAATGATTTTCTGGATGTATGTGCCTTTTTCTCTCCTTGGAGCTGGAGACAAAAGGAATAAAGCTAAACAAAATGGTAAATGACACCGTGAAAGATGCTTAAAGCACTTCAATAATTATTTCTGATTACAGCCTGAGTAGTGATGTGAAAAGCAGCAAAGTTTATAAATTGTCTTATTTTTTTTCTTTCTAAAAACTGCGTGCATGGAAAAGAGTCAGTTTTCTGTCTCTGGAAGCCAAAGTCACCTATCTCCCTGGACTGGTAAATTACCGTAGCAGCAATGCATTCTGCTTTAGCCCTGATCTGAAGGGGGGGGGGGGGGGGGGGGGGGGGGGGGGAAAGTGCTAGTTTTTGTAAGCCATTCCATTTTTGGCCCCCTTGCTTAATGGGGACCAGTGGTGACAAGCAATGTTCCTCCTAATTTTTTCCATCCATGTTTGGAATAAATTTTACATGTACTGACGCATGTGCGGATGTACACCACCACTATCAACACCTGCTACTGGCTGTGGGTACTCTGCTAATCAGCTGGGTGGCATCTGAATCTCTTCTTGGCTGCCCAAGCACTTAGAGAACACTGGTGACAGGTAAGCCCTTCAAAACTATTGCTCCACTCCTGCATGGGTGGGTGGACTCCTGCACTCTTGCATGTGTGCTTGTAGAATCCATGCCTGAATAGAGAATTCATTTCATATAGGATCTTCAACAGTCATCAGACTGGGTCAATGCTGTACTGACCCAAAAAATGAAAGGATTTATATCCCATTATCAGTGTAGCCATCCATTGCTCTGCTGCCTGATTTCTCATGATCCATTTAATGTCTACTAAAATTGTGGTGTCCACGAAGCTAGTGTCTGTGGTGAGTGCTGCATCAGTAGTAAGTAAAATAGGGCCCTAAATCTAACACAGTTTAAACAATCAGCATCGTTAAATGACAACAGCTAAATTCAATCAAATATTTTTCTGTGGATTCCCATCTCCTAATATCCACTGTGTGACTTTTTTCTCCATAAAAGTTCTTTCTGTCTCTCTTATTCAATATTCTCTGCTTTTGATGGGCTTCTTGGGCAACTTATTCTATATGTTTATTACTCTTTGGACCAAATAATTCCTCATGAATTCCTTGCTTACTCCATCTCCTATTTCTTTTAACTGGTGTTGGGGTTTGGTTTGTTTGGTTTTTTTCCAAATCCTTATTCCATTTTCTCCAACCCATATAATTTATTTTTTTAAATTCAGGTTTGCTCAAAATCTTTCTCTCCATCAGTAGGAATAAGCTCAAAGGCACAATTCTTTACAGTGTAAGAAAAAAGAAATTGCTGGGGGGCCCGTTATGGCTATCCAATTCTCAGCTTGGCCCAAGACACAAAATAGAACAGACTGAGGACAAGGGGGTCAACAGAATTTCTGGCTCCCGTGCTCCTGGAAGGGGTGGGACTGGAGCAGCCAGCCCTCAGCACTGCCCAGAGCATGGCCCCCCACCCTCCCCATTAGACCTTTCCATCACCTGAAGCATGCCATACTGTGATCCAGTGGTGATTTAAAGGGCCTGGGGTTCCAGTCATTGCCACGGTAGTATTGGTGATGACCAGGAGCTCTGGGCCCCTTTGAATCACTGGGCCCCAGGCAGTTGCCTCTTTTACCCCTGTTGGCAGACTTTCTTAGGACTGCCCCACCCTAGACCAGTCAGGGACTAGGAGCTAACTGGAGGTCTACTGGAGTACACTATTGTCCAGCGCTGCCCTTTCTTCATCCCTACGTATGCCTTCCTATGCACAGTAGGGTAGGAAGGCATGGGAGCTGGGAGCTAGTTTCAACAGTTGACCATCTATTGAGGATTCTTTCATGCTAGGAGAATCCCCCAACAGGAGACTTGCAGGAAGCTTACCCACAGTGAGAGTGGGAGAGAGCTGAGAATTTGCCCCCAATTTCTTCTGCCTTTCTGTTTTAGCATATATTTTTGAACCCTAGCTTTACCTTATACCATCTCCAGAGAAACAACCTCCTTCCCCCATTAATCAAGGCCATGCATACAGCATATTCAAGGCCAAATGTAAACAGTGCTTTGGTAGACAAATAACATCACAACAATTTCTATCCCCTGCTGGTGTATATCAATATTCTGCTTGCTCCCCCCTACATGTCCTCTCCATATAGCTGGACACTGCTAATGACTTCAGGGATTTGTCTATAACAGTTTCTGAATTTCTCCCCTCTTCAGGAATCTCTATGGGCTTCCACATCGAATGAACAGTTTTCTCCTCTGATCCTCGATATATAACTGTATTTATCTGCAATAAACAGATGACGAACTAGAGAAGATGCAGTTACTGAAAATGGCCTTAGATTAACAGAAGGCAGGATGCACTCTTTAGTGTCAGATGTGATGTCTGAGACATCTGACAGTTCTAAATATCTGCCCTAATTAATCATTAGCAACTCTTCATTAGTACTGTTAGTTATAAATTGGCATGCAGTGGTTACCTTTGAAAACAAACTGGTGGCCTTAAATGATTGGAATGTTTAATATTCCATCTCTATTTCCTAAGTAAGTATAGGAAATACTGATGCAATGTTTCTAATTGAGGGAATAACTAGCTTGTGTTTAAGGGCAACTGCTATACAAGGTCAAGGTACTTAACAAGTACAATCGATCAGAGACAAGCTTAAGCCTCAAAAAATTCAAAAGAGAATACAAATTTCTTCAAAGTTTAAAGGAGCTCAGATGTGGAGATTCAATCAAGAGATGACATGAATTAGACAATAAGGTCTGTGCCCCCAAGAAGTTTGTAGCTAAGAGGGCTCCATATAAGCTGTGAGTCTGGCCACCAAAAAGGACTGGAGACAAATTTTCCTTTTGCAGTAAAATCCCATAAAGGTATCTGAGTTTACCTGCATGTTAAGCTAAAGAAACTGGCTTAAACTCAATTAGAAATAACCAAGGATCAAGAGAGTTGACACAGTTTGTGATTCTTGACTGAATGGCTTTACTTTCAGTTTAACTGTTAATGCGAAACATTTTTTTAAAAACCCTTTTTCCCCTTTAATCTCAAATTAGACCTAAAGTAAAATGGTTACATTTTAATGGGAAAATGTTTCTGGATTCTAAATACCTATTTTTTAAAAAAGTAATTATTAACTACAAAAATTAAAAATAGCCTTTACCCTTCCAAATAAAATGTGTGCCACCTATTGTTGATTGTGGCACTAATAAACATAAGAAGATTGGTATAAGCAGGGACTGCTCTCTCTACCCCCCAGCCACCTCCCCAGCCAGCCAGGGGCCTGCTTCCTCCACCTCACCTCCCGGCCACTCCCAAGCCCACCCAGGGCCTGCTCTTTCCTCCCAGTCTGCCCGGGACCTGTTCTCTCCCCCTCCAAGGTCACCCTGGGTTTAGGGCAGGGAGGTTACTTACTCGGTCTGGTGGCAGGCAAGATGGTGGAGCATTCTGCAGGATAGCTCTCCCCTGCAGGGTTGCTGCCCCCAGTGGCCTTTCTCATATCGCATCCCTCGGAAAAGCAGTTCCTCCCTTTGCATGTTAAGGAAAACAGTCCTTTTCCTAGGGCTTCCATTCTCCTGGCACGACCAAACTCCGACCTTGCTTTAAGTTAGGAGAAGAGGAAGTTGCCTACCAATTTTGTGGCCCTACATCTTACCATTTAGGGGGAGTTCTTGAACAGACTCGCAGTCAGACACACTGACACACACACTCTAAAATAGATAATTATCCCATGTGGATCTAGGTTTGAACTAGCAGCTTCAAAGACAGGCCGATGAATAACTACTAGATTAAAATTTTGAATTAAACGCCAATTGATTTTAATATATTAACAAACGTAACAATGACTGCTGGCTTCAGTATTTCTTTAGTGAGTTAAGGTTTCAACTTGACTGGGACAGAGCAAGAAAAGGCTTGGTCCAAGTAATGGGGAACTGTTTTGTACCTGGCTGGCCACAGAAGCCAAACTACCAGATTACAGCACCAAAAGAAAGAAGGGTAACTTAACAAATGCATAAAGATAGAAGTTAATTGTGTGAGATTTGAAATCAATCCTTTGCATAATAGATTGCCTGTCACCCTGTGCTGATAAAGAGGCAGGAGCGCAGGGTGGCAGCAGCCCCTGTCTAGGGAGGGTCTGAGCTCCCGGACCCGGCGTGAGCCAAAACTGAGCCATGCTGCCTGCCTGCCTGCCTGCCTGCCTGCCTGCTAATACACTTTAAATGCAGAGCTGCAGTGGGGGTAGGTCCTGGCATGAGCCAGGACTGAGCCGGGCTGCCTCTCTCCCCTACCCCCCACCTTGGCTCCTAATACACTTTAAATGCAGAGCTACACCAGAGGTAGGTCCCTGACCTGTCTAAGCCAGGACTGAGACGGGCTGCCTGCTAAAAAATTTACGGGCAAGGGGTGGGGAGGGAAATGTGTGTAGTCTTTAGAATTAACCTATAAGCTTTTGCTTATCAGTTCATTGACTACACTATTACTTCCCTAACAGGGAAGTCAAGGTAGGATGTAAAACTGAAGATGTCTTGGCCATATCTGTAAAAAATTACAATCTAGCAGTGAAAATAGTCCCGTGTAGTAAACTAAACAAATATGAATGACAGAGGCACTAAGGTTGAATTGCAGAGACTTGCAAATAAGCAAGATCTTGAGTAGTCAAGGGATTAGGTGTTAAGCAATGACAGGACCCAATGAAATTGTCTTTGTGTTATAAATGTTCAACTGCAGAAAGTTACAGCTCATTCACAATCTAATATCCATAATGCACCCTGACAGCAGTGAATTCACTCCATCGTCAAAAGGTTTAAATGAAAAGCACTGTTGAATGCCATCAGCATACATAGGAGAGAAAACTGACACAATTGCATCTAATGGCTTCCCCAAAGAGAAGCCTATAATTCAAAAAAGTAGGGCCACAAATAGAACCCCCATTTCTACCTATGCTGAGAGCATGTTTGAGAGATTTCCTGTTTGCGGAAAAGAAAGTATCCTTCTCCAGAGGGATATAAACAGAACCAATTAAATGCAGCACCGCTAAAATGGACAGTGACTCCAAATAATCTTAAAGTACCACCAACAATCAATGGAATCAAAGCAACCATGGTATCAGGCAGCATCAGGAAGAAAGACAGGCCAGTGTCACAGTTGATAAGAATTTCATTAATTACTCTGACAAGTAGTGTTCAAAGACTAAAAGAGCAGCACTGCAGCTCTTGCTAGATAGAGTTCAGAGATACACTTATCTCTTGATTGTACAGAAGGTAAGACAGCATGAGAATCTCTCCTGTATTGGCTAATGTGAACATTTAAAATATAAACATCAATAATGGAATAATTAAATGGGGTCCTATCTGGGGGAACTGAAAATAGTAGTTTTGGGCTAGAAAAATGCTAATAAAAAATGAATACTTGGAGTCCGGTTATCTATCATTAAAGGAGCTAAGTTCTGTATCTGCTAGTTCAGACTGAGTAAGCTGGACATGACTGTATAAATGGTGGCAAATCTAAAAGAATGAGTGTTTGGGTTATTAAGTGCTTTATCTCATGTTCATGTTATTTACCTACTTCCCAGGGCACAGAGAGACTCAAAGAATAGAACTTCAATTTTCAATCATTGTAAAAATTTTAAAAAAAGAATAACTCAGGCAACACCTGATGAATGTGTACAGCAACCGATCTGTCTCTCAGGCTATGGCTACACTGCCATTTTTTTTTTGGAAGAAGATATGCAAATCGTGCTTGCATTTGCATATCTTCTTCCAGTTCTTTTTGCAAAAGAGGTTTTTCCAATAAAAAGCCCTGTGTAGATGGAGCCATTTGTCAGAAAAAAACCCACTTTAGCAGGACCCTGTAAACCTTGATTTAAGAGGAATAAAAAGTCTTGCGAAAGAGGGGGTTTTCTGACTAATGGCCCCATCTACAGGGGGGTTTTTCATCGGAAAAACCTCTTCTGCAAAAAGAATCGGAAGAAGGTATGCAAATGCAAGCACGATTTGCATATCCTCTTCCACAGAAAAATGGCAGTGTATCCGTAACCTCAGACATGTCTTTGGTCCCATTTGGTGAAGTGTTGTTAATGGTGAATGAATTTCCTAGTGAATCAGGATTCTGATCAGAATGGTGTTGTATAGTTTGCTTATATTTTACTAAAGATTTCTTCACACCCATTTAGAGATTAATATTATGGTTGTTTTACCTATGTGTAACTTAGTACTACAGGGCATATTTTACCTAATGTCTAAGTACCGCAGGGCATGTGGCTCAACAAAGCCAAGTAAAGAAAGAAATGACAATTCAGTAGTAATATTCAAATGGAGGAGTAAGGAATGGTTTGAGAGAGACCAAGAGCATTACTCTAATCGGCTCTCCTCTGTGTGTAAAGCAGGCATGGTTGTTGCAGTTGAGGGAGGGAAGAGCGGAGGAGGGAAGAGGGTGAAGAGAAAACCCCAAAACTTGTCTTGTGAAAGCTTCTAACTGAAATATCCAGTATTGTATTTATTGGGCCTTTGAAACTTTCACCTGTGCAAGCACAAGGGACTGCAGGAAATCAGTGTTCCATGGAATTCACACTGCAGGTCAAGGAAAGCTTCATGTGATGCAACATAATTCTGTGACTTCAAGGGTGTACATGCCATGTCATTTTGGCTGCGTCCTTGTTCAAGCTGCAAGAGCAAGCTTTGCTTCCAAATGGCTGGTATGCCATTTCACTATTACCTTGAGTGTCACTCATGCTTCTCTCTTGCTCTCTCCCCCAGCTCTCTAATATTTAATTTTTATACCTGTCAAGAAATGGTGGTGGTTGAAAGTCAGCACTGAGTGCATCATTTGTGCGTTGTGTCTCTTTTCCTTGTCGGCCTCCTCTGCCAGAGGAACTGAACTCTCACCCATTAAGAATCCATTTATTATGTCTTGACTCCACTGAACTAAAGTACAGTATCAAATTAATCAAACAGTACAGTTTAAAAGAATTAAACGGCTCTAAGTGTACTAGTGCCCAGCAAATGTGACAGGATAAAGAACTTAGTCATTTAAAAATCTATCTAAGATCCTCCAGAGATTGTACTAACTGATAGTTCAATATGTACTCTAAAGCCATGATTTTCAAAAGCAACTACTGTAGTGATTTTGGGCGCCTTGATTTTGGGAGCCCAATATTGGGCACCTTTAAAGGGGCTTATTAGTCAGAGAAGGAGTGTTCAGCATTTTATGAGAATCAGGTACCTTCAAGTTACACACCCCAAAATTGAAGCCCTTGTCACTTTTGCAAATCTTGGTCTAAATGATTACCAGTCATTGCCATTGTTATTCCTGTGAATTATGACTGGTATTTTCCATCCCTCCTCGTCCCCTAACCCTACAAATGCGTGGCTGCTGTACCCTATTATACCCACTTGAGTGATTTGGCTGTGTGCTAAAGTTGCTGTCCATAGTCACAAGATGAGGTCTTGGGTGACCAGCTAGAGTACAGGATGCCTTCATCATTTATGGTTTCGGTATCTGTGTTTTGCATATTTGTAGTGTGTGGCGCCACACCAGCCCAAGCACACGGTGCTGCGGGATGATGCTTTTTCAGTGCGCTCTAGTTACGGAGCCATCCAGTACCAGGACATTTCACTGGGGACGTGACACTGTGACACATAATCACAAATATTCTGGGACTCACAATTCATCAGTATTATATGCGGTCACTATCAGAAACTAGAAGTAGATGGGAAAATGTGGTTGTTTTGCGTTGGGAACACACACCCACACCCACCCTAGTATTTGTGGATTTCACCGTGCATGGTGATCTCAAGAACGTATCCTCTGCAAATGGCAAGGGCTCCCTGTATATACAGTTAAACAGGAGATGGCAAGAGTAGACTGATTAGAACCCAAAGTCATTAGAGATATGCCTGCTTATATACTAGACTGAACACCATGCGCCAAAGAAAGTGATATAAATGCCCCCTCAAAACTGGAGATTACAGTTTTAAATAGTGAATTCAGCTGACAGCACCTGCCCTTTATTGCCTTAGACAGCCAGAGATTATAGTCTAAGGACTCGTTCTACATGTTTACTGCCTAGGTGTGGGTTTCTATGTTGATGCCATACTGGAGTTGGGAGAGGATGGCAGTTCCCAGATGGATTACAGAATTGTTCTAACTTACATGGTTCTCATACAGATGGGCACTTGAACAGGTTTTCTTCAAATCAAACCAAGGCTTTGGAAAACACCCGTCTTTGCCAAACAGCCAAACTGATCACATGGGCAACAGTTGGCATTCATGGGGCTCCTTGTTCAGTTAATTTTCAGAAGCCACTGTGTTGCATTTTCCCATGAGCAAAGAAGCAGTGAAACAGGCTGCTAAATACAACTTCACTATTTTCCCTGCCAAAGAGGCAACCAGGGACCAGGAAAAGAATAGCAAAATGTCTGTTCAGAATCCAAGAAAAAAAAAACATTTAAAGAGATTTCTACCAGCCTATTGATGTTGCATGTGATATTTGTATTGTTTTCCATTCCTCATTTTAATGCATTATAAAACATGCTGGGCCTCTCATTATAGTTTGCTTCTCTGCAAGACATGTCTTGTTATGTGAGGAGCAACTTCAGCAAGATGGGAAGGAAGGATTACTAGCCTAATAAGTATTCATTATTTATTGGATATCATACCAAATAGGGTTCTAAAGCTCAGAACACATAAAGCAAATGCAAATATGTTACTACTGTCCTTGATTTAAAGTTACTTATTCTCTTTCCTTTTTGGTATTTCTTGTTGCACTGGAAAATATACAGATTCTTAAATGGGTTGGGTTTTTTGGGATCCGCTTATCTTTCATGTATATAAATGAGATGTGTCTAATCTGTTTGCATATAAGACAAACAGAACCAGTTTTATGATTTTCTTGAGTCCCATGCTACTAGAATAGAGGATCAGGCCAGAAGGCATACTGCTATCTGGTCTTACTTTTGAAGGGAAAATCAGAGTTTGGCCCATGAATTGCAGAGATTATAATGTAGTACAGTGGCCCTAAAAGACTGAGTCCTCTGCGGTCTGTTTGATTTGTTTCCGCTTCAGGCCCACCCTAGAGAAAAGAGGTGAAAGATAGTTAATAAACTTGCCTGGGCTTATGTTGGCTGGCTTGGCAGAAGAGTCAGAGACAAAAGATCATCCATCATTTCAAGGAAATCTTGTTGAATGACTGAAAGTTTAAAGAGAGGTCAAAGTAGGTGTGTTTGGCTTTTGCAAAATCAAGACCAGAGATGTTTGCATCTGAGTTGTATTTTTATCTGAATCACCGGTTCCAGGGCAGAGGGGTTCAAATAAAAGATTTTGTTCCTTTGTGGGTTGGGAATCCACATGCCTTTTGTTCATTTCCAGCAAAGTTTGAGCTGATTCAGATAGACTTTTTTAGGCCTTTGGATTTGGAGCCAGAATTTTCAACCCTGGAAACACACCTATAATTTTTATTGCCGCTCCTGTGCAGTTTCACCATCTAGCTTTGTTCTAAAGAATTCCTTAATTTAGATAGCATACTTTTTCCGTTTCCTTGACAAAACTACTAGTATGCAGCTTGGCAACTGCTTTGTGAGCAATATGGCATCTGACAATCCACACCTGATGGTAACTGGACATACTTAAAATATTTTGCTGATGCATAAAACAACAATATATTAATAGTAACGATGGAATGCCACGGGGTGCTAAGTTTAGAGAAGTTTTTACTGCACTCCTGTACTGTTCTCTTACAATGAAAAGATAACATTACCAGAGTTCTATAATTAAAATACTGCTGTAGGATCTCTTATCTGAAAACTTCAAACTGCAGTACAAATGTAAATTTTCCCAGCCACTGAGAGTTCATGGTACAGATTGGTAAACTGAGGAACAGAGAGTTCGTAACTTATCCAAATGCTTTTTCACTTTGTAGCTCCCTCTCCTACCAATAGATAATAATACATAAAGTCTGAACATTCCTAGAGAGCACTGATTATGTGTTGTATCCACTTAACGCCAGTCACTATATTATCTAAATGCCAAATGTGGGAGATTGGAAGCTGTAATGTCATTGTTAAGAAACCATCCATCACTTCAGTGGATTCTGGATTCATATGACATGCGCATACCACTTCCTATAGTGAGGAAAAGCTAGTACAAATATATGATGAAACTTGTATTAAGCTCTGTAGGGCTCATTGAGAAGAGATTATCCCAACTTTTTTGCTTTAGAGGCTTCACTAGCCACGTGTCCTGTACCAACAATGCAGTATCTCCAGTTCCAATGAGCATCCTTCTGGGTCTAATGTCTATCTGCTATGTATTTTGAAGAGTTTCTTTGTGGATTTGTTTGTGCAAAATAAAATCACACTTTGCAATTACCTACAGAGATCACATTTGCATAAACAATCCTGCCACTTAAATTAGCTGAATGCACTACTTTTTATACCAGAACATGTTGGATGGAAGGTTTAAATAATTATTTTTGGAAAAAAAAGTCATGATTATTATGATTGGAGTTCATAAAAAAAAGATTTGCCAACAAAATTAAAATAGTCACCTATTCAACTGTCATGTTAGTGCAAAGAAAAATTTTACTGTTACAAATCACAAAATTATTCAAATTAGTTATGGAAAGAGTAATGGAAGCTTTATGAGATTCTGGTTCAAATTTAGTATGTATGTTAATTATTCAATAAAATGAATAATGTTTGAAGTTGAAATCCTACAAATTTAAAATTGTTCTTTTACTTCCCTTTTGCAAGCACATTAATAAAAAATTCTATTACATATATTTAATTTCTTGAACTTTCCTATAAAAATAATCTATGCAAAATGACTTTGCCCTGTGAAAGATGGGCCTCACCTACTAGTATCATATATTTGTTGATCACATTATTCTAGGGGTGCGACTCAGGGAGAAGTATTTTAGTGTATTGCTTAACAAAGTGGTTTCAATGTGGCATTTTTTGAGAGGGTATTAATGTGTCTGAGTGGGATTAAAAATAGTATCCATCTATGAATGGCTTGTATTTTGCGAAGTAGCTGTTCAGTCCAACTATACGGTTTCAGTTCTATGCAGTGTTCCCACTATTTGCAAGAAGTTGTAGTTAAGGCTTAGCTGCTGTTTAGCTCTAAAAATAAGACATGAATTAATGAAATGTTTAAGAAATGCTTTACTCAACATTTAGTAAGCATTGACTTCAGCTGCTTAGAGAAAACATAAATGACTCTCTGAGAGCTAAGGACAGCTTGATAAAAGTCACATAACTAGCTAACTGCTTGGTAACAGCTTGAGAAATGTTAAATAAGCAGTTTAGCTTGGCATGGGATTGTAGTCAAGCCCTAAACTACTGAGGACTTAGAATATGAGGACCAGGACTGTAAATTGGTTCTGGGTAACCAGTTTAGGAAGGCACAGTATTATTGTGAGATGCTCTCATCTGCCCGTTCTGCATTCTGGACCAGCTACAATTTCTGTGCCTTTCCCCGGTCTTCCCTACGTGGGGAGCACTGCTGTAATACAACCTCGAAGTAACAAAGGCATAGATGACTATGGCCAGGTTTTCATCTCAAGTGCATGATGCTGTTTCCTTGCTAGCTGTGGGTGAAAGCAGGCTCAATATCAAATTAAGTTTTTCTCCTAGGAGCTCAAAACGGTAGGGAAACCCACTCAACCCTTTTTTGTGCTAATGAAAGATGATGTCTATAAACACAATTATGGACTAAATGATCCAGCGCTGACATGAATTTCTGAGGGTGAATAGCCTTTTGTTCCAATATATCATGAAAATACTCTTCCTCTTTGCCCACCCCGATTTCATAATTAGCAGTGATATAAAGCAGCCATGAAGGTAGCCTATGAATGTTAATAAAATTCAGTGACAAGAAAGGAGACATTGAATGCAATTATACGTGATTGAGTTGATGGGGTTAATATTTTTAGGATATAGAGTTAGCCGTTTTTATTCTAAGTAATGGTGTAATGCAATAATAAGTAACTCAATAGATGGACTCAATTGCTTAAATCATGAAAATTAATTACCAGGATCACGCTGAAGTTGTGAGGGAGGGTTATTTTTTTCTTGACTCTGTATGTGAAGAAATAGAATGTTTGTGTGTCACTCACACAGACGTGCGCACACACACAAAATGACCAAATCTTCTCCACCTTGTCCATGTGATTGACCTTCAGGAGGGCTATTTGCATATGGCAGGCAAGCCTATAAGATATCTACAAAAAGCCTAAACTAAAATATTATTTAAGAAATTTGGGAGATGAAAGAGTGCAGAAAAGTGCTGCAATCAATAATAATAATGCTTAGCTCTTATACAGTGCACCAAGTGCTTCACAATTCATAATGTGTTTATTTTCACAACAGCCCTGTGAGCTAAGGAAATATTACAATACCTATTTTACAGATGACTTGAAGTGCAGAGAGACTAACTAATTTACCCAGATAGTATTTGTCCATGTGAATTGTGAACCTGCACTAACCACTGGACTATGCTTTAACAAAACAATACCAGCACTTCTCACCCACAGATTATAAGCACTTTACAAAGCCCTATGAGTATTCTTTAAAGTTTATAGATGAGGAAACTGAGGCACACAGTGTCTTGCCAAAAGAGGCTCAGGAGAGTGAAAATTATAGTATTGAGTATTCCCTTAAGAGTTTTGATGAATGCAAACCTGATTTTCAAAGCTAATGTGGCCAGTCTTCTATTAGCAAGGAATAAAATGGCCAAGAAGGCAAAGGGAAACATCTGCCATGAGTAAAATAAAACCCCATACCATTAAGAATCTTAGGGTAAAGCTCTATAGAATGTAATGAGGACAGAGCCAATAGGACAATAGAATTCTGCTGAAATTTATCTAAAAGCCTATAAATACATTAAAAAAATCTGCAACTGGCCTGGGCCAGTCGATGTGAGCTCACGGGACTCAAATTGTGGGATTGTTTCCCAGCTGTGGAGACTTCCTGTCTTAGGCTAGAACCCAGAGCTCGGGCTCCAGCTTGAAAATCACTGACCTGATATGGGGTTAGCAAAACCTAGGGTATGTCTACACTGCAGTCGGAGGTGTGATTGTGGCCCGTGTAAATATCTGTGAGTTCACTTTGGTCTAGTTAATTTGAGTATTAATAGCAGTGAAGCCATAACTACATGGGTTTCAGCCTGTGCTAGCTGCCCACATATGGACCCAAGATCCCATGTAGCTTTCTGCAGCCATGCTGAAGCTTCTATTGCCACAGTTTCTCTGCTATTGATAACTGAGCTAACTAGACTAAAGCTAGCTTGGGTTTGTCTACACATGTCACAATCACACCTCTGATTGCAGTGTACACATACCCTTCATTACAGGGGCTCCCATTTTCAGCAGCTGTAAATCCAGTGTATGCTGATTTATATCAGCTGAGAGTCAGGCCTGGAGTCCGAGTTAGGGAAAATGACTAGTCTCAAAAAAGATATTAGGCAATCTTTTGTCTCTCCTGCAAGGAGTTTGTCACAGCAGGGCACTCCAATGCAGTGTACGCAGGATTAGGCTGTATGGATAAAATCCTGTCTTCATTGAAGTCAATGGAAAAACTCCTGCTGATTTCAGTTGGGCAAGATTTCATTGTGCAATTTTGATCTAATTATTACTTTATTTTTACATTGTACCTTGCAACCATCTCTTTTTAGCACTTTAATATAATTGAGTTATGTGTTTGATACAGTAACATAGCAGCTGTGGTCTGTGTTTCCCTCCTTTCCTAGCATTTGTGTTTCCTTTCACCCAACGCACAGATGATCAAGTATTAGTAGAAGGAAAAGAAAACCTAGAAATTCCCTGCCAGAGAATCCCTTAATTAAGGAATTCAGAAATAGTCTAGATTTACTTGCATGTCCACATAAGGCTGCACAGTAGCTCACTGCTCTGTTAAGTTCTGTTTTCAGGACAGATGTGCAACTGAACATGACCAAATTCTCTCATTAATGAAAGTCTTCATTCCTATAGTGCAAAAGCAAAAAGATTTTAAGCACTTTCCTTAGCAATCCCTGAAGAGTCAGAATTCTAAAAACAAGTGTTTTGTATAAAGTAATCTGTGAATGGAAAGAAACATGTACCATTTTCCAATTTATCCTTGTAAAACAGAGTTCCTTTTGCTCGTCTGTAATTATATTGTGTACACATGTGGCTATATTTTTGTATTGTTTGCAAGTTGAGGTAATTGACATGATGATAGAGAGAACAATAATAGCTTTAAATAAAACATTCGGACAACGTGTAAAAAAAATACTTTACTGCATGAGATGTGTTGACGAAACAGTTAACTGAACTAGGAATCATATCACTGTATTTTTTTAATGAAGGATTTTAACTAATGCTAATGGAGCAGAGCATGAGTCAATAAATGCAACACATAATTAGAGCTGGGCAAACAGTTCATAATGAATAACTTACTCTATGAATTTTGCTTCTAATTGAACAGACCACAATTTCCTCAAATTTATTATTCAGAAATTGTTGCTGAATAATATCTGCAGCTAATTCTTGGACAGTAACTTGTTCATGCACAGTTCATTGTAGATAGTCTGTATACAGCTGATCTGGATTCATAGCCTGGAGCATAACATTTAAAATCGGAATTCTGGTGCAAATACTCATGACTAATTAAAAAGCCACTTTGCATGAATTTCCTGCAATGTGTGTCAAAAATTCTCTGTGTGCATGAACACTTCTTCCAGTAAAGTGAGTTGCTAGAATAGTAATGAGGAAAAAAACACAAAAGGGGCACAAACACAATGGCTGTGTCTAGACTGGCAAATTTTTCCGCAAAAGTTCCCGCTTTTGCGGAAAAACTTGCCGGCTATCTACACTGGCCGCTTGAATTTGCGCAAGAGCACTGACTTTGTAATGTACAAAATCAGTGCTTCTTGCGCAAATACGATGACGCTCCCGCTCGGGCAAAAGCCCTCTTGCACTAATGCTTTTGTAGACAACTCAGAACCATTTTGTGTTAAAAAGCCACAACGGCTAAAATGGCAATTGGGGCTTTCTTGCACAAAAGCGCGTCTAGATTGGCATGGACGCTTTTCCACAAAAAGTGCTTTTGCGCAAAAGCAACCGTGCCAATCTAGATGCTCTTTTCCGCAAATGCTTTTAACGGAAAAACTTTTCCGTTAAAAGCATTTGCGGAAAATCATGCCAATCTAGACGTAGCCAATATGTTTAAAATTTGGAATACAGATTAACAGATTTTTTTTGCCAAACTCTACTCAGACTAGATAACACTGAAAGGAACAGAGTGAAGATGGGAGAAACAAGTGGGTCTGAGTCTTCATTGTATTGAGCTTTGCAAAGTCACTGTAAAACACGACTGAGTGTAAGGGCATGATCCAAAGTCCATTTAAATCAATGAAAGCCTTTCCATTCATTTAAATAGGCTTTGGATCTGGGACTATCATGACACAAAGTACTAGGCGGTAGAGAATCAGGCTCACGCTGTGGGCTAGTCTGAATATAGAATCCAACCGGATGCTACTGAGTGCCTTCTCTCTTCCAAAATACAAGAACATAGGGATGGGAACATGTAGCTATTGGTAGTTTGAGTCAGAAGAAAGCTCAAGTGGAAGCTAAATAACAGTTGGGCATAGGAGGAAGGAAGGCTGGTTTGTGTGTGTGTTTGATTCTCTTTAGACTACAGCAAGAGAATAACTAGTAAATGTACTGCAGGGAACAATTCTACAATGGGCAAGGGAAGGATTGGATAATAATAGGTCTTTTCCATTCTAACTTCCTTTTCTCCCTGTGCTGTGGGGTTGTACCACAGGAGCTAGAGACAGATGGTAGCTATATGAGATGAGGGATAAAGGATGCTGAAGGGAAATAACCAAAATTAAGAAAGAGAAATAGATTTGCCGCATAGAATGTGTGTTTGAATTTATGTGGAGAGTCAGGACTCACATTGGGCATGGATTGTTTGGAATCACACAGATGAAAACCATTTTGAGCAAAGAACAGACTGAGTAGTTTTAAGCTGTTAAGCAATCACGTTTCCCCCCAGAAAGCTTCTACATTCTATTTACCCCTCCCCCGATATATATTGGACCTACATTTTCGTTCCCTTATGTTAAAAAATAAACAAACATTGGGATGCTCCTCCTGACTCCCCCAGTTTTACTGCAACCATTTCATTAGATGAAAGCCCCCAACATGCAATTGCTAGAACAGACTTTGTCTAACTGCGCGTGATGGAGAAATGAGACTTTTCCACTAACTGCATACTACGGTATCCGTAGAATGCTGCTGCTCCTGAATTATTTTCCTAACACATGTAGTTCCATTGAACTCCGTAACATGACTTACAAATATAAAATCACACATGTTGAGTGTAGGGTTGGGACTGATATGACTTGGATGGTCTGGCAGTACAGTATGTACCTTAGGGATCCTTTGTAATTGTGGCCAATGTTGGTGCCAGGATATTACAGACACAAGGTGGGTGAAGCATTAGCTTGTTTCTCTCACCAACAGAAGTTGTCCCCAAAAAGATATTACCTAATACACCTTATATCTTTTCATTAAAGGTGTGTGATCATTTTGTCCTTTAGTGGCTAGCCAGGCTTAGAAAGAATCTTCTGTGGAAATGAGTTGCAGTTTTTTATGTTTTTAAGGGTCTATTTTGCATCTTGTGAAAGGGAAAAAAATGTCAAAAATATTTTGTTAATTTATATATTTTTTGCTATAATATATAATTTACTATATATTCTAGTAATATATTACAATGTCTTATGCCCAGGATCCCAAAACACTTAAACTATGTAATAGGAATTTCTTTACCTACCACTGAGAGGCAACCATCTCTGGCAATTATATAAATGTGCTATACCACACTACACAATAATGTTAGAAGAGCTAAAAAAGAACAATGTAGGAATCTCAAACTTCCACAGAAATTTAAGGAGGCAGAATATAATTACCCATGTTTAGATTTAGTCGAGATACTGGAAATAATATCCTTTCTTTTACAAGTGCCATGGAATTTTAATGACAAGCATACAAGACCTCAGTTTTACATTTTAATCAATTGACATCACCTTTTACTTTACAGTGGATTCTTATATCTAGCAGGGACATTGGCACAGTATAAAGATGGAAAGTGCCACGTGTCAAATCAATGAGGTCTTCACGGAGTAATTAATATCCACCAAGCATCAGCAACTGCACTTCAACATTTTTGAATTACATTTTCTACCTGGTTGGTGAGAGGGGCTGCATTCAGCCAGAACAGCTTCAACATCTGGAGTTCATTTATTCCAAAATGAGCACCATCTCACTTAAATCAAATCCCTATTTGTCTCTTTCTGCTCTTACAATATTTGCCTTGTACTGATTCCTCTTGCTAGTTGCAACCCATCCAGCAACGTATATGGAAAAGCCATTTCTTTTGAGTGCTTTAATGCTTTTAAGTCTTCTTGGCTTTTCTGACTCATTGGTCAGCCATGGAAATCATAAGGGTGCAAACACAGTGATGTCTAACATTATTGTGCTCTTCTTACATTATTGTGTAGTTTGGTGTAGCACCAAAGGACTAGTAGGTGGCATAGGAGTTCATAGTACTATTTGGTGCCATTTTTTTTAAGTTGAAAGAACTATTGTGTTTAAGACCATGAGATTTAAAATGAGGAGCCAAGTTTCCTTCCTTTATATTTTTCAAACATGAAGAGCCTAGGAGCCTCTGTAGTCATTAGAAAATCCCATTTTTGTATGACACTTGTCCTTATAAGCAGTTCTGTTGTTAGCCTCTCTGAATGTAAAGCAGAATCTTGTTCAGAGCAGTTGCTGAGGGGGAGGGAAAGAATGTCATAAAGGAAAAAATGGAGAAGGGGGAGGGGAGCTACCCTGTGGTGTTCTTAGCAATTGGATTGCTACTCTGTCTCCTGGGAAAACAACAGTTGATCGGAAAGTAGGTCACATTTGATCCATGGTCTAAAAAGATGAGTGTAAAAAACAAAATAAAAATCAACTCAGTCATTAATGAGGTGAGAACTTTTTTTTTACTTTATGGATCATTCATGAAACTGAGCAAAAATGTTGTTCAGGTTACCTGGCTACGTGAGAGAAAATACGGTTGGAACTCTTACAGGCAACATGGCAGCTGCAATGTTAAAAAAATACAGTTATTTGTTTTAAATATGCTCCAGCAACACAAAAAATTAAAAGTGACAGTTTGTGCAGCTTTTCTTTCAGGTCAGAAAAATATAGAACATTGCTGAGTTGTCCTTTCCTCATAAATGAGGCCATTAGTAAGTCTGTGAATAAAGTTCTTCAGCAACAGTGGAATAGATTTAGAAAAACACTCTTCCATCATTGTCCTAAAGTTGAAATCTCACATACACCAATAGTTCTGTTAAGAAACGCAGGCTCACTTTTGGTATAAAATCAGAAATCACAAGCTATACTTTAAAGTTAATGACCCCTCAAGGATGCGCTGTTTTGATTTACAAGTAGCACAAGCACTCATGTAGCTCTGTGCTCTCGTAAGAGGAATGCATGCGCTACTCTCTAAGCTTCTTATTGTTCCATATGGCTAAGGGAAAGCGTGTTGTCATCTGTTTCCTTTTGCAGGCTACTTTCTGAAATATTAATGCGATCCAAAGGACACTGTGTCAAGGTAGAAGTTGTTGTTCTTACTTCCTGTTGTTTGAAAAGCCTTTTGGAACCTTGAAACATTTATATAATAATAATTTTTACATGTATATACTGAAAATTGACTTTCATAGAATCATAGAAAACTAGAACTGGAAGGGACCTCAAGAGGTCATCAAGTCCAGTCCCCTGCCCTCACGGCAGGACCAAGCACCTTTCTTACCCAAGTTATTTTTCCTTGCACATACTGGCTAGCTGTTGTTATGCTCCTGAGATTTTAGTGCAGATTTATTTGATACAGTGTCATCTGTACCAACGCTACCCCAGAATATTAATTAAATAATTAAATATTACAGGACAGCAGATGGTCTAATGGACAAATGACCAAAACCAGTAGAGTAAAGATTGATCTAAATGCCCTCACTCTTTGGAATTATACACAGTAGGTTTGGATTTGAATCCCCACTACTAAGCCTGCCCAGGCAGCTTTAATTCTGGGTTAGATCCAAATTGGCCTGCTTTCTCAATCCAGTTGGGATACAGTTCCTAGACATAAATGTAAGATCAGGTAGCTTTGAGTAAAATCCTGCCACTGTGGGCACAAATGTTGCAAGATTCCATAGCTGTTCAACCAGAAACTTCTAGCCCTGGTTCCGCTTCTAAACCACCCTTGAAACCCTAATCTCAATCTAATCAGGAATGGGAAGCCAGTTCCTCCAACCATATCTTGAGAAACTGCATTGTTTAGTGAATTAATACAGCTGCTTAGGATTTAAGGCCAATCACACATGCAAGGGAGAAAGCATGTACATTAATATATTTGATTGGATGGTTTAAGAAGAGTATATGTATTTAGGTGAAGAGAATCTATAAATGGGCATGACATGGTCCTGGCAAGCAGATAATATATCTGAGCAAAAAAAGCAGGGCAAATTTACATCCTAATTTTTTACCTCTTTAACTTCAACATTTTCTTGGTATGAAACATATCCCATAACATTTGATTGGAGTCTGGTTTTACTAATAAAATTAGATCTTGTTTTGTTTTGTTTTTTGTTTTTGCCTAGCACAATAGGGTCACAGTCCATAACTGGTGCATCAAGGTGCTACTGCAATGAAAATGATGGTAGTGGTTCTTTAAAAGCATTTAGCTGAAGATGTGTTTTCTTATGTTTCAAATATTTGTCTTAAAAGACAAGTTGGAAACTCTTAAAGTTGAGAGAAAATTACTTAAGGAAGGCATTTTTACCTTCAATACTATAAGAAAAGTTTTGGAGTTTGTGTGGTGTGTTTTGTCCAGGGATCTCAGAGTGCCAGGAAAAAAATCACTATACACATTTAACAGTGAGAGAGACTGAGCGACAGAGCAGTAAAGTGATATGACCAAGGGCAAGCAATATGTCTGTGGCAGAGACAGATGTTGAACCCAAGTGTCATAGTTTCCAATCCATTTATCTAACCACTAGGCATATTTCCTCCTTGTGTTATCCATCTTGTTTTCCTCTGTGACCTTATCCTTCACAGGAACAGCATTTTTTTATCCGTTCTGGTTTTGTTCCATTTAAAGTCACTAACAAAACTACCACTGATATCAAGCACTGGGTCTTGAATCATTAAAAAAATGTTTAGATACACTAATCACTCAACTGCTAGGTGAGTTCTTTTGTGCACGTTGTGGTCCAATAATTGGAATAGGGGCTTGGGAGCCAGGGATCCAAACTTCTCTCACGGGCTCTTCCACAGATTTCCTTTGTGTCCTTGGGCAAGATATTATACTACTCAGTGGCAGATTAGCACCACAAATCTTTTCTGTTGCCCAATGCAGATTTAAACCAAAAGGCTTTGCACTTTATGTGCTGGTTACAAGAGCCAGTCATATAGTCTCAGCTTTATTTTTTTTCCTTTCCTCTCCTTTGTACCTCAGCTCTATCTCTCCTGGAAAACTGTCCACCAGGACTGGAATTCTTTTTCAACTGCTAATAAAACAGCTAGGTAAACAAGAAGCCATCAAGATCACCTGTTCCCCACAGTTTATAATTAGGAGGTTATCTCATCCTTTTAAATTCTCCCAGGTACAAGTATTTACTGTGAACTTAAAATACACAGTTGTGTCGAAGTGAGGCATATTTTCCTGTCAACTGGCAAAAAATGCAAAATGGCTGCATTCTAATATTTTCCTATGGATATGTTTGTTCAGAATACCATGGGAACACAAAGCAAAAGATGGTGGTTTAACATTAAGCTCAAAAGTGTTTCCCTAAACCACAGCCATTCGATTTTTGAATGGTACTATGAAGTGGTGGTGGTGTTTGGGTTTTTAGTGGTAAAACATGAAGTATAATGTATTAAAAATCAATTATTGTGATGTTTTCATATTTAAAAGATGTCTTCAAAGTGACAGTTACTGGTTTGTTAATATAGATATGTATGTATATTGTGTATGTGTTTGGTTTTTTCACAAACCACCAAGTAAAGTTGCAACCACATTGTTCTGTAAAGAATAATTTAATTCCAAGATTAGGATAAATAAAAAAATGTTCTAACATAAGTTCAAGCATAATTACTTCACCTTCCAGTTCACAGTAAGAGTGAGATCTTTTGAATGATAATTTTATACCATCTTATTTCTTCTGTGACCAACATTTTCCCAATTGTAAAAACAGTGAAACTTTGACAACCCAAAATACTAATGAAAACTAGTCCTTCTCAAAGGATTTAGAAAATACACAGCAGTAGAACATACACATCATGGAGACAGAGCAACTCACTTCAACATGGGCACAAATATTTTGCGTCTGTCTTGCAAATTTGAATCAAGTATTGTTATTAAAAAATGCAACAGCAAATCTCTGGCTGTGTCTAGACTGGAAAGCTTTTCCGCTTGCGCAAAAACTTGCCAGCTGTCTACACTGGCCGCTTGAATTTCCGCAAAAGCACTGACTTCCTACTGTATGAAATCAGTGCTTTTTGCGGAAATACTATGCTGCTCCCATTCGGGCAAAAGTCCCTTTTGCGCAAAACTTTTGCACAAAAGGGCCAGTGTAGACAGCTGAGATTTGTTTTGCGCAAAAAAGCCCCGATGGCTAAAACGGCGATCGGGGCTTTCTTGCGCAAAAGCGCGTCTAGACTGGCACTGACGCTTTTCCTTAAAAAGTGCTTTTGCACAAAAGCATCCGTGCCAATCTAGACGCTCTTTTGTGGAAATACTTTTAACGGAAAAACTTTTCTGTTAAAAGTATTTCCTCAAAATCATGCCAGTCTAGACACAGCCCCTATGTTTGAGGTTTCTCATGGTTGCTTACCTCCCAATGAGTCTGAAGATGAGCTGAGTTGAGGTAAACCTTTACTGTTTGAACCCTAGGAGCCTGCCACCCTTGACTTTGAATGATATCTTGCTCCATTGGCAAAAACTCCATTGAAATGAATGGGACTACTCCTGTCATAATGAACTGTTCAAAGTGAGTAAGGCTGGCAGAATCCATCCTTAAGGATGGAATATTCATAAGCACACAGGGGATTTAGAAATGCATTAAAAGTCAATGGAACTTTTTCTTCCACATCCCTAAAGTGCTTTTGAAAAGCCTAACCTAAATGATTAAATTTAGTGACAATATAATGAGTTGTTATAATTTCTCAGCTGTTATCAAGACTCCCTCATGTACCATATTGTCCAATGGTTAGATCATGGCGTTGAACAACAAAATGATTGGAGTCTATTTGCTACTGACTCACTGTGAAAACGTAGGGCAGTTATTTATCTCTCTCTTTACATGCGGTTAGGGTTATCTATTAAGGCTGTCAAGCAGTTAAAAATAATCATGCAAATAATTATTTTAAATAATAGAATACCATTTATTTAAATCTTTTTCAATGTTTTCTACATTTTGAATGCATTGATTTCAATTACAACACAGAATACAAAGTGTACAGGGCTCCCTTTATATTATTTTCATTACAAATATTTGCACTGTAAAAAAAAGAAAAAAGAAAAAGTATATTTCAATTCACCTAATACAAGTATTGTAGTGCAGACTCTTTATCATAGATGTTGAACATACAAATGCAGAATTATGTACAAAAAACAGCTGCATTCAAAACCAAAACAACGTAAAACTTTAGAGGATACAAGTCCATTCAGTCCTACTTCTTGTTCAGCCAGTCATTCAAAATCAAGTTTGTTTACATTTGCAGGAGATAATGCTGCCCACTTCTTGTTTCCAATGTCATCTGAAAGTGAGAACATGGAACTGCTGTGGTCCTACATCACAAGATATTTATGTGCCATATTCACTAAAGATTCTTATGTCCCTTCATGCTTTAGTCACTATTCCAGAGGACATAAATCCATGTTGATGACAGGTTATGCTTGATAACCAGGGCTGGATTATCAAGTTATCAATAGGCAAACTAAGCATGTGCTTAGGGCACCAGCAAAGCAGGGGTACAAAAAAATGAGATTTTACGGTATAGTATTGTTTTTATTTTGAATTACATACGGGGGGGCACCATAATCTTTTCAGTGCTTAGGGCCTCTAAAGGTCTTAATCCGGCCCTGTTGATAACAATCCAAAACAGTGTTCATTTTCATCATCTGACTAAGTTGCAATCAGCAGACCAGCAGGAGGTGATGTTCTTTTTTGGTGATTTGGGTTCTGTAGTTTCTGCATCATCGTATTGTGCTTAAGACTTCTGAAAGTATGCTCCACACCTCATCCATCTCAGATTTTGGAAGATACTTCAGATTCTTAAACTTTGTGTTGAGTGCTGTAGTTATCTTTAGAAATCTTGCATTGGTACCTTCTTTGCATCTGCCATCAATGTGGTCTTAAATGAACAACATGTGCTGGACCATTATCCGAGACTGCTATAAGATTAAATATATGGCAGAATATGGGTAAAACAGAGCAGGAGACAGACAGTTCTCTCCCAAGAAGTTCAGTCACAAATTTAACTAGCACTTTTTAAAATCAGTATTGAAACATGTTCTCTGGAATGGTGGCCAATGCATGAAGTGACATACATATGTTTAGCATATGTAGCACACAAATATCTGGCAATGCAAGCCACATAAGTTCCAGGTAAACTTCTATTCTCACTTTCAGGTGACATTGTAAATACGAAGCAGGCAGCAGTATCTCCTGTAAATATTAACAAAATTGTTTGTCTTAGCAATTGGCTGAACAAGAAGTAGGACTCAGTAGACTTGTAGTTTCTAAAGTTTTACACTGCATTTTTTTTAGTGCAGTTATGTAACAAAAAATCTATACAGATAAACAGATTACTCTGCAGTAGTTGTATGAGGTGAATTGAAAATACTATTTGTATAATTTTACAGTGCAAATATTTGTAATAAAAATACAAAGTAAACACTGTACACTTTGTATTGTATTGTAATTGAAATCAATGTATTGAAAATGTAGAAAAACATACAAAATATTTAATGCATTCCAATTGGTATTCTGTTGTTTAACAGTGCAATTAAAACTGCAATTAATCGTGATTAATTTTTTTGAGTTAATTGCATGAGTTAACTGTGATTAATAAAGAGCCTTTGTTACCATCACTGTTGTCTTTGCTAGCCAGAGATTTGAAAACAGCATTAATCAAGTAAGTTTTTCATTTAATAGGGAAAAGGTAGAAAAGGGTAGAGTGGACTTAAGACTCACCCTTCTTTTAAAAATTGTGAGATCTGCATTTCTTTCAATTTGTGCACAACTCTGACTAATTTAGCTACCTTATATAACAGCATCCACCACTTTAATATCTGAGCACCTCCCAAAGGCTAGACAACCAAAAGGAAAGGGGCCTTATTTTCCTATCTATTCTCCCTTAAGTAGTTGGGGGCTATGGAGTTTTGTTTAAATGGTATTTCCCCCTTCTCTGCCACCGGACTGAGCCAGTCTCTGCATTTGATTTTCATCATTTTTGTTTGTATTACAGT
Source organism: Apalone spinifera (assembly GCA_030068395.1). Taxonomy (NCBI): domain Eukaryota; kingdom Metazoa; phylum Chordata; order Testudines; family Trionychidae; genus Apalone; species Apalone spinifera. The sequence goes on from CM057845.1 coordinate 10,549,802, forward strand.
AGCATTGAGAAGCCCCAGTAGAGAACAGAGATTCACTGAGCTAGGCAATATATACAGACTGAAAGTTTGTCCCAGCTCCAAAGAGTTTACAATCTAAACAGGCAGACAAAAGGTTGGAGGGGGAAGGGAAGTAACTTGCCCAAGATCATGCATACAGCAGATCAGTGAAACCGAAGCTGGGATTGGATCCCAGGTCTACTGATTCAAAATCCAGGGTCTTTCCATTAGGCCACACTGCCTGGAAGTAATGTTGTAACTCATTGATGGGCAACCTGCAGACCATCTGGGTTCTGTGTGTGGCCCACAAGAAATTTTGCTTACCTTTGCACACGCGTAGGGTTGCCAGATTCCACTGGCTTCCATAGGCATAATTATTTTCATAACGGAACAGGTTGAACCTCTTTAGTCCAGCACTCTTTGGTCCAGCAAAATCCATGGACTGGCATGATTTTAGTTTGCCAGATGTCCACTTATCATGGGTGTGGCCAAGTTTCCCGCAATCCCTTAAAGCCTGTTTACAGCCACCAGTCCTGGCTCTGTGTTCTGTGCGGTTATTTAGTTCTAATTTACTCCTAAATGTCTTCTAAGAGCCTAGTAAGCAGTGGAAGTGTTGGTAATGCTGCTAGATCATACTGACTTCCCCTGGTTTGGCAAATTCTCTGGTTTGGCGCCATTCGGGTCCCAAGGGTGCTGGACTAGAGAGCTTCAATCTGTATTACTAAAGTGAAACATGTAAAGCAAATACCTGTAAAGTGAGGTGCATGCTGATCACACACAACATTAACAGTGAGAGCCACGCGCTCCCTCTGCTTTCAATGGAAGAGCTGTTCCGGTTCGATTGGCACAACCTGCAAATTCTAGACACGCAAGCGCAGCTAGCAAACCTGCCCTATCCCAGGAGATCATCTTGGTTACAACAATCTTGCAGCCTACTGAGATGAAGGAAGGACACTCATGTGGCCCACTCGCTCACCCAGGTTGCCTATCGCTGTTGTAACTCTTTTCTGTGTCATCTTGAGTACACCACCCAGATTCCCATATAATTATCCTTTTCACCTAAAACTCTGATTTTTCTGGCACCATCCCCAAGTTCCAAATCATGCCGTGAACTCAGCAGGGAAAGTAAGGTCTCAGTCAACATCACAGAATGCCCCTTTTCAGCTCTGGGTCATGTTGGCAGAGCCTATCACACCAAACAGTCCCATGTAAAATTCTCTGAGCCCTGCATCAAGGTGGACTAGCCGTACAAATCTGGGAGAGGTGCAGTAATGGAGATGAAGGGCAGGGTTCTCTTCCGAAGTGCACATCCTTCAGCTCTCAATAGCTACACTAGTGAATTATAAAACACACTCCTAGTCCTAAGTGCCATGCGAAACAGATTATTCCAACCACATGTTGTAATGAAACAAGTGTCATACTGTACAAAAATATGTCGGTGCATGTCAGCAAGGTGATCTTTTGGAGTGACAGCAGAGTGGGAGAATTTCAAAAGGAATTAAGCAATTAAATTTAGAGCCAATATCTTTCCTATTCATTTATAATTTGGCATAGAGTTTCATTTCAAATAAAGGTTTCAGAGAGTAACCACGTTAGTCTGTTTCAGCAAAAATAATAAGGAATCCAGTGGAACCTTAAAGACTAACAAATTTATTAGGGTATAAGTTTCAGCCTAATACATTTGTTAGCCTTTATGATTCTACTGGACTCCTTGTTATTTCAAATAAAGATAGTTACACATTCTTATTTTTTTAACTCTTACCCTGTTATATTTTTTTCTTGGACAGGTAATACATATGCTAATAGAATTATGCTTATTATTGCAGGCATAGTGCTGCTTGTCAATGAAGCTTCATTAACAGCGTTATCACTGCCTGACATTTATCTTATAATTTTCCAGAGTTGACTGTTACATCTCCATGGAAACCCAAATTGCGATTGAAACAAGTGAGATAATAAAGGCATCCATAGCAATTGACAGCATGCAAGCCCAGTATATTTGCAGGCTACATTTGTTTATAGTTCCTTAGAAAAATCTGTTGCATTAGAGATTTTTAATATTACCTGTCTGTTCTTTTACTATGACAGGTGTTTATTGCAAAAGTTTACCATATCTTTGATTCTGGTTTTGAATTAGGTTGATACATTTTACTGAACTCTTCAAGAGATATTAGAGTGCTGAAGATGTAAATTCCACTTGTTTTTTGGATGAAATGTAAAATTCTTTGTGGATGATTATGAAGAAGGCTTGTGTGGTGTGTGGGGTTTTTTTTTGTTTTTTGTTTTTTTGAAACATCAGCAATGCTGTTTCTTTTCCTCTTAGTATGCAAGAAAGATCTTGTACTATTTTTTTTCTTATACCTAAGGACTTGAGCTCTTTAAGTTCATGACTCTAAATCAATTTAGATGGTGCCTCAAAGCATAGAGTCATGAAACTGGAGTGGGTCCAGAGTGAATTAATCTGAAATTAATTTGATTTTGAAAGGCTCCATCTGGCTGTGTTTGGAAAAGGCCGTTAGACAGATATATAAACAAATGATCATCTGCATTCTACGTGCCAGATGTGGTGTCAAAAAAATGAAGAAATGATTTTAAAAAAAATCAGCTAAGGGGGATTTGGATATAATGATGCACATCCACTTGAAATTACAATTACATTACAATTTCAGAAATAATTCTCCTTTTATTGATATCTCTAAAGAAGGTACGGGAGACAAAGAAAGGCCTGATAGTATATTATTTTTAAAAATAAGAAAAATTGAATATCTCTGCTTGCGTTAATTGACAATTTCTCATAAATAAGCACAGCTAAATGCCACTGTCCATATCCTTAATATGAGCACTGCTCGGCTCTTCCTTTCCAATTTTAGGAAAGTCATTGAGATAAAGCAGTAATATCAGATGTGAGTTGTTGGCCTCCCCCTTTTTGACATATGCTTTTGGACCTTATTAAAATAACATTCAAATCTTGTATAACTCAGTGGTAAACTGGTGTGTATATATGTGTGTATGTGAGTCTTTGTGCCAGTGTAGGAATGTGTTAGTCTAAAATACTTCCTGCAGTAATCATTTGGCTTTACTGTAGGGGATCTGGTACTGTTTTTCAAAACAAATGTTTTTCCTCCCTCTTGGACACTGTGTCCCATAAACAACTAAGAAAATCCTTGTACAGCTCAGAATAACATGTAGATAAATGCCATTCTGGATGCAGTTCACTAAAACTGGCACTATATTTGTTATCCCCTTTTAAACATAAAAAACAAAACTCTTTCATATTTGCTGTCTAAAGTCTTTTGACCCAAGGAAGAAGGGAACTGAGTAATAACTTAGCAAATGTTTAGCAATAAGTGTTTAGTATCTGTGGAGAGGCTGAGGTTGTTGACAAGAAAACAGATGCTCAAACATGATCTGAATTTAAAGTGAATGGCACTATTCTAATTCAGTTGCTGGCATGTCGTAAGTGTGTGTGATTTTTGGTGTAATCAGATTTTAAAAAAACAACAACCCTGTTAACGCCAATAAATGTCTCCTGTCACACAGGAAAAAGAGTACATTTCATTGTAAAGGTGTCTAATTAGGAAAGCACAACATTAGTAATCATTTTCATTAATATTAAGTGGTCAGCTACCTCACAGTCATTTACATTTAACCCCCTTCCTCCACACCCTGCCATGCAAATCATTGTACCGAGGGCATAATTATAACTGCAGAACTACATGAGATCTTGCACTTATTTGAATTGCAGTAGTGTCTAGCGGCCTTTGTTGGGCCCCATTGTTTATGCTACACACAATTCAGGCTCTTAGGCAACAAAGAGTCTTTGCCCCAAAAAGTCTACAAGAAGCAACTGGAAAAGATGTCAAGCAATGAAACAAACAAGTGTACAGTAAGCATCGTCCATCCTAGCGGGGTCACCTGACAGTGTTTTTATCCTGATTGTGGCAAAGGTGTGTTTTGAGAGAGAATCTGAAGGAAAATATAGTTAGTGGGGTTTTTATAGCTCTTGGCATCCTTACTAAAAGAATATCCAATTGGAGAGAGAGAAAAAACACAGAGACAAAGATATGTGCAAGCAACTGTGTCTTTTAATAGGTCAGCATAAAGCAAAAAGCATTACAATATAATACTCCCACATTGCATGTTATCATGTCATGGCTTTGTGTGTAGGTGAATCATGTCTCTCTGCAAGGTACAATAAGACAGTCAGTAATTACACAGGAGATGATAATTTCGGAGCTGGCGACCTAGGCTAGTGAGTGGGCCGCATGAGCAGCCGTCCTTCATCTCAGTGGACCGCAAAATTGTCATAACCAAGACCAGGATAGGGTAATTTTGCTAACTGTGTTTGGGTACTTAAAATTTGCGGGGTGTGCCAATTGAACTGTATCAGTGTGTTGGGTGCAGGGAGTCAATATGTGTAATCAGCATGTACCTCATTTCACATATCCTTGTTGTATGCACGTGTCACGTTAGTAATTAAAAAAACCCCACGAGGACAGATACCAGCGGAATCTGGTAACTGCATGGGCGCAATGGTAAACAAAATATCTGGAGGGCCACACATTGAACTCTGAAGGTAATTGGCTATCTACACAGACTACACATCAAGGAGCAGAACTCTCAGCCTTCAGCTCCTAAAGCACAGGTTTGTGCCTGCTGAACTATAAACGCTTTTCCATTAGCCTCAGCTGTATGATAGATAGACTAGAATTTTAAAAGAGCCAAAAAGAAGGGTGTTAAACACCCCAATGCCTAGACTGCTTTGAAAATTCATTTTAGAGGACTAGACCATTGAACACTTAAACTGGAGTAGTACCCCAGTCTAGGCTGATACATGCGATCAGTTGTATCTTTAGTTGTTTCAACTATTGGCTGATTGAGCAAAGCTATTTATAAGCTTACTAAGTAGAACCCTCTGACTGTTGGAGCTGAAAGAAGTATATTTTATTCCTCCTGCTGCATGTATGTGGGTAACTATACAAATTAGGTGCCTGTGTATAGTGTGCATGCCACCATAAATCATTACAAATAGTTATGAGAGAGAATGTGCAGGCACAGCTAACCAGAAGAGCTGAGATCTATAGGTTTCTTTGAATTTATTAATGGATTTTAATAGCGGGTTTTGGGGGGGGGTTGTTGTTGTTGTTTTGTTTTTTAAAGATTTGATGCAGCAAATGCACTAAGATTGCAGGTATATTTGTTCATTGACTGAACAATTCAGGAAACATTCACTCCTCAAAAATATGACATTAACATAAAGTTAATCTGTAGTTTGACTTGATAATAGTACAAGGCATTCAATCTGAAATCATGGCCTTAAATCAATCTGTTTTGACTGCTCATGAAAGTAGGGCTGGCTTGGCCATGCTGGCTAAGCAGCTGATGGCCTAGGGCAGTTAAACATCCAGTCATTGTTTGCATGAGTGACTGTAATCTGGTAGGGGCAGACATTTACAGGTTTGTCTTGGGCAGCACAACTCATAGACCCAGTGCATGATGCTGTAAATCACCATAGTGAAAGATTATATTTGTTCCAGTATGTACAGCAAGTTAGATCATTAAAGTCCAAATGACAGAGAGATTTGGGATTTTCCTTTTTTCTTTAGCTCCTCCTGTAACAATAATAATAATAATAATAGCAAGGTATATCCAAACCTCATATTGCATATGTTAAATTTTGGATTCAACAGTGAAACAAAAGATCATCTATTAGAGCAGCTGATTACTGTGATTTGCTTTATATTACATACCTAGAGATTTAACAAATAGACAAGTGCCAGAAGCTGGATTCTGCCAACACCTGAAGAAATGACTTATTATTTATTCCCAAATAATTCAAATTAAATTAGTTAATTTTTAATTATTTCCTGGGCAAGTAAAAGAGATTCCCTTATTTACTGCCATTTTAAAAAAAACTAACGTGGCAGCAAATATCTCCTGCGCACCGTGAGGGCAATCTGTGAAAATCTTTGCATTTATTGTTCATTGGAACAGTGGCCAATGCCAGGTGCTTCCGAAGGAATGAACCGAACAAGTAATCATCGGGGATCCATCCCCCGTTGCCCATTCTGGCAACCTTACAATTGTATGTGAATACCAGTTTGTTATACAAGCACCAGGGCAGCACGACTGGAGT
>CM057845.1:10557805-10579606 GCA_030068395.1 Apalone spinifera
GCCCTGCCCTGCCCTGCCCTGCCCCTTCACTGAGGCCCTGCTGCCCACTCGCTCCATCTCCCCTCCCTCTATCACTTACCGTCCCCCATCCTCACTTGCTTGAACCAGGCTGAGGTGTGGGAAGGAGTCCAGGGTGCGGGCTCCCAGCAGCACTCACTCAGGTGGCTCCTAGAAGTGGCTGGCCTGCCTTGCTCCTAGGAGGAGAGGCTGAGGGCTCTGCATACTGCCTATACCCACAAGCACCACTCCTTCAGCTCACATTGGTTGTGGCTCCAGGACACTGGGAGCTGCAGAACCAGCGCTCAGGATGGGGTAGCACAAGTGGCCCCCATGGCCACTCCTGTGCCTAAGAGCCAGACATGCTGACCACTTCTGGGAACCATGCAGAGCCAGGGAGCCTGCCTGAGCCCCGCTGCACCACTGACTGGTCTTTTAGCGACCCAGACAGCGGTGGTGACCGGAGCCAGCAGGGTCCCTTTTTGACCATGCATTCTGATTGAAAACCCGATGCCTAGCAATCTAATTTTAATGAAGATGTTTGTGGGATTATGTTTCTGTCATGGGCTCAGAGTAGATTTCAGGATGTGGATTAATTAAAACTGGTTCTTCCCTTTCCTGTTAAGAATATAAGAATGGTCATACTGGGTCAGACCAAAAGTCCGTCTAGCCCAGTATCCTGTCTGCCAACAGTGGCCAATACCAGATGCCCCAGAAGGAGGGATCACAACAGGTAATCCTCATGTGATCCCTCCCCTGTCTTTTCCCATTGATTTTTCTTTACCAGTGGTCCAAATGTGCTAGCTTCCTTGTAGTCAGAACAGGGTCTCAATTCCGCTGTGGGTCAGAGGGTGGCCAAGATGCCTGTCTACAGTCCGTCACTAGCCTGTGCTCTGGTTTGGAGAGGGCCAATCCCAGAGTCACTGAGTCCGGCCTAGCTGCAGGAAGAGCATGGAATTAGTCCAGCCGCGGCCCTCATTCAGGACAGGGCGAGCCTAAAGTCCAGGGGCTGCAGGCAGAGCAAAAAACAGCTAGTGAATATCTCAGCTCTAGCTAGTTGTTAGGGTAGGCTTCCACCCATGAAAGGCAAGTGGCAGGGCAGTACAGATCCGCTCACTTCACTGCAAGCCAGCCCATGGCCCTAATGGCAGCAGCCTCATCTGCCACTGAGTCAGTGGGGAATCCACATTGCAACACGCTGACTCACTCCAATTATCCCTGGGCCTTGCTATACTCCCCCTCCAGGCTCACTTGTAGTCTCAGGGATCATTCACCTCAAGCAGCCTCTAGGGGTCCATCTCTCTAGGGATCCTGGTGACCCTGGCCAGTCACTGTCTTGCCCCAAGTCAATGTGGAGGCCCGGGTGGTCCAGGCCGATTGTCCTCCGCCTGTTAGCTCACCTCAGTCTCCCAGTGTGAGGAACCAGGAGAAACATCTGTCTCCTCCTGCAGCCGGGGCCTAAGTGAGCTCCTGACTCCAGCCTTTATACTTCTGGCCCCGCCCCTCTATTTCTAGGGGGTGGGGCAAGACTGATCTGGCTACACTCACTAGGATACTTGCACTGGCATAGCAAATAACAGAGAGTTTTGAGTGACTTACCCAGTGAGTCAGTGGATGAACCAAGAATAGAAACCTAGGAATTTTAAATCCCATTATTCTGTTTTTTGTTTAGGTCCTGATTCAGTAGGGCACCTGAGCAAGCATTGAAATTTAAACACAGAAATCCATATTCAGTAAAACACTTAAGAACATGCTTAATTGAATCCCCCTTAAATTCCAATAAACTTAAGCATGTGCTTAGGTACATTGTTGAATCGGGATGTATTTAATCATATATTAAGGGCTTTGCTGAATCCAGGCCGAAATGATGACTGGGATTAATTGGAAGGAACACCTACCTTTGTTGTTTGTTTGACATTTCGAAAATACATCAATACAGTTTAATTAGTTTCAATAATTAAAAACATAATGCAATGCCATCACCATGCCATTGTTTTTTTCCTCTTACCTGGAACAGCTCCAGCAGTGTGTATCCTTGTTGTCCTGCATCAAATGCAATTTGTGTAGTAATTTTTATCTTGTGCCTTGGTGTGTGTGTGTGTATGTTCAAGGAGTAACTAGAAGATAAAAGGAATGGAGAGTATAACTTGTAATAATGAATTATATTTGTTAAGGTTTCTAAAATATTGCACATTAACGTAAATAAGAAATCAAAGAACAAGTCACCTTGGTTTCCTAAGCAAAATATATAAAGACTATCATAGCAGAGGGTACCTTGCAGAATTAGCTAGTTAATGTTTCTAAAGTGGTATGAAATAAAGGAGGAGGTTTTCAAAGGCCCAAATGGCAATTAAGTGCCTGAATCTACATGATGGGCTGGTAAATATACTATCTAATAGCCATTTATGTCTTTGAAAGTGTCCTCTGAATAGATCAGTATTTTTTTTTAACTTTTATGTAAGTATGAAATATAGTCCCACATTTCTCAAGGCCAGAAAAGATCATTATGATTGTTAGGTCTGACCTGCTGCATAATATTGGCCATAGATTTTTGCCTAGCAATTCCTGAATGTAATGCTGATAAGTACAATAGAATCATAGGACTGGAAGTGTCCTCACGAGATCGAGTCCAGCCACCTGCCCAAAGCAGGACCAATCCCAACTAAATCATCCCAGCCAGGGCTTTGTCAAGCCAGGACTTAAAAACATTTAGGGATGGAGATTCCACCACCTCCTTAGCTCACCCATTCCAGTACTTCACCACCCTCCTAGGGAAATAGTTTTTCCTAATATACAACCTAGGCCTCCCACACTGTAATTTGAGACCATTGTTCCTTGTTCTACCATCCATCACTACTGAGAACAGCTTTTCTCCATCCTCAGGAAGCTGAAGGCTGCTATCCAATCCCCCCTCACTCTTCTCTTCTGTAGACTAAATAAGCCCAAATCCCTTAGCCATTCCTCGTAGTTCATGTGCTTCAGCCCTCTAATCATTTTGATTGTCCTCCGCTGGACCCTCTCCAATGCATCCACATTCTTTCTGTAGTGGGGGGCCCAGAACTGGATGCAGTACTCCAGATATGGCCTAAGCAGTGCAGGATAAAGGGGAATACCGTAGTTTAGCGAATATAACCCACACCTGTGTATAACACACACACCCATGTATAACATGCACCCATGTATAACCCACGGTTTTTCTTTTTTGTGTAAAAAAACCCCTTAGATTACTTGCGGATGTGTATAGCCCATGGGTCCTGCATTCATCCACTCACCACATTCACCGCACTCACACCCAGGCCCCACACAGCTGCAGCCAGGCACAACCCACCTTCTTCCGGGTGAGGGAGCAGACAGCGCAGCGTAGGCAAGCTGGCCGGCCTGCAGGAGGGGAGCTGCATTCACGCCCAGGCCCCACACAGCCACAGCAAGGCACAACCCACCCTCTTCCGGGTGGGGGGAGCAGAGAGCGTAGTGCAGGCAATGTGGCCAGCCTACGGGAGGGGAGCCCATGCACCGCGCAGCCGCAGCCAGGCACAACCCACACTCTTCCGAGCGGGGGAGCTGCTTGTGAGTAAAAATAAACTTGTATACCCCGCAGATATGTATGCCACACGGGGGGGCAGGGTTTGTAAAAATGTGTATAACCCGCGGGTTATATACGCTAATTTATGGTAATCACTTCTCTAGATCTGCTGGCAATGCTCCTTCTAATGCAACCTAATATGCCATTAGCCTTCTTGGCTACAAGGGCACACTGTTGACTCATATCCAGCTTCTCATCCACTGTAATCCCCAGGTCCTTTTTTGCAGAACTGCTACTTAATCATTCAGTCCCCAGCCTGTAACAATGCTTGGGATTCTTCCATCCCAAGTGCAGGACTCTACACTTGTCCTTGTTAAACCTCATCAGATTTCTTTTGGTCCAATCCTCTATTCTGTCTAGGTCTCACTGGACCTTATCCCTGCCCTCCAACGTATCTACCTCTCCCCCTAGCTTAGTGTCATCTGCAAACTTGCTGAGGGTGCAATCCATCCCCTCATCCAGATTATTAATAAAGATGTTGAATAAAACTGGCCCCAGAACTGATCCTTGGGGCAGTCCGCTAGAAACCAATTGCCAAGTATCAAGGCCCTAAAACTTGCAGGCTGCTGTGTGTGGGTGAGCCCCTGCCTTGTGTACGGTTGTCAGCACCCTGGGATTGGCCTGGAGTCTCCAAGAATTAAAAATTAACTTTTATCTGAAGATTATGTCATATGATGACAACCTCCAGAATTACTTGGTGTCACATGGAACCCAAGGACAGTTAGTGAGGCTTTGCATGGGTGGAGAAGGCTGCTTGCAGGATTAGAGCCTTTGTTTTTCTTCTGCATTATTTCTCTCTCATTCATGAAGCTGAATTAGGTAGGTGATAGCAAAGATCTCTCAAATATGCAAATTGCCATGATAGTAGTGTTGTGATCTGTGGAAGAGCTTTGAAACTAACAAGGTGTGGAGGACGAGCAAGAATATTTGTACGTTAAAGCAATTAGAAAGGGATGAGCAAAATGATGTTGCTTGAGAGCAGGCCTGTAGGTTTTTCTCCTGTGGTAATTCAGGAAAGAGATGAGTCATAGAAGACTAATAATAGAATGAAGTTTATTCTATTGCCCATGGAGCCGCGTTAAACACACTTGACCAAACTGTTGATCAAAGTTTTCATCATCAGTTTTGATATGGGCTTTTCATGTAACTTTTTCTCCTCCCTTCAGTAACTAGGGAAAGTATGAAAGTTAATTTGGGCATATTAATGTGTTCAGGTGTACAACCAAAAACTGAATAATTTGCCTAAGGTATGGCCCTAAGACAGAGAAAATATGCAGGGCTTTTATTTTAAAAATATGTAAAATGTACAGTCTGGTGTTTATTCAGACTCCAGCCCTTGAGTGATATGGGTGTTCTCTTCTGGACAGTGTCAGCTAGAGACTCTGATCCACAACCAAGATTTTTAAAAGTGACAGATGATTCCAAGTGCTGCTATATTTATGTGATCATCTTTGGACATGCCATAAAGAGGTCTGTTTCAGAGAGTGAGTGCACAGCATTTTCTGAAAATCAAGCCTCTTTAAGTGTGCCAAATTGGCGTGTCAACATCCCAGATTATTTTTAAAAACCTTGGTCCAAGAAAGTAGTTTGGAAATTATCATTGTTAACTACTGATAGTGACTTAAGTTTTATGCATTTTACCTTTATACAATATACCCAATGATTTGTTTTCCTCACATTCAGAAATAGTGATACTCTGTGATCTGCCATGTTCCTCCTACAAGTTGAAAATTATCTGCATTTTTTTTCCAAAATGCATAGTTTTTTCAAATGTAAACGCACATCTGGAAATCAGAGGGGTAGGGAATTTTGGGGGTCTCAACAATTTGAAACACATAATGTTGTTTACATGGTGCTAAACTTTTTAAAGCAGTGTTTTCATTTTCTGAACAAAGCAGGCAATTCTGCAACTAGCTTCCCCTTCTGAATGGGTGCTCTTTGTTGCAGGGTGCGCTCGTTCGCTTTTTAAAAGTGTAGGCAACTAATCGGCAGCAACCAGCCACATAGCTGGAGTGTTTTCCATTCTAGGCAATATTATCCTAATTTGATGCACACATGGGTGCTTCACACAATCTGCAAATTCATCGCTGGCATCTTGCATTAGTCATCTGACAGATTGCCAAGCATTTCATATTCCTTTCATGTGACTTCTTACAAAACACACGCGCGCGCATAGACACACACACACAAATCAGTCAGTAGCCAGTTTGGTGCTGTTTACAACAGCTGTATATAGAAACCTCCACTTATTCATAATTATCCTTCGCTTTAAGATGCAAAAGTACTCGCTTGTGGCTTGTATTTTCCAGCTCTTTTCTGAAATAACAGTATTAAGCAACAGCCTGCAGTGAAAGCCAGAGTCAATGAAAAATGTAATGCTATTTTTGCATTGGTTTTGGTTTTAATATTTATACTGTTAATTAAGCATAATTTTCCCCCCATTGTGCCCCATTTACATCTTTTCCTGCATTTACTCTACATCAAAAATGCTCAGTCTCCTAACTATGCCTATTTTTTTATCTCTTTGTTCCACTTTCTAGTAACGGCACAGCTAACAAGATGAATGGAGCTTTGGATCACTCAGACCAACCAGACCCCGATGCCATTAAGATGTTTGTTGGACAGATCCCACGTTCATGGTCGGAAAAAGAACTAAAAGAACTTTTTGAGCCTTATGGAGCTGTCTACCAGATTAATGTTCTCCGAGACAGGAGTCAGAACCCACCCCAAAGCAAAGGTACGGTAATAGGATGGGTTTTGTTTACTTTTTATTTTAAAACTCTTGTGTCTTTGGGATTTCAGCAGGGATGTCTGGTTTTCAAGCATATGGTATTGAGCCAGCCAGAGACCTAAGAGATGAGCATTTCTGAATACCTATAGATTACTGGCTACCTCCTCTTCAAAAATTGCAGTTTAAATACCTGTTATCTTGAAGAGGCCATTCCAACTGTGCAAAAAATAACAAAAGAATGCAGCCCTCCTGTAAATTATTATTGCCAAGGGACAAGGAAACCTGAGTGTTTAGTTTCCTTGGATTAGCTCATGAAGAATATAATGTTCCACTTCCTTCCACTTACTCTCTCAGCACCGCAGGTGGGAATAATTTGAGGGTTTATGGACGAGAGAACGCAGCACTGGGCTCTTACTACATCACCTCTCTGGAGACAATAAAAGAGTCCTGCCTCATTTCCAGATATCTGATTTCTCTCCCGAGGTCAGATTAGGGACTGGCTCTTTGGCTGCTACTTACCCAAAAGATAGCTTCCCTGTGTCTTCATTTTTTATGTACGTTATAATATTTATCCTTAACTATATTTCTCTGAGTAGATATATGAATGTAGGTAGTTATCGCTGGATACGTGTGTGTGTGTGGGGGGGAATATACAATGTAAATATTTTCTGTATCTCTGTATCACAGAACACTTTTTTTTAATAATATGCTCTTTGTTTAATATTTTTCTGATTTTATCCAGAGTGTGTGCGCTAAATATTTATTAGTGTTACAAATAATGAGCTTTCATGGGCAACACCCAATTCCGTAGATGCGCTCTGCTCATCTGAGGAAGTGGGTGTTGCCCACAAAAGCTCATGATACTATATATATCTTTGTGTTAGTCTCTAAGGGGCCACAGCACTACTTGTTTTTTTTAAAGTTACAGACTAACACAACTACCCCTCTGAGAGACATAATGAGCGCTACTCCAGGCTTTGGATCCCTGCAGATGGGCACCCATGCCTGTTCCTGAGAAAACTTGATATTTTTTTTCATCCTTAGCCTCTCCTGACCACGTCTTTAAAACGTACACACTGTGGAGAACGTCAGAAGGATGTTATGGGTCAGCAGCTGATTCACAATCCCAGGCAACAGTCTGTAAAGTTTCCCACTCAGCAGAGGAGCAGGATCCAGACATTTTGGATAGCCCCGTATCTTCTGTTCTTGTAGCAAGCTGATTTGTCTACACTGGGCCAGGATTGTCTTTCCTCTCCTGTGTCTGTGGTTTTGGTAGTTGTAACAGTCAGCTCTCTTTGGCCTTTTTCCTTGCTGCTCCCCACCCTGATAACCCAGCAGGATACCTTAATATTTTCCCTTGAATATTTTCTGTAGTGCCACTTGTGCTTTTGCAGATTCCCTACATAGATGACATTTGCTCACCAGGCATCGTGTAGGCATCTAGCAAGCATGCGTGGCGTACAATTTAGGTAACTAATAAAATTCAAGTTCTAGCATTGAAGCTGCATCTTTGGTGCCCCTAAAACTGAAGGCATTTTCTTGTTGCGGCATGGGCGCCCTTTTCCCACCATTGGCTCTGCATATGCCCTAAAGAAATAGAAGGGGATTTATGAGTGCACAGCAGAGTTTTCTCACTATGGATCTTTGTCTTTAATGCTGGATAGAAGACTGTATTAAAAGGCCAGGCAACTGGATTTACTACAGCCCATGCTGCTATGGATGAGCAAACTCCTGCTTAGTTTAAACCAACAGAATGCTGAACTTTGAGGCTCGCTTCTTTTAAAGAGCTGATTCCTGACCCACTGAAATGCTTTCCCATGAAGCAGTACTTGAAGTGAGGATGGCATTCAGATGAGATGGGAGAAGACCATTTCTTTGATGTTTCCTATTATTCAATACCAGTTTGTCAAGCAAGTTGAAAGTATAAAGGTTAAGCTTCATAGACCAATTCTCAAAACTTTATTAGTTCCCTCCACCCAATCTCTTATCTAGAATGCTGGCTGTGTGTGTGTGTGTGTGTGTGTGTGTGTGTGTGTGTGTGTGTGTGTGTGTGTGTGTGTGTGTGTGTGTGTGTGTGTTCTCAGCCAAGGGAACAGGAGAATTAATTGAGTGAGTTTAGTTCCAGAAAAAGCCAGACAAGCTTGCAGACTTAGATTCTGGTGATAACTGCAGCAAGCTGTCCCCCCAGTGAGCCTTTCCACCTCCGGGGTGCAGAGATATGGCCCTGTGCCCATACAATTCTTGCTTTGCTGGGACTGCCTGTGAGGGTGCTTGCTGTAGACCCTTCTTCCATTTCTGGTGGGCACCTCTTCCCTATGACAAGACCTAGACTTTCATAACCCAGTCTTACAAGGGTTTAGAAAATACACATTATAACTGAGGGGGAAAAACCTTTTTACTAAAAGCTGTTTCTAATGTTCTTAGTGTCAAAAACGCACAGGAAACACTAGGCTATTAAACACAATTTTAGCAGCAGGGACAGACTTTAGAATTGATTGTTAATTCTGAGGGATACACTAAATCAGTGTCTACAGACTACTCAGCCACTCATACCAATTCTTCTTATTTGAGAATAAGTTGGAATAATGGTTGCTGGCTACCCTGAATCTCTTGAGTTTTTTTGGCTAACATGTCTTCTAAGTGTTGCTTGTGATGGCAATAGAGCTTTTCCTTGTTTTGCATTGCAAGGTCATGGCTTTAGGTCACGTACAACAGCATCATGACATGGCAAGATCAAGACATTGCTTCTTTACCTTCTTCAGGATGTGAATTGCAAAAGTGCAAATGCTGGTTGGCACAACTTCCTGATTTTAAACACTCTGAATCTAAATGTTGAATAGTGTTTGATTGTGGAAAGTCTTCACTACTACTAACCTATAGCCCTGTATTTCTGCTAGTTTGGCCAAAGAGATTTCCCTGGTTTGGTCATAGAATCTCGCTGATGAGCTCTTTGTCAGGCTGAAGTCTGAGCCTTTTACAACTGTCAAAAACAACCAAAGGATGATTATTCTCCTCTGCTGTCATTAAGACGGCCTTCTGTACCCTTTGCTAGGAATGTCCTAGTTCTTGCATCTCCTTGCTTTATTTTCCACTTGTATTCCAAATAACTGAAGTTGGAAGAGGAGACAGATAGAAAGCAACACTTTTCTCACTTTAGAGAAGTACCTGTTTAGAGAAGTACTTGTATCAAGCACAGTACCCAAAGGGTCGGTTCTGAGGCTGGTTTTGTTCCACATCTTTATTAATGACCTGGATGAAGGGATGGATTGCACCCTCAACATGTTTGTGGATAACAGTAAGCTAGGGGGAGAGGTAGACACGTTGGAGGGCAGGGATAGGGTCCAGAATGACCTAAACAAATTGGAGGTTTGGGCCAAAAGAAATCTGATGAGGTTCAACAAGGACAAGTGCAGAGTCCTGAACTTGGGACAGAAGAATCCCAAGCACTGCTATAGGCTGGGGACCAACTGGCTAAGCAGCAGTTCAGCAGAACAGGGTCTGGGAATTACAGTGGATGAGAAGCTGGATATGAGTCAACAGCGCACCCTTGTAGCCAAGAAGGCTAATACCATATTGGGGTGCATTAGTAGAAACATAGCCAGCAGGTCTAGGGAAGTGATTATTCCCCTTTATTCTGTACTGGTGAGGCCACATCTGGAGTCTTGCGTCCAATTCTGCCCCCTGTCCTCAGTTACAGAAAGGATGTGGGCACACTGAAGAAAGTCCAGCAGAGGACAACAAAAATGATTAGGGGGCTGGAGCACATGATTTACGAGGAGAGGCTGAGCGATTTGGGCTTATTTAGTCTACAGAACAGAAGAGTGAGGGGGGATTTCACAGCAGCCTTCAACTACCTGAAGGAGGATTCCAAAGAGGATGGAGAGAGG
This sequence comes from Apalone spinifera, assembly GCA_030068395.1. Taxonomy (NCBI): domain Eukaryota; kingdom Metazoa; phylum Chordata; order Testudines; family Trionychidae; genus Apalone; species Apalone spinifera. The sequence continues at coordinate 10,568,004 of CM057845.1, forward strand.
CTATTCGCATTTGTGACAGATGACAGAACAGGAAGTGATGATCTCAAGTTACAGTGTGGGAGGTCTAGGTTGGATATTAGGAAAAACTATTTCACTAGGAGGGTGATGAAGTATTGGAATGAGTTATCTAGGGAGGTGATGGAATCTCCATCCCTAGAGGTTTTTAAGTCCCGGCTTGACAAAGCCCTGGCTGGGATAATTTAGTTGGGGGTCATCCTCTTTTGGGCAGGGGGTTGGACTCGATGACCTTCTGAGGTCTCCTCCAGCCATAAGATTCCATGATTCTGTGACTTGGGCTCAGAATTTACTTAGAACTCTCCAGGCTGTATCTACCTTTACTAAGGAGTGGGATTATCTGGAAAGCAGAGAGGTTGCCTTGTAGTAAGTAAATCTGTGTTACCCATGTAACTTTGTGGCCAGGACCCTGGTGGCTGTGTCACCTAGTGGCTGGGTCACAGGGCAAACAAGCACAAAAGGCAGATGCTAGCCCCCTCCTCCTGTGCTTCTGGCCCAAGAACGTTGAACCACTTCCCAGTCAAGTTCTTGAGTTTGGGGCATAGCTCAAAGAATTCAGATTCTCCTTCATTGGGGTTTCTCAATAGGTTCCCTGCTTTTTACAGAGGGACAGAGTGAGGGCTTTCTTGCTCCCATGGCTGCTGAGCAGACAAGCTGTGGTTCACGTCCTTACACTGCTGAATCGGGCCCCTGCCTCCTTGCTAGTCAACCCCAAACTGAGCTAGGCTCCTTCCTTTTCTCCTCCCTCCAGGCCTGGCCTTGGCTGCACGTAAAGCAGGGCAGAGCTAGCTGGGCCCAGAGGCTTTTTTAAAAAGCTAGATAGATCCTCCTTTCTCCACTCCCTCACAAGCCTTTTACAGACTCCTTATAAGATTAAGTGAGGGGCTGCTGATTGAAGGATGAGGTGTTGTAGTTGAAGGCTGGTGCTACGGATTTATCATGCTATTTCACGTGTTAGTTTAAGCCGACTGGAGGGCAATGGGTTCTGATAACACAAGGGGGGAATATGTTACACGTGTGAGGAGCTGAATGAGTAAGCAGGCCATGTACAAAATCTGTTTGTCATTCTTCAGCCACAATTTGGCTCTTCGGTAATCATCTGATGCAGGTGCATGAGCGTGAGAGGTATAGGGGACAAGGAGGCCCTCTTCCATTCCAGTCTCCTCTCATCTTCTCCCGTCACCCGTTAGTTTTCAGTCAGCACTTTGACAGAGCAGAAGAGGAGTCCAGACAGCATTGGCCCAAGGTGGGCATTTACCGGGAGGTGCGCAGCACTGTCATTGTGTTCCTCCCATAAATACACCTCTGCTATGTGCTGCTCAGACATGGAGGCACTAAGCAATCAGTCTACATCTATCTCGCAGGTGTCCGCTGGCTGCCAGTGAGAATGTTCCACTCCAGTGCCCACAAAGGTATTGTGACTGCACCTGGCCCCGGCACGCCTGAGAACTCCAAAGGAGCCTGCAGAGTCTTGCACTTGGGGTATATCTAAACTATATCCCTTTTTCGATAAAGGGATGTAAATTAGACATATCAAAATTGTAAATGAGGCCGGGATTTGAATTTCCCGTGCTTCATTTGCATAATGGCGGCCGCGGCATTTTTTTGAAAAGTGGCTTTTCGAAAAAAAACCACGGTCAAGATGGGGATCTTTCAACAGAAATTTTTGAAAGATCCCTGTCTTGACTACGGTTTTTTTTCAAAATGCGGCTTTTCAGAAAAAAAAACGTGGCCGCCATTATGAAAATGAAGCGCGGGAAATTCAAATCCCAGCTTCATTTATAATTTCGATACGTCTAATTTACATCCCTTTATTGAAAAAGGGATGTAATTTAGACATACCCTTGATCTCCTCTCCAGCACTGTAGAGTCTTGATTGATTTGGCCATAAGCAGCCTGTTCCCTGTCCGTAACACCCCTGTGGCCTAAAGCCACATGCTATATCTATGGAATAGCTTTCAGCTGTCCATTCTAATGTGTTTTGCTGAGAATAAATAGAGCTTTCTCCCGTACCCTTGAGCTAATAAGCAGAGACTATAGGTTTTACAAACTTAAATAATGCCGTGTGTGTATGCATGCACGTATGTGTGCTCTGTGGAGTTCATTGAAGCTTAAGAAAACTCCAGTCTTCAGATCTCTGTACATGTAAACCACACACCACGGGTGTGGGTCACTGTCCCATGTAGTGGTGCTTAGAAAACTATTCTATGCAGCGTGGTAATAGTTTTTAAAGGCAAACACTTATATTTCATAATATATTAAATAATGATTGATAATGCTAGAAAAAATACCTTGTTTTGGGCACAATAGAAGGGACAGAGTTAAGGTTGACATTTTCAACCTCAACCCTGACGTTTCTCACTCTTGGATGCTTAGTTTCTAAACCTTAAAGAGCATTCTCTCCAGACTTATGCAGGGGACATTCATGGCAGAATACAATATAGGATAGTTGTGAGCTGATTTAAAAAAAGGTATTTCTTCTTTGACAGATCTGCTGGAGTTTTCAAAGAGGTGTCTCAGAAATGGACAGATGTGAAATGGTGTATATAATCTACTTAGAGTTCCCAGGGCAGTTTGCAATATGTCACACATGAGACTAATGCACAGAGTTGCTAGCAAAGCAGAGAAGGGCCCATTTTCAAATGGAGAAAGCAGCTGGTTGTTATGGTTGAGGGCAGATTTGAACAAGGAACGGTTATGAGTTGGGGAGAAAGGGGATGAAGGTTGGAGAACCACAGGGATTGGTATTGGAGATCAATATTTTTTCTCTGTATGTAAATGACTTTGAAGAAAGTACCACTAACATTAGCCATGGTTTTTGATAATACAAAATGGATTGGATGGGTAAAGAACCAGCAAATAACGTGTTGAAAGGAGTCAGATATGAAGGAGTCTGACTGGATAAAATGGCCCTTGAATTAAAAGAATAAATTTGAGGTTTGTGTCATAGTATATGTTAAACTAATACATTTTGCAGATTAAAAAGCAGGAGAAGGATTTTGGGGAGTCATAAAAGCTAAAGCCATGAAAGGACTATCATGATACATTGTATGTCTGGTCAAAAAGGCACTGAGAAAGCAATGATGATGTAAATTGAGCTATTCAAAATGACCTGTAAAGGGGAATGGTGAACGAAAGAGGACTTTGCCTTTTTTTGCTGCTGGCTGGTGTGTGAAGGCGGGGCTTGGAAAATATTTTTTTATTCTTGTTTTTAGAAATTTATCACTTGTTCTCCTTGAATCGCTGGATGACCATTTAATTCTAACATCTAAGAAACGTTTGAGAAAAAAGGAAGTTATGTTAAGGGGTCATTGTGCCTGTCTTTTCAATTCATAGATGAGATGGAGTCCAATCTATATTGGGACCCACCATAAGTCCAGGAAAAATAGGGAAAGTCAGACACAGCACTCCCAATAAGTCTAAGAAGAACAAAAATCAGAAATTCGGTCCTTCATAATAAAGAAGAGAAAAGGGGCACAAAATTATTTGCAGGTTACTTTTCAAATCAGTTGCAGGGTAATCGGGAGTGTAATGTTAAAACTATCATTTTTGCCAGCTGAGATTGCTCTGGGGGGAAAAGCATATTGCACAGATATTGATCAAGAAAACTCAGTAGATAAATCTTATCTTCTTTGAAGTTAGAAAAGATCTTGTCAAGTAATTCAGACTCAACATTTCTTTGTGGGATATTTTGTAATATCTGTTCCAAAATCAAATAATTAGAAATTTGTTCATAAATATAAAAGGATAAATCTGTTAATATATGTATTTAATTTATACATTGCCCTGCACTGCTGACAACACACAGAAGAATTAAAAACCTCATGCTAGGGCATGAGAGTAGGAGTATGAAATTGAATATTTACAAAAATGAAAACAACCAGTGTAGGTTCATTTTCCAACCTGAATAAAATACAAAAATAAAAAAAAAATCCATGGAGACAAGTTGTCAGAGCCTGATATTTATCCTAGGGTACATAAGGAACTGGATGAAGCAATCTTGGAGATATTTTCAAGAACTCATGGAGATGGGGTGAGGACTGGAGAAAACAAACATAGTGCCTATCTGGAAAGTGTGAACAAAGATGACCCTAGGAATTATAAACCAGTAAGCCTAGCTCTCTTACCTGGAAAGATATTGTTATTAAAAATCAATTTGTAAGCCCCTCAATAGTAACAGAGTTAAGGAATAGCCAACATGGATTTGTCAAGAATCAGTCATGCCAATCCAACCTAATTCCCTTCTTTGACAGCATTGCTGGCCTAGTAGACATGACAAATCTTGATATTTAGTAGTGCTTTTGGCACAGTCCCACATTACACTCTCATAAGCAAACCAGAGAAATGGGGTCTAGATGAAATTACTGTGAGGTGAGTAAAACCTGGATAAAAAAACCACTGTATCTAACGAGTAGTAATCAGTGATTTGCAGTCAAACTGGGAGAGTGTATCAAGTTGAGTCCTATGGGGATTAGTCCTGGCCCCAAAATTATTCAAATATTTTCATTCATAACTTGGACAATGAAGTGAAGAGCATGCATACAAAATTTGAACAGATGGCACAAAGCTGGGAGGGGCTGAAAACACGTTGGAGAGCGGGATTAGAATTAAAAATAACTTAATTGATTGGGAACATTGGTCTGAATGTAACAAGATAAAGTTCAGTAAAGATAAGTGCAAACTACTTCACTTAGGAAGGGAAAAAATCAAATGCACCACTACAAGAAGGCGAACAACAGGTTAGACTGACTAAGATCTAGTACTACTGAAAAGGATCTGGGGATTAGAATGACTATTAGTCAACAATGTCATGAAGTTGCAAACAAGACTAATATCATTCTGGGATGTATTAACAGAAACGTTACATGTAAGAAACAAGAGATAAAGGTCCTGCTGTACTCGGCACTGGCATGGCCTCAACTTGCGTGTTGTTCAGTTCTGGGCACCACGCTTTAGGAAAGATGTGGATATAAGAAAAGAGCCCTGAAGAGAACAACAAAAATTATAAAAGTATTAGAAAAACCTGACCTATGAGAAAGGTTTAACAAAAATTGGGCATGTTTAATCTTGAGAAAAGACTAGGGAAGGAGGAAGACCTGATAAATCTTCAAATATAATAAGGGCTGGTATAAAAAGAATGGTGATCGGTTGTTCTTTGTGTCCATTGAAGACAGAATAAAAAGTAATGGTCTTAGGTCACGTCTTCGCTTGCCATGCTAGAGATTGCTCTTCTGGCATTCAATTTAGAGGGTCTATTTAAGATCCGTAAATCAATCCCTTAGAGCAGCGCTGGCCTGCGCCTGTACTCCTTGCAGTCACAAGGAGTAAGGGAAACGGACAGGAGTGTTTACTCCTGTCGGCCTCCCTCTCTGAAGGTGGCACCAAGCTCTGAAGGTGGCACTTAAGGTAAGCTTACTCCAGCTATGAATTTTACATAGCAGGAGTTGTGTACCTTAACCCTACCTTCCAGGCCTAGTGGAGACCTGGCCTTAAAGTGCTGTAAAGGAGATTTAGATTAGATATTAGGAAATCTCTGGAATGTCGAATCCCCATTATTGGAGGTTTTTAAGAACAAGTTGCACAAACCCTTTCAAGGGCAGCAGTCTAGATTTACCTGATGTTGCTGCAGTGCAGGGAGCTGGACTTGTTGACATCTTGAGATCCCTTCCAGCCCTACATTGCTATGATTCTGTAATCTGTGACAAAAGTGTAATAAGTCCTTGATGCTGCAAGCACTTGCTTATTTGAGTTAATGGAAATAAGTGACATAAAACATAATATAATACTTGTGCATAAAATCACTTAGATGTTCAAGCATGGGATCTACATTTTTTATTTGCATTTCAGTGGCAATAATCTGAGGTATTGCTAGAAACACAGGTAAGGATTTAAAAAAAAAAACCCTGTAATTTTCATCTCTAACACTGAGTGTCATTCACTCATAACATCATAATAGCAACATTTGTGAAGGATGAGGGAGTGAGAATGTCATCTTTACACAACCTGGTTGGGCATTGGGCTCAGGGGAAGAAAATACTGAGAAATGCGCAACAGTAAAAAAAAAAAAAAAAAAAAAAGAGCACTATAGAACAGTAGTGTGTCTGTACGTCAGACTATATGGAGCCTCTCTATAGATAAAATAGGATGTTAAATATCAGTTAATTGAATAGTCGATTAACCTCATGAAGTCTTTTTGGTTAGTTGACTATTCTATAGTCCCTGGAGCTGGCAGCCAGGGCCATCCAGCCCCACTCCCAGGGAACTCGCTGCTGCCTCTCTCACAGAGGCACCAACGCCGGGTGCCAGCTGGGAGCTGAACCGTGAGGGGAGCCAGTTTAAAAACCAGCTCCCCTCGTGAACTGGCTGCCTGTCACCCCACACTGCTGCCTCTGAGACAAAGGCAGCAGCAGCCCCTGTCTGGGAGAGGGGTGTCTGAGTTCCCAGACCTGGCACAAGCAAGAACTGAGCTGGGCTGCCTGCCCATCTGGCTCCTAATACACTTAAATGCATAGCTGCAGCAGGGTAGGTCCCAGACCCAGTGCAAGCTGGAACTGAGCCAGGCTGCTGGCCAGCCTGCTAAAAAATTTACTGGCAAGGGGGAGGAGAAATGCATGTAGTGTGTAGCATTAACCGATAAGCTTTTGCTTATCGGTTAATCAACTATATTACTACATCCCTAATCTACAATGTCTAAATCTTTTTTCCATAGTAATGACATTCACAACTTTAGCCCCTCCCCCCGCTTAAACTGCCTAAACCCCCTGCCTGTCAGCCAATCAAGAACAAGAAAAAGGAAATAAATCCTTCCCAATCAGAATTTGGAACCCAACAAGAGAGAAATACCAGAGGCATGAAAATATCCACAGGGCACTTCTCCATCACTCTTGATTTAATGTGGAAGGTGCTCAGATCCAACAGTGATGAGTAGCATATAAACATGAGTAGCATATAAACCCTAAGATAGGTTATAGCACAGCTGTTAACCTCAGATTTCCCAGATCTGGAAGTGAAACAAAACCCATGCAAAACTTTAGCAGAAGTATCCCATTCCTCTAGTACTGAAATATGTTACAAAATGTATGTGGGTGTAACATTTTTCATGTGCATTCATTGCTTAGGAGTTACAATAGCTTTATTGTGCTGCACTCTTTTTCTCAATAGCTACAGGTGTTCAGTGCCAGTGATAGTATTGGGTTTGGGATGGGGATGAGTGGAATGCTCCTCTCTCTAGCCCATACTGAATCGCTACCACCCACCTATTTCACAGGGGCCAGCAAATAATTTCCTAATGGTCCAGCCTTTCAGCAACAATCTGGTTTGCGCTGAGCTCAAATCAGCAACCTTTAGGAATAGGGCTGCTTATCTCATACTAATCTTGGGCCACCCTGAACAGAGAATGAGGCATTGTAAAGAATCTAAGTCCTTCTAATCTCTTATAAAAACACTTTGAGAAAAGCTGATGCCTAAAATATAAGCTGAATTTTCCAGTAGATCTTTTTGGGTTTTCACTGTGCCTAATTACAGTCTAATCTATGCCCATGAGTACACAGTTTTAAGTTGGACATGGCAGACTCTCACACTCAGCAGATTAAACTCTGTGGTGCATAAATTCATTATTATTTGGAAAGAGAGAGAAATTCTATTCTCTACTACACTGTGACTGTAATTTAAAATAACCCCTGTTTATGAGTGAATCACACATTCCTTTAGAAGACTAAAATGAACTACTGAAGGAGATGCTTATACATAATAAACCATGTATTTTATTTGCCTAACTGAATTTGTATTTCAAAGAATAATTAAACCATTTTAATATATCAAAAGGTTTCAGTTTCACATGTAGGGAGCTGCCAGTGAGTGAAATGTATAGGAATGCACAGTCAGTTCATGTAATGTATAGCACAAGTAGGTTTGGGAGGATTAAGATTCTTATCAGTCCATATTAGCAACGATCAGTTCCATCGTATACATACAAACACACACAAAATGTTTTCCGGGTGTGAGAATTGAAATTTACCAGCGAGGTATACGGCTCGTCTACACTGGCAGCTTCTTGCGGAAGAACAGCTGTTCTTCCGCAAAAACTTGCCGGCTGTCTACACTGCACGAGCATTCTTCCAGAATTTTCAGTATAGCGTTGTAAAACAGGGCTTTTTCCAGAAGAATTATTCCTCTCCCCACAAGGAATAAGCCCTCTTGCGCAAGAGCTCTTCCAGAAGAGGGCAGTGTAGACCGGCAACATGAATTTCTTGCACAAGAAGCCCCTATGGTTACAATGGTTATCAGAGCTTTCTTGCGGAAGGGAACATCTACACTGTCATGGATGCTCTTGCGCAAAAGCACATGGCGGTGTAGATGCTCTTTTGTGGAAGAGTTTTTGCACAAGAACTCTTCCGCAAAAGAGTTCTTGAGCAAGAAACTGCCAGTGTAGATGTAGCCGTAAAGTAAGAAATGTGCTACCTGACAACTTAGTGGAGTTTGAATCTCAACACCCATAGTCACAAAACAATTGTCTGACCCTTCCATAATTTCCTACAACTGTAAACATTTAAATTGATAAAAATAGAAAATACAGCAAAAGCTGACATTTGAGGGCCAGAGTTAAGAACTGACCCGTCAACCCTACACACCTCATTTGGTGACGTATGCAATCGGGCGGCAGCAGAGACACACCAAAAAAAAGCAAATTCAGTACAGTACTGTGTTAAACGTAAACTACTAAAAAATGAAAGGAAAGCATCATTTTTCTTCTATATAGTACAGTTTGAAGCTGTATTAAAAGTCAATATTCACTTGTAAATTTGAAAGAACCACCACCATAACATTTGGTCAGTTATGAACATTTCAGAGTTGCAAACCATCTCCAGTCTCAAGATGTTTGTAACTCGGGTTCTAATGGAGTGCATAAAAATAAACATTGAATTTATCCTCAAAATTTAAAAAATGAAATTCTGCAAAGCCAAGATATGAAGATTCTTTATGCTTTAATAAGGACTTGTGCACTTTTAGCATAAATATTAGCAGTGTTATCAAAAAAAGCTCATTAAACACAATGAGGACTCCTATGGCACCTTAAAGACTAACACATTTATTTGGGCATAAGCTTTCATGGGTGTCAGTCCACAAAAGCGTAAGCCCATATAAATGTGTTGGTCTTTAAGGTGCCACAGGATTCCTCGTTTTTGCTGAAACTGACTAATATAGAAAATAGATCGTATAATGTTTCACAAAGGTGTATATCGTCCCAATTTCACGAATAGGCAAAATGAGGCAGGGGAAAGTAAATGGACATTCCCAATGTCTCTCCATGATTAAGAACGTAAACCCTCTCCTGTTGCATTGTCCTATCACCTGCATCACACTTTAATCCTTGGATCTCAAAGGACTTTACTTGCACGAACACTAATACTAATATTACCTATCAGAGGGGTAGCCGTGTTAGTCTGGATCTGCAAAAACGACAAGGAGTCCTGTAGCACCTTACAGACTAACAGATGTATTGGAGCATAAGCTTTCATGGGCAAAGACCCACTTCGTCAGATGCATCTGACGAAGTGGGTCTTTGCCCATGAAAGCTTATGCTCCAATACATCTGTTAGTCTGTAAGGTGCTACAGGACTCCTTGTCAACATTACCTATGTTAGTTTCCCCATCTATTTAATGGGTCTGATGGGGAATAGAGTTTTATGTTCATAGCATATACTCAGAGAAGTTAAATAAAATCATAATACGCTCATGGAGGGAGGTTGCAGTGGAACAGCATTTTATTTCTTAAAATTAAAAATCCAAAACCAGGGAGAAAAAAGCAGGCCGCTCCCTAAAATTGAGAGGTACAATTCAGTCCTCGGTACTTTATGCTGGCTTTTTGAAGAACTGATTTTAACCACATTCTCCCCTACAGAGTACCATAGCCTGCAAGCAAGACTGGGAAACTCTTCAAAACTTAAAAAGTGATAGCTTGTAATTTTAACCTAATTTCAATCCAACACACAGAAAGGCTGTTTATATGCGATGGATTAGGAAGCAAATATGTAGTAAACGTTGGGGCTCTGACTCCCATTTCCCTGGCCTTACCATTTTCATCTCCATTTAATGCCATGAGTTTTAAATTAGAGATTTCCTTGTGTGTTTGCAGATCATGGGATATAAAACTATTGTTGTTTCAAAATGCACTGTGTTAACCTGAGCAATTCCATTGGGGTTTTAGCTGCTGTAGAGAAAAGTGTTTTGTTTTGTCTCTGGTTCAATTAAATTTTTCTCTGTGTCAGTTTTAATTCACTTCATCCAAACATGTGAGGAACTCTTTGTGGGAGGGGAAGTTTTTTACTTCTGCTGTATTCTGTTTTTATTTTGTTTTTGTTTTGTTTAACAGTTTAAAATACTTAATGGTGCCGCATTCCTCCTTGATGTCAGCTAGTGCATCCAGCGGGAATGGTAATAAATCACTTGGGTGTTCTTTAATAATGTGCAGGGTGATTTTGTTCGTTTAGGAGGACTGTGGTGGGGAAAGAGTCATGTTCTCCATCTCTTACTTACAATCTTGCAGTGGCCTGGATGACCAAATAAGTCTTCTCCACTGCTCACCTCTGATTACATAATACTTTGTCATCGTGACTTTCAAAGGTCTCACCTCATTGCAAACCTCCACCTGGCCACAGAATGTAGGCAGCATTTCCTTCAATGCTCATCAGCACCACTGAGCACAAGACAGACAGGAACACTTGTTCTTCCTCCTCTTATATGTCTACACTGCACACTAAGACTGGACTCTGACTCAGGTTTGAGCCGAAGCTTCCCCTTGCATCCACACACAAATCAGTCAAACTTGGATCAGAATACATACCGGACCTGTGTTCTACGACCCTGTTTGGGGGAAGGGAGCGGGCTGTGTCAGACCCCAGTTCTTGCTATGATTTAGGTTCAAGTTCTGTTTTCATTGTGAATGCAGCTCATGACACAGATGTGAGTCAACTGGGTGATCTGACCGCATTCTGTTTCTATATTCTGCCTGCCTAAATATCCTTTGTAGCTTCAATTGGATACAATATTTGTCTTCACTTCCTGTCCCCAAATTGTTATTTAGTATTGCCATGTGATATTAAGATGGTTCCCTGTGCTTCTTTGCTTACTAGTTTGGACTTGAAGATCTTTTTAAGTTGAAAAGTGCTACATAACAGAAGGACATTATTATTATTTTGATGCTGTAGCCTAAGAATAGTTTTAAAAAATTACAACTAAAGGTCAGCATAGCTTGCAAGTTGGCATGTGTGCAGTGCATGTAACCTTCAAAATGTTCTTCATGACAAGATAAGTGCAGTAATTATGTTTAAATGAGCGCAGGAGAAAATTTCACTGTAAAGTGCATTAGCTGGAAAGACTTTGGTCCAAGAGGATTTAATTGAATTAATGTTACTTTTAAATGCTCCACACAGTGTTTTTACCATTTCTCTTTACCACAAAGAATCATAACAATATTTAGCTCTTAAAAACTCAGGGTCTCGCGCACTGAAGTACATGCATGGTCCCAATGACTTCAGCAAATCATAGAATCATAGAATACTAGGACTGGAAGGGACCTCGAGAGGTCA
>CM057845.1:10581368-10601520 GCA_030068395.1 Apalone spinifera
CTGTGTCCTGGACAGGCTGGAAGAAGAGACCAGCCTATGGAGACTCTCCACCTGCCTGGGGTGGGGAGCCCCAAACTAGTCCCCGGTCCATGTGCTTCCCCCATGGGCTTCCCACCCAAGGCAGGTAGAGGGACTGCAGCTTCCCACAGCAACTGGGTGGCTCTTTGGCCCCTCCAAAAGGCAGTGCCAGATCAGGATAAGAGCTATGTGAGTCACTGGGGAACCGTGGACCCTCCATCTGCTCTGGGTGGCTCTCGCCACACTTTTAGTCAGCACTCATCTCCCCTGACGTAAGCCTAATATGAACAACATCTAATAGTATGAACGTAGAGATTCCCAGAATATCTTAAAGCTCTTAGCAGACGTCAGCAACTAGTACAGGTTGAACATTCCTGGTCTAGCACCCTCGAGACCTGACTGATCCTGAACCAGGGGATTTGCCGGATCAGAGGAGGTCAATGCACTGGGGTCTCCACTTTTCTTCCTGTACACTATGCTTCCCCCTGGGGCTCTGTTCTCCCCACTGGGCAGGGGGCTCTACTCCGCCTACCCCCAGCGCGACTCTGCTGGAGCCCGGGGCAGGGAGCGTGTTCCATGCTCTGCCCAGCGGCTGTGCTGACATCAGGGGCTCTGGCAATGTTCCTGGCCCCATAGGATCGCCGCTATGATGCCGGACCAGGGGGATTGCCAGACTAGGGAAGGCTGGATTATGAAGTGTGAAATTATCGCTGCATGATTCTCACTCTTGCAAAATCCTCGGATGAGATAAGTATGCACCAAAATGCCATCAGGCAAGATATTCATAGAAGCAAAAATACAGGTAGTAATGTTATCACATTCCCATTATATGAACAGGTTATTCTGAGATGCACAGTGGTGAAAATGATTTCCTTAAGAATATCAAGCAAGTCAATGGCAACACCATCTACAGAACCCAGTTCACTTTTTCCAGTCTGCTTCTCTAACCATTAGCTAAACACGATGATTTAATTCCCTTCAGAATCTTTTTTCCCCAAAAAATCAATATCCTGGGAAAACCCTCAAAAAGCAGATTTGTTTTGGAGGAGTAATTTGATACCATTTGATTTTTCCTTTGTACGTTTTATTGTGTCGTTTTTAAAAATATTTTTTTAAATTGCATGTTAAGTTTACTGGAACAAATACCAAAAGGAAGAGGAGGACAATGATTGTAATGAAGATTTTTTTCTTAAAATACAAACTGATCTTTTATGAAAATTGAAAAACAGTGGAATAGTTTCTAAAGCTACTTTCTTCATTGCTGGCTGAATCAAATGCCAAAAGCTGCTATTATCCTACGCATCTAACATTTCAACGAACCATGTTTCACTCCTGATTTCACCCACCCTTGCTTATGCATGCTGTTGGCATTCTGTTACAATCAATAAGGCATGCTATTCAAAGAGCTACAATATGCTCTTTGTTAAAATATATATATATAGTTGAGTAATTCTAAAAGTCAAACACTGTTTATGGGGAAGAATTGTGTCTTTTGATGAAAAAGTGTATCTGTTTTTTAACATGATGAATATTAAAAATATATAAAATCTCTGTTTATGAAAGAGATGCCAATACATAATGCAGAAGTATAATTCTGCCTATTGCAAAGAGCTATAGTGCAATATACAGTCTACCAAAACAGGATCAGGTGTCCCTTGTTCCTGTCCAGAGTCCAGCTGAAGCAGGGGTCTGCCCACACCAATTCAATTGCAGTTTCAGGCATCTAAATTTTAGACAAAATGAGAAAATAGAGCATGATTGCTGAAGAAGGAATAAGGGAAAGGAAGACATCTCTTCTCCATGTACTTTAACTTTGCCATCCTGAAGTGTTTCTCTTAGAACTGCATATGGTGAGAAGAGGTGACATCCCAAGTTCTGATGGTCAATCTAAGTACTAGAGTAAGGTTCTGGAAGGAAAAAAAAAAAGTCCACACAACTCAGCATTAAAGTTTTGATGATCCAAATATGGAATGGACTAATCATGGCAACTTTGACACGCTGGAAATTGACAACAAGAGAGAGATTGTCTGAAAACTTGGCTCTCTATGTTTAGGCTACTCAAACAAGAAAAAAATGCATGTCATACAAAGAGATCATCCCCTTTGCCGTCTGCCCCACCTCTGTTAAGAAAAACAAAGCACTACCTAGCCCATTACTTGAAGTAATCAGAGTGTTTTATCACTTTAAAAGGTTATTGAGGGTTGGTTGGTTGATTGGATTGTTTGTTTGTTTGTTTGTTTTGATGGTTGAATATTAAGATTCATTGCAGCTGGGCAATTTTTGGAGGCGGGACTCATTTAGTGAATTCTGCACATCCTTAGAATTTGTTACATAGTTTAATCCTGTTTATATATTTTATCGACTCAATAAATAAACTGCATAGTTCTAAAAACAACAACAGAAATCCTTTGATTCTAAAAACAGCCATTTTAAAGTTTCTACAACTTAGAGAGAAAAGAACCTAACCATCTCAGAGAAGCCCAGCTGGTCTATTACATTTGTCAATAAAATTATTAGTGATAAAAAATATTGCAGCTAAGAAATCATGCTGATAATCTGTCAAGTACTGTAACCAGCAATCAAACCAACTTGAATTATTGATTCTTCATTTGTAGAAAATCTTGTGTTAATTTTGTGATGGAATAAAATCTACTATAGTCCATGATCAACTCCGCACATAAAATGTAGAGGAGGTATCTCTCTCTTTCTTATCTGGCCTGAATGAACTTAAGCCTTTACCAGCCATTTTAAAAGAAATATAGGTAAGGACTGGTTGTAGTTAGAGAACTGAGGAGCAGTGGGTAACATGTTTACTTGATTTAGAGCAATCATTCTACATGGTGCCTGACCATCTCGAGACCGGATCATGAGACCTGTGGATCATTCGTGTAATCCACTCAGTGTAGCACTCCGTTCCCCTCTGCTGGTGGCGGCAATACAAAATAGAAGTCAATTAGCCTGCCCCAGCCTTGGCTAACAGAGTATGGATATTTTAGTTCAGGCAGCAGAAGCTTTGAGAACCGGAGGTCCCTCCCCACTAGCACTGCCCCCAGGGTCATAGCATCACATCAACAACTTCTGTGGCAATCAGTGGGAATTCACATGAGTAAATGGATGCAGGCCGAGGGCCCTCTCAGTATGGTGGAATCAACCAGGGAAGTCAGAAAGGAAAAAGACCCGTTAGCTCACCCATTCCCTCTCCCTGTCAAGTCGCCGGCTGTTCCTCACAATGCCTTTTCAAGTGTTTTGTCCAATTTATTTTTTGAATAGAATGTGCACGTCCCCTGAGAGCATGGGTATGTTTTCACTGCACTATAAGCACGCGCGGTTTTGGCATCTCGTTGGGTGTTGTTTTGCCTCCATCTATTTCCTCATAGTTTTGTAACCCAAACTCCATGTTAACGTTGATAAATGATAAAGCAACCCTTTCCGTCACATAAAACAGTACAGGGGATAAGCGCTGCTTAAGTTTTTGGCTGACCCTTCAGCCAGCTTAGCTCAAAAATTAATTTGTCATTACCCAGGTGCTATGCAGTAAGCTTTATTGGCAGCGAGCAGCCAGGCACACTGTATGTTCTCTGGAAGGAAAAAATTGGTCATGTAATCACTGAGACACTAAACAGTCATTTCCAATCTGGTAATATTTTATGTGAACTGGCACTGTATGTTGCATATCATTTATCTTCCTAATCCTTGTTCCACATTGCCTCCCACTTGAGGCCAAGAACATTGCAGCTATGCCAAAGAGTGGGTGGAAAAATAGCCTTGTTATTAACCTAAGTTGAAAACATAATGGTTTTTTGAATGTCTTCATTCACAGATGCAGTCACACTAAATATTAATACCCTTTGGTATGGCAAAACAGAACTTTCATTTAATACTCCATTGTTCATGCGTATTGCATAAAAGAAGGCCCGGTGAAAGGAATAAGAGTTTGTAAATGGCTTCATCTTGTTCCTTTTGCTAAATCCTGTTAACCCATACAGTTCAATACTCTGCCTTAGCGTTGTCATCAGTGAGCCAAATGCTGCACCAGTGTAAATCCAAAGGTAACTCCAAACAGCCTCTGTAGCGTGACACAGCTATAACTGAAACGTGTCCAATAGTTTCAGAACAGAGAGTCAGTATGGAGACGGTTACTGAAATACACAGAATGGTGTCAGAGAGGCCTTAGCAACAGAAGGCTGTACAGTGTTGCCATTTCAATCTTAACCCCATAACAGTAAGGCAAATGATCTGTTTGTGGCAAATTATCTTGCCAAATGGAATTCTCCTGGAGCAGTGGTCATGAAATCAAGAGGGGGAAATGGTAAATCTCCCCAAATCATGGTATCCAAAAATCTCTATTTTTCACCTGCCCTCTCTCCCCTCTAAAAAGAGTCTTTTTTGTGTTTTCTATCTTTTCTGTTTGCAAAGTGCACAGACCTTCTTCAAAAGCTCTATACATTTTTGGTAGTAAAACCAACTCACACAGCACATCTGTGACATCTCATTGGATTCATTCCTGCAGCTGCCCCCGTGACCCAGGCAGGATGCTGTAGAAAATCATGCCTATCCTGCAAGTGATTAGACATATTCAGGATCCTTGTGCTGTCAATGCCAAGGAACGCTGAATAGTTTCATTAGCTCTGCAGACGTGATTCAGTGTAAGCCCTCCTGCCTCTGCCTAGTCAAGGCCACCTTTGACAGCCAGCAGGAGCCAATACAGAACTGTTTAGGCACTCATTTTGTTCCCTTTCTCTGTTTGTCTTTCTCTCCCTGATTAAGTTGCCAATCATTCTCTTACCTCTTTCTCTTCCTGTCTTGATAAGATGCCAGTCATTTCATACAGCCTTGTCATCTCTTGCCAAATACATCTCTTGTCATAACTTGGAAACAGACTGCTATAGCTTTATGTTATATCTTGATCACACTGGGGCCACATATCAGATACAAAGCCTTAGAGTGCAGCAGGGCTTATCGATCATTGTACTGTCTTGAGTTTGGATTGGCCGTGTATGGTATTAGTTAAGGACCTTGAAATGATAGATGATCCCTCCCTCCCTAGAAAGTTTCTAGCCAATTTTCCAAATTCTGCCTGGCTGCCTGTTGCATGAAAGAGATCATCAATAATTTAAGAACCCTGACAGGCCATTTTGATAGAACTCTGGGATTAAATCCTCATTTAAATAGAAATTGCAAAATAGGAGCATTCAGGGTGGTTCAATACAGTATAACTACGAATAATGAGTTGAAATTAAGCAGAGGACAATTTAACATGAATACCAGGAACAATTTCCTAGCATTGAACTCTAAGAGATTGTGGAATTGTCTCCCAAAGGACGTGGTGAAAACCTCAATACTGGTAAATTTTGAACTGGACTAGATAAAACTTGGGGAAGTTAACCTCAAATAAGAAATCTGTCTTCTCAGGGACACATGAGCAAGATAATTTTGACATCTTTTTCCATTTTTAATTTTTATGACTCTCTGAAAACTATTGTCATTTATTTGTAAAATAATGAGTATTTCCCTCTGGTATGTATGCGGACATCTTTATTAGTTTGTTTTCCAGCCAAGAGCACAAGATTGTGAGTTGTCTTGGCTTTATCTTTTCAGCAGTATGTATTATGTACACGAGTATCTGAGATCGTTAATTTTACATTAGTAGAGTCAGATGAAAATAAAATGCAAACTTAGTTTAAGATCCTTTTTGCCACTGATGCCATCCTTCCTCCAGCTTTGCCATTGGGGCAGTGTGAAATAGCAGCGGCTGCTTTTTTAACCAAAACCGTTTTTATACTGCTAATCTGCCTGCTCCTTTTAAAACCGATGGGCTTCAGCATCTAGGATGCTGTAAAAATACCTGAAATGTGTTGGACCAAAAGTCTATCGCCAAATGCCCAGGCAACATTTCGGGCTTGATGCTGGTGCGTGCTGAGCCCTGCTTGTAAGATTCTGCGCTTTTTCTTCCCACGCCTACTCCTTAAGAGGGAGTGCCATGTATATTGGTGTGCACATTCAAATACATGGTTTTATTGCTAAAGTGCTTTGTTTGTCTTTGCTGCTGCTGCATTTATTTTAGTACTCATCTAAACAATTAATTAGGAAAACACTTGACTGCTGAATGTGCTTCTTCACATACACCGCTCAGTTGTTGGGTTTGTTTCAGCAGCATCAAGCAAGAAAATAAAATGTACTGCAGAGTTTTTCTAACAATGGCTCTTTCCTCTCTAGTGTTCAACTCAATTGCTCCTCCCTCTCCTGTTCGAAGCTTCCAAAGACAGACCCTATTGCCTTGAAAGGTCTTGGGCACCATCAAGAGCTCAAAACAAAGAGTGGACCTTAAATTTCAAAGGTTCTGTGGTGTTGCATCTTCATCTGTATAGAATTGTTCCAACCAAGTAGAAAGATACAACAGTCAACAGAAAAGTTTCTGGTATTTTTGTTCTTTCTCTTGTTTTTATGATTTAATAGGAGAATAAACATGACCCTGGTAACAAGTTAGGGGAGAATCAATCTTTTTAGATCAAATGTTGCTTGAAGATGTAGAAACTGAGGGACAGATTTGAAATATGTGTGGACCCTCCTCGAGTGAAACTGCAGATGTCTTGCAATCAGCCAAAGACCTGGGAGAGTTTCTATCACTGAAGTCAGGAATAAATTTACCTGTCCAGCTTGTGCAAATGGAACAGGGAGCATAGCATATGTTCCGAGAAAGGTGAAGTTCTTAGTATAAATTGGGAGACAGGGGAACCTCAACTCATTTTGAAGAGGAAGAGGTCTCAAATAAATAAGGATCAGAGAATTGTAATGGGTATGTAACAAATCTTGGGTCATAGCCACACTGGTGTAAATCTTTATAGCTCGATTAACCAGCTGAGGATGACCCATGGACTGGTTCTGAGGGCAATAATGGTAAATTATGGCCTAACTCGGAGGAGAGAGATAGTACTTATCATTGTGGTACATTTGCCAAACCTTAGGCAGTGGAAAGAACTATTTTCCCCTTGTGCTTTCCCTTCCCTTCCCCTCCCCCCCTCCAACCCCTGCCTTTTTGTTGCCCTTGAAGCTGGTCTCTATTTGTTTTACTAAATCCTTTCCCTTCCTACATGTAACCTTTTGTGGGAATTATGTAGGGCTTCTGTTTTCCCAGGCAGAAGCACCGTTTTCAGACAGTGATGTTCTTTAATCTAAATGCAGTGCTTATCTGACCCCCATTACTGTCCTACATGAGCCCCTCACAATCGTTAATGCATTTATCCTCACAGCATCTCTGTGACTCAGGAAAGTGCCGTTATCTGCTGTGTTCAAAGGCAGAGAGAGACTAATGGCCAGTTTTTTAAAAATGTACTTAGATGCCTAAAGATATAGATAAGCACCAAGTAGGATTTTCAGAAGCAGGTGATATCTAACGCCAATCAAAATCCCATGGGCACCGCTAGGCATCTTCAGATGTCTAAATGCCTCTAAAAATATAGCCAGAAGTGAACTGTCCAAGGTCACATACAGAGGCTGTGGTAGTATTCCTGGTTTCCCAATTCCTGACCTAGTGCCTTAACCAGCAGGCTACCTTTCTTCACGCTGTATTGGTAAGGAACAGGCCGCAGAAAGGTAGTGTTTGTTTGATTCCGGCCCTGCTTTTCTTTTAACTTTTTCATCACACTCTTTCCAATTCTTTCCTTAATTTTGTCTCCTTCCCCACTTCATGTTGCTAGATCCGGCCTCCTTCTGAAGACCACTTTCTGCAGAAGGCAAGCCTGGATATCCAGAGCTGTCGGTGCAGTGGTGGGGGGTAGGTGGCCTGCAATTGCATGGTCTTCATACTTAGTCCCTTCCAAGCCTGACTTTCCCACTTGAGATGTAAACTAAGTCCATATCGAAGTGGATACAGCAGTGTTATAGAAACCTGTAACTAAATGAAATGTGGGTTAATTCCAATCCTTTCATTCACAAACCTCTGAATCTAATTCTGGAAACCGAGTGTAACATTGGCCTACTGGGTCCCTGTTTGTTTGACAAAATAGAACAGCTTAACGTTATAATGGATCTGTTTTTATTCTATAAGGAAAGGCAAATTCATAGTCTATCTTCCTCCTTTCTGTAAAGTTAACTAATTATGGAGAGAATTCTTGAGAGAACCACTCTGGCAATACAATACAATGACAAAACCTACCAAAAGTAGCAGTTAAATCCCTGATGTTGTCAATTAAAGTTAAATGAGTTAGCAAGATACCTCTAAAGAAGTCATATTTGTTTAGTGAGGCATCTTTGATTAGCATGCTAAATGTCCTGCTTCTTATTTTCCCAGAGAAATTAGATTCCAGGATGCATGCACAGGTTTCTCATACTGACAGTGTATTTTCAAACTGCTACTTATTTTCTAGATAGTCAAGGTTTAGAAGGTTGAGCCCTGAAATGGAAGTTTTTGGGGAAGGAATCTAAGGATTGTTTTACAGCATGTGTGATATTCAGAGTAGAGGTGTATGAATAATTGGTTTTTTTCTAGTCCATTGGCAGCTGTGAAAAATTGGGAAAAAATTAATTTTCATTTGATCTGTAAGGATTTTAAAAAAATTCTAAACATTTCATTTAGATTTTGAATGTTTTAAATAAAATTGAAATAAAACTATTTGAATCAGATAATCTAAATTTACATAAGAACATAAGAACAGCCGTACTGGGTCAGACCAAAGGTCCATCTATCCCAGTATCCTGTCTGCCGACAGTGGCCAGCACCAGGTGCCCCAGAAAGGGTGGACCGAAGACAGTGATCAAGCAATTTGTCTCCTGCCATCCCTCTGCAGCCTCTGACAAACAGAGGCCAAGGACACCATTTTATTCCCTGGTTAATAGCCTTTTATGGACCTAACCTCCATGAAATTATCTAGCTTCTCTTTAAACTCTATTATAGTCCTAGCCTTCACAGCCTCCTCTGGCAAGGAGTTCCACAGGTTGACTACACGCTGTGTGAAGAAGAACTTTCTTTTATTAGTTTTAAACCTGCTACCCATTAATTTCATTTGGTGTCCTCTAGTTCTTCTATTTAGGGAACTAATAAATAACTTTTCTTTATCCGCCCTCTCCACACCACTCATGATTTTATATACCTCTATCATATCCCCCCTCAATTTCATTTTGAAAATGTAGAAGCAAAATATTTTGACTGTTTTGGATATTTGTTTTGTGCTCTGTTGGTTGCAAACAATTGGGCGAAAGTGATGCAAATTCCCAGAATTTTGGTGTCAATGAATCTGTATTTTTCTGAAAAAAAGTTTGAGCTGAATAAACTGCTCTAATTCAGAGTATTTCTCATGGCAGAATTGACACACTGCTGAGCAGATATGGGAAGTCTAAAGTTCTAAGATCTGTGTTCCGTTCAGTACTGCTGTTTATATAGAGGGGTCTGATAAGTATCAGCATTTGGGAGCTTTAACCCAACATTTGGGTCATCCCACAACGCCAGTTCTGCTAACAAAAATTGGCCCATGAGGCTGTCATATTGCACATCGAACTCTACATGCATGAACTAGGCTTCGTACCCATTTAACCTCTAATCATTTGCTATTTCAGATAATACTGTGGATACCGACCAGTGCCAGCTATGCTAAAGGAGATTTCAAAGGGAAATCTCCCAGCTTCTAGACCAGGGGTGGGCAAGATACCTCTTGTGGGCCACCTCCAGCCTGCCAAGCCACTGGATCCAGACCACAATTGCCCCTCCTGGGACCCTCAAGCTGGGACTCACCAGCTGCTATTTTAAATGCAGGGCTGCTCCATGTGACTCTCTACTCTGGAGGGAGGAGGAGGCTTCCGGTGATCTCCCCACCCCCAGCCCAATCCTCAGCTCTTATTGGTTGGAAACAACTGGCCAATAGGAGCTGAGAGATTGGCCTGGGAGATGGGGACAGCACAAGACTCTCCCTCCCTCCCAGAGCCACCTGGAGGATGCAGGCTGCATTTTCAATGCTCTGGGGCTGGAGCCCAGCCTGCCTTGGGGTGCTGCAGGGCTTCTGGCTAGGAGATGCTTAGGTAAGCACCTCCCAGCCAAAGCCTGCCTCTGGAACCCCAGCCTCTCCTGCTCCCCAACTCTCTCCCCCAGGTCACCTTGCAAACCCTCAGCATCCTAATTGCTTCAGGTCACAACTCCCTCCCAGACTCTGTACCCCCTCCCATACCCCTTTCCCCAGGCCAGAATCCTCTCCTTCACTCCCCACTCCATCCCTGATCCTACATCCCAATTGCCTGACCCAGGTCACAACTCCCTCCTTCCAGTGTTGTCTTCAAGTCATCATTGTCAAGTCCAAGTCGAGTCTCAAGTCACTACAGTTCAAGTCTCAAGTCAAGTCTCGAGTCCCTACAGTCACTTTCAAGTCAAGTCCCAAATCGAGTCTCAAGTCTTAATTTAAAAAATGTCAAGTCACTTTTGTACAAGCCATCAATATCGGCATTTTCGGACAATTTTTTCACCAAGTCGATTTAACAAAATTAGCAAGTCTCAAGTCGAGTCTCAAGTCACAAACAATGAACCCGAGTCAAGTCTCAAGTCGAGTCACCTAGGCGACTTAAGTTGGAATCGAGTTCAGGTCATGGGACTCGAGTCAACAACTCTGCCTCCTTCACCCAAACTCCCTTTCAGACCTCACACCATTTCCTGCACCCCTGTCCCTTACCCCATGCACCCTTCTGCACCCAACCTCCATCCTAGACTCCCTGGAAGAGCATGGCCCTTGACCACTTTCCAAAATCTTGGAGTAGCCCCCCCTCCCTCCAAAAATTATTGCCCGCCCCTGTTCTAGACAGTTTGAGTATGCCCTTTTCACAAGAATAGAATTGAGATACAATTTTACCCCACACCCCTCTTAGGAACTGTTTGATAATGGAGAGAGTTTCATTTTTCCAACATTTTGAACTCTGGAGCTTAACTTCTCTGTAGTTTGCAGAGATTTATTTAGCAGGGGGAAGGTTCGCTGTCTCTGAGGATGACTATGGAGTAGCTGAGAAGATTTTAACTCATTTTCAGAGGCAGAATCCTCAAACCCCTTATGTGGGAAGATTGGCAGGTAACCCACTACTGAGGAGAAAGGGGAATGGGGGTATGGTTGGAATACAGTGGGTAGCCTGGGAGTGATGATGTGACAAGAGAACATTAGAGTGACCATATTGAGTCAGACTGATGGTCCATCTAGGTCAGTATCCTGGCCACTGCCAGATACTCCAGAGGGAATGAACCAAACAGAGCTATTAATAAGTGATCCAGCCCCCGTCATCCACTCTCTGCATCTGGCAGTCAGTGGCTTAGGGGACATACTGTCACAACCACGACATGGGTAGTCTGACCAAGTGGTCAAAGCAGGAGTCAATCCAGATCAGATGCCAGGAAGTCAGAGTCCAAGACAGGATTGAGGGCGAACAGAAAATCGAGCCTGAGGAAGTAGGCAGGGTCTGGACATCAGGAAGTCAAGCCAGGGGACCATAGCAGGCTGGGTACTAGATGCCTGGATGACTTTCTGAACCTCTGCTAGGTGTACATAAGAGCTGTCTGCCAATTAGGACCCCCAGTATGCTGTCAGTCAAATTCCAGGATTGGAATCCTTTATCAGGTTTCAGCTTCTGTCCTAGCAGCTGTTAGCTCCAGCCTGCCACCCACTTACTGGCATCTAAGAGCCCTATGGACCCATGTTCAAGAGCCATAGTCCCTGACATATCCCAAGTATGGGGTTATATCCAGTGTTCCCTCTAAGCTGCGTGGCAACACAGCCCCACAGCTGCTTAATGAGCCCCGTCCAGCCCAGGGCTCAGGACTCCGTGCACCAACCTGCCTGGCTCGGGGAGGAACACTTCTCCCCCAGTGTCAGCAGCATGTTTGTATTATACTAGCATATAGATGCCAGAAGTGAGGGCAGGGGCTCATTGGGCTACATACACATAATAAAAGTCCCAGGCTCCAACAGTTTACAATCAAAATAGGCAAGACAGATAAAACGGGGGGGGGGAGGAATATGATTGTCCCCATTTCACACAAAATCACATAGGATGGCCATAGGAGATCTGGGAATCAAATCTAGATATTTTTATTTCCCTGCCCAGTGGCTTAACTATTAGATCACTGTTTTTCTCTGCTTTAAGCACTGACCATATTTTTAGGGCTAAGACCCAAATTGCCAATATTCTTTGCCTCAGAGTGCTAGAATTCTAAACAAGGCGCAGACAAACTCGACAATGTTCACTGGAGGGA
Organism: Apalone spinifera; assembly: GCA_030068395.1. Lineage (NCBI taxonomy): Eukaryota > Metazoa > Chordata > Testudines > Trionychidae > Apalone > Apalone spinifera. The sequence goes on from CM057845.1 coordinate 10,593,604, forward strand.
ACCATTTGGATTTTTAACAATTAATATTATTGACTCGCTGTTTGTGGGTGGTGCAAAAGAAGTCTGTCACTAGGAGGAATTTGAGACCATAGTAGCTTGGGTGCACCAGAATTGGGGGAGTGATATTGCCTATGCATGGACTGCTTCCAGCAGCATTCTCTCCTAACAGTAGGCAAGGGCATTGGATCAGCAGTGGCTCGAGGGTAGAGAGTTGCCTATTGAATTATCAACACCGTTACAGCACTTTGTGGATAGGGGGAGGGGAAGAGAAACATCATCTCTGCAAACAGGGCTGCTAAGATCACATCCCATGGTGGCATGGAGGCTGCCTTCAGTCTCGGAATAGTTATTAATTGCATGAAACTGCTATTATCAATCTGATTTTTTCTCTTTTAATAGATAACTGTCCCCATCCAGCTGCATTTATCACTCTGCCTGGCAATATCCAAAATCTAATTCTGAACCTTTTGTTTACCTATTACCATACACTGTGGATGTCAAATGATATTTTCAAGATGCAGAAATGGAATCAAATAAAACTTGTCCCCTTTCTTTACACAGCAACCCCTGGTGTCTCATTCTCGGAGCAGGCTAGCCATAAACTTTCTATTTGATATGCAACCTACAAGCAAGTTCTAGAATCTGCTAAAAGCTATGATTGTCCTATATGAAAAATGTACATTAAAATTCCTCAGATACTTTTACAGCCATTAGACATTTACAATTGTTTAACGTAAGATGCTTATTTCAGAGAGCAAAAAAAACGCAGATTCTAGCAATTTTGTCCTTGATATCTTTTCTATCTGTGTCGCACTTTAGTCAGAATTTACATAATAATGGATGGGGAAGTGTTGTGGCCCACGAACCAGTGCACATTAGTTCTTAGTTGCTTTCCCAAAAGGCTTGAAAATGCAGTAGATTTAATCTAGGTCAAAAAAAGACCTCAATTTTCCAGGCAGAGGACATTTAGAGAGAGCATTTGTATTCACAAGGGTATGGGAATGACAGAGTATGACTCCTCCAACAGAACTCCCCAATGTAGCTGAAAGATGAGAGGAAGCTAGGTCCTGTGGCCAATTAACAGACATGCAGTCATAATAGAGAGAAAAAATTGAGCTTCATGGGATTGTTTTTCACTGGCCATTTATAAGGCTGTTATGGGCCTGAGGCACTGGTACTGTAATGTGCTACGGGGTGATCAAGGCAAAGTATGTCTGGTATTACTACCCTGGATGTTATAACCTGAAGAAGAAAAGGAACAGAGAAAGCATAAGTATTGAATGTGGTGCACCCTGACTGGAATAGTAGCCCTCCCCATCTCCAAATAGCACATTGACACTATAAATGGCACCGCTGTAAAATCTGCTGCCATTACAATTGGAAGTGAGTGGCTTTTCTGCTTCCTGGCTGGTGGCCGGATTCGTAATACGGTTTCCATCAGGGTGCCAATTATATCGAACTCTATAAAACTGAGCTAATTGGAATATGGTATCGTTAAAGGGTTGATTTCTGCAGGATGTGGCAATTCCATCTGTTTGATTGTCCCCCAAATGAAAGGTCTCCATCTTACACAAAAGTTACTCAGTGTATTACAGAGCAATAGCAAAGTACTAAGGGATAATGCAATAATGCCTGTACCACTTCTCCTTTTTCTTTTTTTGTAAAGTGAGGGCAGAGGCACTGTCTGATTTCCCCTTCCGAATACATTTTATTTTCCAATGCAGCTCTTTGCTTCGATCTCCACTCTTTCCCTTTCAGCCTTTGCTTATATGTTTTGTCTGATGTGGTATTAAGTAACCAAAGCAAATCATTCCAAGGCCTTGTTTGAAGTTTGCACCTGTCAGAATAAAGGAATGGCATCATTAGAACCCTGCAAATCTGCAGATACCCACTTTGTATCCGGCTCATTTTTGCAGATACACATGCGGATACAGATACAAATGTCTTATCTAGAATCCTGCAAACTTGCAAATATCCACTTTATATCTGCGAGTATCCACATCCACAGATGTGGATACGGACATACGTGGCTCATTTTTGCAGATGCAGATACAAAATTTTGTACCCACACAGGGCTCTAGAATTTAATTAAGTGCACAATAATCCATAGTATAGTATAAATGCAGTCCAGAGTGCCTTATAATGCCCCCCTCCACAATCTAATGCAGTTGAAAGTGGCTGTTCTCCAAGCACCTGCCTAAATTATTGTAGCAATAGGTCTTCTCTGCGGCTTTAATGGAAAAGACTTTTTGATACCTTAATTGCCTTTTGGAGAATGATAGTACAGGTCATAGCGAAAGTCATGCTGTTCAGACAGCTCTTCGAGGTTCACGAAGCACGTATTACACTCTTCAGAGGAACAGCTGGAGTTCATGAGACCCCGATAAATGCAGCCCCTTTAAATCATAATGTAATATTAAAATGTATGGTGGGAGGTGAAGTCAGAAATCAAGAGCAGAACTAGAGAAAACCTTCCTTTGACTTAAACTAGCTTGAACTGTGCCGGATTGACAAGAAGCCAGTGTCCCAATTGAGATTCCAAGCTTGCATGAAGCTGGCACCTGTTCTGCTTGCTAATTCGCTTACAAAAGTGAGCTTCATTCACAGAAAGAAAGAAACATAGCAGGACTTCACTCATTTAGCCTTCCAGGGCCTTCAGTCCCTTGATCTGTCAGCCCCTTAGAATTCAAAAGCAGCCTTTAAAGGAATTTTCAATTCACAACATGATGACTTTGTTGATGTCCTGAATGCGAATGTATCTTGAATTGAATTTGTCTGCTAGGATTCCATTACTTGCTAAAAGAATACAGAGTTCAATCATCAGATAATCATTATAGCTGTTTTGAAGTGTTTATTTTATTAGTCTAGAAGGTAAAGCAGATTTCATACTTTTAAGTTGTTGCAGGCTTTGAAGACACACTGATAAGCTCTTGTATTCCTGTATCTTACAGTTAGGGTTCAGATGCCGGCAGCAGGTGATAATATGCACAACGCAGTGGAGCTCCAAACTGACAATTTTTGACAGTTCAAAACTATAAAAGCTCAACAGTCAGTCCAAGGAATATGTTGTTGTTTTTCTATTTTTTTTTTCTTTTTAACCCAAAAAGTTGTTTGGGCATGGGAAATCAGCATTATGGTGTTCTCTGGATCAAATCATTATCAACTGAGCCCTTATGGGAAATCAGATTTTGCAATTCCAGGAAAAAAACTAAGGATAATTGTCTTTTGCACACGCATAGTTCCCCATTAACCACAGAGTGGAAACGGGTCTTTCCAGCCTCACTTGAGCATGTAATTCCTGTGATTCCCTCTTGTACCTAGATTTCAGAGGTCAGTGACTGGATTCTGTAACCAGAGGATGACCTCTGTATTAAGGGAGCTCTAGTTGTCAGGCTGGGAACTTCCACCACATGAGTTATTATTTGCAATACTGCCCACTAGTCACAGTGAGAGGAGCTAATGGGTGCATTGTTTTTGGTTACTCTGATCAAATCAGAGATGTCAAAGAGTAGCTTGCTGAGCAGTGGTCCAAGGTTTATGATCAAGTGGAGAAGGAGGCAAGAGCAGTGATGGACTCTTGAATGTACTTAGGTCTGGTCTACCCTTAAAAATGAGATTGACCTAGCTGTTTCACTTAAGTCCATGCAAAATGTTGTCCCTCAAGCTCAATAGTTGGGTTGACCCCTAACTGCCAGCATAACTGTAGCTAGGTTGATAAAAAGGTTGGGGGAGGGATAGCTCTGTGGTTTGAGCATTGGCCTGCTAAACACAGGGTTGTGAGCTCAATCCTTGAGGAAGGGATTTGGGGCAAAAATCTGTCAGGGATGGTACTTGGTCCTGCTGTGAAGGCAGCAGACTGGACTCAATGACCTTTCAAGGTCCCTTCCAGTTCTAGGAGATAGATAGGCAATCTCCATTCATTTAAAATAACTCTTCCATTGACTCCACTCACTTCTTTGCCAGGCAGTGCTCAGATGCTCATCCAGGAAGCATCTACACTTGAGCAGCATAGCTCTAGCTGTGCCACCACGGTGTTTGTAGTGTAGGCATAACCTTTGTGTATTAGACTCTTTCCCACTGATAAAACCACTCTGTAAAGGTGTAATTTTCAGCTCCCAGGCTGCACTTAATGTGCATGGTAAAGGGCCATTAGCACTTTTGTCTGTCAGCTGTCTTAGCAAAGATATCTCAAGGCCAACTGTGGGGTATGTCTCTTACATAGGTTCTAGGGAAGGGGGTGGGCAATAAAGTGGCCTGAGAGTCAGACACAGAATCCCAGGGTTAGCCCTTGGTGGGCCACTGGCACTTTATTTCCTGGCACATCCATAGATATGGCCATTCCCAGCTCCCGTTGGCTGCAGATTGCCATTCCCAACCAATGGGAGCTGCTTATTGCCCACCCCTGTTCTAGTGCCATGAAAGGAAGACATGGAAGATGTCAGTCACAACACCCAGACTTCCTTTGTGAGGGAGGCTGTGCTAGTCAGCTGTGTGAAACGAGGCCTCTAAACAGTCCGTACTGAATTTGCCTTCATCTGATTGGGGAGAAAGTGACAAACTAATGAAGTGATTGAAAAATTACCTCTACCTTCCATGGACGTCTGCTGAGATATTTGCAGTCCAATGAAGCTCCCATCTGTTTGTATGCACCTTCTTCTTCACAAAATGGAGTACAGGTGGGGTTCTCAAAGGTATCTTAATGGGCATAGGTGCAAAGGTAGTGTGATAAGCCACTTAGCTTTTGAAAATCTCAGTCTGGGGCTCTGAATTGGCTACTATAACAATGTGCATGAGGAAAATGGCATTTGTTTCACAGTTTAAAAAATCAACAGAAAAATAGGAAAACTTTTCCAAGCTTTTCCCTAATTTGCCCCATGACTTCAGGGATCTTTCATTTATTTCTACATTTTCATATTCTGAATCTTTTAAACTGTCATTTAAAAATTTAGAAGATGCAGCCATTACAACATGCATCAATATATTCTGCTGGTGCCCTATATCTTAGGCCAAGTCTATACTAGGGGGTGAAGATAAACTAAGGTAAATAACTTTAGCTACATGAATAGCATAGCTGGAGTTGATATACCTTCGTTCAGTAAGAGAAATTCTCCCATCAACTTTTCTTACTCCTCGCCACCCAGTGAAGTATTAAATTGATCAGCAGTCGATTTAGCAGGTCCTTACTAAACCCATTAAATCAAGCACCCCTCCCTCCGTGGAGTCCATTGGTCTCTGGGTAAGTTAAGACAAGGCCCTAGATTGGCAGAAAATTGTTTCCCGCCAATCTCACAGAGCAGATCCATACTCCTAAATAGAGACACTCCACCATTGGCACTAGTTGGCAACCTCAGTGCAGACTAAAGATTGTGTGTCATAGAGAATGAACCACTGTATCACTCAGGAGTTCTTGGGGTCTTTTTCTAGCACTAAATTTGCTTTTAAAGAGACCCTGTTTTTGTGAGGCTGAGGTGTTGATGTTGCACACTGGAGCAAGTATCTGAGCATTTCACCTTCAGAAGTTGGAAAAATACAGATGCTTCCTCTCTGTTTGGGTATGTCTACACTTGCACCCTAGTTCAAACTAGGGATGCAAATGTAGGCATTTGAAATAGTCAATGAAGCAGGGATTTAAATATCTCGTGCTTCATTAGCATGATCTCGCCGGCGCATTACTCCGATCAACAGCTGGTTCAAAAGTGAAAGTGCACGCCGGGACACGTTAGTTCGAACCAAACCCCTTGGTTAACGTTACTCCTCAAAAAATGCAGTTCCATCTGTGTTTCTCTGTGTTAAACTAGGTTCAGTTTTGGTTTGTAGTAGGTAGTCACAGAACCTTTTGCATCAGATATTTTCAAGATTATCAAGCCCCAGAATGGACTTACCTTCACAGTTATCCTGCTCTAAAGGATTTTAATTCAGACTGCTAGTTAGTTGAGATGCATTTTACTGTCAGATTCATCATAGAGTTGCTATGTTAGGGCTAAGAGAGCACGCCTCATTTGTTTTCATTAGTTAAATAGTGACTTCTCTTTAACTTCCAGTGACCGCATGGATTTCCTCAGGGGTAATGAAGGAAGGGCTAATATATCCCTAGGATCCTGTAGCATAATCCTTCAGTAGTTGTCAGATTTGAGGCATACAAAGTACCCCCTTCCTTTTAGAGAGGAATAATCCCTCCCCAGATATCTGCGGGTAACTCACAGACTGACTTCTCAGCCAGGTACTGAGGTAAAAAAAAAATCATGTACCATTGATATGCAGGGATTTTACACTGAAACCATGTTCAAATCCAGGCTTGCCCTTTGCAACTACAGCAGTTAAAGTTGGGCCATCTGTCAGTGAATTCTTCTTGAAGATTCTCTAGGGCTAAGGTGTATGGGAGTGTATCAACTTTTGCCATGCTGTTTTTCTCCAGGGAAAGGGAAAGATCTCACTGTCCTGAGATCCTGCATTCAGTCGGGCTATCTTCCTGTCCTTAGTGTTCCCCACTGACAGTATGATTTCTTTCCTTGGCTCATCAACATCCTGCCTAACTAGATCTTTGAGCATCCATCCCTCACAAGTCTCAGAGTCCAGGTCAAATGATTTGGATTCACACTACTCACACTACCATCAACTACTCAATTAGTCGATAAGGGGAGAAAACTGTAGAGCCACAGCCGAGTTAGCTCCTGGCCAGGAGCTAATCCCATTGCAGCTCTGCCTTTTAAATGTATTTAAGAGCTCTTAATACGCTTAAAAGACAGAGGCATGGCGGGAGGACCAGGTGTGAGCCAGGAATCAGCTGATTCCCGGCTCACTGCTGGTCCCCGCTGCTGTGCGTTTGCTTTTTTTATGTATTAAGAGCCGCCGGACTCTTAATATATTTAAAAAGCAGAGGTGCAGCGAGGGGGACAGGGAGCAAGCTGGGAAGCTGATTCCCGGCTTGAGCCCAGTTCCCCACTATACCTCTGCCTCCCCTGCTCCCTGGATATGGTACTGGGGGAAACTGACTTTTAAGCTGCATTCCCCCAGCACCGGCTTCTGATCCCTTGCTCCCAGCTCATCCAGTCTTCTGCCTCACTCTGACAGAGGCAGCAAGGGGATGGGAAGCAACTAGTTGAGTCACTACTCGACTACCTGAGAAGGATATGCTTATCGGGTAATCGACTAGTCGCTTACATCCCTAATCCCAAACTCCAGCCACAGTCTAAACCTGACTCTTATTTTTGGCCTTGTAGTACAGCGCCAAGTCAATTGACTGGGCCTCTTGAGATTCAAGGCCATGGGTTTGGGATTTTTTTTTCAGTGTAGATGTAGTCATAGTGACCAGAGTGCTTGGTGAACTCTGGGTTCCTAGAACTCTGTCACATGGATAATCCCAGGATGCACTTCTCATTCAGCTGGGATTTTGGTGGGATTTAAGCTTGGCCCCACTCTCATTCCAGGGCATCTGGTCACAACCCTCAGGTCAAAAGCATAGATATATATAGATATAGATATAGATATATGATTGACAGTGGAGTATAAAATTGGCTGGTAATACAGGAAAAAATAACTGCTGCATTTCTGTGTTGTATTATTGAATAATGGCACACATACTGGCTATTCTCGCTCACATTTAATTCTGGGGCAAAATAATCTGAAATCAGAAGGCTTGCCCTCAGTGGAAGATTTTTAAACTCTGAACTCCTACAGAAAGCACAAGCTGCTAACAATCAACTGCTGCCTGATTGAATGATCCTTCCTGAATGACCCACAAATGACTCAAATCATTACCAAATGGGCTCTTTTGTAAACTGTGAAATTTTAAGGGGATCTGCTGACATTCATTTGTGAGTGGTGTTTTTCCTGACTGTGGTAAGTCTGCATTACTTGCTTATGTGAGGCTACATCTAGACTGGTGCGCTTTTGCACCAGAGCTATGCAAATGAGGCT
>CM057845.1:10601620-10645435 GCA_030068395.1 Apalone spinifera
TGAGTCTCATTTGCATAGCTCTGGCGCAAAAGCGCGCCAGTCTAGACGTAGCCTGAGTGTATTGTATTGCCCATGAGTGTTCTGTGTTAGGGGATAAGATCCCCCATGTATTCTGGCTGGAAACACGATTACTTTTGCTCGTTATAAAAGTAACATTTGTACACGGCCCAACTGCAAAGCCCCAGAAAGCACTCAAAGAACAATCTGCAGCTTGAACCAAGGGAAAGGTGGCAGGAGGGAGAATTCTGAAGATTCCCACCTTCCTTCTAGACTGGGATGATAGCCATGGTGGCTAATTAAGATTCTGTGCTAGCTGTGTTCTCTTCTGTCTCTATTACCTGCTTATCACTTATGTTTATGCTGAATGATTAAATGGAAACTGGAATACCAGGTATCACACCACGTTGGTAAGTGCTAAGAAGTATGCCATAGTTAACATCCCAGTCCTTATTCACCACCCAAATGCATACCCTATTTCTTCCTTCCTTGTGTTATCACCACCTTCCCAGGAAGCAGGAAGATAATATTGATGTCTGTGAACCAGGAAGTTTCTTCTGTACTCTCGGTATTTTTCTGGGCTCTGGGGTCCTGTGTATAGCTGATGGTCTCCTGAAACTCTGAGAAAATATATAGCATCTTAGTCTGTACGAATAATGGTTTGCACCTTTCATCCTAGTATCTGAATGAATTTTAGATCTGCATGAGATATGTAAATATATTAATCCAAACTGAGGTGAGGAACTGAAGTACTGAACTTAACTCGTTTGTGGCTACACATGAAAATTTGTGGCAGAGTTGGGAATTGAAACCCAGGATGTGATTTGTGTGTTGCCTTTTGGAGGCACCGCATAGGACTTGCAGCTCTGGGAAAGGGTAGGCAGCTATGGTGGTGTTAGGCCACTTTCTCCTATAAGTTCATTCCTCTATCTCAGACCAAAGAAAGATGCAATTACAGAGAGAGTCTGCAGATTTGGGCTTGAACAAAGACATTAACTGGTTGGTGCATTACAAAGCCAATTTCTCCCACCTTTAACACCTGCATTTCTGCATCAAAAGCTATGTATGGGACACATCCAGCCTCATTAACATGGGTCCTACAACTGACAGATACTTCTGCTGTTATATGTATCTCGTGGTTTCTGTTATTTCCGCTTCAGTTCATCTGATGAAGCGGGTTTTACCCACAAAAGCTCATGATTCTGTATATTTTGGTTAGTGTCTAAAGTGCCATGGGACTACTCATTGTTTTTAAAGTTACAGACTTAACAAGGCTACCCCTCTGAGATTTGCTAGTGGTCTACAAGTCAGCATCCACAGCAGACTCCAATGTCCCCCAAAAGGCACACCAAATTCCTTCTCTGAACTGGGGCACTTCTAATCACAGGTTCACAGTGTCCCACCCTCAAACCTCCTTAGAAAGCATGATTGTAGATTACCAGAAAAGCTTTGTTCCTATATATGCATCTCTTTAAGCACAGTTTTGTAGCTGAACTGCTTTGCTTTCTACTGCTCTGAGCTTGCAAGCTGCTTAAAATCATACATTAATGAAGAACCTATACAAAATATAACTTTGTTTGTGCTATGGGGGTCAACTGAATTTTGGTTATCTTAATTTCCAAGTTGTTACAGCCTGCTAAGGATGTAGGCGTGCTATAGATATAACGTGTGGGGGTGGCTTTTTATTATTATTATTTTAAACAATACACGTTTCCTTTGATTCATGGCATTCATGCAGTCTCATTATATTGCACATTTTCCGCCTTCATAATGCATCATTCAATTATTTTTCCCCTACTGGAATCTCGCAAACTATTCTCAGTAATTTATTTTCATTTCTCTCTTTAGGTTGTTGTTTCGTAACATTTTATACACGAAAAGCTGCACTTGAGGCACAGAATGCACTGCACAATATTAAAACTTTACCTGGGGTGAGTACATTTTCTTTTTCAACCTAATCACTTTATCACTAGAAAATAGCCCCTTTGCTCAAGATGCTAGTTATAGGCTCTTAGTGCCAAAAATGACTTAGGTCTTTTTGAAGGAGGCTTGCTGACCTGATGGTTCACATATAGTAGCTATGCCAATTGGACAGCCCAGTAGCAATGACATTAGCTTTGAAGAAAAATGCTCCTATATAGAAGGTTCCCTGGCTGGAAATAATAGTGATTCCTGCTGTGTAGTAGCAGCTGCTGACGTGTAAGGTGGGCTAAGGTTTTGTTTTGTTTTGTTTTGTTTTCCAAATCAAATAGGAAAACAAAATATCACATCCCAGGATTTCTTTCCGCCCTCCTCCTCCTCCCCTCCTCCCCCCCCCCCCAAGTGTCTGGCTTGTGTTATGGTGTTTTGTTTTTGAGAGAAAAGGGTGGAAAAGACTGAACTGCAGCCAGCACAGGCATAATGTTTTCTATGCAGCCATTACTTTGATGGCTGTGTACTGAACATATATTAGAAAATAATATGATGTAACTGTATTCAAAATATTCTCCCATTTTGTTTTAGTTATCAGCAAACCACTGACCTTATAATAGACTAGAAGATTTACCGAGAATTGCTCGGGTCTTTCACTCAATTAAGTTTTGTTTTTGGAAAATAAAATTAAAATGTACATGCTTTGCATCATTACTCTGAGGTGGGGCTGGGAATGAGGGGTTCCATATGCAGGCTGCCCTGGGGAAAAAGGGCTACCCCAGACTTCTCTCACCACAGCAACTTGAGACCAGATGAAATGCACCTCCCCATGGCTGCTGTAGCTCCAGCAGGCAAAGCTGGGGGGAGAGGTGATGTTCCCTGACGGGGCAAGTCCAGGTTCATCTGCTCTCCATGCACCCCAGTCAGAGTAAGGAATGTAGCAAACTGTGCACTTTCCCTTGCTCCGTGAGGAAAGGAATCATCCAGCAATGTCGCTGTACGAATTGAGTGGGAAAGCTTCAGATCGGCTCTCCTCCATAAAGAGAACCTGGGGGTGGGATGCTCGTGGCTGAGGTAATCCTAGATGTGGGGGGGTGGGCACCTCCAGCCAGCCCCTTTCACCTGCCTGGTGATTCCATCTTTTTTCTATATGATTTAATGAGAAGCAATCCCATTTCATGTACATCCTATTTTCCTAGCACAACCAAACCCTTACCTCGCCCTACGTTGTGATAAGAGGAAGCTGTACGCTGAATGTGGTTGTCCTAGCTCTTACCAGTTAGGAAGGATTCTTGGACAGACAGACAGACAAACTATCTCAAATATATAGTAGATGCAGATGTATTAATGATCAGTTCTTATGTAGGAAATATGTACTAAGTAATCTTTGCATTCTAAATTACAGTCATAATCCTCACATTTCAAGGTAATAACCTGATAACCACAAGTCTTTAGAATGAAACAATCAATCGATTTAATATGTTGCATAATTTTGTTAGATACAGCTGAGTATTTGTCCTATGTAGAATACAAAACTCCAATTAGTGTGGGAGTATAAGATTCCAAATAGAAATGGGGCCAAAGGCACAGTAAAAATAGAGCTCTTGCTGATAAGTATCGGTTCCACTTGCTCTAACAGATACATGGACAAAAAAAAAATCTTATTTTGCTCCCATGTGCTGCACGTGAATTCAACTCCAGGTGTTTGAAAAATAAGGATCTGGCTGGCCTGCCTTATACAGCTTATGGGTGGGAAAGCCACAAACTGTATAAGGGAAATGGCCTACAGAACAACATGGGTGAAGTAATGTCCTTAACTAGACCAACTTCTGCTGCTGAGACAGACAAGCTTTTAAGCTTACAGAGTTCTTCTCCAGATCTTGGAAACTTACTCAGTGTCTCACAGCTCAATGTGTAAGCCAATCTAATGGGAAATATTTAGCTATGACACTCTGTTTACCCGACCCAAAGAAGAGCTCTGTGTAAGCTCACAGGATTGTCTCTCTCTATCAGCAGCAGGTCCAGTAAAAGATATTACTGCAGCTTGTCTCTATGGAGAACAACGTCAAATAACATAAGAACATAAGAATGGACGTACTGGGTCAGACCAAAGGTCCATCTAGCCCAGTAGCCTGTCTGCCGACAGTGGCCAGCACCAGGTGCCCCAGAGACAGTGGATCGAAGACAATGATCAAGCGATTTGTCTCCTGCCATCCTTCTCCAGCCTCTGACAAACAGAGGCCAGGGACACCATTTCTATCCCCTGGCTAATAGCCTTTTATGGACCTAACCTCCATGAAATTATCTAGCTTCTCTTTAAACTCTATTATAGTCCTAGCCTTCACAGCCTCCTCTGGCAAGGAGTTCCACAGGTTGACTACATGCTGTGGATAGTTGCCCAAAAGTCCCACAATTGCAGAACGGAGTGCCTCCTTTAGTTGTAAGCAGAAGCAGCTGAGAGATGAGGAGCTAGAAAGTCTTTTAAGTTCTAGCCCAGATGCAGAGAAATAAATGGAAAGCTTTGTCACTTGTGATAATGTCTCTCAAACTCCAAAGACTGGCCCATCGAGCCTCCGTTCTCTTTGTGGACTAAGGATGTAAGCAACTAGCCAACTAATGATGTGACTAGTTGCTTCCCCCTCCCCCTCCGATGCCTCTATCAGAGGCAGCAAGGGGGGAGCTGGCTTAAAAGCGGGTTCTCCCCAGCACCGTCTCCGCAGAAAGTAGGGGAGGTAGAGGCACCTCGGGAAACAGTGCAAGAGGGGACTGAAGCAGTCTCCACTCTGCCGCTTCTGCTGCAATTCTGCTTTTGAAATGTACAAGACCTCCACCAGAGCTCTTGTACATTTCAAAGGCTCAGGCGCCTCTGGGTTCTTGCTACAGTCCAAAGGCAGAAACCCCACAGGGAGCACGGGGCTAGTTCCCTGATGGCACCGCACTCCCTGCAGGCCTTCTGCTCTTGCTACAGTTCAAAGGCTCTTGGGCTCTTCAAATAGGGCTCTTGCTACAGTTCAAAGGCAGAGGCGCCTTAAGAGACTAATCGAATAGTCAATGGAAATCCCATTGACTATTTGATTAATTAATTAATCAATCTAATTTTAACATCCCTATTGTGGACCCCACAGAAGGGTTTCTCCCAGTTGCACTCCCAGTTTTTAAGGAAGCTCCAGAATGTGCCCTAACTGGGCCAGGAAGAAGAAGAGTGCCATGTGCCTCTCTCCATACTCCCTGCACACCAGGATGTAATTTGGGCCAGCCTCTGGGGGGCTGTTGAAGCAGGCTGCTGCATCCTAAAAACAATGAATTCAACCTGCCTAGCAGGCTGCTCAGAGGCGCATAATCCTTCTCTGAGCTACTCATGTGTGGTTCAGTTCTGCATGGCTCCTTACTTGGAGCTAAATGCTGCAGTTTGCCACTCCCGCTTCTTTATAACCAGTTGATGCAGGGCTAGCATGAGCACTGTCTTTCCAGTTTTGCCAAGCATTCAAAGATCACTAGACTGACTCAAAAACCACAGCATTTTAAAAACTGTCGATTTTTAAAAAAAATTTTGTTGTTGTTTTGCCTTCTAGTTTTTCAGTTTTTGTGGGTCACGCTTTCCACTTTTTTTCTGCAATTGTTAGGGTTAGAAACGTAACTGTTGTCAGAAAAATGAAAGGACAGGTTATCACGTAATCATGACTTCAGGTGCTGGGTCAGCATTGGCTTTTACTTTCACAGTGCAAGTTGCACTTGCTTCTTAAAGAACAGTAAAATAATGGAATAATCTGAGCACAGATCCATCACCAGTGTTGGACACTCACATGAGTCTACTATATTTCTATAGAGATTGTAATGTAACACCAACAGACTCTGGTCATTGGCAGTAGTATGGGTTACAGTAGCACATCTTTACACTGGAAGCAATGTTTTCTGCAAAAAAATTCACTGTAAACTAGAGATATGAATGTGTAACGGTATACGTACATGGTTAACCAATGAGCTTGGGCAGAGGCAGCAGTGTGGGGGGAAGGGGAGAGCAGGAGGGAGCCAGTGCACATGGGGAGCCAGCTTAAAAGCCAGCTTCCCCCACACAGTGGCTCCCAGGGAGCGAACTGCCCCTCGCGTGTAACTGCTGAAATTACATGTTTACCTGAATAAATGCATTTTAACATCCCTCCTGTAAACCACAAAGGTCACACTATTTGGAGCTGTAGTTTGCATATGAAGAACATTGGAGTCTACTTCTCTTTAATTAGTAATGCAGCCCATCTCCCACTGAAAACTGTGAAAAGAATCTAGTCTTTGGATTACGCTACATTAGCACTTGCTACTCAACGTGAAGGAACCTGCACACGGATTTAATTGTTGAACATGCACAAGGAGGAGCCATCTCTCATTGCTGTTGGGCACCAAACTGGATTTGCACCAGGGAGGAATTGGGACCAATATGTGCTTGACATCTAGCCGCATCCCACTTCACTGTAACACTAGATTTTGTTTGGGTGGTTCGCTAGTAAAAGACATCTCCTGCCACCAAAAGAATCACGAGGTTGTTGGATTGCTTGAATTGCATGTGTGCTTCCTGTGTCTCGTCCTCTAAATGAGGGCCTAATCCAAAAGCCACAGTGGAGAGACTTGGAGCATTTTCAGTGGGGTTTGTATTAGGCCCTATATGAAAACCAGAAAAGGTTCTTAATGCTTGGGTTTTGTTTTACAATCATTTGCTCTATGTTCCGCTATCCATTACAACTTATCTTGGCAATGTGCTGTACTTTGCTGTTTGTATTATAGTTTTAACTGATAAACCTCATCCTTAGCAGAGAGATGAAAACAGTGATGTTGTATCTTTTCCTTTGAGTTTCAGCTTTTTAGTGGACATGAAGAAAATGAGACCAGACATAAATGATTAATGCAGATTCTTGGAAGAAAATATTGCAGGGTGCCTTGCTGTTTGATTACAAGCCTTGGAATTAGTCAACATTTCCATAATTCTAAACCAATATACACCTGTTTTCCCACTGTGATGTGAAGGCACAACTTAATTTAACAGAAACCCCACTGTGCTAAATCTCTCATTAAATACCAAGCTAGTTCTGTAATTTAAAGTTGCAGCACCACTATTTTAACTAAATTTCTTTTGTATTATGAAATTAATAAGTTAATCGTGTACTTGGCAATATTCTTTAAAGGCAACAGTAATAAAATAAGCTAAAGAAGAGTATGGCACCAGTTCACATTCCAAGGCTTATCTGGTTTTAATCATATTAAGGAGGACAATATCATTTAAAAACTTATATATATAAAATCTAAATTGTGTCGAAAATTTTTCAGCATATTCCCGGATCAAACAGCTTCTTTCTCCTGCTTGTGATTAGGATACTTTTACCTTTAGCCATGAAATTCCTTGTCATATAATACAGTTTTAATAATGCAAACTTGTGTGTTTAGGTATTTAGGTACTATTTGCAGGAACAAATAAACATTGTCAGAGGACCACAAGTTGGAGCTGATATATCATGCATTTCAGCAAAGCAGATAAGCTCTTCTGGGGCTTGATGTCTTATAAACAGTGACTGAACTTCTGAATTAATGTTGTATTAGAAAATTATATCACCAACTATTCTAGTTTCTGGAGAAAGGACCTAGTGGATGCAATTGATAAAATGCTATATTTACTTTCAAAATATTCATTTTTAAGTGAAAGTTTTGGTTTAAAAAAAAAAGATAAACATACGAATGGCCATACTGGGTCAGACTAATGCTGCCATGGCCAATACCAGACAGTGGCCAATACAAGATGCCCCAGAAGATGGGAACACAACAGGCAAGCTTCATGTGATCCCTCTCCTGTCACCCATTTCCAGACAAATGGAGGCTAGTGACACTATTTCTACCCATCTTGGCTAATAGCCATTAATGGACCTAACCTCCATGAATCTATCTAGTTTCTTTTTTGAACCCTATTAAAGTCCTAGCCTTCACCACATCCTCTGGCAAAGAGTTCCATGGGTTGACTGTGCACTGAGTGAAGAAAAACTTCCTTTTATTTGTTTTAAACCTGCTGCCTAGGTAGAAAACCTAATGTGCATGCATCTCTGTGCTCTTAATCAGAGAACTTTGGTAGCAGTGTCTATCAGGCCCCACCACAAGGCTAATCAGCACATGTGGTTTAACCCTCCTCGGTTCCTTCTCAACTGCCCCTGACTAAAGACAGTTTTAGCACTTCATTTGCAATTGTTAACTTCTTTAGCATTTGTTGTATTTAGTCTCCTTCAGTCTTTGGCCATGTACATACTATAGGGTTGAATTGATCTCTGTTATGATGACAATCATAAGTAGCTTTTGTGAAGCACGTCCATACAATGCTCCTTCTGTTGGCCAAGCGCATCCACAGTTGTTCCTCTTGCATCAACAGAGAGAGAGAGAGAGAGCATTGCATTGTGGGTAGCTTTTCCACAGTTCAACTTTGCTGCAAGGAGTTCTGGAAATAGATTGCAGTGAATCCTGGGGACGTGTTCACCCTCCCATGATTCAATTCTTTCCAGACCAGCATTCAATGTACTTCCTACTTCATTTTGCCCCGTTTTTTAACAGCCTTGTAAACTCTGGCTTGATGCCCTCATCTATCACAACTCACGACATGCCCACTGCTCTCTCTCCAAACCACTCCATACCTCCTTTTATAGAATGAAGGTTACACTCTACATCTCAGCCTGGGATTTCTCTACTTCATGGCTTGGCTCCAACTGTCTGCACAGAGCTGGGACAGCACACAGAGAAAACACACACACAGCCAAACATCTAACCACAATTCCAATGCACAGAAAGCTCCTGCTCAGAGGAAGTAGAAGAGGTATTACTATGCAGTAGAAAATCCCCAACACTTTGTACTTACCTGCAAAAAGTGGTCCAAAGGTGTCAGACGTGGTGTAATTCCCAACAAATTTATCTGATGTCCACTACATTTCCAAAGGTCCTAGACTATATACCGACTCTTAAAAAGTTGGGACTCTCAGTTCACTCAGGGTCCACGTAGTGGCTATAGCAGCCTTCCACCAATGAACAAAGGGATACTCAGAGCTTTCATGCCCTACCACAAAACAATTCGTGTTCACTTGCATACCTGTCAATGAGACTGGTCTTCCTGGTGGCAGTCACCACAGCTAGTAATACAAGGGAATGAGTGGCTCTGATTGCATATCTCCCCTACACAATATTTTTTCAGAACAAAGGACATACTCAGACTTCACACAAAGTTCACCCCCAAGATGACCTTCCCCTTTTCATATAAACCAGCTGATTCACCATCCAACTCTTTATCCCAAGCCTTAGAGAGTCTATGTTACACACACTAGGGGTAAGTCTAGACTACATGACTCCGTCGATGGAGCCATGTAAACTAGTTTACCTGAGATAGTCAGTAAAGCGGGAATTTAATAATCCCCACTTCATTAAAATAAAAATGGCCGCCGCACTGTGCCAACAATCAGCTGATCCTCGTTTCACAAGGTATAAGGGAGTGGTTGACAAAGGCTTCCCTTGTCGACCAATCTGTGGCTAGACTGCCGCGCTGTGCCGGATCAGCTGATTGTCAGCATAGCACGGTGGCCATTTTTATTTTAATGAAGTAGGGATTATTTAAATCCCCACTTCACTGGCTATGTCAGGTAAACTAGTTTACATGGCTCTGCCGATGGAGCCATGTAGTTTTGACATACCCTAGATGTTAGAATGGCCTTTGCCTTTTACTTTGGATAGAAGAAAGGCTTTTAGGAAATCTTCTAAGTTTTTCCTTTCTATTGCTGAGAGATCCCAGGGCTCAGCAACATTAGCCCAGAGACTCTCCAAGTAGTTCTCAAACTGCATTAAACAATGTTATTCAGTTCACAACATGACACCTCCAGACGGTATTCACACGCAATCCCAAGTAAGGATGTTAAATTTAGATTAATCAACTAATCAAATAGTCGATGTAATTTTCATCGACTATTCGATTAGTCAATGAGGGCGCCTCCATCTTTGAAATTTAACAAAAGTCCTGCTGTCTCTTCCTAAATTTCAAAGGCGGAAGTGCCACCAGTTCCCCACTGTGCCCCTTCCCCTTCTCCCCACGGAGGCAGTGCAGGGTGGAACTGGCTTTTAAGCTGACTCTCCCCAGCACCGGATCCTGCTCCCCCCCCCCCCTTGCTACCTCTCTCTTATAGAGGCAGCAGGGGCAGGGGGGGAAGTGACTAGTCAAGTCACTAGTCAACTATCGGATAAGCATTTGCTTATTGGATAGTCAACTAGTTGCTTACATCCCTACTCCCAAGGTCGATCTATTCATCCCTCACCTTCCTCAAGAACGTCCCAATCTCAGAGATCTGTAGAACAGCAACCTCACGCCACAGCTTCACAAGATATGACGGGATTGCTGGGAACTCTGCTTCTGAAGGCATCTTCCCTTCCACGGTACTGTCATCTGTAACTGACTCGACTCTGAAGTCCCAGCCTTCCAGCTGCTTCAGAGTCTCCTATAGTGGGGCACCCATAGGGACAGTGCTCGAAGAAATTATTCACTTTGTGTGGCAATGATGATTCTTTAAGCTACATGTGTCCCTATGGGAGTTCCACAACTCACCCTCCTTCCATCTGCTTTGGAGTTCTTGTCCGTGACTCAGCAGTCGAGAGGGAATTGAGGCGGTGTTAGCTCGCATGCACTGGCTAGCTCTATGGCAGAGCATGACGAGGGGACAGCGCTTGTGTGGGCCTAATGGACACCACTACCAAAATTCTCCAGTCAGCAGTGCAGGGGTGAAAGCACACCAACAGTGGAGCGTCTGTAAGGACACGCTTCTCAAAGACCCACTGTTAGTGCTCGCAGTGAGCAACTTACTCTTTCCTTCAAAAAGAAGCAGTTATGATCTTCTAAATCTACTTCTTTTGCAAGTCAAAATTAATATAATTATTTATCTGCTTTACTTAGCAGCCCTAGTCATGGAGCAGGTCTCCGTGGTGTGACATTCTGTACAAACATAGAGCAAAAGAACAATCTAGAACTAAGGCCTTTACCAGTCTCTTGCCATTAAAAAGCCTATGGTTCTTGCTGTAAGAGCTGCCTTCACCTGCATGATCTGGCCAAATTAATTCAATATGTGCTTATGTCAATCCCCCTGCATTATTGAATATAAGGCTTCTATCCACTTCTTGCCCTAGACTGTTGGGTTGTGCCAATATATGTTGTTAAAAAGATGCTGCACCACGCCTCAGAGGTAGTTGCATTTTTGTAGCAAGTAGCTCAGTCGTGAAAGCTCATTTATTGCTGTGGCAATTGAGAACAGCAGGGGAGGGGAAGGGTTAGGGCTTCACAGGTGAGTCACCATTTTAGGATCTATTTGTAGTATCCATAGGTGCCAACTCCATGGAGCACGCATGGAAAAAAATCAGTGGGTGCTTAACACCCACCATCAGCCAAGCACCCCTCTCTCTCTCATCTCCCCCCACCACTTCCCCCTATGGGCAGCCCTGCTGATCAGCTTCTTCCCCTCCCTCCCAGAACCTCCAGCCCACTGCGGATCAGCTGTTTCATGGCATGCAGGAGGCACTGAGAGGGAGGGGAAGGAGCAGAGATAGGGTGTGCTCAGAAGAGGGAGTGCTAAGAGGCAAGGACATGGCAGGGTTGGGGCAGAATGAGGATGGGAAGAGTGGGGCAAGGGCGGGGCTTGGGGAAGGGGTAATGTCTGTTGGAGAGAGTTGAGCACCTGTAGGTAGACAGGAAATTGGTGCATGTGGTAATTTGGTTCTTAAGGCCCACCTACATTACATACAGGTTTGCACAGGCAGATCTGAGTTGTATGCAGAGTCCATTTGAAGTCAAGGGCCTATTGGCATTCATTTGCAAGAGCAGGACCAAAGTGTGTAAAGTTCTTTGTGATTCTTCTAGCTGCTGATGTCTGCCTCTGTCTACACAGGTTACAAAAATTCTGAATTAAAATGTAAGGTTAATTTTAGATTTCAGTGTCCCCCTGTACCTCTGACAGAAAAATGCCCTATGTAATGCTGTCTGTAGCAGTATGTCCCTTGCAGTTAAACCGTGGAGCAGAATCATTAGAATCATTCATTAGGAACTGAAGGAATTACGAGTGTAATAATAGAGAAACATAGTTTTGAAAGAGCTCTTCAAATGTTAGCAGCGAAGGAGGAGCCTGCAGAATTTAAATGGTTGGCAAAATATTAATTGCCTCTTTCTGCCAGATGTTGTCTGTGAGCAGTTTTTTTTAAAGACTCACTACTGGTTTTATTAAATGCCCTTTACCGAATAGCGATACGCCAGAAGATTTACCTGGCATTGCCCAAGTCCTTCAGGGCAGGGGATGGTGGTGTGGGGGGTACAGGAGTCAGGGCAGGGGTCAGGAGGGGCTCAGGGCAAGAGGTAGGGGTGGTCACTGGCTTTTCCCCGGGGGCAGCCTAGGACAGCAGGGACTGTGCACCCAGTCTGCTAGCTTGTGCCCGGGGTCAGACCCAGGTGGAGCCCTCCCCTCCACGGCCCCACCTGAGTCTGATGGGGGGCTTTCTCCCTCCCCCCGGCCCAGGCTGGGATGGAGAGGGGACTTTCTCCCTCTCCTTTGGCCTCTCTCAGGATGGGGGGACTGGAGTGGGCTGTCTCCCAAGCGGGATGGGGGGGCACTTACCTGGTCTGGTGGCAGGCAAGATGGCAGGCTACCTCTCCCCTGCGGGCTTGCTGCCCCTAGTGGCCATTCTCATATCGCATCCCTCAGTACAGCAGCCCCTCCCTCTGCATGTTATGGAAAATAATCCTTTTCCCAGGGCTTCCAGTTCTCCTGGCACAACCAAATCCTGACCTGCCTTAAAGTTAGGAGAAAAGCAATCTTGATACCAAATTTGGTGGCCTTACTGTTTAGGAGGAGTTCTTGAACAGACAGACTTGTACACACACACACACACACACACACACACACACACACACACACACACAGACAGATGGCTCTAAAATATGTATGTAGAGAATAGATTTGCTGGAGCTTTTGTTTAGAATAATCTATTTCAGCCTTAATAGTGCACAAAGTTGTTTAATAGGCCATAGAATATGTAGAAGTAGATGTAAACGAGGCAGCTAAGCCTTATATCTGTGCACTGTAGCTCTCCTAGGGCACATCTACCCAGCAGAGCAAAAGTCGAATTAAGCTATGCAACTTCAGCTATATCTATTGCATAGCTGAAGTCGACATAGCTTAATTCGGCTTTTGTTGCTGTCTATACAGCAGGAAGCTGCAGGAAGAACACTCTTCCTTTGACTTCCCTTACTCCTTGTGAAGTGAAGGTTACAGGAGTCAGAGTAAGAAGTCCTCCAGCTTGCCATTATTTCAAAATAAAGACTTGCTGTGTAGGCACACTCTATGATATTTCAGAATAACAGCAGTTATTCCAAAATAACACTGCTGTGTAGATGTACCCTTAGGGTGAAGTCTTTGCTACTCCAGGACAAGTTTGCCCAGTGGGATTCAAGTCCAATACCCCAAACTTACTAACCATTTAAAATAAATTGTTCAGGCCCCTGAAGGATGGTAGAGGTGTGTGTTGGAAATATCAACGTGAACTAACTAATGAGGCCATCAGTAGAATGGGTGGAGCATTGCAGAACGTGCTCTTGCTTAAATATGCTATCTAGGCAAGGATAGCAGACTGCTTTTTTTTTCCTTAAACACTTATTTACCCGGTCAATGATGTTAGCTGTTTTTTGTCATCCAAAACAGAAAGTACAGGACTTCACTCAGCTTCCTTAGCATTATGGCAAATGTGATTAAAGCTATCTTGATAACAAACAGTTTAGAGAGCCTTCCTCAGTGTCAGAATACTTCCACACGTCAGTGAAATTAGAAAAGAGCCATTGTTAGAGATGCCTGGAGATGCCATTTGCCTTTCTAATTCAAAGCTTTTTTTCTACAAATTAGTGTATGGAAGAGCCAGGGCTCCCATTAAGATACCTAATGCCAACAGATGTGAGTTATGTTATGAATAAAGAGCCAAGGCTTCAGAACCTGTTTATAAGTATATTTATATTGTAAGTACAAAACATATACATCATTGCGACCAGGGCTGTCAGGCAATGTGCTTTATTTTAAAGGGCTCTGCTACATGATCACTGGCTGTAACATTGCACTGTAATCTCATTGGATCTCATGAAATACAGTGTGATTGTTACTTGTGCAGGAGACCTCCATGGGCCATCCAGGGTGCTGTGTGATAGTATTGTTAGTGATCAGCAGCTGGCGCCAATGTTCCCTCTAATCTTTTCCATCCATGTGTGGATTTTTTCCATCCACATGCAAATTAATATTTTTATGTGCACCGAAGCATCACCAATAGAAACACAAAACTTAGCTGTGGACGCTCTGCTAATTAGCTGGGCAGCATTTGAATTGCTCTTGAGCAGCCGCAAAAGTGCCCAGCATGTAGGGATCATGGGCTGGCACTCTCACATCTGAACTAGGGATGTAAAATATCGGTTAATTGAATAGTCGAGTAACCTCAAGAATTCTTATTGGTTAGTCAACTATTCTATAATCCCGGGAGTGGAGCTAGCAGCCAGTGCACTTGAGCCTCACTCCTGAGGATCCCACTGCCACTCTTCATGGCTGCCTCTGTATCAGAGGCAGCTGTGCAGGGTGTCAGGCAGGAGCTGGTCCACAAGGGGAACTAGTTTAAAAACTAGCTCCCCTTGCGGACCGTCTGCCTGTCGCCCTATGCTTCTGCCTCTGATAAAGAGGCAACAGTGCAGGGTGGCAGCAGCCCCTGTCTAGGGTGGGTCTGAGCTCCCAAACCCAGTGCAAGCCAGAACCGAGCAGGGCTGCCTGCCCGCCCAGATCCTAATGCACTTTAAATTCATAGCTGCAGCAGGGGTAGGTCCCGGACGCATTTCAATCCAGGTGTGGTGCCCCGATGCGTCACTCCGCATGTGTACTTGGTCAGCACGGCGTAACCACGTGTTCAGCAGTTCCTCGCGACAGTTTATTGCCCCCTTGCGGAGAGAGGGGGAAGGGAGACCCGGGCCCGCCCACTCTCACGGGTCCCAGCCCTGGGCCCTAAGGACTCAGATCAAGGGGGATCCGGTCCGGCTGACGGGGTTTGGGACCGTAACTCGTCAGCCCGCCAACCACTCTGGAGTTCTGCCCTGGGCTACTTCCTTCCCCTCCTCCGCGGTTCTGTCCCGCTCCGCCATCTGCAGCGCTTCCCTTACCACGAGGCCTCGGGGTGGGCGAGGGGCCGTCCTCGGCAGCAGGTGTCCAGACTCCTGGCTGACTCTCCCCCGGCTCTCCTCCTCTGCCGGGCTAATCCGGGGAGAAGAGCCCCTCCCTCCCGGCGCTGGCGCACTTTAAACGCTGCGCCGAGGTTGCAGCTCCAATCTCCGCTCGGGGCGGGGCTCCATGCGTCCACACGCCCGGGGCTCGGCTCCTGACACTCGCCCAGCCCAGCATTGCCGTGTCGACGCGTCCGACGCCTCCCCCGTCCCCTCCCGCCAGCGCCAGGCCCGACGTCACCCGGCTGCACCAGCCACACAGCGTCTGAGCAGCCCGGGCAGCGCCGGGGTTCCCCAGCCGGCCGGCTCCAAAACCTCCCGGGGCCGGTCCTCAGTGTGGGGTGGGTGCGCCCTGTCACACACACACCCCTCCAAATCACTCCCTTCTCCATCCTTTTCCTTTTCATACTGTCTTGAGAAGAAATCCGCGTTTTGATGTTGGGAGCCGGGTCTGTGGGCCACCTCGAAGGCATGTGGCTGTAGAGCTAGGTACCACCGCATCACCCGGGCATTCGAATCCTTCATTGTCTGCAACCACCTGAGGGGAGTGTGGTCTGTGGTCACCCGGAAACGCCCCCCTAAAAGATAATACCTCAGCGTGTCTATAGCCCACTTCATGGCTAGGGCTTCTTTTTCTATTATTGAATATCGCCGTTCGCGGGGGAATAATTTCTGGCTGATATAGACAACTGGTTGTTCCTCTTCTCCTTCTCCCTGCGACAGGACCACCCCAATCCCCGACTCAGACGCAGTCTGGACAGTAAAGGAGAGGTTAAAATCTGGTTGTGCCAGTACCGGAGCTTGGCTCAGAATCTCCTTTAATGTCCGAAAGGCCCCCTTGCACTCGGGGGACCAACATACCCTTTGGGGCATGGAGGCGCGCGTCAGGTCCGTTAGGGGAGCAGCGATCGCCACAAAGTTGGGAACAAACCGCCAATAATACCCGGCCAACCCCAGGAATTGCCGCACCTGTCTTTTGGTCCTCGGGGGTTGGTAGCTTTGTAGGGCTTCCATCTTCCCTACCAGGGGACGCAACTGTCCTCATCCTACGGTATACCCCAAATACATCACCTCCCTCTCTCTGAACCGACACTTCCGTGTTTTTGCTGTGAGCCCGGCATCTCGAAGGGCCTTCAAGATGGCCTTGATGTGCTGTAGGTGTTCCTTCCAGGTCTGATTGTAGACTACAATGTCATCAATATACGCGGCGGCCCACTGGACCTGATCTTTTAGCACTCGGTCTACGAGCCGCTGAAAAGTAGCGGCCGCCCCATGCAGTCCAAAGGGCATTCGGGTAAAATTATATAATCTGAATTGTGTTGAAAAGGCCGTTTTCTCCCAGGAGGTCAGCGACAGGGGAATCTGCCAGTACCCCCGCGTCAGGTCTAGGGTGGACAGATAGAGAGCTCCCGCCAACCGATCTAACAATTCGGGGCATGGGGTAGGCGTCGAACCGCGATATCGCATTGACCTTGCGGAAGTCGATGCAGAACTGCATAGAGCTATCAGGTTTTGGGACGAGCACTATCGGGCTGCGCCATTCACTAAAAGACTCCTCTACGACTCCCCATCAGAGCATTCTTTGTAGCTCTTCCCGCACAGTGTCCCACATTCTGCGGGGCACAGGACGTACCTGGTCGCGCACCCTTCTCTGAGGTTCTGTTTCAATATGGTGGTGGATGAGGGAGGTTTGTCCTGGGACCTCCGTCAATATGTCCGCGAATTCTCGGAGCAGGTCTTCGAGGTCGCCGCGCTGTTCGTCGGTAAGTTCATTCCCCCCCCTGAAAAAACCCCGGAGGGTCGCTCCCTGCGTCCCCAGGGCCCAGCTCAGAACCGGGTGGCAATGGGTTCACAAGGAGGCTCTCCCTCGTCTTTCAGCTTCTTAAGAGATTAACGTTGTAGACCTTAGTGTCCCGCCGCTTCCCTGACAATTTGACTTCGTAATCAACCTGTCCTACTCGTCTCAATACTTCGAAAGGCCCCTGCCAGCGGGCTACCAACTTTGATCCCGGGGTGGGGATCAGTACCAATACCCACTGTCCTGGTTCAAAAGTTCGCAACCGGGTGCCCCGATTGTAATACCAAGCTTGCGTCGCCTGGGCGACCTCTAGGTTGTCCCTTGCAAACACTCCGAGTCAGTGCAGCTTTTCCCTCAAGTCCGGTATATATTGCATGGAGCCTTTCACCCTGCTTTCCTGTTTCTCCCACCCCTCTCTTATGATGTTCAGGATTCCTCTCAGTTGTCTGCCATATAATAGTTCGAAGGATGGAAACCCGGTGGAGGCTTGCGGGACCTCCCGGACCGCGAACAGTAGGGCTGGTAACAGCACGTATCATTCCCTCGGCTCCTGACCCACAAATTTACATAACATCTCTTTTAAGGTCAGGTTAAAACACTCGACTAATCCATCCGTCTGAGTATGGTACACTGACGTTTTTAGTCTACCAATTTGCAATAACCGGCACAGTCCATCCATCAGCCGGGAAGTGAAGTTCGTTCCCTGGTCTGTCAGAATTTCCTGGGGGAGCCCACCGCAGGCAAAAATCTTTACTAGTTCATTGGCCAGGGTCACCGCATGAGTGTTTCGGAGGGAGACGGCCTCCGGATACCGGGTCGCGTAGTCTACAACAACCAAAATATATTGGCATCCCAATTTCGACCTTTCTAGTGGTCCAACTATGTCCATGGCTATTCTAGCGAACGGTACGTCGACCACCAGGAGAGGAACCAGGGGGGCTTTTGGCACACTGCGGGCAGGACCCACAGAACTCCTGCACCTCCCGGTAAATCCCTGGCCAGTAGAAGCGCTGTATGAGTCACTGTACTGTCTTTTCTGCCCCCAGGTACCCTGCCCAGGGGTTTGAGTGTGTTAATTCCATAAGCCGGACCCGATAACGCCGTGGTACTAATAGCTGTCTGACCTCCCCCTGCCCTTCCTGGTCCCCATCAACTTGGTATAATCGCTCAGAGTGTACCTCAAAGTGGGGGCCAGTCGGTCCTCCGGTGGCTGGGGTCTCCTCGTCCCGTGGGCCTCGGCCCACTGTCCAGGTGTGCCATAGGGAGGGGTCCTCACGTTGCCCCTGGAGGAGTCACCATCGAAGAGTCCTAATGGCACCGCAGCTTTCTGCGGGCTCCTCCCCCAGCATCCCTTCTACTTCCCCTAGAGCCTGTTTGCTCCTCCAATCACCTATGGCCCTTCGGAACCCGGCCCAATCTTGCCCTAACAATGCCAGGTATACCAACTTAGGGGTGACCACCACATAGCACCAATTCTGTTGATCCCCATCCTTGATCTGCACCCAAGCCATGGCATATTGGTGCAGGTCCCTGTGGACACACTGCACGCAGACGGGGGGGCCTCGGGGTTCCCCGTCGGGGATCAAGTCCTCTCGTATAATGATTTGACTGCAACCTGAGTCTACTAGGGCGGGGACCACTTTGCCCCCTATCTCCACGTGCCGTAGGATCTTACCTTCCTCGTTCCCCTGCGCGGCTTCATCTCCCATCAGAGCCTGGGCATAAGAACAATCCATGTACGGGCAGTCCTTTATGAAGTGGCCTTCCTGCCCACACCTAAAGCAAGCCCTCCGGGCCGGGGCTCGCATGCCGGCCTCCCGAGGGGAGTCCATTGGACATCCTGTCTGTCCTGCGGGGGTCTCCCGGGGTGGAATAGACCATGCCGGCGCCAGAGGCCTGCGTCATAGTTCCTTTTCCGGGCTTCCCTTCCTTTGGAGTCTCCTTCCTATGTCCAGTCGTGGCAGGGGGAGGGGCCTCCTCCCCCACCTGGGGCCTTCTCGCCCCTCTGTGGCCTCAAAGTCATTCATCAATTCCACCGCTTTGTCTAAGGTTGAGGAGTGGTGACAACGTACCCAGCGCTGGCCGTTGCTGGGTAAAATATCAATAAACTGCTCCAGGACGACCTGTTCTGCCACTTGGAGTCCCATATGTTGTTCCGGGTCTAGCCACCTTCCTTCAGCCTCTGTGCCACTGTTCTGGGGCATAGTCCGGACTCGTACGTTTGCATCCTAAACTTCTGGCGATACGTCTCTGGAGTAATCCCCATCTGGTCCAGGATGGCTTCCTTAAGTTTGTAGTAGTGGAGGGCATCCCAGTCGCTCAAGCTCTGATAGGCCATCTAGGCGGCACCAGTCAGGTACGGGGCTAATAAGGTGGCCCAGTGCGCCTCGAGCCACCGAGCCGCGGTAGCCACCCGCTCAAAGGTGGTCAGGTAGGCTTCTGGGTCATCAGCAGGTCCCATCGTGGTTAACCTGACTGCAAGGCGGGGTAGCTCGCCCCCTTCAGATGCCCCCTCATCCTCTTGCCCCATCTGACCCAAGGGAGGCACTGGCGCAGGGTGATACTGTTTCATCCACTGCTCCTGTTGGGACTTCATCTGCTCAGCTACCTCTTGGATCAGTTGCTTCTGTTGCACCTGGTGCTGAGCAGCTAGTTGTTGGATCAGCGAGGTCTGCTGCTGCTGGTTCTGCCTTTGGGTTTCCTTCACCCATTCCATAAATTAGGCCGGATCCATCATCCAGCTCCGTATCTGGGTTCACCCCCCTCCTATTGAGTACCACTATCAAGAAATGCAAAAAAAGCCAGCAAAAAAAAAGTACCCCCAAAAGTTAATTACCTCTGCGCTATCGCGCATGTGCCTCCCCCAATGGGTTTAGGGCGCCTCTTAGTTTATGCCCACATTCTCCACCATCTTGTGGCGCCCCTGATGCGTCACGCCGCATGTGTATGTGGTCAGCACGGCGTAACCACGTGTTCAGCAGTTCCTCATGACAGTTTGTTGCCCCTTCGCGGAGAGAGGGGGAAGGGAGACCCGGACCCACCCACTCTAATGGGTCCCAGCCCTGGGCCCTAAGGACTCGGATCAAGGGGGATCCGGTCCGGCTGACGGGGTTTGGAACCGTAACTCGTCAGCCCGCCAACCACTCCGGAGTTCTGCCCTGGGCTACTTCCTTCCCCTCCTCCGCAGTTCTGTCCCACTCCGCCGTCCGCGGCGCTTCCCTTACCACGAGGCCTCGGGGTGGGCGAGGGGCCATCCTCGGCAGCGGGTGTCCAGACTCCTGGCTGACTCTCCCCCGGCTCTCCTCCTCTGCCGGGCTAATCCGGGGAGAAGAGCCCCTCCCTCCCGGCGCTGGTGCACTTTAAACGCTGCGCCGGGGTTGCGGCTCCAATCTCCGCTTGGGGCGGGGCTCCGTACGTCCACACTCCCGGGGCTTGGCTCCTGACACTCGCCCGGCCCAGTGTTACCGTGGCGACGCATCCGAAGCCTCCCTGCCCCCTCCCGCCGGCACCGGGCCCGACGTCACCCAGCTGCACCGGCCGCACAGCGTCTGAGCAGCCCGGGCAGCGCTGGGGTTCCCCAGCCGGCCAGCTCCAAAGTGCCTCCCGGGGCCGGTCCTTAGTGCAGGGCGGGCGCACCCCGTCACACCAGGACTGCTGGCCAGCCTGCTAAAAAATTTACTAGGAAGTGGCCGGGGCTGTAGTCTGTAGCATTAACCTATAAGCTTTTGCTTATCGGTTAATTGGTTAATCAACTACACTATTAAATCCTTAATTTGAACCAGCGGAGCCACATGTTGCTAGGATGCACTGTGCTCTCAGAGGTGCCATACACTGGATAAGAAGTAAAACCTACATCATGTCCACTTGGGCCTTGTCTACACTAACCTTCCCCTCTCGTCGATCTAATCTACGTAACTTCAGCCTTACTGCGGTGTCTACTGCATGATAATGTCGGTGGGGGAGGCTCTCTTGTCAACCTCCAGCCGCTCTTCTCTTCCTGGTGGAGTACCAGAGTCGGCGGGTGAGTGCTGGGAGAAAATTTATTGTGTCTAAGCAGACACAATAAACGAACCGCCTGTGGATCGATCATTGGAGCATCAGTCTACCATGTAGTGAAGACAAGTCCTTAGTAGTCATCATAGGTCCCACTTTAAAAATAGCATTTTCGAAGGGAGAGAGGGAGGATGGGTGGGTAGGTGGGTACCAGCTCCTGCTTTAAATTACAATTTGAGTCATTATGGTATGCCTACTTAAATATTCCCTCTCCAAATTCAGTAGGAGAATTTAATCTTCACTTCCACAGCTAAAACCTTTGGGTAATGTTGCTTAGTGTTGAATGACTGCTACATTCCACCCAGAGCGCTATACTTCACTTGCTGTCAAGTGATCCTTATATGTTATATGCCGTCTATAAAGCCCTTTTATGATTTTTCTAAATGAAAGGGTCGGTCTGCAGCATAACCTTGTTTATGGGATGCTCTCTGTAGACATCGGAAACCCTCATATACAGAAAAATGTGAAAAAAAGTCGGCCTGCCAGCTATAAGGTGGCTGTGTTGTGGGTGCCCATCCCATAAACATAGCCAAGTCTGGTGTTAGATGTCCTTCTGGAGATCGGAGTTTTCTGAACTTCTAGTGTGTGTAACTGAATATGGCTTAGTTGAGTGTTTGGATTATGGGTCTAGATGTTCAGCAGATGTAAATCAACACAGCTCTGTTGTAAACAACTCCATTTTGCACACGCTGAGAATCCAGCCGAATATGCTGTGGTGTCAATGTGCCCATCTTGCTAGCACTACGTACTCTCTGTAGATAAAAAGCATTAACATTAAAGGATTTAAATGCTTTTCATCTGGAAAAGAAATAGATTTGAATGCCAAGTCTGGTGTTTGTCTTATTTTGGAGCTGTACATCATTTTACTTGCAGTGCTGCTGAAATCTCTTAATGACTTTGCTCCCAGGATACAGTCTGTATTTTCTGCGGCAGAGAGGAGCAGTCATTGAAAAGCATGCCATTCCAACTCCATTTATTAATAAAAGCCTATTTCTCGTACACAATGCCAGGACAATTAAAAAGGCAACCACTGGATACAGAAAACAATTGGCTAAACAGAGTCCTAAAGCAATGATAAACAAAATGAAGTTTCCTTTGTGATTGGTTTTGATCCAGCGGCAGCCAAATATCAAAGTGATATCAAAGGGAAGCTACCCATTAATTAATTCAAACTGACTTCACAAAGCAATCCCAAGCCTTTGCTGATATCTGATTCTGACAACTTCCTAATCTTCACGAGTTGTCATTAAGAGTGGCATTAAGCCAGCCTGCAATCAATCCCAGTTTTCACCCCACTGTAACTCAGAGATGCACCATCTCTAATCATGGTGGGCAGGGGAAGCAACTTTTCTTCTTAGAGAATAATTTGCAAGTAGAATTTACTATCTGCCAGAGAAACCTACAAGCAGAAACCTACAACCTGTCATACACAGCAGAGATACATACAACCCATCCCTATCAGGAGTTACATCAAAAATAGGTACCTGTTTTCAGTGGGTGGAAAATACTCTTCTTATAGGACAAAAAGAATAGGAAAGGAAAGGAAAGGAAAGGAAAGGAAAGGAAAGGAAAGGAAAGGAATAAAACTTTGGCATCTGAAGTATGCGTACATCTTTTTCATTGATTCAGAATTACAAAACCTGACATACAGGAGATCAGCTGGGGAGGAGATAAGACATTAACCAGGAGAAAAGAGATGTTTTTAACCATGATTTTAAAAGAACATATCAAAATGCAGATAAATGAAGGTGGTAATTCCACTTGTAGACATATACAAAATGCTCTAGTGGTTCTCACTGTTACTAGAATCCCTCAATGGGATTATGGCTACATGTAAATTGTCAAGGTATGCAATGCTTTTCTATTTTCATTCAAGTATGAATCATCTTAATGACTGAAAGTAGCTTGTGCTTGTGTTCTAGACCATCACTTCAGTGGGTATCCACTAGACAGCGACTAATATTATTTTGTGACCAAATCATGACAATATCTCAGAGTAAAATGTGCTGGGATATTGTATGGTGTGTTTATTTCCAAGACTCTCTTAAAAACAAAGTGGTAAAATGCTGTTCTCAGGGACAAAATCTCCAGTATCCATAGATGGTGTGTTTATTTCTACAGGAGCAAAAGGAGGACAGGAATTGTTTGTGATAATATGTAGAGGAGAGGATAAAATTATAAAATATGGATAAAACTACATGAAAGAAAATTTAGAGTGATTATCAGGTAGCATGGGATCTATTCAGCCTTTCAAAGGAACTGAGATTAAACCTCAACTCTTGGAGGAAAAATTTTAGAAATCCTATTGTAGGGAATAATCTTGCACTGCCTTGAAGACAGTTTAGATGACCTAATAGATTTTTCTCACCTCCAATTCCTGTGATCATAAATTATTTCCATGCACAATCCTCACTTACTGCAGATGAAAAAATAATATTGTTGACAAAGAAAGAAAAATTAAGAACTACGGTAAAGTGACAATGTGTTTCAATGTTTTGTTTATATTAATAATTCCTCCATGACATGATCGGAGTTTCTTTTGGCAGGGTTTGGCATTCATGCTGCAGGTCTGAAGATATTAAGCCTGCTCATGTGGTACAACCCCTTTGCATGGTACTACTGGTGTATTGTTGACCCTAAATGTAATTGGCACAGAGAGGTTTGTTAGTCTATAAAGTGCTACCAGACTATTTGTTGTTTTTTTCTGTAACAGACTAATTTGGCTATCCCCTGAAGCCCAATGTAAAGGGGAATCCATGATAGCATAGAGCTGACAACGAAACTCTTATGCTACTCATTCTCCCTGACAGTACATCAAACAAAAGAGGGGGGTGCCTAGAAAAAAGGGGGTCATGGCTGTGGACCATACCCAGTCTTTGGCAGTGTTTTCATTCAGCCGCTGGTTGATTGATAACAAGAAGTCCTGTGGCACCTTATAGACTAACATTTATTGGAGCGTAAGCTTTCGTGGGCAAAGACCCACTCTGTCAGATGGTGGATTGATGTAAGTCTCAGCATCTCTGAGGTAACTAACCCTGGATAGCAGGAATGTAGCCAGTAATATGACACCTAGCTTCAGGGAAGGTGAAAAATGGCTGAATCCTCATGTTGGTTCTATGGATAAATCTTATACTGGGAATAGCCTCCCATGCCATTAAACTTTACGTCCCTTTTGCAAAGCATCTGTTGACCTGTGTAGCAGGGCCAATAGCCACCACGGGCCTCAGGGCAAGGTGGGGTGGCAGCTTTGTGCTCCCAGAAGGGGCAGGGCCTCAAGCGGAAGGGGTGGGACGATTATACTTTCCCACCCACAGACCATGATTGATCTGGGGATGGGAAAGCACGTGAAGTCTTTGCCTCCCCTTCCCCCCCCACCCCTGAGGTTCCTCCTAGCCCCCTATGTCCCTGGCAGTGTAAGGAGACTTTGCGTGGTCTCCCATCTCCACCAGGCCCATCAGGGCTTGGGGGTGGGGGAGCGCGTGAAGTCTCCTCCTGCCCTGCCAGCAGCGCATGGCGCTTCTAAGCACTGCACGTTCCTGGCAGGGTGGAGGAAACTGGGTGCGCTTCCCCCTAATTGGACTGGGGGTAGGGGAGAGACAGGGCTTCCACAGGCCAGATCAACCCGCTTGGCAGGCCGGATCCAGCCCACAGAGGCCCTTTTGCCCACCCCTGATCTAACCCATAAAACAGAATACAGAGAACCCTGCAAAGCTTCTAGTGACATGTAAAGGAGTTTTCTTGTATAAGGAATATGTAAGGCTTTGTAAATCGATTAAAGGCAGGGAGTAAGTTAATTTTGATGACACATTGTTAGTTCCCCCTTTACTAATAAAATATTATTAGATGGAATATGCAAAGATATTTCTAGAATCACATTTTGGTGTAATAACCAGTTAATCACAAGTTTCTTTAAATATCACTCACAGCTGGAACTTATTAAAAGAATAACCAAAAAACCCCCAAGACTGATTTCTATATTTCTTGCTATTATTGCCTACTGGATATTTTTGAAGGGTGCTATTTTCAGAGAGCGACTGGAAAGCACACTTTAGTAGAGCAGAGAATGTTATGGATATAAAATGCACATTCCCTGCTACCAAGAAAGAACTGGTAAGATGCATTACATATAGGGAAACATTAAGGAAGTAGGAGGATGGGTTTACAAAACAGAAAGTTATGTGGCTTTTTTACTACTGAATGTAAATGTTTTTGCTGTTGCTGTTTGTAACTTGATATACCTACACAGTGAATGATATGCAGGATCATGGGTTATATTTGTAATTTAAGGATGTTTTACCTTTGTGGAGTATTGTACCAACATTGACAACTTTCATTTTGATACAGTATTAGATAGTTAAAGAGAAAGAGTAAAACTTAAGCTCATAAGGTAGTTGGGATGAATCGAGGGATCAGATCCTGAGTTTGGTAGAAACTAGGATAATCCAATTGGCTTCAGTGGAGCTGGGCCCATCTATACCAACTGAGGATTTGTCCCCATTCTGTTTTAACCCCAGACAAGAATGAGAGAAAATTGTAGAGAACCTTTGGTAACTCCTGTACTGACAGATACATCCATAAATAAGTTATCCACAGTTCCTTGCTAGGGAGTTGCTCTTGACTGTCTATTAGTCAGATTTTCAAATACAATACGCACTGTTGGTTAATGAAAACAGTTTAATGATACAAATCTGCCTGATCAACCGTTGTCTATCTTTCTATTGATAAATTGATTGTCAGTTTTCTACTGCCACGCATCACGTTCATATCTGAACCACTTCCAAGTAAAGTCAACAGTAGAGACCCTACTTTGTAATCCATGTTACAAGGGAAGGTGCTATTGATAGCCCAGCCCCGTTGCTCAGAAACCCTTGGGTGACATCTTGATAAACAGCTATTGGCATGAATATAGGAACTACTAGCCATGACTTCTGGCTGTGTTTATCAGGATATGCCAATCTGAAGACTTGGAACCCTGGCACGTCACTCATTCCAAACTTCTTTCAGCTAAAGACTGTGACTAGTCCTTGAAATTGTTTCATAATCTTGCATATTGCAAAGTAGTTAGGAGCGCATGTAAGACTGTCTCTAAAACCTGGAGGAGACTTAGTATTCATTTGGTGATGGGGAGAAAGGTTGACTGTTTTGCACTGGAGAAATTGGAATTGTGAATACAGAAATGCATTTCTGGCTCAAAGCTCATCCTTGTCTTTTCTGAGAAGTGCAGAAGGTCCACATCAAAGCTGCTAAGACTTTCTGCAAACCTCTGTGCCCTCCTTTCTAATTTGAAAGGAAGCGTTTCAATAGGCATTTTCTTTTTCCCCTATTTTAGGTTTATCATGACCATGTTCTTTGAATATGAGATGTTCTCACTGTTATAGTGTAATGCAAATATTAAGTACTTCCAATAGAAGTGTTTTAAAATGTGTGTGTGTGTGTGTGTGTGTGTGTGTGTGTATATATATATATATATATATATATATATATATATATATATATATATATATATATATAATTATAAAACAAGTTAGAATTTTAGTTTTGAGTCAATAGACTTCACATTCTGAGAGAAGACTAAGTGAGGCAATGGTCCAAGGTGACCTTTCATTCTGCACAGCAAATCAGGCAGAAGGTTTGCTAGGAAGATGACTGAACATTTAAAAGAAACCCTGTAGTGCAAAACAGAAGGACTGATTGAAGATAGCTGTGCCCCAGAGACATAAAGAAGTCAAGTGGATCTGGGCTGTTGTCACTGAAAAAGGCGAGCTCAGAGGTAGAGTTTCTTGTCCTACTAAAATGTTGCTGCGTTTCACATTTTTGCCACCTGTCGTTCCGTTTAAAGTGTTAGTTTGGTCTTTGCAGTGATGCACCTTGAAG
The DNA here is from genome assembly GCA_030068395.1 of Apalone spinifera. Taxonomy (NCBI): domain Eukaryota; kingdom Metazoa; phylum Chordata; order Testudines; family Trionychidae; genus Apalone; species Apalone spinifera. Next base: position 10,628,533 of record CM057845.1, read on the forward strand.
TACAGGCGGTGTCGCACTTCAGTAATCACCTCGTGATTTCCCAAAGTGCTGGTTACAAAGGTGCTAATGCAGAGAAATGCAAAACAAAATGATATGAACAAATGAAGCTCCCACACAATAGGCATCTGTGTGTCACAGTAGGAATGTTCTTAGTCCTAACTGAGCAGACACTTTCATTATAGAAGACACTATTTTCTGGGGGTGGGAGTGGGGTGTTAATAAAAAGCTTTCATTTGGGCTAAAATTTCTCACGGTTATTCCTAGCTTGACAGTGAATTCTCTTTGGTAAAATAGTAAAATTAAATGTAGTTGTTTTTGTAGACTCCAAGCATGAAAAAGAGAGGTTTTCTTTCCTCCTTTCTTTCTCTCCCGGGGCCAGATTAAAGCGTAGGCACTGGAAGACTGTACATAGAGCCTCAACTCCTGCAGTCACCTGATAAGACTGGAATCTTCGCTGCCATTTAAGAAGCAAGGGAAGAATAAGGTTTTAGCCAGCAAAGAAAATGTTGAAAACATGACCCCCAGTGTCCTTAAGGTTGGGGTCATCACACTGAATCGACAGAGAGCTGAAAAGATAGCGCTGAGAAGGGTGAACTGTTCTGGGCATCTCCAGGAGGTGTTAACACCAAGAGCCACTGCTCAGTCCCCTTCCCCCACCAGCAGCACCTGCCTAGCGGAAGACTATACATGTAGAAGGAGAAAAGAGAAGTAGATTTGCCCCACTCACTCAAAAATATGCTGTGCTCCTGAATAAGTAATGACACTTTAAAGAGGATATGGGGAATCCATTCGGAGGGCTACAGGAGTGGAATTATGATGCGTCCTTTGTCATGAGTTATGAGTGGGCCCTTTTCGGGCAGCGAAAATGATTAGGGGTTTGGAGTTGGTCCCATAGGAAGAGAGATTAAAAAGAGTTGGACTTTTCATCTTAGAAAAGGGGAGACTAAGGGGGGCTATGATAGAGGTCTATAAAATCATAAATAGTGTGGGAAAAGTGAATAAGGAAAAATTATTTCCTTATTCCCACAATATAAGAGCTAGGGGCCACCAAATGAAATTAATAGGCAGCAGGTTTAAAACAAACAAAAGGAAGTTTTTCTTCATTCAGCAAACAGTCATCCTGTAGAACTCCTTGCCAAAGGATGTGGTGAAGACTAGGACTTTAACAGGATTTCAAAAAGAGCTAGATAGATTCATGGAGGTTAGGTCCATTAATGGCTATTAGCCAGGATAGGTAGGAATGGCATCCCTAGCCTCTGTTTTTCTGGAAATGGGTGACAGGAGAGGGATCACATAAAAATTACCTGTTGTGTTCCTTCCCTTTGGGGCATCTGGTATTGGCCACTGTGGGCAGACAGGATACTGGGGTAGATGGACCGTCGGTATGACCCAGTATGGCCATTCTTATGTTCTTATGTCATATCATGTCTGGGGCTCCTGTATTGCCTTGCTTCATCCCTGTTTTCCATCCTAGAACATGGTGCTTTTGAACGCCGATTATGAAAAAAATATTTAATAGAAAACATCAGGCTTGCCATTGATTTGGAATGCAAGACAAAGACTGAAAGAGTTGTGCTTTTTCTCACGCAGTTGTGTACACATTTGAAAGTGGCACATATGGAGATTGCATTGTGCATGTGTGACCCACAAACCTACTGGGTGTGGGGTGCTGTCCCATGTAGTGGCACTTAGACCACTTACAGAGAGAGAGAATGAGTTTCCTCTATAGCTCTAGATGAGATCCAGCTGGCTTTAGCTCAAGCTGTAGAGGAACACGCACTAAGCTCCTGAGGTCCCCGTTTCGGTTCTGCCTGTCAGTGTTATACATGCAGGCAATTGCACACTGCAACCATGCAGTCATTTTAATTCTTCTTCTCCAGATTCTAGTGAAGTTCAGTATTTTTCTTTTCTTGCAGACATTTCTCCTCACATTGTGCTAGTATCCTTATGGGAAAGGGATGCAAACTAGCTAGTGAAGAGAAAATGGAAGGAATCCACAAATTGGTACAGAGAGTAGCCTGAAGTAGCGAGTTGCAGAGTACAGTTTCAAAGTGCCTGAGTGGCATACAGTAAGACTTAAGCCTTGTCTATTCTTACGGGAAGATCGACGCTCTGGACAGTTAGCGGGTCTAGTAATGACTGAGGTGACGATTTAGCAGGTTTAGTAAGGACTGCAGTGATGTCTGGTCTGGGAGACTTGACATGCTGGAGCATGACTGGGAGGGAGGTGTGGGCCAGAGGAGGGATGTTAAATATCAGTTAATTGAAGAGTCGATTAACCTCATGAATTCTTATCGGTTAGTCAACTATTCTATAGTCCCCGGGGGAGGGGCTGGAAGCCAGTGTGCTCCGGCCCAACCCCCAAGGAGCCCCCTGCCACTCCATGCTGCTAGCTCTGTATCAGAGGCCACAGTGTGGGGTGCCAGGCAGGAGCTGGTCCACAAGGGGAGACAGTTTAAAACCAGCTCCTCTCGCAGAATGGCTGCCTGTTGCCCTGTGCTGCTGCCTCTGATGAAGAGGCAGCAGCACAAGGTGGGAGCAGTTCCTGTTCAGGGGAAGGGCTGAGCTCCTGGACCCAGCACGAACCAGAACTGAACCCGGCTGCCTGCCTTCCTGGTTCCTAATACACATCTAATGCAGAGCCACAGCAGGGTAGGTCCTGGATCCAGCGCAAGCCAAAACTGAGCTGGGCTGCTGGCCAGCCTGCTAAAAAATTTACTGGCAGGTGGAGGGGGGGGCGGGAAATGCATGTAGTCTATAGCATTAACCTTTACTCTTTTGCTTATCGGTTAATTGGTTAATTGGCTACACTATTACATCCCTACTCCAGAGTAGCAGCACACAGCTGCACAGCCGACCAGAAAGAAGTGGCAGTTTTAAGGGGAAAGCGCTGTGTCTCTCCAGCTGCCTGCTGCACGGCTTCTGCCTGCTCTGAGTCCTCCAGCCCGTGAGGGCCATTTGCTACCACCTGGTGAACAGAGGGTGGGTGCTGAGCCCTGGAAGCCCGGGAGGGGTGACCAGGAGATGGGGCAGAGGCAGCTGAGCCAGAACTGGGCTGGGGGCAGGCAGCCAGGGGATAGGAATGGGGCGGCCGGAGCCCATACACAGCAGGTGGCTGCCTAGGGCACCATGAAATTTGGGGCAATCTGGTACCCCACATTTTGTGGTGCCCTATACAGCTGTGTTTTGCATATGGGTAGGGATGGCCCTGGGCTGAGAGACCTCCAGCAAGTGTATGTGTGTATGTGTATATTTATATTTATTTTGAAGGTGGTGAGGGATTTATATACTCAAGTGATAGGGACCATCTATAAGTACCCCAGCTGAGCAGAGCAATGGTGCTCTGGGTTCTAATCCAGGCTTTGGCAGTGACTCATTGTATTACTTTCGGCATTGCCTCAGTATGCTTCATTTTCATTTTCTTCAGAAGTGTTGGATAATTATATACTATACCTTGAAGGAAATTGTGGTGCTCGGTCGATCATTAGCGAAGCGTTGTATGATCTTTGGATGGATGGTGCCACAGCAGTGTGACAAAGGAAGAAAATATTGGAGTGCAAACTTCAATTGGCAAAATGTCAACAAAAGTTATTGCTGCCACAGACAAAATGAATAAATATCACTGTTAAAACCATATCTGGTGTATGGCTCAGATGTTTTAATGGGTTTGTTTTTTAAGCACGGATAATACAAAGTAGCCCCCAGGCATTATTCTGAACAAGACGTAGAATCCCACTTGATGTTATTTTTAGGATTGAATGGGTTTTGTAAAGGCTCATTTCTCTGACGAAAAGATAGTTAATCATTTTTGTTTGCATCTGATTATGAAGGGAAAATGTCAGAGCAAACTTAAGGAAGGGAGGAGGTACTATTCTCTCACACGCATAAGTCCCAAAGTCTCAGCAACATGGGTGGGTGCAAGGGAGTGAAGGAATAAAATGCATGGGAATGTAACTTTGTATCTTATAAAATGAAGATGTCACTTCTAACACCATCAGAGGTGGGGCAGGAGGATGTGAAGTTATAATTTTTAAAGATACAGCTTACTGCTAATTTATAATGATGACCGTAAGAACAGCCAAATGTGGGAGGTAATACAAATTTCAAGCCAGGTCTGCAGATGATTTGACCAAACTACTCCTTACATCAGTGGTCAGCTGAGTATACTGATTGTTAATTTGTTAATTAAATTGTTAATATAGTTGGTTTGTTTAAATCCGTGCCTGTGCATGTAATATAATAGTGGTTCCCAACCTTTTTGAGCATACAGACCCCTTTCAGTGTATTAAAATTTCACAGACCCTCCACTCCCTGGGGGAGAAAAAAAGAAAAGGAAAGAAAAAGAAAAGAAAAGCAAGGATCAGGCCCACCACGGTGGGCCCAATCCTTATTTTTAAACTTTCCCTGGACCTTCTGCAGTACCATCACAGACCACTAGGGGTGCGCAGACCACAGGTTAGGAACCACTGTAATATAAGAACAGCCATACCCGGCCAGGCCAGAGGTTAATCTAGCCCAGTAATCTGTCTTCTGACAGTGGCCAATGCCAGGTGCCCCTAAGGGAATGAGCGGAACAGGGAATCTTCAAGGAATCCACCCCCTGTTGCCCCTTCCCAGTTTTTATCTAAGGTAGATTACAAGTCACTTAATAAGATGTCAGGAATATTTACCAAAAGAAATGCAAGCTATCGTTTGGGGAGACATATGGTATTTACCATTCAATATATATTTCAATTTGGCATGCATTTATTTTAAAGCGTAGCATTATTGCATGTGGCTGAAGTTAATGTTCAATTTAGCTTGCATTAGCAAAAAATGGAATACAGTGTGCTACAAACGACTGACTTGGAAAGCCTCCAAAAGCCATTGAATTTCAGCAATGTCAATGTTCTTGTATAAAAGAAACAACTTGTTGAAATGAGCTCTTTGCTTGTTCCTGTGTTCTTAATAGAACATAATGATGTTATGCATTATGATATGGACAATATTTGTTGCGCACCAACCCTGTTCACATATATGGATTTATTAATGCTTTTATTGATTCATATGGCAGTAACGTCTAGGAGCCCCCTGTTGTGGACCTTGGAGACACTTATACAGACCCAGAACAGAAAGCCTGGCTTATGGACTTATGACTGGAAGACTGAAACTGTCTTCAATCTCCCCTGTCATTAAGAATATTTTTTTTTGTAGTGCCACTACTTTGCATTTGTCAGATATTGCTTATGAACACATTACAAATATTAATTGATTGAGCCCACAACACAGGCTGGTAACCACATATTAGACTCCTTTTACAGATGCGTAAAGTGCAGGAAAAGTGACTTACCTAAACAAACCAATGCTGGGAATCAAGAGTCCTTCGTCCAACCACTAAACAGTGCGTCTCTAATCCGGGAAAGCCGCTGATTCCAATATGAGACTTTGCACTGACTTAGTGAAGTTTGAAACAGCCCTTTTTTAGCTGGTTATCCAGTTAACATAGATAATATTCTACTTCTTACAAATTCATTATATATTCAGAGTACTAATAATCCATTTTACATGAATACCCACTGCATTAAAGGCAGTGTTTTACTGATAACATCTTGGTTGGATGTCACATTTGCTTCCTTCTTCTGCAGGTACATCTCGGTAGACCTTGTGCTTGAGACACAGCCATAATATTGGCAGCATATTGCCAAATAAATTCAATGCAAACCATACAATTGTATTAAATAGGAAAATGTCCCTAGTCAGAAAGATGCTGCAGGCTCAGACAACTGGTAACTGGCAAAGGCAAGCAAAATATGGGTCACCACTGAATTGATATGAAAATCTGATAGTTAGCTCTTCTGAGCAGGGACTACCCTTGTGTATTTGGAAAGCTCCTAGCAAGTAATGGCTGGTCCTACAAATACTATATAACTAACAATAATCTGGGAAATGGATGCTCTCTCCAAACTCTAGGCCCGATTAATTTCTCGGAGAGGAGAAGGGGAGAATTTTTCCATTACTCCACATGCTGGGAAGGGCTATCCTAAAAGGTAGCAAGGGCAGTTTTATTTCTGATTTTCGTTGGACTTCTAGTCTAATTAACAACACAAGTTAATTGAAGAAAAATTGAAATATGTTCCCTATGCTATAATTAGGCAATTCACTTGCACTTATAGGGTACGTCTAGACTACAGGCTTTTGTCGACAGAAGTTTTGTCGTCAGATACTGTCGACAAAGCTTCTGTTGACAAAGAGTGTCTAGACTACATCCAGTTCTGTCGACAAAGCAAGTCACAAAGAACAGTGTAGATGCAATAACACTGTCGACAAAAGGCGTTATTCCTCGTAGAATGAGGTTTACAGCTGTTGACAAAACAGCTGAGTTCTGTTGACTTTATGTCGACAGAACTCAGTGGCAGTGTAGATGCAGGTATAGTTTTGTCAACAAAAGTCCACTTTTGTCGACAAAACCGTGTAGTCTAGACATACCCATAGGTTCCCCTTCTCTTTCTGTTGCTTCCCTTTGTCTGCCACGGCCTGGAATATTGTCCCTAGCCTCAATACTCCTTATTCCACTTCTCCCAAGAGGCCTGTATACCTGAGTCCTCCCATAAGAACATTATTTTGCTATCCTTTTAGGGCCTGGCTCCCTCCCCCAACCCCCTTTATAAATAGACATGGCCGGATCCTCACTAATGTAAATCACTGATGACTTCAGTAGAATTACACTGATTTATGCCAACTAAGGTCTTGACCCAGAAAGGAAAGAAATCACAAGATGTATGCAAACTGTCACTGTCTAATCCTGTCGCTTTTTGTTCCACTCCTTGCGTGGTTAGGAAATTGTTGGTGTAGTTGAAGCTCTGCAGGGGAAGGAGTCTCTATAAATAACAAGAATCCTAGTATCTGATCATTCTCTGCTCCCCCTGCATCTTCCATGGTCCCTTTTTCCACCTCCTTCCCAGCAAGTCTCCCCAGTAGGCAGACTTGGTAAACACAGTGTCTGTGAAGGTATCAGAATTCCTCTTCAATCTTGGAACCACTTACACATTGTGATTCTGCTAAACTCTTAGAGGAGTTCTCTGAAGCTTCCTCAGAACATTTGGCCTCATCATCCAAACAGCTGCAACATATTTTCTGGAGAGGTAATTTGCAGAAGAGGGAGATGCAAGGGGTGAGCTGAAGAGAGGGCATGGTAAAACAGAAACCACAGCGGGGAAGGGGCCCAGATGAGCCCAGAGGAGAAGAGGTAATAATAGAGGCTGTGAAACAAGAAGAACAGGATGAAGAGCACCAGAGAAATGAGGGATACTGATGATTTGGAGATTTTGAAAATATTTGAGGGCTGGGGAGTAAGCAATAATAAGAGCCAAAGAGTTAGAACATGCTCTTCAAAGCCCCTTGCTTGGAGTCAGAGTGTACTGAACTCTGATGGAGACTCCCATAAAATATTGAACTGGTTGAAGGCAAAGAACGGTCCACGTAGACACAGAGGGTTACTTAGTCCTTGGTTTTCTTCTGCATCAGAAACAACCAAGACAGGATGAAAAGTGGCTGATCCCCACCATCAAGCATGGAAATTAAAGCAGTTGGCTGGGACTAAATAATCCCATAGGAGTTTTTTTTAATGAATTATATAGCATAATGACCATTGTTTAGGGCACTGTATGTACTACGCCTGACTGTTCAGGAATGCTGAGCATTCGCAGATTCCTTGGAGATGCGTGGGAGCTCCACACTTCTGAGGGTCAACTTGGCAGCCCTTTCTCCAGCCCTGAGAGGGGATGATGTTGCATTTTAGGGTGAATTCCACTGACTGACACTAGGCTCCTCTTTAAAACAATCACATGCACTCAAAAAGCCTCCTTTCTACAGAACAGGTGGATTGATAAGGCACTGGGAAAGTAGTATATGTAGAAATTAAGTCTGAGATTAATGGATTAAGGCAGCTTTAAAAGTTTGGATACACGGTTCCCATCCAAGTTAATGGGAAATGGGCACCCAAATCCCTAGTGATTTTAGAATATCCCACCCTAACTGTGCTAATATTGAAGAAAGGGTTAAGCTTCCCATACCAGTAGCTGCTGAGAATTCTCTGACTACACCTGTTTTTTAATATTCTTTGAATAAATAACACAAGCCGTAAGCTTATGTTGTTGTGCAATGTGAAAACACACAATAATAATCACCGCTAATGACTCTTCTAAATGCTAAACTGTGCACACCTCCTTGTTTGGTATTTGTTTTGTATACAGAAGGTAACATAGACTGAATAACTAGGGCGCCAAGTTACAGATGGGGCTGTGGAATGGTATTTGACAGCTGATTAAAGTAGTCTGACAGGAATGATGTCTTAATCACCACGACAAACTCCAAATTCCCAGATAGAATTCCACCCAGGTTAATCTAATTTCCTTGCAAAATTTTTGCCAGAAATAGACTGTTACCCTGCTTGTTTTCCCCCTTACAGATGTCACATGGTTTTGACAAGAATGTAAATAGGTAGCGTTATTACCGTTGAAAAGATGACTTTGAGGCTTGAAAGCGAGAAAGGAGTTGTACCTCTGAGAGCGTTTTTCCAGCACAATTGTATTTACATACGGTTGTACCTGCGCAGAAAAAAAGGATGAAAAGCACCTAATTAGTCACCTGTAATGTGTAGCCATGGTTTGGGGCCTGCTCCTGCTCCCAGAAAAGCCAATGGTCACATTCCGATCGACTTAAGTGGGATTGCACATGTTGCGAGCAGTTGTTCCCGTTCCCATGTGGCTCCACGTTAGTATCTGTTTGTCAGACTGGAGTCCTATTTTTCATGCAACTTTGTCCTGTGACCTTGTGTGGCTTAGTGAGTAGTGCACGGGACAAGAGACTCAGGAAGCTCGGGATCTGTTTCTGGCTCCGCTGCTGGCTCTCTGAGCCTGAGTTTCCTCATCGGAAAAATAGAGATAATGATGCTTGCTTCCTTTATAGAGCACTACAGAAGAGCTTGGTATTGTTTGTACACAAGGGCAGATGAGAATTTTGCGGGGCCCAGGGCAGCACAATTTCGCGCATGCACCACGGCCGCAACCGACAGGTAGTAGCGCGTGCGTGGGGCCTATTGAAGCGCGGGGCTTCGGGCAGCCGCCCCGCTCGCCCTGCCCTATATCCACTGCTGTTTGTACAGCATCATGCACACCAGCAGAACTATGGAGAACCTTGACAATGCAGGATGGTTCTATGTTACAGTATCTTCTCCAGCCTGGCTTCAAAGCCCTCAAGACCTCTGGCTTCTACTTAGTTTCTTGCAATGCCATTCTACAAGCAAATAGACCTTGCTGATAGAAAATATCAAGTGTTTCCTTTTCCTGTTGGATCTGACCTGTAGCCAGTGTGGTGTTGATGTGTAGATTTTTTTTTACCTGTGTAACTTTTATTCTTCTCTATTTATTAACTACAACATCATCCCATAAATACTGCACCTTTTACAAGCAATGCTTCCTTCAAGCCACAGAGAAATGGCTCCACTGTTTTTAGTTATGAAAGCATGACATACTGAGAAATCACTCACCTGGAGATACATAAGTGTGTGGCTTTCTGATGTATATCTACAATAACTGCTTTCTGATAAGACATGAAATCCTTCATTTCAGTAGATGACATGTTTCTAGTGGGTGGCATCTAATTTGAAACAGGTTTATATCATCTGTAATCTTTTGGAGGACCTGGGAAAGCACAGCTATTTTATTACTTTATAGCCTACAGTTATACAAGCAAGATATAAAATGCTCTGATTATTTTCCCTTTGGCTCATTGTAGAGGGAAGGGAAAGTACCTATTTAGCCCTTGTCTCCATCTCCTTTAATTTTCTTATTCACTGCACACCTTTTCCAGATTCACCCCTCCTCTCTACCCCCTCCCCACACTTTTAAATATTTTATAGATAGAGAGCTTATAATATGTATTGTCACGGCAGCTGTCTCTAGAGGTCAGCAATGAGTTTCATAATGAGATGCGAACCAGTGAGACTGTAAAACCCATTTCAGGTTATAAATGGCATGTTTTATTGAATCTAGTGTTAAAGGTTGCTCACATATCAATTGGTGATGGCCAGGGTTAAGCAAGCTTCAACATGAGTGCACTCAAGTAAGGAAACTGACAGGGTAACACTTTTAACCACATTTTTCTTTCCAAATGTCCTGGTTTCATATTTGTACCCACCTTCCTCCAGATGCCCTCCAGGTTATTCTCACAAGGCTGATTCTCATTTCCTGCTGTCTGGCCCTAATGTAACTCTATTGAGTACAATGACGTTACTCCTGATTTAAGGAGAGACTCCGGCCTACCGTTTTGGTTGAGAAATTTGGAGGTTAGATGTGAACCACAATCAGGGCTGAGCCATGAGTAGCACTGTTAATTTTCTTTGCAAAAGTGGCATAATAGCAACTCAGTGGGAATTAGGGGCCATGATGAAAGTTAGAAAGTGGGTGAGGTGCTCTCTTTTATGGGACAAGCTTCTGTTGGTGAGAGAGACAAGCTTTCAAGCCAGGCAGAGCTCTTCTTCAAACCGAGTATCAGCAAACTCTTCAGAATAGGTTTTAGGGAAAAGGCTCTGGGAGAAAAGATTAATTTGTTAGGGTTAACCTACTTCTACCAGACTAGAATTATCTATTTTGTTTTATTTTTAACTGTATTGGTTTCTGTTCTCTTTGTCTAGCATCTCTGTTCTTTATCTCGGTGTTTTACCATAAAACCTCTTGGTGTGATTCCTTAGATTCGCTAGCAGGCTGGCGTATATACTGCCAGAGCCCTGTGTGGATACAAATTTCTGTCCTCGGACAGATAGCTGGATAGCCGCAGATAGATATCGGCATCCGCAGAACTTCAGGGCTCTGTGCCTGAGAACTTCAGCGGCCAAATGAGAAAAACATGGTGACACAGCTCCTAGTTGCCACCACCTCATGCCTGCCACTTCTCTCAGCCATGTGGCTGTTCAACCACTAGCCCCATCCTCAGTGAAGCTGTACAACCCCAGATAGGAGACGCAGCTAGGGGCAGTACAGCTGCATGGCCAGGAGGAGCTGCCTGGGAGTGTCAGCACCACGTTCTTCTTGTTTGGCCTTTGTTATTCTCGGGAACAGAGCCCTGCGGTTCTACGGATACCACTTTCTATCTGCGGCAGTCCGCATGTGCAGATAGAAATTTGTGTCCATGCCAGGCTCTACATGCTGTTGCTTTGGAGACAGCAGACTTTGTCATTTTTAAGAGTTCAGTAACAGGGGCTGGACATTGGTGAGAAATGTGTTCCCAGGATGTTCAAGAACTAGGGTACAAGCAAGACATGGTAAAAGCCGGCAGAACTTTAGAGGAAATTGTGTGATAGGCCTAGGTGACAGGGAGCCATCACTTAGTGGAGCTGCAGCAAGTACTTCTTTTGCTAAGGCAGAGGGTAAGAAGGCCACCCATAGTTCCAGGATTCCTGGGAAAAAAGAATATTGGTGATAAAGTGGCAGACAATGATGACTTTTTGGCGGTAGCTACTACAAAGAATATTTTCCTTATGAGCTTAATCCAGAGTTGACCTCTAAGGTGAAAAAAGAGTCTTCATTTTAGAACCATAAACATACAGAAATTACAGCTGGGACCAGCCCTTGTCTAGATCAATCTTAGATAGTGTAGTATTAAACAAAGCGTAAACACAGGAATGATAGTTTGATTCCCCATTTAGTATAATTGGGGGGGTTGGGTTTCCATGGCTGCGTGTTTTTAATCATAACCCAAGCAATGTGAATTCCAGCACTTCCCTTAGGAGATTTTCAAACAGCCCAATTGACCTTAATGCCAGACAATATCTCTGGAACAGCCTATATTTTCCTTTGCTCGTTGTGCCGAGTGACACCCTCTTGCACCACTCCAAAACAATTCCTTTAGCTCATTGATGACTTCATCTTTCAAATGGTCATTTTAGTGAGCTATGCCCCTTTTTTCTTGTTTAGTTTTTCCCTTGATGGGGGCGATGCACTTTCCTACATTCCCATGAACTTAAATTCCCCTGCAGTGCACATAGACATGCAGGATAGAAAGGGGCCTCCCAAAGTCATCTACTCCACCCCCTCCTTCATTAAGGCAGGATTAAGTATACTCTCTTGGTACAGGGCTTCACCGTCCTTGTAGTTAGAAAGCTTTTTCCTAATATCGAACCTAAATCTCCCTTAATATAGCTGATGTCAAGGTGACAATTAAACATCAGGTAAAAGAGAGAGACATTCTCCTTCTCTAAAAATTAGGTGAAAATCAGGGAGATGGCAGACAGGCACTGGGCGGTTAGAGCCTGGTTGGAAAACAAATGAATCAAAGAAAACAGGATCGTTAAAATAAAAGTATTTTACACATCCCGGGGATTACGTGCACCATGTGGCTCTGCCTGTTCCTTAGTGCGCTGTAAGGAATGAAACAGAAGAGGTTTTACAAGCATTGCAAGGAACGTATTGATTTGTGGGGCCAGGGGATATTCTGAACTTTAAGCAGATTCTATGGAAGATTCACAGTAATGGTCTCTCCTTGCCAAGGAATCCAGCTAGCGCAGCACTGAAAACTAAACACCACCACCAGAAACCAACACATGTGAGTCATTTTCTCTTTCTCTTGGGCTCCACACACATTTGGCGTGACTGTGTGGTTCCCCTCTTCTGCTTAACTGTTGCTTTTTCCAATTCCATATTTGGCATCTTTTTTTTTTTTTAATAAAGCTGGAGTAGCATTTGACAGTTTCAGGCAGCACGTTGGGTTCGTGGAGTCCTGTAATAGCACAGAGTGTTTAACATGCCTGTTTGGAAAGTGGAGGAATCATTGCAGAAAAGCCCGTGGTCCTGATCCTGCAATGAGCTCTGAGTGAGTCTTCAGTGGGGCTCTATGTGACTTCAGGTGTCTTTCCCCACTGAAAAATTTGCAGGATCAGTGTCTAAGGCTTTAGAGCAGCAATTGGAAATGATCCCTGGTGCAGAGTAGGATTTTACACTGAAATTGCCCTGGAAGGTCATCAGAGATAGCCTCTTAATAGATGTCAAGGGCTTGCACCATGCTAAGAAATTAGTATGTGGTGTAAACTTGGGAGAAAGTTTTTTAAAAAGCCTCAAAAGAAAAGGCACAAGTTTGTACAGTAAAACTCCAATAGTCCAGCATCCAATAGTCCGGCACTCCTGATAGTCCGGCATCAAAATGGCAAGAGCCTAGTGAGTGAGCTTCATCAAAAAATGAGTCACAAGGTAACAGTGGCAGCAGCTGACCTGAGCAAAAAGGGTAAAAAAGGCTTAAAAAAACTAAAACATTACAGTATACTGCATACAGTATGTACAATAAAAAGGGTTAAGAACACTTTATATACAGTATATAATGTATACAGTATATATATAACCTGCTTATAGTACCTCCTGATAGTCCGGCATATCTGATAATCCGGCACCACCTAAATCCCATAGGTTCCGGATTATCGGAAGTCTACTGTAATGCATTTTCAGGTCAAAAGTCTCATAGCTGCCCAGGGAATGAAAGATGCAGCATCCCATTTTCCCAGTCTGCCCATTTCAAAAGTCCCTCGTGTGCAGCACAGTATGTTAATTGCAATATAAGTCTCCACACAGAAGTTTGCTTATTGCATCACAGTTACCTTTTGAAACTGATGGAAAAAGAAAAGTGCATTAGGAGTTTTGATGGGGCCAGAATTCTGATGAGGCCAGAATCCTAAGATGGCTTGCAGCTTGGTGAATGAATGATTACGATGTTTTGAAGAGAAGGCCAGTCGCTAAGCAAGCAAGAAAGATGGGGACACACGGATCTTTTCCCCTTTGGTACTGGAGGAGTTGTTGTGACACTCTTCTTAAACGCAGACCAAAGTTCATTTGTTAAACCAAACAACTCAAGGCAGGTAGGTTTCCGTTACTGCCTGGGAGCTCTTCGATTACTGTAGAGTTTGCTCTCAGTTCTTCTGGTTGTTAACAAACTCAAGAAAAGAAAAGTTATAAGGTGGTAAAACAGAAATGATGCATGCCATAAACCAGCAAGGGATGTAACTTGAGGAGTCTTCTGAAACTAAATACAACAAATTAAACTTTATATGAGTCCTGTGGGACCAATACATTTTGGGGGTTTAAGCTTGCCTGTTATAAAATACTCCTTTAACATTTTACTTTAGTTTAAAAGCCAATATTATGGTATTATTTGAAATGTATATCTTTCTGACTTGCCAACCTGTTTAATATTGATTGTGTATCGTTTTAGACCTCAGAGCAGCTAAACTCGGCAGTGCCAATAAAAATAAAATGCTTGACTTTGTGACGGTCTAACCTTCTTTACTGTCTTTTCATTTATATTTTAGATGCATCATCCCATTCAGATGAAACCCGCAGATAGTGAAAAGTCCAATGGTAAGTGGTTATTCTATTTCCTATTTAAAGTGTGAGCCTGTATATCTCTTTACATTTAAAAAACAAATGCAAAGTATGGCTTTTGCTTTTCTCTTAATATAGTGAAAATCCTTTAAGGAAGTGTCCCTATAGCTAACAGGTCTGAAAAAATGTTGACCTGCTCTGAACTCATATTTATCTTCAGTTTAAAGAAGGGAGGAAATGTTCCTAGAGAAATGTTCTTTCCTCTCTGCCTTATGTATTTGTTTTGTTGATCTCCTGCTACAGTAGTGGTGGTTTCTTAGCAATCAGTAACATCTGATGCTAACATTGTGAGATTAAAATAACATGGGAGTGAAAAGAGAAGTTTCCATATTCCAGAAAGCATTTAAGCACGTCCGAATTGGACGTAGCTATATTCTTTAAGTTAAGCATGTCTCTAAATACCCTTCCTGAATAAGGATACTTCTTTGAATCCTGACTTGATTTAGAATCAAACTGAATGTTTTTATCTTAATTATGAGACTGATATTGACTTTTGTTTTACGTAGACCTCTCTCAAATACATTTTATGACACTAATATCTATGCAAAATATAGCTTATTGGCTTAGGCATGTATAGGACATGCAAAATATACAGCATGCTAAATGTATAAAATATGTCAGATCCGGCATTAGACAATCTAGGCTTCATTACTGTGTGTTTTGTTTTCAAAAAATCTATATGTCTTTTCCCCCTTGAGTCATTCCTATAATTTACTAAAATATAGGTTGAAGAAATCGCCTTCCTTCTTAAACTGCAAGACTTCTTTTCCCCAAAAGGCTGACATAATCACAGCTGGTGCCTTCCAACAGACATCTCTGCACCTCATTAATTAGTAATCAGGGCAGAAGCCATGCACTTAGAGATCTACATATCTGCAAATGTAAATTATGATTGGGCTCTAAATCTCTCCGCAAGGTTTTGCTAATTGTCGTGCATCCCATTTTTAGCTTTCTCCACAGACTGTGAAGTTTAGAAGGAAATTAAAACTTTGCACTGTGTTTCTCTCCGTATCTACGGACAGCTTTAGAAGCTGCCCAGGTGCCCAGTGGAACTGGACTGACCCCTTTGTGAAATGGTATGAGAAACTCACTCTTCTGTTGGAGAGTTGCTCACTTAACATTAACCAAAAAAACACTCATTACTAGGCACAAAGACATCACTTTTGTTTGGATGCTTAGCAGAAAGGCCAAGTAGTCTGAGAGCATTGAGACTGGGTAAAATCCTAGCCTCATTGAAATAACTGGGAGTTTTCTCACTGACTTTCCACTCCCTGTATTTATCATGCCACGGGTGTTGCGCAAGACCCTCTGAACTAATTAAGTCCTGCATAAGTCCCACATGGGCCCTTCGACATAGAGTAAATTTCACTCTAAAATCTCATGAACAAAGTAGAAGTGCAATAAACAATTGACCAAAATGAACTGCCCCCCATCTCTAAGGCATGTCCATCTAGAACAAGACTGAAGCATATTGCCAAGTCACTATAGGGAATTTTGCAGTGCCTGAATCTATACTGCGCATAAAAGCCTTGCTTTCCAAAGCATTCTCCTGCACCTTTTACCAGCACTGAATACAGCAAAGTTCCTTTTTTCCCCTTCAAAAGTTTTCCAGATTTTGGTAGAAGGCACAGAAGTCCAGATTGAACAAAGGAAAGGAAGGAGGCGGAGTTGCCTCCTTTAGATTAATCTTCTGGAGAAAAGCAAATGATGTCTCATTTTCATATGCACATTTAGAATGTGGAGAAGACTCTGTCTTGAAGCTGGAGAGGAAAGCTACTGCTATGGTGATCAATGTAGCATAGCACCTCAGAGATACAGGAAATGGGATGAGAGCCAGAGAGTGGGAGGTGAGCTAGAGATTTCATAGCTAGAAGGAGTAGACTGGTGCAATGCAGATGAACAACTGTTATCTGTTGGCCACTGAGCGAGCAACAGAAGAAGGGTTTGTGTTGGTGCCAATATCAGCAAGGCACATGAAAAAGGGTCCGAAGGAGGAGAGATAAGTCTGGGGAAGAGATCAAGAGCTAGTTGAGGCCGGTTGGTCTTTGTGATGAGTAGTGTTTTAGCATTGGTGGGTAAAGAACAGGTTAGAAACTATTTAGAAAAACTAAACGTACACAAATCCATGGGTCCAGACTTAATGCATCCGAGGGTACTGAGGGAGTTGAGGAGCCTTTGGCCATTATCTTTGAAAAGTTGTGGAGATCGGGAGAAATCCCAGATGACTGGAAAAAGGCAAATGTAGTGCCCATCTTCAAAAAAGGGAAGAAGGACGATCCAGGGAACTATAGGCCGGTCAGTCTTACCTGGGTTCCTGGAAAAATCATGGAAGGGATCCTTAAGGAATCCATTTTGAGGCACTTGGAAGAGAGGAAAGTGATTAGGAATAGTCAGCATGGATTCACAAAGGGCAAGTCATGCCTGACCAATAGAATAGAATAGAATAGAATAGAGTTCACAATTCTAAGGAAGGGTAGAAGGGAGAACAGCAAAATAGAGAC
>CM057845.1:10645535-10672803 GCA_030068395.1 Apalone spinifera
CTTCTGAGGTCTCTTCCAGCTCTATGGTTTTATGATTCTATGATTCTATGATTTGTGGGGAATGCTTGAAACCAAGGTTCCCTCTAAGTTGCTCCGTAGCACAGTCTCACAGCTTCTTAATGAGCCCTGCCCATGGAGCTGCCTGGCTGGGGGAGGGGCACTTCTCCCTCAGTGACAGCGGCAGCTTCCTGCTGAGGATGGAGCCGCAAGTCTCTCCCAGCCCATAGCGACAAGTCCTCCTAAAACCTTGCTTGAAACCCTTTGATCTCTCACCATAGAAACAATGCATCAGAACTGAATGGTCCCACTGGTTTTACTCATAACCAGAACTTCTAAACGTTCAAAGAAGCTTGGAGGCTTCTGTTGACCAAAAGTTCCAAATAGCTTGTAAATAGATACCAAAAAACGATAATAAGCGCAGAGACGGCAGTTCTCTTGAGTATACAAGTAGGGCTGATGAATCTTGATATGAGACCTGATTTCCCCAGCAAATGTCACAGGCTTTCTAAGACTCAGCATTTGCTGAGTGACAGTGTTGACAATCTTATTGAGCTGGATGACCAGTCTGGACCCGAAACTCAAAAAGAAGTTCTTCCTTCCCAAAGATGAAGTATACAGTATACGGAGCTCATAAACATATAGACTTAGAAGAGGCCATTGTATCTTCTAGTCTGCTCTTCTGTTTATCACTCAATATTGAGCCCAAGAGCAAGAGGTGACCAGTCAGTCTAAAGATGAAGATCTTAAGAGATGGAAAATCCACCATTTCCCTTCATAGCTTGCACCAGTATCAGTCACCCTCTTTTAAATATTTGGGTGCTTTGCTCTAATCTATGAAAACATTCAAAAACTTGCTCGAGCTTTAGTAGTCAATGGAACTTATTAACATGTTTGAAGTTAAGCACATACTTAAGTGCTTTGGTGGCTGATGAACGTGCCTTCCATTAACATTAATGATGGTCCTCAGGCAGATGTTCTGAGGACCTGTATTTCTAAAATGCCAACACTTTGGAGAAACCAAGAAAAACAAAAGGGAATCATGAGGCATTATCCTGGACTTACTGTCTGATGCACTGAAAGGATGAAGAAATAGTCTTCAAAATCCTAAGTGGCGAAACTTGCAGATTTGGAAGCAGTAATTAAATGCCATATGTCAGCACTAACACATAGAAAAGTTGTTAATTAATTCAGGCAGTTCCAGATACAGGTGTGACTTTGACAGATTGTATGCTAAGGTTTTTTGCTGGCTTACAAATAAGGATAAAAAAATATTTTTTCCCTCCCTTCTGGGGAAAAACATTCTATTTAAATAATTAACCCTTACTTGATTGGCTTAAAACAGAGGGGTAACTTATTCTGAGAAGGAAATTGTGTTCTGGATATATTTAGAGACGATAATGTCACTCATTTCAGAGGACATTGCAATATATATTCACAGCAGAATTGTAGTTTCAGGGAGGAATGAGAAAAGTTTATCAAACCATCATAGCATTTTTCATTATATTTGTAATTGTTGTGTAAACATTGTTCTGTAGTTCTGTGATCCCCAAAACAGCCCGTGATTTTAACATGTGAGCATCTATAATAGAAATGATGGCATGGGATCAGAGAAGTGAAAAGGATTCTTCAGATTTCACTGTCCAAGTAAATTGAGTGAAGTATAAAAATCAGACATTAAAGCCTTTATTGGCCAATTCAGT
The DNA here is from genome assembly GCA_030068395.1 of Apalone spinifera. Classification (NCBI taxonomy): domain Eukaryota; kingdom Metazoa; phylum Chordata; order Testudines; family Trionychidae; genus Apalone; species Apalone spinifera. Next base: position 10,647,236 of record CM057845.1, read on the forward strand.
AAGTTCACTGGGGCTGCTCATGGGCTCCACACAGGTTGATACTATATCAGGATTGGTCCAATAGACACTTATAGGGCTTGATTCACTGATACACTCTAGCTGCTTTGTCCTGTTCCGGCCATGCAAAGCAGCCATATATCTGTTACCTGTCTGATTATATCGGCTTGCATCTGCTTTACACTGCCAAAATAGTGCAAAGCCAAAAAGCAGCATTCAAAACAAAATCCACGCATCAGAACCACTTCCTCACCCCCAAAAAAGTGATATAAATAAATACTTTTTTTTAAATCGTTGCTTTGTAGTCTGACTTCTGAATATTGAACTGTTCCTGCCCACCCCAAATGTGGGTGGGTAGCAATTACAGGATGAAACTGAAACCTTAGAAATGGGAGGCAGTGTTGCCTACTGGTTAGGGCACTGATCTGGCCATTGGAAGACCTGGTTCTACCTGGTGCTACTGCTGGTTTGCTGGGTGACTAAAGGCAAATCAATTCCCCCTCTCCGTGCTTCAGTTTCCTTGTCTATAAAATAGGGATAATGAAGCTGACTTCCTTTATATAGGAGATTGAAAACCCCTCTTCTGCCTCTCTGCTGGCTCCCAGAGCTGACTCTTGTCTCTAACCTCATGGGTTGGGGCTTCAGCTGCGCTCTCATCTCCATTAACTCTCCATCTTCTAGCACAATGGTGTGAGGTGAGGCCACTGCTGCCAAGAGTGTAGGAAGGCGGCTTGGCCCCAGGGGGAGTAATCATATTTGCTCCCCCTCACTTGCTCCAGCCCCCAGTTATGGCCCTGCCCTCTGTGTTCACCAGTTCTGGGGCTCACCTGGGCACATACTGCAGCCAACGTATGTGGCACAGCAGCCTCTGCTGGTCAAAGCGTGAAACAGCTGGCTACGCAGACAAAATCTGTGAGCTGCTTCCATTTTAGTATGAAAGGTCCCTCCCTCCTCTCCCATTCTCTTGCCAAATTGGTAGGGTGTATTTGACCCATAGTCCTCGTGGCATTTTAACTAGTCAATCGTCACAAAACTTCCTGTTTATAATGGAAAGACTGAGGGAAGAGAGGCTAACTAACTTGCCCAAAGAGGCCGAGGAAATCAGTGCAAGAACCCAGGAATGTGTGGCGCCCATGATAGAAATAGATTATGCCTTTGTCTGCACTACCGCGTATTCTAGTGTTTAAAATTAATATCAGAGATAACGTGCCTCTGCAGTTTTCATCTCATTTTATATGGTTAAGCATTTAATGAAGATAAAAGTACACGTTTCTTAAAGTGTACCACTGATCGACAGTACCAAACTGCGTTGGATATGAGGCACGTCATCCTACGAATGTGTCTTCTGTATACCAAGCATTTTCCTTGAAATGTGCATTTTGAAGATGTACAATACGCAGGAGTTGGTGTTTAATTTACTATTAGCAGAATGCCTTTCTTAACCATTAAGTAAAAAAAGTATTTAACCAGTAAGAAAAAATTACTCCAAATGTTCCTTCTAGCATCAGTAAACATTAGCTCTGTTTTTATTGGTGAAATTATGTTAAGTGCACTCAAAGTATCAATTCATGATACCAGTAAAATCCCTTGAAAATATATAGGTTTCTTCCTTTTCAGCTGCAGTTTATTCTGTTCAACAAACACATGCTAATATACGGAGTGCGGGGCGGGGTGTGAAAGAAAATTCATTTTTCGTAAGCACAGAAGTGAAAATACTTCATTAGAAACATAATTTGCACAACAGAAATAAATAGGAGCGCCACAGACACTGTGGAGTAATGCTTTCTGTCTGCCTTTGCTTCCACAAACTCCGGCAGTCTGCTCATTAACAGTGAATTGGATTTGCATGCCATTTCAACCGCAGAAGAAAGGAACGTCATCTGCACCACATCACAAACCCGTAGCTTAGATTTTTTTTTAATATAGGGGAGCTATTGAGTTAGCAATAAATCTTCCAGATCAACATTGAGTTATTGCAGTTTATTCCATATTTGACACAAGACAGTGGCTTACTCTTTTGTTAAACTTCAGAGCCACTATACACACCCAATTGGAGCAATATACTTTGTGCTGGCCGTGTGGACAATATAGAAAGGAGATAATCTACCGACATTTTTGGTAAAGTGCCTGTTGTATTTCTCGCAAACTCAGTGTCATTACCAATCAAAGGATTTGGCTTTTGGAAAGTAATATGCACTCCTCTTGTTGAAGTGCCTCCCTGGAACATGCATTGTGTCCATCTGAAGAGAACTACTGTGTCATTATGGGAAAAGAGAGAGGAAAATTTAATGCATTATTCTTTCCATTGCCATCACTACAAACCTGCTTCTGAGTGCCAGGCATTACAGCTGGTTGAAATTGAAAGCTAGGATCCTTTTCATGTAAGAATGTTTCTGTAGAGTATTTTTCATTAACTCATTTTATTATGTGCACTTCCCTCACCAGTCGCCACCTGTCTTGCTTCCTTTCCCACTTTTCGGAGCTGGGGTGGAGGAGGAGAGGGAAAATACCTAAATTCAAATTTATGCAAAAATATCTTCGTGTCTGACACAAGATTCTTCTTTCTCTTAGATATCGTGATGGGCAGGGGGGATGAAAATCATCTGATTCATGCCACTGAGAGAGAAAGAGATTTAGCAAGGAAGAGGGGGAAGGGCAGTAGTATAAAGTGTTTGCCTTAGGACTTGTCTTCAGTTGCAGAGGCAGACTCACATGACTGGAGCTTGGTTTGATGTGGTAATGAAGCATTGATCACAGGAAAAAGATGAAATGGCCTTTGCTCATTCATTATTTTTATCTTCTAGCTGTGGAAGACAGAAAATTGTTCATAGGAATGGTTTCGAAGAAGTGTAATGAGAATGATATCAGGGTGATGTTCTCTCCATTCGGCCAGATAGAAGAATGCCGAATTCTTCGGGGACCTGACGGTCTGAGCCGAGGTGAGTGTACAGTCTATAAAGTCTCTTTCCTTAAGTGCTAATTGGAGCTATATGTCACAGTCAGGGTAGAGGCAGCCACTGTCTGCAGCTAGAGGTTATGCTATAATATGTCCCACGTGATGGAGTTACCCACATGAACTTTTCACAGTGACTGAAATTATCACCTTTTATTTCAAATGTCAGAAAGGTCTCGGTGCCGACATATTAACTTGTGTTATCACGCTGTTTGTCAGATTGAAAAGGTATAGTTGAACCCTGAGATAACGTCTCCTATTTTCCCTACCACACAATCAGAGATGCACAGACACACTTGTGTTTTGTACCAGGGAAAACAAATGACTGGTTAATAGCATGAGGGGCCATGCAAACTGGTCCATGCTTTAGGATCAGTCCCTCTACTCATGCATTCTTTGTATCCATATGTAAAATGTGGCTCTGTATTGCCTCTGGAATAAAGGGGTTAACTCCTAGAGTTGTACCCAGACAGAACTCATGAAGAGAGCTTTCATAGCTCAAGTCCCTAGGTTCAGTTAAAGCTAATGCAAGTGTACCAAACTGCAGTGTATTGTGCAGTCATGTGAAAACCCCGAGTTCTGGACCACATGCCAGATTCTTGCTTTACTGTGTTAGAAATTAAGTGCAATGCAGAGTTTGATACTTTCTCACCCTCTCCCCTTCCCTTAGGTATGCAACAGATAGCATTTTGTACCTGGAAAAGGTTCTTGAAAATATATAATAAAGAGAAAACCAGATTTATATCAATGACCTCTGTTGCATATTAAGCCTTGGTTGCGTTGACCTAGAATTACTTAAACAGAACAATCCTTCTCACCCACTAATGACATAAGGAGCTGAGTTAAGAACAACAATGGGCCAAGCTTGTCAGCCTTAGGGGCAAAGTGCCATGAAATCATCTATCACAGTTTAAAGGCACAAGGAGTAAAAACTACTTTACAGTGTGGGGTTGTTAATTTTATTAGACACACAAAATTCAATCATTCTGGTTTTGGATATTCTCCCCCACCTTCCCTCCCCCCCCCCCCCCCCCCCCATGGAAAAGTACATAGGAATCACAGTTTATGCATTTTATTACATTTTCAAAACACAAAAAAATGTATTTTTTTTTAACTTCTGGAGCATAATGTTTCTGTTAGACTCTGGTTTCTATAGTATGTGAAGCCACTTGTAGGGTTTTTTAAATTATCCTCTGCAGCAGCTTGTCCACAATGGATATAAAGTCCATCAGAATAAGTTGGGAAATGGATGTGAGTAGGTCATCTGCAAAGGTGGAAAGCATGGGCCAGACCATCTCCATGTAAATCACTCGCTGAAAAGATGCTCTGTCAATTAATGTTCTGTTTCTAAGCATGGGCCTGCAGTTATATGGACTTAGACTGTGATCTCATAGCTGTGTGACCTTCAAGAAGTTTCATATTCCTGGTTTAGGAATCTAACACTAGATATGCTTTTTAAAAACAAAAAACAAAAAAAACTTGGCCACAGGAAAATAAACTTTCAGTGGGGAGTTGTTGGATAGCTATTTAAATATTTCGACTGGATTATAATCTAGAGGAATCAAGTCTTTGAGTCTTACAAGAGTTATTTGACTCCTCTGCACATTTCGGGGGAGGGGAAAGCCACATACTGGGTATCCAAGCATTCACCGTGTCTTAATCAATAGAGGTTTCCCATCATAATGATATTGCAAATCATGAGAGCCTATAGGAAAGGGAAAGATGGGGATATTTTTAGTCCCCAGTAGTTAGCAATGGCACTCTCCAGCTAAAAAAAAAGGATTGGATTTTGCAGTGTAGCTCACTGTGGTAGTTTAAGGTTATTGAGGTAGGTTTTCACCTCGGGAGAGAGAAGAGCATGTTCCAAGTACGTCACATTCAAACAGTTATTGGAACATATTGACTTGGCAGAGCTATGGTCTCTCTAATAGTCAGGTTTGTTTTGATAGTCACACACAATAATGTTATACCAGGCCCTGGTGTTGTCTGCCTGTTAAACTTGAATTGTTTTCCACACCCCATGCTACAGCCCAGTTTCCAGGAAGGTGTTTGTCAACGTCACAAAAACACCAGACCCTCAGAGAAAGACAAGCGTTGGGAAAGTTCAGAGGGTGGAAGAGCTGGACTGAAATGCTGCAGGAGAACTTTGGGTGGGAGGAATCTTGCGTGGCACAGACCCAAGCTCAGGTTCTTTTAAAAAATAGAAGGAAAATTAATACAATTAAATCCTGCAACAAGATCCAACATTTAAATGGATTCTCGTTCATTGTTACTATTTCCAAACATTCAAATTCCCCGTTCCCACTATCTTTCTTCTCATGCATAAGTGCCCCCAGTTCAACCCACTCTTCCAGATGGGAAGTCCCTATAAAGAGAAGAAGGATAAATGAAGAAGAACCCAGTGGAGTTGAAGGCTCTGCATGCCCCTGGGCAAGGGAGTGGCCTGGTTCCACACTCCCAGAAGGGCGGGGCCAAAGGCACCCAGCCCTTAGCGCTGCCTGGAGCACATGACGTGGTGTTCTGGCAGAGGCTTAACGGCCAGGCCCCAGAGCAATTGCCCCTTTTGCCCCTGACCCTGCATCAGTGGACTTGAGAGAGCCACATTCTTGTCTGTCATCTCAGCATGTGCTCATTTGGGAGTGCACAGTCCAGCACATCAGAATGAAAATAAAATCCAAGAGGCTCAATTGAACAATTTCATCTACTTTTCAATTACCAGCTTGCCTTAACAATTAGCAAATTTACCTCAGAAATAAGAACGTGTTTACTGGTATTTATGCAGAGTTTGGAGCTATGTAAAACGTGTTAGAGACGAAATCTTTAGCTGCTGACTAGGGTGCTAAACAGAACAAATCAGTTTTGTGCTGTTATTTTTCTCGTCATAAAAAAGGAAAGCTTTCAGTCAACTTTTGGAACCCGCTCACAGTAAAGTGGCAACACTTTTGTTGCTAGTATAGCCACGTATGACGGTAAGGTTGTAGAGTAGACTTAGCATTATAGTCTACCTCACAGTTTGAACAGGAAAAAGAATCCCTGTCTACAATGGCAAAGGAAAATATAACACTCTCTGATGAGTGAGATATAGGTGCTTAGATAAGGAGGCAAAGAGAGAGATTAAACTGGTTGTTGCTAGTGTAGTTTCAAGTCAAGAGTAGATACGGTTCTAATAAATTCACACCCATTCTGCCACTATAGATAAAGGTCCATCCACATTTCCTCAAAATATGTATTGTCAGCTGCTTGAAACTCATGTACAGGTAGTCTAAAGACATCATACAAAGTCTCAGTGATGAAGCAATATATTTTAAATGCCCTTTGTAGTGTCTCTGTGTAATCACTTTATTTCCACTGATGTTTGCTTCTGCAACTGCAAAATGGTTTGTGTTTTTTCATCTGTACCTGGTTTGGCTGCAACTTAGGTATAGTCAGTAGATAGTAACTGATGGCTGTTTCACAGCCCCTATGAAGTTAATGAGTTGCTGTAGAGCAGTTCCTAGTTGGTTAATGCATGTTTAAGAATGAGAGAACCCAATTGGCTGTCTCAGCAGAGAACCCCAGGACTGGGGTATGGAGACAGTCCACTTCTCTCACCATTACAACCCCATGAACCTGAATTGTATGGGAAATTTTGCCAATGCTTTTCCTGTATGTGGATTCAGCCTCCAGCTTAAACAACTTTTTTAAAAAAATTGTCTTGTTAATGTCCTGCACTACACCCCATTGTCATGTCAAAGCAAAAGTGAACTGACTGGGATGATCAAGATTTTAAGTCACTTATTGCAAAGGGTTTCCAGAAATCTCTGAACTTTTTAGAGAAACTCCAATGTCCTGGCTCCTAGGCCTAAGATCCGTCTACCAGAATACAGCTGCCAAAACAAACAGCAGGGAGCTACTGGGTAGAATATGCAAATGGTAGCCATAGGATTTGAATTTGATTCCTAGCTCTGACTTGCTGTGTGACCCCAGGTGACTCGCTTTAATCTCTTTTGTGCCTCATTTTTCCCATCTACAGTAGAACCTCAATGCTATGAAGACCTCGGCAATGGAGGTCGTTCATAACTCTGAAATGTTTGTAAACTCTGAACAAAATGTGATGGTTGGTCTTTCAAAAGTTTACAACTGAATATTGACTTAATACAGCTCTGAAACTTTACTACACAGAAGAAAAAGGCTGCTTTTAACCTTCATTTAAGTTAAACAAGCACAGTTTCCTTAGCAAATCTTTTTCTACACTTTTCCTTTATTTTTTGTAATTTGTTTAACAACGTATTGTACTTTATTTGCTTTGTTGTTGTTCTCTCTGCTGTTGCCTGGTTGTGTACTTCTAGTTCCAAATAAGATATGTGGTTGACCAGTCAGTTTGTAACTTTGATGCTCAAAAATCTAAGGTGTACCTTTGTAAAATGCTTTGAGATCAGTAGGTCAAAATTATTATAATCCTGCTAAGGAGTATTAGTCAATAGTAAGAATAATAATTAATAATAAAATCCTGATATCTTTATCACAAGAGCTCCATGTAGAAAATTACACAGGTATTGCTAAGTACAGATTTATACAACAAACACTGTAGTCAGTTGGGACAAGAACATGCATTGAAGGAATCTGCTAAATATGTGTGCAGACAATTAGATGTAGCACATGCATTTGATAAAGTCTCTAAATGCATGTTGCCATAGCATTTTAGATCTAGTTTGTCTGATTTCAACATGACCATATGAAGTAAGACTCACTTAAAATTCTGTTAAAAGTCTGGTAATAAGGAGATTATAATTTAAAGAGCAGATAGGAATGGTATGGGAATCATTCCACGATCAGGCAGAAATTCAGCTTTGCAAAATTCCACTCATCCACAGTAAGTACGGATTGTTAGTTTGTTTGCTTGTAAAAATAAAATGTCTTTTTTTGTGGGAGGGAGGGGCATTACCACTTAAGGTAAAGAAAAGGCGACTAGTTTTTGTGCCTGAAGCATGAGATTTTTGCGCCATATTCAGGGCAGCTCTGCAAGGCTGAAGTAACATAATGTGCCACCCCTGAAAGTTGGGTTTGTAGCAAGCCTGGCACTCCTAAGGGTATGCAGTGGGTCCAACAGACATGCTGGACCCCTGGGCAAAATAGGAGGGCTAACTCCATGCTTGTGGAAGGGGCGGGGCTTTGGCTAGCCTTCCTCCCATCCCCCAGCCCGTTAGCACTGCCTGAAGGGCACTTCTCAGGGCAATAAGATGGCACTTCCCAGGGCTTTGATGCTGCAACAGCGGTGGCCAGGAGCCCTGGGCCCTTTTAAATCACCGGTCCCTGGAGCAGTTGTCCTCTTTTGTCATCCCCCTCCCCCAGTCAGGAGGCCTGAGGGTACGTCTACACTGCAGATAGACACCTGCGGCTGGCCCATGCTAGCTGACTTGAGCTTACCGGGCTCTGGCTAAGGGGGTCTTTGATTATGGTGTAAATGCTCAGGCTTGAGCTACTGGGACCCTCCCTCTCACAGGAACCTATTTCCCAGGCTCCAACCTGAGCCCAGATGTAGGCACTGCAATTGAATTGCCCTCTAGCCGGCACTCTGTGTACTTAAATCAGCTGGCATGGGCCAGCTGCAGTTTTTAACTGAAATGTAGGCATACCCTAAATCGGCATGGGTGGGAGACAGAGCTATTGAGGCTACACGTTCTGCTTCTTGAAGGGAGGCTTTAGTGGGGCCTTTTATAAGAAGATCTCAAAGCCCTTTATATTACAACTTTGCCACTCAGCAATTTTTCAGGTTGTTGAAAACTGTGGCAAGGTTATAGTGTTTCATTTGTCCTTTTGCCATCATGTAACTTTTGAAAAATTGGAGAAGTTTTCATAAGTTAAGAGAAAAAAGCATGAGAGCGCCAAGACAATTAGACATTATGCAAGCTGTTGCATTCATTGTCAAAACAGAAAATTAAGAGAGAAGGGCAAAAACCAAAATTTGAAATGTAGAAAAAAAGCTAAAAAGTGAATGAAGGAAAAATTGATTTGAAGTGAATTTGCAAATTTTGTATTGCAAAAAAATTCTAATGAAAATTTTTCCTTCAAATATTTCAAATGACAACTTTAATTCAAAGTATCTCATGAAGGGAGAATGTTTTTTTGTTTCCAACATGCTGTCATATCAAAAGATCTCCTAAAGACAGTGTAGGAAGTCAATAGTAGTGGAATTGAATAAACGTACCGAAACTTTGAACATCTTTCTCTAGTCACTCGGTGACAACGACAAGTATCAGAATTGCTCTTGTTAAATCTTCTCAACATTCTTTCTCTAGCAAGTTGGTTTGAAGTAAATTAATAACTGACCCAACTTTCCATTTCAAGAAAGTCGGTCACCAATAGAAAGTGTGGGCTAACTCTAGTCCAGTGTAAAATCTAATTACTGCGGCCTACATTTTCCAAAGTCATTAGTGATTTGAGGTATACAACTTTGAGACATTTTCATCGACTCCAGAGGATTTTCTCCCCATGGATTTTTTTTTCTTTTGCTATCACAATGGAATGAGAAATTTAACCCGTCTTCTGATCTCTAGGTGAAGAAAGCCAAAATTCCAGCATGTTGAAAGGGAATTATGGGATGAGTGCACTGCAGTTACCTTGAAGTTTCTCTGATGTGTATAAACAGGTGGCTTCAATCTCCAGGGCGCTCATTCCAACATTTTTCACCAAAACTCTTTTTTCATTTGAACTGAGATAGTAATAATAACAACTCAGTCTTCTATAGAACTTTACATCTGTGGATCTCAAAGCATTTCACAATCTTTAATGTATTTAGCCTCACAGTAGGCAGGAAAATATTATCAGCTGTTTTAACAGATGGGGAACTGAGGCACAGAGCAGCAAAGTGACTTGCTCAAGGTCATGCAGAAAATCAGTGGCACAGTAAGGAGTGGCACAACCTATTTCTCAAATCTTAGGCTAATTTCATAATCATTGTACCATGGTTTCTGCACTCATGCTCACAGATACCAGACCTATAGAAAACATCATAGAGTAACCCCTCCAGTAAGCAACCCGTTAGGGGCCTACTAAAAATCTAAGTACATAAAAACAGCTACACTGGTTCAGACCAATGGTCCATCTAGCCCAATATCCCATCTTCCCATAGTGGCCAATGCCAGGTGCCCCAGAGGGAATGAAAGGAACAGGTAATCACCAAATGACCCATCCTCTGTCGCCCATTCCCACCTTCTTATTTGTGCCATTAAATTATATTCAATCTTTTAATAAATATACAACAAAATTGTACTCAGTACCCTTGAGGATACTTTGGAGCGGTTTCTTAAGATGGAAGGTTGCCCAATTAGGATAGCCCTTGTACAGGTTACACTAAACTACTTGACAAAGTTTTACTTTTAATGAAACACATTAACGTGTGAACCAGAGGAATTCTTAGGCGTGGAAAACTGTGCAAACCTGACCAGAAATAATTGGACATGAATGGATCCTTTCCTTTTATAGACTTGTTCCAAATTGCCTGTAAGATTTCATTTTAACAATGTCTTCTATTTCTATAGAGCCTTTCTTCCCAGAGACCCCAAAGCACTTTACAGATTTAAATAGGCTGTGCTCAAGGATCACGTCAACAGTCACTGATGTACCCTCACCTCTGGAATGAAACGTGGCTGTTAGTCAACTGGACACAACACCCCTATCGCTTAGGAGAAGAAGTGAAAATAATGGTGTATTCAGTTGAACTTGGAATTTGGAAAGGCAAAACACAGTCACCTACGCAAACTGTACAGCCAGAGGCTGACATTTTTAAGGCAACATTTAAGTGTCCCTGTTTTTTTTATCTCAAATCTTTCTTCTGTGACACAAAATATTAGATGACTAAAAAGCCATGCAGATGTTTTTACATAAATTTGATTCTTTATTCAACATTTAGATCAGGGGTTCTCAAACTTCGTTGTACCTCATTCCCCTTTGGACAAGAAAAATTAATACAAGACCCCAGGAGGGGGGACCCGAAGCCTGAGCCAACCCGAGCCAGCCCAAAGCCCAAACCCCAAACCCCATGGCCCCAGGCTGAGGGGCTAAAGCCCAAATCCAAGGGCTTCAGCCTCAGGCAGGAGGTCTGTAATCTAAGCCCTGCTGCACAAGCCTCAGGCCTTCAGGCTTTGGTTTCAGGTCCGGAATTGTGACACACTGTTGTATCCTGACCCTCCCTCTCCCCCCTCCCAGTTTAAGAACTGCTAATATAGGTCCATTCAGGTCAATTTTTTCAAAGTTCCATCCTTAACTATAGAGGACTCAACTCCACATTTAGCTAACAAAGTAAAAGTGGCCTGATTCATGGATATTTGTGGTCCTTACAGCTTGTATTGACTTCGCTAGGAGTTGTGAGTTCTTAGCACTGCTGAAAAACTGGCAAGTTTCATTTCTGTGAAGTCACGTTTGAAAATGTTCTGTTTCCTATATTATTCACAAGCATTGTCCAGGGCAATTTTTCTCAACCTTTTTTATAAAGTACCCCATTTACAAAAAAAAACCTTATAAGTACCCCATTTAAAATATATATATATATATATATATAAAGTACCCCAGTACTTACAGTTTTCAGATGCACAATTTTTTTTCTACCATTGCAACACATTTGTTTAAACAATTTAATCGTAGCCAGGTGGGCGATGAAATTTTTCGGTGTAAAAAGTACAAAAATACTAAAGCGCTGTAAAACTTAAAACAAAAATTCAGTTTTCTCCAAATTTCAGTTGTGTTGATGTACCCTCAGACTTCTCTCGAGTACCCCTAAGGGTACTTGTACCACTGGTGGAAAAACACTGATCCAGGGTGTACACATAGTCTTGTGCAGGACTGTGCATGTCCTTCCGGCGTGAAAGTTTCAAAAGAGATCAATGACCAGCCTTCCTGAATGGGGCAGCATTGACTTCAATTGGAGCACAGTTAGGCCAAGACTTTTCAAAATCCTGAAGTTCCAATTCCTGGTATTTGGAGGGACTCAAGGGGAGAGGCATTAGAGATGTATTTTTGATAGGTTTGCCAGTTCTCTTAAAAACCAGTTGTAATTGTAAGAAAAGACAAAACATCGGAGTTGAGAGAGCCTTCCGATTGAGATGACAAGTGTAATAGATGTGTTTCCCAAATCTGTGCTGTGGTAGGGCTCCGTGCTTCCCACCAGTTCCCTCAGTAGGAGGAAATTAAATTGAGAAACCTTTCCCCAGTCGATCGTTTATCTGTTCTAGCCGGTAAGAAGGCAGCCTTAGAGAAATAAGTGAAAAAACACCCCCTTTCTTTTCTGTTAGTGATCCCTGACATTTTGAGGTGAATTACAGGTTGGTCCCATTTACAAAATGACTGTTGTTGTTACACACTGGGTGATTTAAGGGGAAGTAATTTTCATGTTGTCTTGGCTACAAAAATTGTGTCTTCATGTTCCTGTTACTATTTTTCCTCTCCCTTTCACCCCCACCCCCGACTGTGCTCCACGGACCCTATTTGTAGTAGTAATTGAGGCACTAGGCTTGGCCATAAGACTCATAGGACTTGCCATAGCAGATCAGACTCTTGGTTCATCAGGTCCAACCATGCTGCCTTTGGCAGTGTCCGATCATTCATACTTCAGAGGAAGCATGCTCCTTGCCTTAGGCAATTATACAGTGTTTTATATGATGAGGTGAGGGGATGCGGAAATCCCTCTTGATTCTCACAGCTTACACTCTGAAGCATGAGATTTGATTAGTCTTATCTTAACTTGCATAGCTACAAATGTTATTAATGGTTATAAAGCTGTCTGTATGTATCTCACATAGCCACCTGTGGCCATGAATTCTACAGACTGATTGTGCCTTATGTAAAAGAAGTAATTCCCACCATTCATGCAACATCTACTGCCTTTTAATGTCAAGATAAAGGGGGGGTGTTATAACATCTGTGGGCCGGAACTGACCCCTCCTCTCCAGCATGGCAGATATGGATTTTTCAGAAGGAAAGCTTATCTATCTATCTATCTATCTATCTATCTGTATGTATACTGTGTGCATGTTCCTAATTCTTAGAGCTACAAAAATAACCCCCTAAATGTGAATAAATGGAGCATTGTTTTAGCCTGAAACAATGGTTAGAAAGAGTTGTGAACTCACCCATCTCAACGCTGCACTAATTCTAACACTTTAAAGGCTAGGTTTTCAAATAATTTAGTAGTGCAATTGCACACCTAATTTGTGCCCACAATTATGCAAATCAAGTAGTTACATGCGCAAGTGGCCCTGGGTTATCAGTTGGAGATTTGTGGGTAGAATATGGACTTAACTTTGTAGCTCCGGACCCAAAGACCATAATTAAAATGTAGTCTAGCCTCCCTCCCTCCACAGAATGAGTCTGAGCACCTTGGAATAGAGCAAAGGGTGCACACACATTCGTCATGGGCTTCACAGTGAACAAATTGCCTTTAAATAAGTAGTTCAGGGTATGGTACTTGACTGTTATAAAAATTGTTTCACGCCAGAGCATAATAGTTAGAGGCGATTCAAACGAATGTGGGTTGGTGGCAAAGAGGGAAGGTATACCATAATATTGGCAGTGCAAGCCCCCAGTGACTGAGCTTTGTGGTTAAAAAGGGAATGAGCAAGGAGGGAGTGTGGGGCGGGAGGAGCTAGTCCATCTATAAGGGCACATAGCTTAATTGTCTGTTGCTTCACTTTTCATTTGAAACCTGCTAATTGCAACATCTCTCAGTAAGTTACTTAAAGCTGTGCTGCTGGGTAGAAATTGTGATAAATGCATAAACTGTGTCTTATTGATTCTTGTTGACATTTTACATGCTTCTTTTGCATTCCTAACCTACACTTGGTAATAGTCACTATGGTGCAAGCACTTAGATAATAAAAACAAGGGAAATAAGTGAAACATTTCCTTGACCATTAAAAGCAGTATTATCAAATGTTCTGTATGGTTTTCCCCCAATAGATCTCTATCAGTTTGTCCTCTTCCCTCACTGAAGTCACAAGATAAGAAATGAAAACGCTTAGTGTTATTTCCTATATTAATAATAAGAGAATGTTTTTAAGAGAGATTATTTTGAGACTGATGGTAAATTTGGGCCTCTTTAATTTTAGTGCACAGCATCAATATGGAGTCTAGCAGAGGTACTGTAGCTTATTTACCATTCTACTACACATTTTATCTAGAATGCCTTATAGAAAGATGTTTATGAAATTATTTTCTTTTACAAAAATTGTTTCTGGATAACAGTAGTAGCAACATAATGTGTCTAAATAATAAAAACATCATCAGCTGTTCTGTTATCTGAGAAATATATACAGTAGCACATCACTACTGTAAAATCTGCATAAAGAATTCTAACTTTAAAATTTCTAATGCTAATCTATCAGTAAGATACTTAGTAGATTAGTTTCCCTTGTATCAGGGGATTTTATATTTTTTTTAAATTACCGCATGATGCAAAAATGCATTGACTTTATTTTCATGACTAGATGTAGTGCTTTTGGGTAATGATCAGGCATTGCTTTCTCTTACTGTTGTTTGATTAAAATGTTAATACAGTCCTGACTTGATAATCTTACCAGGTACACACAGCGCAAAAGAGAAAAGATGTTTTACGCCTCACAAATTGATTTACATAAACCAAGCAATCTGTTGCTTGCTGGATTGCAAAATGGTTTATTTTGCCCATTGGCCACAGGGGCAACAATATTGTATTTTTGGTGCCAGAACATAGCTTTCATGCATTAGCTCTAAAATGACAATATGCTTCAGCCTCTTTTAGTATTTAGATTTGCTTCATTTGGAAATCTTTTAAGTAGTAATAATAATAATGTTTTGAGGAAATTGAGTGGAACACTAAATTATTCTCTGAAACCTAAGTTCAAACTGTGCAAGGCAAAGGGAGCTGAAAATCAATGCACTGTTAAAGTCATTAGAGATCACAAGTGAAATAAGTCTATGTTGCTTTAGCTAAGCTTTTAGTGTGCCGTGGTATTATTACAAAATCAGCCTGAATCTGCATTAATTTCACAGTCTTTTTCTTTAAGGTGCCCAAGGGTGCATGAAAAAGAATAAAATGTAAATTTCAGAAGGCAGTGTTTTTATTAGTTAAAAGGGCAGTGAGCCATGTAGTACTAAACTTGACCTACACCATGCCCAGTATTGGTATGAGTAGCAATAAAGGGGAGGCTGGCAGGGGAAAACAGCTCAGGCACTAACTATTGTTTTTTCTGCGATTTAAAAGGGAAAAAGTGGTTTTCAATTATTCACACACACACAGCTCCAGTATATTTGAAGGTGGCCACAGTTTTTGTAGATCAAAGAATTATCCTTGTACTTGTAATCAGGACTTTAAAAAAACCCGCAAAACATATGGGGATTTTTATTTGAAAAAAAATCCATTTAAAAATTATATTCCACGTGCATTAGTGAATTTAGTCTGAGAGCAACACAGGGCTCCCCTGTTCTTAATTTCAAAGTCGTTTATACATTTTTTCCCCTCGCTTTTATTTTATTCACACCCTCTCGATGAAATTTACCAGTGGCATTGTGAGCTCTTTCAATTGTGACTTAATTGCCAGTGATGCCAGCAGTTTATTTTAAACCAACTATCAATAAAAAGACATAGCAGGTAGCTGCTAATGCATGCTTTGGAAGGGATTAAAATGTACATTCCAAACTTTACATTTGAGAACATATAAATAAGCTTTGCTTATTTCAAACCGTGTGGCTCACAAAGAACAACAACAAATCCCTTCTCCACCACCCTTTCTGCACTAGCTTTCCCCCCCCCCCCCATCTATATTTTTTCCCTGTCAAATATGGTCAGATTAGCAAGTCAGTACTGTCAATAAATAAATTAGAGGAGTTGTTTACTTTTATGTACTACTGAGAACAGTGTCGTCTTGTGGCCGTTCTCGTAGACTGTGTTGGTTTAACAAGCGTCCAACCCTTTTGTCTTGTTGTTTTTTGTCTTTCCTGCTCCCTGTCCCCTTGTTCCCACAGGCTGTGCGTTTGTTACATTTTCTACAAGGGCAATGGCACAGAATGCAATCAAAGCCATGCACCAGTCTCAGACCATGGAGGTACAGTACTGTATCATCTGCCCTTTCTTTGTTTTCTTTGTGCAAATGATTGTGAATGGTAAAGCCATGGTCTCCTGGAGAAGATCAGACACATGACAATCACAGATTTAAACTTTCACAAAGCTCACTCTCTTTTGTTGACATTTATTTTTTCTCGATGATCTTGAAACACAAGTTACAATTGCTCTGTATTGAACCCAGGTATTGCTTTTATAATGAGTGGCATTCAGTAGAAAATAAACATACATCAATAAATTAAATTAAACTTATTTGGAGACTAGTTTATGTCCCTGACAAAGTGCCTTAATTTACATGGATTTTAAAACATCACAATTTGTGCTGCTCTGGGCAAAGGCTCTAGAGGGGTTTTTAACCTGGCCATACCAAGCTACTAGTGCACATGTTCAGGATTTTTTGTTTTTTTGCACATGGAACCTCTTTTTAAGTTAATATAACTTCTCCTACTTCATGTAGCCAATAAAAATGCTAATTATGTCAGAGCACACTGAAGAGCTGAACTTGTTGCAGTGCAGTGCCACGGCAGGCTTTGTACTAGCGGCAATCTTTTATTCCCTAAAAACTGCTTTCCTGGCATCATACTTTGTAATAATGAGCAACACGACGCTTTAACTTTACTTACCCGGTGCGACTACAATTTCAGGGTAAGAGCCACTTCTCAGTTTAGTTATTACATTGCCACAGCTCATCTTGTGGTCTCAAATTTTTTAGTCTGTGATTTATGTCATGGTCTTTCAGAACTTTGCACAAAAGTCTCCCAAGAGTACTAAGCCTTTACTCATTCTGGATCTTCTAGTTTAATCATTTGAGACTGCATGTTATATTGTATTATGTATACTGTATCTTTGTGTACTGATGATTTTCTCAGAGGTGGCATTTGGATGTTATGTGCACTTGTTTCTTCTTTTCTTTTCTTTTTTTAAATTATTATTCTTTTTAAACGAGGGCCTTTCAATTTTTCTCCAGTAATTTTTGTTTGCAATGCTCTAGTCTCCCAAAGCATGCTGGGTACTAAACAATCATTATTGCGTCATGTCGTTGAGCTGCTTTGTGTAATGAGCGAAGGGAAAGACAGAGGACAAAAAAGACACACTGCATGGAAATGTCAATTGTTTTCTGTACTCTACAGTAATGATTTTGGCATTGCAAAGCCATTGTCTTTCCAAACATCACATTTGACTTTGGTTAAGATTATTTTATAATCAATGTGTTTTCTTTTCAGTGCAATGCATTTTTATAAACCCTGAATATACAGTGTTAGATGAGAATCTGCCACAGAGAAAAATCAGAATTATTGAAATTATTTTCACTAGGAAGCTGTTATTAGCTAATATAGTTTACTATACACTATGACACTATATATGAAATAAAAAGTGACATTTTAGTTTATTGGAATAATGCTTCTTTTTATTTTTCTGCCATACACTGCCCCATTAATTTGGGTTGGTATATTTTTGCTCATTTGGGTTCCACATAAAACAGAAGTGTTGTTAATAATGCTGGGGAATTTATGTGTATTTTCCGTGTATTCTCATGTATTTTTGGTCCAGGGCAATGAGTTTCACATGAATCAACCTCACGTCAGAGGATGTTGTAAAATGAAATAATCCTTAAAGGTCAGATTCTCCCTTTCATATGCTGAGTATTGTATAGTATTTCAAACAACACCCCATTGTGATAGTCTTCCTTATGTTAAGTAGTACCTTATGCCACAGATAATCCAATAGTTTGAAGTGAAGAAATTTATCATGATTTAGTCCTATGTAAATAACTACTCGCACAGGAAAATACTGCTTACCAGCCTTAAAGATTGGCGAATCTTCACCTATAATTAGGGTACACAGGTAGGATCCCAAACTGACAGGACAGTTCAGAATATCCTGGACCTTAGCATCATGATGTCAGCTGGGCTTAGGTCTGTAGCAGAACTAATGTGCTTACTCTTTTGTGGGAGGTGGAGCAACCTCACCGATTCATGGCACGGTACCGGTAGGAGTCTGCATGTTCTACTTGGACAGCAGAAGTAAAGGTAGAGAGGCAGTGCTTCCCATTGAGAAGGAGAGATAGAAAGCACCTGTAAAATAATAAGGTAGGAGATACCCCATACCTCCTCATATAATAAAGGGTACCTCTTATGTTGAGAAGGAAGGTATTTTTTAGGTCAGTGCTATGACATAAAAAGTTGACTTTTGAGAGCTGTTAAATCTGTACATTCTCTGAAATAATAGTGCCCCTGGGCACTTTGATTTTACATTTAATGGGGAAAAAAGACTTGTAAAATAGAAGATTAAGTATTATTCAATGAAGTTTCAATGGAACCACTGCCGGGTTTGGTTTTTTTCTAATTTCATTATTTTCAGTTCTTTGGCACACATCATTGACTAAGATGTATTTTCAAAGTGACTCAAAATGATGAGGCTGTTCATGTTCAGAAGAGCAAGTGTCTCCTGGAATTAATGGATGTTTCGATTGCTCATTGCATTTTACTCTTTATCCTGGTTTAAGCAACTCATTTTTAAAACCATAATCCCTGCCCTCATTTTCTGCTTTTCTGCCTCATTTTTGTATTTAAAAAACCATCACTCAATGGAGCATTAGTAGGAGAAACTAATTTGTTAACATGGAACAAGTAGCAACATTTTTCTCATGTTACAGCCATTTTGCTACGTATAACTTCAATCTTCAGAATGTTTGCTCTCTTGAAAATGATTAAATAAGAGCAGAAATTGGGGAAAAAAAGAATTAGAGCTTCCTAAATGACAAGGATACTGTTTTTACACAATTTACTGACATTTCAGCATTCATAAATATGATGTCAGCTGTTATGTCAAGTATTGAACTGCTGAGCTAAGAACTGGAACAGACATAAACTATTTCTTCCTTTTGAAATTAATTCCTATGCCCTTTGAAATAGACCTGAAAGTCTCATGTATGTACATGCAGCAAGCAGTAAACTATCATCGCACTGAGCCTAACACCACCAAAGCCAGTCTGAAATGGCATACAAGCCTTGCTATTACCTTTCTTTATTAGCTACACTGGAAAAATATTTCAATTTAAAAAAAATAAGAGCTTGATTTTAATATTAGTATAAAATCACTGAGAAGAGGTGATTGTGTACGAAGCTGACTCCTCCATAATCTTTATTCAATTGCTGAAGTGGTGTATCTCCATTTTTACTCACTGAAAAATTGAAAGACATTTTTACAATGAAATATACAAGCAAGGTACTGGGGGTGGAATAATACATCTCAAGTGATCGTTTTCTAAGATGATAATTCTAAAGGAACGGTATTGATGGGAGGTCTTCACACAAAAGATATTATTACCGTGGCTTATTTCATCATTTTGTCTGTTGATTGTGAATGTTCCTGTCGTAGTCCTATTGTGAAGTTCCTGGGAGAAAAAGAATATAGTTACTATTTTGTAGAAATAGAGAATGGGAACTTTTCTGAAGACACTTACAGTGTAGCAAGAGTAGGCCTGCGAGAAGTTTAGTTAGGTATAAATCCATACTGCATATTGTAAACTGTCTCTAAAATCCTGCTGTATCTCCAGATCTGAGGCACCTAATGTGGTTCTCAAATTGGGAGTGGGAGAGAAATTTGCATGAAAGTGGGTAGGGAATGGAAGGTGAAGGGAAGTCGGTGCTCAGACATAATACTGATGGGCAGCAATATAAAATTCAAAGACAGCTGGTTTCTATGGAATCTTATTATCCATTTGCCAAAAATAAATTGGAATCAATGCTGTGTTGTCCAGAGGATTAAAACAAAAAATCTTGGGGTTAATATCTGAAAGCAAAAAGTTTCAAAATTAGATAAAAAGAGGAGCTCTGTTTTCATTCATTTGACACTGTTTATGTCCATCAGGGTCTTTGGCTATTACTTGAAAACAGACAGAAAACAAAGAGACAAGTCCATCTTTAAAACACATGAACCGTGAAGCTTAATTAAAGAGCATTGATAAACTCTGATGTGCCTCTCCAGGGGGCATTCAGATAGTTGAGCATACACAAAGATCTGGAGGGGAAGGAGCTCAGTGAAAAGAGAGAGGAAATTAATACTTTTTCATAAGCCTGATTTCAAACATAGATGAATAATAATAAAATAATGTAAGAAATCATTTCAGGATATTTCAAATGGATTTAAAGAAAGTAAAAACACTTCATGGTAGAATAACGTAAATGTGTGTGGGGTTGACGTCTTTGTTTCCCAATCTGTCCAATCGTAGGGCTGCTCTTCGCCCATAGTGGTGAAGTTTGCGGATACCCAAAAGGATAAGGAACAGAGGCGTTTACAACAGCAGTTGGCACAACAGATGCAGCAGCTCAACACTGCCACTTGGGGGAACCTCACAGGCCTTGGAGGACTCACACCACAGTACCTAGCTGTAAGTTCTTTGAAATGTAGTAACCACGTTTTTAGACTTAAACTGATATATTTATCTTTGGACGCTGAAAGCTAGTGATAGTGAACCTCATGACACAGAGCTTCCTACATTTTGATTTAGGCTCTTTGGAGCAGATAATGTGACTCGTTCTTTAAAGCACCACATAACTGTGTGGCACTGTATAAAACATTTTATATTGATAACAGCAGTTTGGAATGGAAGTTTTGCGTTATTTCAGTGCCTTGCAGACTTGTGAAGATTTAAATTCCATTTTGATGGGAAAATGCAACTTCACTGATATTTCCGCTGACTTTTCGAACATTAATTATGCTTCTTTTTTTTTAATAAAATGTGAATACATCTTAAATGCTTTCTCTTATCAAAGTAAAATCTTCACCTTTCAGAGATCAGATAGACATCTGAAAACTTCCTTTGACTGTATGTGGTGAAAAGTCTTTTGAATCCACAATGCTTGAATTTAATTCTACCTGGCTATCAGTTTCACATGGGAATATTCCCTGTACTCATTCAAGTTAATCTTTTAATGTATTTGAAAATGGCTATCACATTAACAAGTAAAAGTCTGTAAATTAAATACTGTTTTATTGGTACTAAAAATACAAATTAGTATTACTTTATAGAAGGTAGATTTGATGGGCATTTTGGTTATTTTCTCACATTTTTAAATGACATTTTCTTTGACTCTGAAAGCTATGAGAGAAGAATTAGTTAGCTACTTTGCTTTGTACACCTGCCCTCTACTGGGAAGAATCTGGAATAGCTTGAGTGTGTCATAAATCATAGACTGATAACAGAGATTCCCTTATTGCTCAAAGTGGTCAAGGATATCTGCCTTTTGCTGCTGTGGAGTTGTGAATGGTCATGTTATATGACAACTAGGAACTTCCTATGCGCTCAGAAATTAGGATTTTTGTGTGTACAGTAAATCAAGTGTGTGTGTGAATGGGGGGGAGTGGTGGTTATAAACCTGTATAGGTTTACATTAGCTGGCTGTCTTTTTTAAAAAAAATAATACCCTTTATACAAAGAGTTAATAGTGATTCTTGACTGTTGTACCAGCTAAGTGCTAGCCTCCGCATTAATGAATATCTGTGCAGTTGATGTACCCTGTTCTAAGGATGACAAAGAAAGAAACCTGAATTTAAGGGGTTGGGTGAGAATGGACGGTGATTGACAGAGATGAGTTATGGTAACTACTAGACTGCAGAGGGCTATAATTAGTCACGCTATGTTGGTTTAAATAGATTTAACACCTGGTTGTTAAAAAGGGTAAATTGATTAATTGTTTTAAAGCAGCAATGTTATTGAGTTTCCCCAGTGTCTGTGTGTTTCTTAATAGAGATTAGACATTAATATGGATTTACAGCATCAGCTCTGGGGATGTTCATTCCAACAATAGGCAGAAGCAAGAGACTATATAAATAAAGTAAAGGAAACTATAAGTATTCCAATTTGAACTTGCTGGATAATTTTGTTTTAATCTTGTTGCTTCTTTTTGTAACACCATTTAGATCACAATGGTTGTATTATTATTAATTTGCAGCTTCTGCAGCAAGCAACTTCCTCCAGTAACTTGGGTGCCTTCAGCGGCATTCAGCAAATGGCTGGTGAGTTAAAAATCATTTCATTTTGTACGATTATATTTCACTTTCTTAGGCTCCTAAATTCCATTTTCTGTAACGATCACATGATGTTAGTCTTTGTGTATAAAATGGGTTTTGTGTATGAGCAAGGAACAACTCGTGATTCAGACTCAGTCCCTGAAATTAAACGAACCGCTTCTCGGTAGTACAAACACTTTATCTTGCATTAGTCACCTGCCATTTGTCCAGAGTAACCAATTGTAAATTGCAGGAGAGCTCTTAGTTCCTGCAGCTATATCCTACCCTACTTAAAGTGGCAATAAAGCAACAGCAGGATTACATTTTAATTTCCAGCTAGGTTTCTGTGTCCTGAAAATCAAATTAATGGCAGCCCTCAAACATTTTAATAATAGGTGACAACTAAAAATGTTCTGACCTTCTTAATGAAACCCAAGATTACAGGCCTACCTTTGATACAAGCTTGCATTTTTTTTTTTTAATCATGGAAAATTAACTGGGAGCCTTTTATGACTTCAGAACCCTAGTTGACAAAATTACACAACAGAAGCTTTTATGTAAAAGTATAATCTTTGGTCTGGCAGAAAAAAAGAGAGTGAGGGGGGGGGGGAAGCAAATCAAAGTGTAAGCATATTTGAAAGCCAGATAGTTGGAGGAATTCTTGGTAATGAGCTGTGTGCCAGTAGTAACTGATGTGTAGTGATTAGTAAAAGGTCTCTCCCACTGAGTGACCTGCCATGCTGATACCCTAACTTAACATGATGCTAGAGAAGGCAGCATGTGCAGTAAATCAGAGCACAGATGCACATTATGCCTGCCGTGAGGAACTGTTAAAAAGCTTTTTTCCTAGCTTGATTTTAAAAAAATGGCATGCTAGTTTATTTTAATCATGAACTCAGTGAATCAATGAAATGTAGCATCGGTCTTTTTTTGCCCTCACAAAATAACGGCTGAAATAGTCACGTGTCTTTAGGAACATTTTTAATACTTTTTAAATCCGGGTCTTTAGCTTCTTCTGGCTTCCCTTTGAATGGATCTTGAAATACTTTAAACAAGTATAGATATAAAGCATGGGATAGCTATACCCCATAGGTATTCTCAGCTCAATCATTACATTATACCATTATTGCAGTGGCATCAGAGACTAATGTGAGCCTTCTGTCTGAGAATATAAATTGGCCTACAGATGACAATATCCCTGAATTATTTTCTCTTCCTCAGACCTGCTGGCAGCGCTTGCCGTTTCTATTATGTTACATTTACAATCTAGCATTTTTCTCATCAAAATATATATCTTAATATGAAAACAGAGCAGAGCCATTCAGGGAAGTTTTCACACTTGGCATTTTTGGAGCTTGGTTTGGAGCTCAAGGTTTGTGTTTGATGTTTTGTATTTTGGGTAGTTATATAGAAAGAAAAAACTGAGAGATTCAAGGGGAAAAAATACTTGGAGAGATTTTTCTGCTTTGCATATTCTATCGTATTTGTATACAAGCAGATTTCCATTGTCTGTTGTCCACAATTACTGTAGGTTTAGTTTTACCTCCTAATAACTGAATCATACCTTGACTGAAATTAAGGATTTTCCTCAGATTAACCTAGAGTGCCTCTCAATCCAATCTATGAATTATGCATCCTAGGCCATTTAGTTCAATTAAATCATCTGCTGAGGTCATAGTAGCATGTCATTTTTACTAGAAAGATGCACTTCCTCAGCTAAAGGCTAGATTTCTAATGGCTCCATATTGGATAATAATTTAAGAACTACATTGCCTCCTGAAATGTTTTAACAAGGCAGTTTTGTTATTTGCATTTTAACAGAACTTAATGTTTTTATGAGTTTAACTTTTCTTCTCTGGAAATGTCTGGGTCTTAAATCTTAATGTCCAAGGTCAAATTCATGATGTTAAATTTTTCTCCAAGTTTACAACCTCACATGAAAGGGCAGAAGTCCTAGCACAATTGAATCATTAAGTTTGAAAGTTCAAAAGTTATATATTTTTCCAAAATTTCAGGTTTCTCCTGAAGCATTAACCATTATTGGACAGCCACTATGTTTGACAGTATATTTTAATAATAAAGGTATTTTATTAAAGTTTACCAGAGACAAAGGAATGAAAAATTATATGTATGTGCAATATGGATTGGGTTAATATTGCCGCAGCATTGGTCTCACAACCATAATGTAACATAAGAGCTAGATTGGTTCCCTTTTTCAAACTGTATTTTAAATTACATCCAATCCATACATCTGACACAAATATAATAATATTAATTTCCAACCAATATGGAACTTGTGTATTAATATTGTCTTAGCTTTGTAAATATGAAGAAAATCTAGAAGCAATCAGCTAAGATTCTAAACAGACTCCGGGGTTAGAGCTTGCAAGTTCTTTGAGCCAAAACATGTTAATTCAAAGTCAGCCTTCCTTCTTGCATTGAATTTAACGGGAGGAGTAAAGTAAGATCCTACTGAACATGAACAATGGTAGCCAAATCTGGTCTTAAATTTACCTGTGCATTTACGTAATACACAAGAACACAAAGTATTATTAGCTCTGTCCTGCACCTTTTAAAGTCAGGGGCTGTGTTTCCTTTGGCTTCAGTGGTTCCAAAATCCACTGAAATCAGTGGCCATCTTTCCATTAATTTAAGTAGACTTTGGATCAGGCACCTAATTCTGCAAAGCATTTAAATATGTGTCTAATCCCATTAAACTAAATGAGTTATAATTAAGCAAGTGCTTGCATGCTTTGCTGAATCTGGGCTTAAAAGTATGTGATGGCCACCATCTTAGCCAAAACCAGGAATCTCAAGAGCTGATGCTACTGGTCTCTATAACGTAAGCAAAAGTCTTCATATCTTAAAGCTGTAATAAACCTATTCCTTTTCAGAATCAGGCCCTGGCAGAAGACTGACAGATACTGACCAAATTACATATGCATCTGCAGACCTGAAAATATTCTCAGCATGCAATCCTAAAATGGTTCTATCTTTCTTAATTCAAGCTAGTTTTCTTTGCAAACAAAGCAAATACACTCATCTTCAATACCAAGTGTTGTATTTCCTTTTTTTAAAAAAAATTCTTCCCCATAATCATGTCTAGGAAAGTATAATTAGAATATTTTTTACATGGGAAGAGTGGCTTAGTTTTATCCAAAGAACTGAAAATTGGTTTCAGGTATTTTCCTCAAAACCTCACCTGCAGGCATAGACTGAGCACAGAGACTTTCCATGTCCAAAGTGTATGCTTTGTAAAATTACAAGCAGGGTGAGACAGGTTAGTCTGTTTAGCTGTAGCCCCTTGGTAGATTATAATAAACAAGCAGTTAGCTTTTTCATTACTGCCAATCCCCGGTGTTCAAAAAGCAAGAGTCAGGTGCAAACAAATCATGAGGTTCACTTGCAATCATGAGATTTTAAAAATAAATACATTTTAGGTTCATTTTAATTTGCCTTTTGGGGTTTGGAGGCTTTAGGGTGCACTTGATTTTAGCACTTTGTAGCCACCATGATTATGAAGCTTTTTTT
>CM057845.1:10674051-10697049 GCA_030068395.1 Apalone spinifera
AAGCCTCATTTGCATAGCTCTGGCGCAAAAGCGCACCAGTCTAGACGTAGCCAGGTTGAAATAGGAAAACACTGATCCAGACTTTTGTATTTATCCATCTGAAATCCAAAGAAAATAAACACTGTGCATTCATGTTCCTAATCCTTTTGAAATTCTCTTGCTGTTTGGTTTGCAGTTTGGGCCGAGCGTCTGACTGGTTCAGATATTGATTCAGTCCAGTTCACTCTTTTCCCTTTCACCTGAGCCAGGTTTCCTCTGAATCTGTGGGAGCAAATGGAGGAGAGAAATTCCATAAAGTTCTGTGGATTGAGTGTGTGCCTCAATAATGCCATTGGTTCAGAAGATATTGGAAGAATAGATAGAAGCCAGGAACTTCTGAATAGAAGTGCTGTGCTTTTGCATTGGCTCTAAGATCCTTTACTTCCACTCACTCCTCTGCAGCTCTTCTCCAGCAGAAGCATACTGACAGGGCCTTTCCTGCTGCACATGGCCCAGGGGCCTCTTCAAAGGGGTGTCCTGTTCAAAGTGAGGACCTCCGTCGACTCCAGGAACAGTGCCACGCCATGGCTGCTTCTTAAACACATACAACTGAACATGTTGGGTTAAAAAGCTTCAGGGGGGTAGCCAAGTTAGTCTGTAACTGGAAAAACTTAAAAAACAATGAATAGTCTAGCAGCACCTTAAAGACTAACAAAACAAGATGGTATCATGAGCTTTTGTGGGCTAGAAACGACTTCCACTGAAAGTGTCATTTAATCAGACCCAAGCAGTCACTTTTTATAGGGGTTTGGCAATGATGCTTTAGTTGACTTTTCGGAGAGTGCACTCTTGAAGGGAAAGGGCCTGTTCTAAGGTTGCCAGGAGTCCGGTTTTAAACCGGACAGTCCAGTATTTGAGCGTTCTGTTCGGGAAACAAATTGAGAAAATATAAATGTCCGGTATTTTCTAAATAAGATATCATGTAGATTGTGATGTAACATCAAGTGTGTCCAGTATTTTTGATGAAACCACCTGGCAACCCTAGCCTGTTCTATAGTCCGTGTACACACATGCTCCTGCAAACAGGAGTGACACAAACACATTGAAGAGAACCCAGCTCTCTGTAGCCGGGGAGATTTGTTTGTTTTTCTCTTGAGAGCAAGAGAATATGAAATGGACTCTGTGTTAGGTTGAGTCTGAAGGAAGGGACTGCACTCTGAGCTTTAGACCAACTGCAAAAGGAACGGAGGAGGCTCCTTATTCCCTTCCCCTACTGGGCACACATAAAAACGAAGCAGAATATAACAGGAAAGCTTTGATTCAGCAACGCACGAAAGCATGTGCTTAATACTCTTCCTAGTCAGGAAAACAGGTACACATGCTTAACTTTAAAGCACATGCTGAAATTCCATTGAAGTCATTGGGAAGTTATTGAATTCAATGGAACTTAAGAATGTGCTTCAGTGCTGTGCTAAATAGGAATGAATTCAATAAGTGCTTAAAGTTAAGCATGTGCCCATTGCTGAATCAGGTTCTCAATTATTAGAAAAAAGCGAAGTACTAAGCATTAGATAAACAGCTGTACTAAAAATGGATTCAAAATATATGTGATTGGGTAGAGCTGGAATTCTTAATTTCCTATTTTATCCATCTTGACTGATGCTTGTAATTTCAAGAGCACTGTTCTGGACCTCTGCCTCTTCCAAGTAAAGTCCTTGAAAAGCTGACAACTTTTTAAAATAAAAATGTGGAGTGTCTGATAACATGTTTACAAGTAACTTACTTTGGGATCAGAGATTATCCTGTACTTGCTTTGATCATAGGTCCATGTTTCTGAAACTAGAGTCAGGGTTTAATGTAATGCCTGAAAATAAGCGGCAGAACGGCTCTTGCACAAGAGGGGGTTTTTGCACAAGAAGGAGCAGTGTAGACTACACTTCTTGCGCAAAAGCCCCTTGCACAAAACGGTGGCTCATTAAGTATGCAAATGAGGCGCAGCAATATTTATCGCCGCACCTCATTTGCATATGTTCTTGCGCAAGAGAGTGCAATGTAGACATAGCCCCAATGTTTGGGGATGCTAACGAAGCAAAAGGAAAATAAATAAATAAATAATTGAGCCAATATTACTGATTGTGGGATTATTCTGTGTTGGGATAACCAAGAGGAGATGCTGTAAAAGGAACTGATTTGAAAATGCTCAGGTTCCATCCTCTGAAAATCAGGCCTAGATAAGATGACCAAGGCTGGTCTCTGAACTGATGCATATTTTCCCATAAAAGAAGGATTTAAGCAGGAATTTCTTCAAGGTGAAGACGTAAGTGACCCTCCGTTATTTCAGCACTTACTAAAATGTTTTGCATTTAAAGCTTAAATCAGCATAAAAAGCTTTTAAAAATGCCCCATGATTCTGCTGTGCCCTATACAAACAAATCCCTGATCCTTACACTTGCATTTATGACATGGTAAAAAAACTGTGGTGCCTTAAGCAAGGCAAATTGCCTTATTGCATGAAAGTTTGCATTCGAGGTAACACAAGAAGTTGTAAAATGTTAATTTTGTGCTCTCAGATTTTACCCGTGTTTTCACAGAACTGCATCTGTGACTGTGCACCACTACAAAAATTCCCTGCGAATGTGCTAATAGGCCTTATGAGAATGTTCTATAACCATCCATCTGTCACTTTTTAACAGGCCTGATTGGCAAGCACTTGTAACAACTGACATCTGTTCTTGCTTATTGATATGTAGATTTATGGTAATTGCCATGAACAATAAGACACGAAATTACCTAAGGTGAACATTAAATTAAATTTTCATGCCCCTATCCTTATAAATATTTTTTTTTAAATCTTAAGTTTCAAGTAGGCATATTGTGCATCTGTTTTGTACATAATTTAATTGTTTTTTTTAATTTGCCAAGTAACAAAATGAAAGTTGTATTCCTTGTAGTTCTGACTATTTGCCAGGCTGATGGCACACTGGTAAATACACATTATTAAAAATTATATCAAATTGTAATGTGGTTCTAGCTCTTTATAAATCATTTTGCTTTAGTTCCCAACATTTTCTCCATCACAAAGATCAAGAGTTCTTTCTTACCCAGGAATTCATCCCTTGCAGGTGGAATTTCATGTTTTTATGTGCCTATGAGACTGTTCTTCACTGTTAAGTGGTTTGCATTTCTTCAGCAAAAGGTACATTTGCTGAGTATGCAGCCGTTTCAAATGAAAAGGATTGAATCACTATCTCCACGTTTGTTCCGGGGTTTGAGGCTGTTTTGGAAAACTTTTATGATGTGAAAAGCATAAACATCAGAAAAAAAGAGAGCTTGTGAAAGGAGAGTGTGTGCCAGGCAGAATAATCCCACAAAACTATACATTGACTAGAGGTTAACTGAACCAGAATCTACTTCTACTGTGGAACCAAATTGGCTGTCGGGTCTGCAGATCAACAGTTCCCTCTTCTGAGTTTGTCCTCACAAGCTGCGAGGTTGACACATTTGACATAAAGGGAAAAAGCCAATAAACAGGGAGCAGCAGCAATGAGAAAACATCTGGTGGAAGTGAAATAGAGTGACACTGACGATGGATTATTTATGGATTTTAGCCAAGAGCCTTTGGGATGGGAATGAGGAGATACGCCTGTTGATGTAATCAGTTCTACAGCACCCAGGCACTGGGTGTGTTCTCTGAGCCTTTTACTAATATCCTCACTCTGAAGTTCCACTTGGTTCGAGTCTTTGGTCTTCTTCACTGACGCATTACAACAACGACAAATGGCTCTTTTCTGGAGGCCCCAGAGTTGACACCCAATAACATCTGAAGATCTGGTTTGTGTCCACTGTGTTGTGGTCACTTCTCCGGTGACATATGATGGGTGGGGAGAGGACGTCTTTGATGTGTCTTTCTTGCTTCTTTGCATTAAAGTGGTTTGAAAAATACTTCTCTGAGGCTATGTCTACACTGCAGAGTTTTTGCGCCAAAACAGCCGTTTTCACGCAAAAACTTGCAGAGTGTCCACACTACAAGCGCGCTCTTGTGCAAGGAAGAGTACAGTTAATTGTAAGAACACAGGGCTTTTTGCACAAGAGTTATTTCTCTTTCTATGAGGAATAAGCCTTTTTGCGCAAGAGCTCTTGCACAAAAAGGCATGTGTGGACAGGCAAGAGGGTTTTTTGCGCAAGAAACCCCAATGGCTAACATGACCATCAGAGCTTTCTTGAGCAAGAGAGTGTCCACACTGCCATGGACGCTCTTGCGCAAAAGCACATCTCTTGCGCAAAAGCAAATGGCAGTGTAGACGTGCTCTTGCGCAAGAAGCCTGGAGTGTAGACATAGCCTTAGTGGGGGAGATCTCCCTTTGCTTCTACAGAAAACTGTTCTCCTTGCTTCTTTGTTCTATAAAAGGGTTTTGTGAGATGGGGAGAGGTGGGCATTCATTTTTCCTCCTTCTGAGTGCTAAACTGGCTCCCCAGCATAAAGCACGCTCTTGCTTTTGGTGCTGCTGATTATCCTTATTTCTAATTCTTTGGTTTTCGTTTTCCTCAAGCATTGCATACATGCTGTCTCTCAGCTCCCAGAGTCTTGCACCCACATAGCTCTTCAATGACCATGAAGTAGAAATCAGTAGAGAATGGTTTCAAATTCTTTGTGCTTATAAAATGAGTTCCAGAGAAATCTGCTGAAATTGGTGTGATTCCACCTCTCTGAAGCTATCTCCTAAAATTATTTTGAGCATTGCTGCATGTATCTTTGTTCACCACTATTTACCTCTCTAAATTGTGAGCTATTTAAAAGTACCAAAAGGAAGCATCACCACAGAGGAAATATAATTCAACTACAACCTCCTTCTGTTCAGCAACTAGTCTAACTGAGAGAAAGCAACACGTCTTGATTGCTCTATTTCCTATTTCTACCAGCCAAACTGCAGAATGGTATTAAAGATGTCCTCCATGAAGATTTGCATTGTTTGCTGGAGTCTTAATGTTAAGTTGTGTAGACTTCTAGAAGACATGACATTTTATTAAAGGCACTTTGGAGCAAAAGAAACCTAAGCCCACATCCTAGTCTACAAAATGTTCCCCACACTTGCAAAGAGAGGTGGGGGAGGCAAATTAATAGGTCTCCTTTGTCTGTAAATTTGGTGATCCATCCGCTGAACTACTGGAAAGGTGCTCACCATGTAAATCAGAATTGTAGAAAGTACTTTATGCACCCAGCTCCATGTAGCAGCAGATTTTAGGTAGCCTAAATGAGTTCACAAGTATGTAAACAAGAGGATTCTAGGACCTTCTCTCTGTTTTTCCTCTCCTACTTTTGTGCCCCTGCATAAGGATCAGGCATAATCTTTACCATTGTGCTTCCTGAGGACCTCTAATACCAGCAATAGAAACCGTAGAGGGTGGGGAGGGGCTGTAGCCAACTTCCCTCTTCATACCAGACAGCATAACAACTTGCTGCAGTCTGTAAAAACTTATAGGCAGTGGCCCTGCTGTTCAAGGGGACTTGCACCTGTCTCCAGCTGAGACAGTGTACCTCCAAATTAATCCCTTTGCTATCATCACTGCAGTTAATGAATAAACATTCGGCAATGGATAGGGTACGTGGGTGGGTGGGTGCGTGTAAAAATAGGGACATTATCCATTGTCGAATGCTTGCTCATTAACTGCATTGATGGTAGCAAAGGGATGAATTTGGAGGTACACTTTCTCAGCTGGACATAGGTGCAAGTCCCCTTGAACAGCAGGGCCACTGCCTATAGGTAATAACTACTCTCTGAGTATCTTGGTTATTTGTACCTTGTAATTAGAGTAGTTGTATGTTTATTGTGCATTATAACTATTATAGGTTATAGGGATTAAGGAAAAACTTGATATATATTTCTCAACCTCTCTTAGAATTTGAGAGGTTTCCTATATTAGTCCCTCAAAGCATATGTTGATGGCCCCACACCTCTCTTCAGCCACATTACCAATCCAATGATCTATCACCATTTTTTTTGGGGGGGGGGTAGAGCCATTTATTCAAAAGTGCTTGACATTCCCAATTGGGGCTGGTTGTCAAGAGTTCTGTTCTCATTAGACATCTCAATAAAGTGGCCAGATTTTTAGAAGATCTCAGTATTTAAAAGCTCTGATATTAGAGCAGTGGAAACTTCTGAGCGCTGAGCATAAAGTTTGGCTCACCTGATTCTGTCCTGTGTTAGTTTAAAGTTATTGCTTCTCTTTATTATGCCATCTGCGCTCAGCCTCTGTAAAATATGCCTCCTGCTCTTTTATTTTATTACCACTCAAATATTTTTAGTGTTATGATATCCCCCTCTTCTAATTTTCTCCTTGTTCATATTAAGTTCGCCTGCTCATGTGGTCAGAGCTTAATTGCTTTAACATTCTTCTCTGGACTTTCTCTAATTTATCAATGTCCTTTTCGTATGGCATACGCAGAACTCCCACATGTGGCCAAATCAAGGTGGGGGAAAGAGGCATTACTACTTTCATTGTCCTATAAATGATGCTTATGTATGTAGCTGTGATGCCCATTCACACATTCAGAATATCATCTCTGGGCAACTGCATCCCATTGAGACTTCAAGTTCTTTGCCCCCATTGTTCTTTAATCATCCTTCTTCCAGGTTGCATGAGTGTTGTTTAGTATTTGTCTGTCAACAGATGTTCCATTTCATATTTATCTAAATTAAATTCCCTGCTGTTTACATTTACCCATCTCTTGAAGGTCTCTACCTCATTCTGAAATGTAGATGTATCCTTCACTAACTACATCTTGTAAAGTAGTGAATAAGTTCATAAGCGATTTGGAGAATCTGGGTGGCTCACTTGATTATAGCAGAGTCTGCCAAGAGGTCTCCAGTTCAAATCTGGCCCTGAATGGTAGTGACTGAAAATCATTACTGTCAGATAGCTGTACTGTGCTGAATTTGAAATGAATTTGATAGACGCGATTCAGTTCCAAACAGACAGAAGGGATTTCAGGAAAAAATTGCCATCACAATTGGCTGTTGTTGTGCAGGTAGTTGCAATAGAGAAGTGAAGAGGGGACCTGGGAACTGAACTTGATAGGGTCTGAGTGCCTCTCAAGCAATAATTAATTGACCTTCTCTCCACCTGTGCGAGATCAGGAAGTATTATTATCCCCATGTTTCGCACAGAGAGATTAAGTGACTTGTCACAGCACAACTCTTTGATGGAAGTGGGAACTGAACACAAATTTCCTGAGTTATAAGCCCAGGGTGTAAAACCATCCACCCTCTCACCTGCAAGAGAGATATGAGCCATGTTGGTTGGGGCCAGTCTGAGGTAGCTGTCCAGTGGTGTAGCTGTCCAGTGAATGATAGGAGGGTTTAACTCACCTGTACAACTGTCAGTCCAGCAATATTTACAAGACTTATAGCCCTTTAGATTAAATCCAGTTTTTAAATGAGGAATCTCTTAATTAACCCCGTTGCTGAAACTGCATTTTGTTCTCTGTGCAGGCATGAATGCTTTACAGTTACAGAATTTGGCAACCTTAGCCGCCGCAGCAGCCGCCGCCCAAACCTCAGCAACCACCACCAATGCAAATCCTCTCTCCACAACAACCGGTGCGCTGGGAGCCCTCACAAGTCCCGGTAAGAGCAGATTACTTTCAATTCCAATTCCGCCAGAGGTGTAGACAGGAAAGAGAACTTCAGAAAGTTAATCCTGTATCTGCTTCTCTCCTCCAACAATCTTGCACCTGAATGATGTGCAGGGTTTTTGGTTTTTAACATGTAGGGGTTTTTAAAGTGTGTTTAATCAGCTAACTGAAGCCCAGATTTTGCAAGTTATTCCATGTGGGCATAAGGGTCTATGCTACCAAGCTCACTGCGGGGGTAGGGCCAATGGAACAGTCTTACAGTGTCCAACAAGCACACACACAAAAAAACAACCCACTCTCTAGTTGCATAAGGAACGCAATAAAATATAACTTTTCAAAAAGAATCCAGAATGTGAGCCTGGTCTTCTCAGTTGGCCTGCTGACAGAGAGTGGGAAAAGGGATCAACTGCCCTGAACCCTTTAAATTGTCACTTAAGCCCCAGGTGGCACTGAAGGCCTGGCGAGGGGAAGCTAGGCCCCACACCTTCCACCCCAGACTCCACCCCTTCTGGGAACACGGACCCGTGCCTCCACATACCTTGCTCAAGGGCTCAGCAGTTCTGCTTCTCATACTGGAAAAAAATGACAAACTGAATTTGTTCCCTCTTTTATTTTTCTTACCTTTTCTTCCCCTCTCACCCCCACCTTTTGGCGCCTTCAGAGATTGCTCCTGCTGGTAACTGACCGTGAAAGTAAGCATAGCAAAAATCCTGCCGGATTCTGATCTCAGTTCCACTGGTGTAAATCCAGTATACAAGAACTCCTCGTCGTCTCTGATGGCAGTGGAGGGTAGAGTGATTTACCACGGTGTAACTGAGCCGAGACTTTGCCCCCTTCTCTTTATATAAAGGCTTCAGGGGATAGTCCTTTGCATCATGAAGTGTGTTTATTGCAGTTCTGAAACCATTCATATCGCTTTAGATGCCACGAAAGAACATTTGCATTTAATCCTGTGTCTACGTATATTCATCCCTCCTGACAAAGTAATCTGTGGCAGAAGGTTTGAGCTCAACAGCAAGGGAGGCAATCTTTGACATATGTTGTAGGCAGAGCTTGTAGTAACACTTACTATTAACACATCCATTGTAAGACTCAATTTTCAGTGGTTTATACCTTTGCCAGACTAGAGGACTGAATTTTTCCATGCCTGGTGTCTGTCTCAGGCTGAAACTGCAACAGAGACTGAGAAGTAGGGAGGGGAAAATAAGATTAGGAGCCAGTGAGGACGGGGGGAAGAGGGTTAAAGAGCTGTGAGGAAGGCAGAGAGGGAGAGATTGGACAAGGAGTTGAGGTGGGAGGAACTTAGAGTGAGTGGGCAAGTAAAGATATTGGAAGGGTAGGGAGACTGGGACTTGAATGGAGACCTTGAGGGAGGGTGGTTGAGACTGGGTAGGCAAGGAGAATGGGACTGGGACTAGGACAGGGAGACAAGAGGTGGGAAGAGACAGGACTGGGATGGAGACAGGTTAGAGTTGATGAGAAAGAAGGGGGTCAGGCTTAGAAGAACTGGCAGCAGGATCTATGCTGACTGCTGGAACACACTCTCCTCCTGGCATGGCTTCCAAGATTCCAGAATCTCACTATTCTTCTGCTGTCATCAGATCTGTGAAAGCCTTTGGCAAAGTATGTGTCACACTGCTGTCAGATACTCTTGTTAGCTCAATTGGCAGACAGCTGTGCAGTGGATCGAAAAGTTCCAACCCTGCTGATGGCCCATTCGGGCATCGGTATGATGCCACATGATGCAATTTCTGGGTAGGGGTTTTTTTTTCCAGTTTGCTCTTTTAAAAAACTAGGAAATGACAAACAAGCCACTATGCTAGAAGAACAGTAAGGTTGCAAAGTCAAGCACTCGAAAGCTAGGAAATTCCATACTGAGGATCCTTGCCTTATTTATTGCAGAACTTGGAAGTTGTATAGTGCATGAGGCAGGGGACTGCATGAAAAGGAAGGACAGTCTCATCGTTAGGGCAGTTGAATGTTGCCCTGGAGAACTGGAGTCTATCTCTGCCCTGCCAAACTACGTGATGCTGGGCAAGTCACTTAACCAAACTTTTCACAGGAAGTCACTATTTGTATTTTCATTGTGTTCTGGGTGCTCAACTTGAGACCCTGGGGTCTGACTTGCACAAGTGCTGAGTGCTCACGACTGCCGCAGAAGTGAATAGGTTCTGTGATTTGAAAAGATAAAGTGCTATATAATGCTCGAAGTGCTCTGAAAAGTCATGTCATGAGCATCTCAAAGAGGCGCCCACAGTTAGTGATTCTCTTGCCCTTAATAACACCCATCACTTCACAGAGGTTTTGGGAACCAACATTATTTAATGTTTGTGGTACTATCCTGACGAGTGCCATAGAAAAGATGATGAGGAAATTAATAACTCCAAATTTAAAGCAGATTTTTTAATAGTGTGCAGTCAATAAAGAATGGGGCCACACAGTGAACAATAAGGAGAAAACAATACACATTGGACCTTCCTGGTTTGGTACCCTTGGAAACTCACCAGTCCCAAACGAGGGAATTTCCCATTCTAGGGGAAGTCCCCTGCCACCAGTCTCTGAGCCCACCACCCCTCACTGCCACCGGCTCTGCTTCCAATCCCTGACTTGTTTCACCCCTCTTGCCAAACAGCTTCCAGCCGCGCCACCGAGCCCCTGCTACCCTTAAGCTTTCTGATCCAGAAACATTCATAGTCCTGCCAGATCATGAATGTTGCCAGACCAGAGAGTCCCAGTTTAGGGAGGTACAACTTGTGTTGAATGGCTGCTCATTCAATGAGCACTGTTCATTCTGTGCACTGAATGAGACGGGGTCCTCTGGAAGAAATAGCATGTACTAATATACTAAAGACTGTATTCTAATGCATACTTACAAAGGAACTGAATTAAAGTTGCAGATACAACCTTAATTCTATAATGACTTCTCCAGGAGGTCTAGTGTACAAACAGCTGTCCTGAGGATTATACATGCACTGTATTTTAGAGATAAAAAAGACTCCTTGGATCAGCTAGTCCAACTGCTGCCAACATACAATTGTTTTAAAGGGTGTTTCCAAGTGTTGCTTAAGATGAATAACTCCAGAGATGGAAATATGTACACTTCCTTTCCAATGCTATTTAATGGCCTAATTCATCACGTTGTTTTCTGATGACCCACCTAATTTTTTGTTTGCATCTCACTTTTCCATTAGCTACTCTAAATAATTCTTTCTCCCACAATCTGAGCATTTTAAAAGTTAGAGATGGCCTATTTGGTCATTTAGCCCATGTTGTTCCCAAAAGAATTATTCACTATTGTATGGCTTTTGCATTAAGACTAGTTTTGAATGTCTGAATGTCTTTATCACCTTTTTTCTGGACCTCCTCCAAAGTGACTGCACCTTCATTGAACTGAGGTCTTCAGTTTAGTGTGCAGTGTTGCAAATGTATTTAATTCCTTGCTCCGTAAAGGTAAGCTAACTTAAAAAGTTGTGCATGTTCATCTTATAACTCAGGATATATTGATCAGCACATTACGTTATAAAATAATGTATGTACACAGCTACCCAGTTGTGTTTTATCATCCTTGCTGAGTATTCCTCTCTCATATTGCCAGCCTTTTGGGTTATATTTCCCAAAATAATGTTGATTTGCATTTTTGCAGATAAAATTTTATTTTTTATTCCTTTCCATTTCTCTGATCAGGCAAGAAATATCAACTCTTTTCTACTTTCCCATGAAAGCATGGAAAACTAAGGCCAGGTCTACACTAAGGAACAAAATCAAACTAAGGTACCCAACTCCAGCTATGTGAATAGCTTAACTGGAGTCGACATATCTTAGTTGGAATTTCCACAGTGTTTGGGAGGTCGACAGGAGAAACTGTTGACTTCACCCCCGGTGGAGTACCAGAGTCAATGGGGGCACAATCAGCAGTTGAATTAGTGGCTCCTTGTTGGTCTAGTTGATCTCCTGATAAGTGGAGACAAGGCATAAGACCTTTAAAAGGAATGCAGGGCTCTTCTACTGAGTCAGATGCCAAAGCCTTGAATTAAGAGTCAGATTGATTACTGCTATCTCAGCCTGGATATGAAGCTGTAGCAGATGTTTCTGTATGAGCAGTAAATGAGTCTACAAGAGGTCCTAGAAAGAAGTGCTAGGAACAACCCATCTGATGAAGAAAGATTGGGCTGAGTTTTTACATATATTTTTTTATTTACCCATAAAGCCAAAGCCCAGCAAGGAGGTGAAGTTTGGGACATGTTTGGAAGTATAAATCACTGTAGCTCTACTGGCTTCAGAACTGTGCCATTTCATGCTGGCTGAGCTACTGGCCCAGAGACTCCCATATGAAAGCTGGGGAAGTTTTGGAAGAAGCCAGAGATGTCTTTTAGTTTCTCTGTAATTTTATTTATAAAGCTGAGGGTACTGTATGGACGCTCTGTGTACTAGACAAACATCCCAAATGCACAATACAAGTCAATTCTAAAGAGTGCCAGTGCTAAGAAAACAAATCTTGTACCATCACGGAAAAGCAAAGGGACTAACTCTTACACCTTGCAAATCCTGCTGGGAAACTAGATATTTTCAGATAATGACTCCAAATGGGTTGTGCTGAGGCAGATATACGGAAGGGATGAGTTAATACCTCCTTGGGGTACTGACCCTAGCAATGGAGACCATGCTTTTCAGAAGTGACTGACGATTTTAGGTAGCACCTTTATGAAACTTTTTTCAGAAAGGGCTGAGCACCCCAGTTATGCACCCCAAATCACAGACCACTTTTCAAAATCTTAGCTGAAGTGAATAGCCACAGAAAACCATTTTCAATATTCGAAAGCTTACTGTGGCAATGAAGAAGTACATATTTAATAGTCTCCTTATGCCTGTATACACTCCATAACTAACCACAACCATTGTTAAAATGTCCTTCAATTTAACCTTCCTTATCTGGTTCCACATTCTTCACCCTAGTAACATATTTTGTAAACCTGAACAACATCTTCCTATATTCTTCTCTTCTCTGGAAAATACATTTCATTCCATAAAGCCTTTCAGACCAGCATAAAGCATTTCCATTAAAATTTGAAATAGATTGGCAGAAAAAATTTGACTCTGCCTTTCAGTATTGGAGGGTTTTTTTTGAGGGATGGGGGTACTTTGGGTCGAGTTTTCTTTTAATTGAATGCTCCAGTTTGCTGAGTATAGTGGGAGTAAATTATATTGTCTGATTTCAAAGCCCAGAATAAGCATGGGAAGAAATGTTTCTCTTTCCTAATAATGCATTAAATTAACAGGTCCTATTTATTTATTTATTTACTTGCTTACTTACTTAAAATATTTTTACCCTGTCTCTTTATTTAAAATATTGGAGGTGGCTTACACAATTTTTAAAAACACAATACAAATATATATAAAAAATTAAAATACGAGACCCCCAGAGGGACATAAAACCTGCTAAAAATGTCAAGAGAGGGGGGCACACACACACAGACTCAAACACCAATAAAAGCACAAGTAAAAAGGGTGGCTTTAGCTTGATGCCGAAACAATGCTAACATTGGCGCTATGTGAATATCCCAAGAAAGAGAATTCCACATCCTGGGAGCAAAAGCTGAGAAGGCCTTGTTCTGTGTAGATGTTAATCTTATCTAAATAAGTGGGGGAACACTGAGCAGAGCCTCCTCAGCTAACCTCAGTCCCCGAGCAGGTTCATATGGGAAAAGAAAGTTCTTCAGATATCCTGGACCCAACCCATTTAGGGCTTTATAGGTCATAACTAAGACCTTAAATTGTGCCCGGAAACATACCGGAGCACTGGCCTAATGTTCTCCGCATAACAAGTATTAGTTAAAACTCGAGCAGCCGCATTCTGCACCAGTTGAAGTTTCCGAAGGCTCTTTAGAGATAGTCTCACATAAAGTGTATTACAGTAATCCAATTGGGATGTATCAAGAGCATGGATCACTGTGGCCAAGTCATGCTTCTTCAGGAAGGGTCACAGCTGGTGCATCAGACAAAGCTGCCCTAAAGCACTCCTGCCACTGAAGAAATCTGATTCTCAAATGTTAAAAAAGGGTCCAGGAGGACTCCCAAGATGCATACCTGTTCTTTCGGGGGAGAGTAACCCCATCTAGAACAGGTACTATGCCACATTCCCGAACAGATGGCCTCCTGATCCACAGGACCTCAGTCTTATCTGGATTCAACTTCAGCTTATTTGACTTCATCCAGTCCATCACCGCCTCCAGACACCAGTTTAGATCAGTCACTGCCACACCTGGTTCTGATGTCACAGGAAAATAGAGTTGGGTGTCATCTGCATATTGATGGCACCATTCTCCAACACTTTTTATGACCTCTCCCAGTGGCTTCATGTGGATGTTAAAGAGCATAGGGGACAAGATGGAATCTTGCAGGACCCTGTAGCACAATCTCCACGGGTTCGAATAGCAGCCCCCTAGCTCCACCTTCTGAAAGCATCCCGACAGGTAAGACTAGAACCACTGCAGAACAGTGCCTCCAATACCCAACTTCGCTAGGCATTCCAGAAGGATACTATGGCCGATGGTATCAAAAGCCGCTGAAAGGGCCAAGAGAATCAACAGGGACACGCTCCCTCTATCTATCTCCTGGCGTAGGTTATCTACCAAGGCGGTTTCAGTTCCAAAACCCAGCCTAAAGCCAGACTGAAATGGATCTAAATAATCTGTTTCTTCCAAGAGCTTGGAGTTGCAATGCCACCACCCACTTGAGTACCTTGTCCAAGAAGGGAATATTAGCAACTGGGTGATAGTTATTCAAATCTTGAATCATAATTAAGGAAAGCTCTCCTATTCAGGATAGCACTAAAGTGCATGCTTAACTTTAAGCGGCTGTTTAAGTCCCATTGATGGCAAAGTGCTTTTTTGAAATGGGCGATTAATAGTCCAACACCACACAAACTCAAATCCAGATTTATCCCCTCTTCCTTCAAAGTTCTGTTCATGCTCAGATCCAGGGTTTTGGTTCCATCCAGGGACTGGAGATAGCAGTGAAATATGGTGCCCTCAAAAGATGGGTGTTTCAATTAGGATTCCTCTTTAGACCTGATCACTGGACTTACATTGAATTCTGCAAGACAAACTTGGATGAACTCAGTGCTGCATGGGGACAGACCTAGAGATGACCCCAAACCAAAATTTTGCCTGTTCAGAGCAGCTGAGAGGAAGGGATGAGAGAGGGGCAACTGCCCTGACACCCAGTGATTTAAAAGGGCCCGGGGCTCCAGAACCTTTAAATTGCTGCAGGAGCCCCAGATGGTCTGGACCAGGCAGCACTGACGGGCTGAGTGGAGAAGTCTAGCCCCCCTGATCCCGCCCCTTCTGCCTAAGGCCCTGCCGCTTCCAGGGGTCCAGAGCTGTGCCCTATACCCCCCCAGTCCCCCATTGTCCCGGGGCCCAGCAATTCTGTTGGCAGCCCTGTGTAGCAGCCCCTGTACCTGATATTTGAGGATGCTACAGTTTTGTGGCTGGCCCCTAAGAGGATTTGAAAGATGATTAGCAGCTTGAAAACTAGGCTCTCTAATACTCACTGTTGAATTTATGTGAAACTCCTCCTTTCAAAGTTCATCCAGTTATCTATTTCAAAGCAAATGCCTTGCATTTTACTATGAATGCAGCCCTGTACAACTTCTCACTGGCTTTGACTCTACGATCTATGGGCAGTCATTCTCCGAGCTGAACACTTTAAAGCATTCTCTCTCTTTCTAAATACTTTCTCTTATGCTTCAGACAATATTAATCCAGAAAGGACAGAGACAATGCAATCCCCAAAACTATTAATTTTGTTATAATTGTAAATTTATATTTTCAATTTTGCATACCCGTAGAAGCCTTTCCCTACAGTATTGTTAGAAATTATTTTTAAAAGCCTTTGCTTAAAAAACATGAAAGATTAAGCTTTCATTTTAGTAAAAAAATTCCCTCAAGCAATAAATAGGTTCTTTTGTCTAGTGGCCTCAGAAAAAAATTTAAAGTAGTTTAAATTGCCTCTGGTTATAGAGTGTTTTTTGCAATTATTAGATGGTAGTGGATAAAAATGAAAGAATAAAAACCAGGTAAATACTTATTACTCTTCCATGAGTTTCTCACAGGTCTTTAGAAGCCTCATTTAATCATTTTTCTTGTCTTTTATTTTGATATGATAATTGTTTCTTTTATTTACTTTAATCATGACTATTTAGTTAATTAATTCTTCACTCTTTTTCCCCACGTTCCTCGGAACACTTTTCTTTTTTTGAAAAGTGGAACTCTGTATCATATAGAGACACAATATTTTATAATGGTTAGAACTTCAGATTAGGGATCAGGAATCTTGATTCTCTTCCAGATTCTCTTCTAGACTGTGACAAGATTTTATAAACAGAGGCATTAGCACAGAGCCCAGAGCTTGCATACAGTGCAAGTTAAGTCAATAGGACTCCACATGCTAGCACATGGATGTTCAAGGTCAGGGCCTCTACCTTTAATTCACTGTGTAACACTTTGCTTGCCTTGATTTACCCACATGTAAACTTAGGGATAATATAGTTCACCTACCTCACATTGGTGGTGTTAAGTTTAATTAGTATTTACACGCACTTTTAAAGTCTTTGGTGAAAGGTACAATATAAGCTCCCAGTATTATATAAACTGATATTCCGGCAAATATACTACAAGATAGGAACATTTTGGCTGCACAAAATAGTGAGGAAATGCTGAAGTATGGTTCCACATACAGCTTTAATTTTGCCCTGTTGCACATATGCATCACAATGTAGTTTGTAATCGTACTATTTCCTAAATATAATATGATATAAATCTTTTAAACAACCAGTATCACATTCTTCCCGGGTGACTCCAAAGAGAAGGGAAGAGGCAGCAAAGGATACAGCATACGTGTGCTCAATGCAATTTTCTGATACCATGAGGGATAGAGAAGCTAGCTCAGAAGCTAATATAGCTGCAAACTTAAGTAGCCTTTGTATTCCATCACATTTTCACAATTGTCCTATGCTGCTGAAGTATATCTTCCGTATGACATGCAAGAATAGTTTCCTATGCCCGATGCATATCAGTGATCTCCCTGCACTGTGATTATACAAAGTACTACAGGATTCTAGACATATGTACTGAAAGTTGTAGAAAAAATCTGAGGTGATGGAATGTTTTTGAGAACGAGGATGCGATTTTGTGGTTACAGAATGAACTGTAAGCATATATGGGGTCGAGTTAGACAGACATGCAAAGGAAATTACCCCTCCATAAGATATTTAACAGGGCTGGAATGCAGAACCTTTTCAGCCCCACAGCACAAACCTGTACCATCTGAGCCAAGGGAGTAACTCTGCTCCCAGGCATAGTAGATTTATATGTGGACTAGCTACTAGAGGGGAACAGCACACATGCTCTCACTGTACAAGCATTCTGTACAAACTTACCTTTGCCATTTCCTGACCTTTGAGTGCTTAATCATGCTTGCTGTAGGCTATTTTCAGTGCTTATGGAAGTCAAAGGGTCATCTATGATAGTTTTTGATGAAATTTTCTAAAACGTGTTTTTATTTTGTTTTGCTTTTCTTCTTAAAGATGCATGCATTTTCTGAAAGGAAAATCTGAAGGATTGATCTACTTGGCTAAACAACACTGGAGTGTCTTGTACCAAATACTGTCCCTTATACAATGCCTCTTTATTATTGCAGGAGTTTGCAGCTTTTAAAATACAAGATGAGCAGTGAATGAGGCATAGTTCCCTGAATACCCTGTCTCATTCACTACTCGCCTACACCACACAACTAAACTGGCTCTGCATGCTTTGCTAGCATGGCTTTGTCAGCCTGCATAGATGGATCCTAGAAGGAAGTGTCTATGCAAAATACATTGTGTGTGCAAAGAATACAATTTTCAACAGATCATTACACTCAAATCGAAACCAGGTATGACTGTACTCTTTCCATGCCACAGTTCAACCTTCTGTTTCCATCTATTTCAAGTAGTAGAGCTGTTAGAAAAATAAAATCAAGATTAAAAAAGCTGCGAACAATTAGGATAGTAAATAAATTACACGTATCCCCAGGCTCAAAATAAGTTACTTTCGGGCAGATATTAACACTGGGAAATTTCATCCCCAAAAGAGGAAGTTTCTGAAAGTTATAAAGCAACTGAAAACAGGAGGATAGAATAGAAATCTTTACCCAATTTAACAAGGGCAGTTGATGCCAATCCTGCTACAATAAATCTATTCTTTCCTTTATTAAAAGTGGAGGGTGGTCACTTATAGTTAGTATCTGTGGTTCATTGGTCAAAAATCTTATTTGCACCAACATCATTCATCGCTGTTCATTTTTCTTAAAGATGAAGTAAAATGATTCTTAAGGACATTATTATGTTACCTACCAGTAACATAGCACAAAGATTGCCTTTGTTAGTTAAAAGTATTCAAGTTGGGAACACAATTGTTGAAACGTTAAGCATTTTACAGAAAATTTAAGATGCCTCACCAGAGACACAGGTAAGAATGTTCAAATAGACATTTTTAAAAGCTCCTCTTTTTATTCACTTCAGCACAATACCTATTTCTCCAATCAGCAGTTCACGTCTGCCACCGTGACATTTTGTTATAGGCCAATGCACCCACTGTGCTGTCTATGATTTGCTTCCAGAATGATCCAAAAATAACCATATCTGTAGGTGAATGTGAAGCTCTGACAGTTTTCTAAAGAGTGCATGAAAGGAGATGGTTCATGCTGGAACAAATCAGTTTAAGATGCAGTGGCTTTTTCTTCCACTTCAATACAAGTTAACACTTATGTGTCTTTGTACAGAATTAACACGATCAAGTACAATATACTGTACTATCATTTAAAAAGAGGTTCATTACGTTTGGAGGAGGGAACTCACCTAGCTTAACCTTTATTATTTTTAGGGCAAAAGAGTGATCTGTCAGAGAGAGTAATTTTAAAAGGCATTTGTGTGCACTTATGTAACGGAACTACATACATTCTTATGCTGTATTTTAATTTCGACTGATTTCTTCTGTAAGATGTTCTCTTAGGTTCTGGTTTGTACATTTGAGAGAGACTACCCAGATTTTCCTGTCTTGTGAGTATTATCTAGTGGTCTGAACATGGGATTCAGAGCAGGGAGTTCTAATCCCAGCTCTGACACTGGCTCCCTTTATTTGGCCTTTGGCAAGTCATTTAATATCTCTGCCTAGTTTTACCCATATGTAAAACAAGGATAATATGTACTTGCTGACAGGGCATATTGGAGTCTTAGTTCATGTTGGTGACATGCTTTGAAGCTGAAAAGTGCCATGTAAGAGCTAAGTACGATTAGGATAGTTTGTGGTGCAGCTGTTAATGCACTTTGAAGCAAGTCATTATTTCATGGATAGGGAGCACTGATCCCTGGTGTAATTATTATCATGGACATTGCAGAGGGTCAGTTAGCTTTTGATGTGTGATGCAATAATATT
This sequence comes from Apalone spinifera, assembly GCA_030068395.1. Classification (NCBI taxonomy): domain Eukaryota; kingdom Metazoa; phylum Chordata; order Testudines; family Trionychidae; genus Apalone; species Apalone spinifera. The sequence continues at coordinate 10,693,138 of CM057845.1, forward strand.
ACTCATCATCATGTTACTTATTAATAGGACAATTTTATTACCAAGCAGTGGATGTTGTCTTGGTTCACGCACCAGGGTCTGAACTAGAGATCTCTACTGCTGAAACCATGCGGTGCTACAGCTTGAGTTAAAGAGCAAAGACTCTGTTCTTAAATACTCTATGGATCAGGAACAGAGGTGAACATACAACACACACTGACTGGTGGGTTTCAGTGGCAAATGGCTCTTGATTTTCCTGATGTGTGATTGGCCAGGACTTAAATTATAATTTTTATCAACAAAATATTCCCTTTAATTTTGTGACTTGTGACCAATTTTTTTTTTTATCATTGATGCCTAAATAACTAATTTAGACACCTAAGCAAGGGACCTGATTCTCAAAGGCTCCAAACCACAAGCAGCTCCTGTGCACTTCAGTGAGATTATTGACACTCCACATCTCTTATTATTAGCTTCAGGGAGTAGCCGAGTTAGTCTGTGCAGGATAAACTTAAACAACAAAAGGTCTGGTAGCACTTTATAGACTAACAAAACATGTAGATGGTATCATGAGCTTTCGTGGGCACAACTGTGCCCACGAAAGCTCATGATACCATCTACATGTTTTCTTATCATTAGGGGACTCTTCATTAGGCATCTAAACACAGATTTAGGACCCTAATTTTAGACAGCCATGCTAGAGAATATTGGACGATATGTAAAGTTTTTAATAGCATCAGAAATGTAAGCCTCTCTTCTCCCAGCTAAATATGGCCTGAAGAGCTTCCAAACTAAAGCTCTTGTCTTGCTAAGAGCTATGTGGTGAGCTCTGCCAGAAACCCCGCTGAAGTCAAGATATCCCTTTCCTATCTCCCTCACCTGGAAGCATGACAGTGATGATGATGATGATGATGATGGCCTGAAGGATGAAGTGGGGGACCCCACAAGAGCTGTCAAGCAATCCACAAAGCAGAATGATCTATTCATAAAACAGAGTTGTTCCTTGAAATGTATTAAGTACTTTCCAGATAGTCCTAGGAAATGTGTTCATCTCACAGCAGGGCGTATTGCTATAGTAGCATTACAATAAAAAGATTAGTTCCTGAGATGCCACTGAGTCGTTACGGTGAATGAAATCAACAGAACATGCAAGTAAATCAGTTTGTGTCAGTCCTGCAACTTTAGGAAGGGTCTTTCTGCAAAACTTCTTGTCTTCTTTTAGAGTGAATGTTAACGTTGTGTGAGGTTAGATCTAAACTGAACCCTGGATTAGAAGGATCTAATTCAACACAAGAAATGTTTAGGTTTTTTTATATGTAGTACTTTATCTTCTGCCTAAATTGTTAAATCTGTTGTGTTAGCACATTTCAGGTTTTACATTTCTGTGTATAGGTAACACTTTGTACTACTGTATATATTGGCTGTGTGTGTCTACCACACAATCTGTAATAATTTTCAGCTGTGGTCAGCCACGAGAAATTCAATTTAAAAAAAATTAAAAAGCGTATCAGTATACCTTGCACGTAAGACACATGCCACAGCTAGATTGCTGGCTTGTTCAGGTTTATTTTCTGCCAAAGTATCATCCCATTCTGCTGTCACCTCAGCTACATAAGGTGGACATTCAACCTTAGCTACCACGTGCTTTGCAAGGATCTCTGGCTAAGAACAGGCTGGAGCTGTTAATTGCCATTTAAATCTTGATAAAACCTGCACACAGAAAGAAGTTTAATAGTCATGGTTCATCACTACCAGCACGTACCCAATATTGTCCGGAATTCTACCTGGTGCCCAAAGATATACTTATTGTGATCTCCTGTGGAACATAGTGGAATTCAAATTCATGGAATGTGTTTTAACCACTGTCTGCAGTAACCTAGTGGATTGAATATGGCACTAGGAAACCTGGGTTTTGTACCTAACTTTGCCACATCTGTGAAATATTTATCTGCCTTCGGAGGTTTGTAAGCCACATTACTATCCATGGAAGAGATGTGCTAAGTTAAGTGCAAAGTGCTAGTGCCGTGTTGAGTTGGTATTGATAGATTATTTTGCAAAAATTATGTGCAAGGGGAACCAGTTGCATAATTTTACATCAAATCAAATAGTTTTCTGCAACTTTTTGTTTCATTGTATGATGCACATCCTGGCATGTGCATCAAAAAGATGTGCACAAAAAGATGTATGATGCACATCCTGGCATGCCCCTGCCCATCTTGCATGTGCAAATCGAGAATCCACTCCTCAATCTGCCAATTTTTGCACAGTCTGGATTGTAATTACATGAGACAGGAGTTCTTGATTTTTTTCATTGTCTGAGCGCCTCACTGTCTCCTGGACACTTCTCCTCTCCTTCGCAATCCTGGGGACCACCTCCCCTGTCATTCATAAGCGAACAGCATTCTTGTGGCAAGTAGACCACTTGCTTACCTGTGAATCTTTGGTCTAGGCTGTCTCTCGGGACACTGTCCCTTTGTGATGGAAAGATGGTCATCATGTGTTATTATGGCTTAGCTCTGAAAATATCCCTGCTCTGAAGAGCTTGAGACTTTGCTCCTGCCAAGAGTTTTATGTAGGTGGACCCTGAGTCTAAGTCACCAATGGGCAACCCTAAGCTAGTGAGTGGGCTGCATGAGTGGCCCTCTTTCATCTCAGTGGGCCACATGACAGTCTCCAGGGATAGGGTAGTTTTGCCAACTGTGCTTGCATACCTAGAATTTGTTGGGGTATGTTGATTGAACCTTAGCAGTGCTATGATTAGATGCAGAGGGAGTGCATGGCTCTCACAATGAAAGCTGTGTGCAAACAACATGCACCTCACTTCACGTGCCCTTGCTTTATGTGCCTAGCACATTAGTAATATTGGTAGGAAAAAATGGCCTGGATAGAAACCAGCAGAATTGGCCCACGCGCAGGGTTGCTAATGGTAAGCAAAGCGTCTCATGGGCCACACATAGAACCCGATGGGCCACATGTTGCCTGCAGGTAGTAGGTTGCCCACCACTTGCCTGCAGAGAGCTCCATTGACCAAAGACCATAAGTACTTTGGGTATTGACTTCAATGGGGCTCGGTATTGGGGTCTGCCTGTGTGGAGCTCATTGAAAGACTGGGGCACATATGCTTGATTTGCAGCAAAGGAGTTTGAAATCATAAAAATTATAGAAGAAGTCAAATGCAAGGAGAAGGTAAAACTCCAGTGCTGGGTATAGCTCCCCAGTTCTTTAGCTAACGGCTTGTCTTAGCAGTTCTTTGGTCTGCAATGGAGGGGTATACATTTTAATCTGTACTGGCATGTCGTGCATAAGCTAGTCTGTGTGGACCCCACTGGCGCACACTAACAGTTCCCCAGCGTGTGTTAATGTAGTCCCTTCTCAAACAGCTCTTTTTTTAAATGGGCCCCAGAGCACCCTCCACACAGGCTGCTTCCTGCATGACGCACTAGTGCGAACTAAAATGTACACCTCTCCCTCCTGCAGACTAACTCACCAAGTACTGTAGACAGGCCTTAAAGGCAGGACCCATGGTAAGCAGACTGCAATCTTTGGCCCCACTGGGCAAGCTGAGTATGTCAAGTTTCAGTACTGGTTCAGCACGGTCGTCTCCTGGTAGGGTATTTTATTGTTCTGTTTTCATACCCGATTACAACTGGAACTGTTGTGTGCCTTGAAATGATATAGCTCCAACCAGGCTAGTACACTGTGCCCTGCTTTTGATTCCACTAGGTGTCTTAAATATATTTGTACATGCAAGACCAAAGGTGAGGCTTTTGTTGTACAGCATGTACAATGTATTTCTATGCAAGGAAAGGAATCTGAAACTGGCAGTTTATGGCACTGAATGCTGATCTTCGCTGATCAATACAGTTCAAACAGAGCAGAAGTAACAATTTCAAACCTGCTCAATATGTTACCTGTTCTGCCCCCTCCCCCCCC
>CM057845.1:10697149-10744139 GCA_030068395.1 Apalone spinifera
TGTTGTTGTTGTAGTACCTAGTTACTGTACAAAATCAGAAGAAAAAGACAGTTCCTTCCTAATCTCCATATGACTAGAGACTGATATAGACAGGTAGGGAAATACAAGGAAACAAGCATGCAATATTGTCTAAATAGATAAGACAAACACAGAGCACCCAACAGATACTATTAGCATTTTTGAAAGTCAGGCCAGCTATTTAGAAGCCTAAATCTGGGTTGAGGAATCTAACTTTTGGGTCCATTTTTTGAAAATTTTGGCTCTGGACTTCTGGGTGCTGTTTCCAGCTTTGTCATTGAATTTCTGAGTAGCAGGTCATTTCACCTCTCTGTGGGTATGGCTAGACTACATCTTTTTGCATAGCTTTTTCTGATTCTTTTGTTGGAAGAGGCTTTTCCGACATTTGGCCCATCTAGACTGGGCCAAATGTCGGAAAAAACCCTCTTTCGGAAGCCCCCTTATTCCTCGTGGAACAGGGAATACAGGGGCTTCCAAAAGCGCGTTTGCTCTTCTGCAAGAAAAAGCAGAAGAGCAAACACGTTCCCTGGATGCAGAACAGTTCTTCCAGGATACCTCCAGTATTCCGGAAAAACTGTGTTGTCTAGCCATATCCTGTGCTTTGTTTTCCCAGCTGTAAAATGGCTATAAGAACATGTACTCTCTGAACCTCAGAAAATGTCAATTAATCTTTGGTAAGCCCTTTGCAAGGCTTTCATTAAAGCTCCTTAGAAGAGCTATGCCAAACTGCCATGGACATTGAGGCATTCCTGCTAGAATGGAAAGACAGCTTTGGGTTGGGCTGGGAGGTTCAGCTGGAAAAAGCCCTCATTGGTCTCCTTTGCCACTTGGAAATTTGAAGCTGGGGTGGCAGCTGCTATTACTTTCCCTCCCTCCCATCTAGAAGATAGTTGTCTTGCAAAACATCTTCAGCCTTCTTTCTTTTCCTAGATCAGCCATTATGGGAGTCACTCAGCCTGAATGTGATGATGAAAGGGAGGGCCTGGTATCTCGGAGTTATTATTACATAGTCTCCCCTCCTGTTCTGTGTCGTCACTCCATTGCTTCCATATGGCTCTACTTCTCCCCTGCTCTTTGTTCCCATTGCCATGGGGTGTGACTCTAACTCATTGTTCTCTCCTAGGCTTGTTCCATGTTCTAGAATCTTGATCTTTGACATGCTGCCAGACAGCACTTCAGAGATCAGCGTACCAGTCATAAGTTTCTAGTTTTCCTTTCAGCCCATCAACATCATGTTAGATGGCCAGACAGAGAGCCTGCCTCTCTAACCCAAGAATACCCCATGCCAAAAGTTGCCCCAGTACCCAGAATTGCCTACCTATTCTCATGACACAGACTATTGCACTGCCAGTTTGCTTGGGAGTGAGTAGTCTGCCTTGCTGGAGATCACCATAAAGGGCAGACACTTTAATGCCAATCGCGTGCGCTCGTTAGATTAGAATACTGATGAGCCCTTTGGAAAGGCCAACAGCATCTTCCTACAACACAAATATTGAGTATCCCCTCCCCCTACACACACTTTCCTTTCCCCATAAAAAAAAAACCTATCTTCACAGGAATAAATTAAAACTTGGAGGTGTGGTTATTATCACAGAATAATTAGACCCCCTGGGATTAGAGACACTCGGCGTTTGTTAATGCCCCTGGGTTGTGATTATCTAATAAAGATGATGCCTCTGTCATTGCTTAATTATTCTTCCCTTTTTGAACGTTCCTTGTGCAGTCAGAATCCGTTGTGTGTGCTCATCTCAGACAGAAATACTACCACAAATCCCACCATGCAGCATCATGTGGGCTGTTTGATTGACTTGACCAGTCTCCTTTTCCCTCACACACATGTCCCCACATTTCTACTTTTTATTTAATAAACCACAGCATTACTGCTTTTTAGTTGCGCATTGCGTACATGGCAGACATTTAACAGATTCATTAAAAGTGATATTGTTGGTCTTCTTGAAAAACGGCCAGTTGCTGTCAGTGGCTATGTTGATAGGGCTATGTAGAGAGAGTTCGTTTGGATGCTTAAGGTCAGAGCTAGCACTGATTCTAAGTAATGCTATTTTGACAGTGTAAGTCCCAGGCTGCATTAGAAACTGCCCACAATTCTGTGTAATTAGTCTCTGTCTTCAGGAGAGGGCTGGGACTGAAATACGAGGCTACAGTGCTGTTGTCTGTCCAACAATGAAAATTCTGGCCAGTGTCCTAAGTCTCTTGGTTTTGCCAGCACTAAAATTCATTATTCACATATCATTTGAGAAAGAAAGAGACCCAGTTACCATTGTTTTACAAGATATAGAATAAATGACAATGGAGAACCCTGTCTTTACTTGATTATCCTTAATTCCAGTCTCTCATTTAGCTTTGTTTGCCCTCTTGTACCAAGTGAGAGATTACAAGGTACTGTTTTCACTCGAGGAACTTTTAGGGGAGGGGAGGATTTGTAAATTCCATTCCTTGGAATTAGCTGTCATAGTTTTTGTAAAGAACTTTTGGTCCTTTCTTCCACCCCGCTTCCTTCCTTTCCTTCCTTCTTTATCACTGCATAAGCTTTCATGGGTAAAACCCACTTCATCAGATGAATTGGTTAATGCATTACAAAGGCAATTTCCCCTCTCTGGATATTCACATTCCCACACCAAATGCTATGAATGGCCCACTTCCACCCTGACTTGATTAGCTTCATTAACACAAGCAAGTTCTTCTTTATATATATATATATTTCTGCTTCTGTAACTTCCACTCCAGTTCATCTGATGAAGTGGGTTTTACTCATGAAAGTTTCTGCCCTAATAAATCTGTTGGTCTCTAAGGGTACGTCTACACTACAGAAGAAGACTGAAGCTGCCACTGTCGATCTTCAAGGGTTCAAATTAGCCGTCTAGTTAAGACAGCTAATTCAAATAGAGAGGGGTGCTCCAACTGATGCCAGTAACCTGCTTTCAGGAGGAGTAAGGGAAGTCGAAGGAAGAGTGTTCTTCCTTCAACTTCCTGCAGTGTAGACAGCACCAAAAGCCGAGTTAAGCTACTTTGACTTCAGTCATCCAATTAATATAGCTGAAGTTGCATATCTTAATTTGACTTTGTCCTGTAGTGTAGGCCTATAGTAGCACTTAGCGGCCTCAGCCGAGCTTTGAACTCAAGCCCTTTAGTGAGGGTGGATTGAAACTCGGGTGCTACTGATTCTTGAGCGAATAATGATGGGGACTGAGACACTCTGCACTGCTAATGCAAACCGCTGTGCTGCTTAAGTGTTGTTTTGGAGCGTGGCATCTAGCTAGGTTGCCTTGAGACAGGTTAGTGTGAATGTAGATAATGAAAACTAACGCCGCAGTGAAGATAAGCCCAGCTGACCTTACCCTCTAGCAGAGCTGAGACCATAACTCAGATCTGCAGACTCCCAATCCAGTAGTCTCGCCATTCGCTCCTGCTCATACTGATCTTTTCCTTGGGTCTCCGTATCTGACTTGCACTCAGAACTTACATCATTGCTCTTGCACTTTTTTTTAAGCCAGGAACAGATTAAAGTTCCATGCAATCTGCTCCCTGAAGTCGGAGGGGGTTGTGGATGCAGTGGGAAGTCAGAGCAGGTCTGCAGTTGAGGACTGCAGTTGAGGGACAATCAAGGACTCAAGAAGGGTAGGAAAACAAGAGTTCATCTTGGTAGCTTTGAGAAGAGGAGGCTTTCCCAGAGCAAGAGTGAGCCTAGGCTGTATATGAGTGGTGGGCAACTTGTGGCCCACAGACCTCCCCCACCCCCAGCTGCCCTCCTCTCTTGTGCCCCTCTCGCACACTGGAGCATTGGAGTCCTGCACTTCCTATGCCTCCACCATCCCTCCCAGCACTTTTGGAGTGTGCAAATCACCTGATTCGTGCTCTGTTCCCACTCCTCCCCCTCTCTCTCCCACAGCTGGAGTGCCGTGAATCAGCTGTTCATGGTGTTCCAGCTCTGGGGAAAAGGGGGCATTCTTTCAAAAAAAACCCTTCTAAACTGCTCTCGCTTTCAAAAAAATGCTTTCGAAAAAGCGATTGGAAGAGGATATGTAAATTAGCACCAAATTTGCATATCTTCTTTAAAGAAAAGAATGTAGTCTAGATGTACCCTGAATGAAGAAAGCACCAAATCAGGCACCCACTCCACAGACCTTTTTTTTTTTTTTTTTTAATGTGATCAGACTTATTTCACGGAGCATTGGTGGGCAACCTGCGGCCAGTCAGGGTTCTGTGTGTGGTCTGCAAGATGTTTAGGACACAGTTGCCCAAACACAGGGTTGCCAGATTCCACTGGTTTCCGTCTGGGTAGGTTTTTTTCCTACTGGTATTACTAAAGTGATACGCACATAAAGCAAGGGCATGTGTTGTGCATGCTGATTGCACACAATCTTGACTGTGAGACCAGTGTGCTCCCCCTGCATCCAGCCAAAGCTCTGCTATGGTTCACTCGTCACAACCCAAACATTGGAGGTACGCAAATACAGTTAGCAAAACTATCCCAGGAGACTGTCTTGGTTATGACAATTTTGTGGCCCACTGACATAAAGGTGGGCCACTCAAGCGGCCCACTCGCTAGCCTAAGTTGCCCATCATTGATGTAGAGGCTCCTCTAATTTATGCAAGCTGGCCATCACTGCATCATTTTTGCAACTGTCAGGGTGCATCTACACAGCGGCGCTAGCTCAAAATAAGCTACACAATGATGTACATTGCGTACCTTATTTCCAGCTTATTTCGAGAGAGTCTATTTTGAAATTTGGCACTGTCTACACAGTGCCAAATTTCACAGTAACCCGCTATTCTGAAACGTTTTTTTACTCCTGAGGTTTACAAGGACGTCAGACTAGCACAGTGTAGACGTAGCCTCAGAACACACCAGCACACAGAGATGGCCAATCCCTGCCCTAGATCATGCCCCCATCCTGGGGTGATACAGGAGCTGATAGATCTCTGGATAGAAAGAATTCTTAAATTGCTGACTACACCAAAATTACAGCTGCTTGGAACTGGAGCATCACAAAGTAGGCTTGGAACAAAGCAGGATCTGGCCCAGTGGATTTAACTCCTATATGGATCTAGTGGAGAATGTGCTATAGGGAGAGCCTCCATGCACTGAGGCTTGGAGAGGAAGAATTCTGCCCTCACTTTGCTTGCATATTCTGATGCTTACAACAAGAGCAACCAATGTTCCTTCCTTTTAAACAGAGGGAGGGAGGGAGGGAGGGAGGGAGGGAGGGTGTGTGTGTGTGTGTGTGTGTGTGTGTGTGTGTGTGTGTGTGTGTGTGTGTGTGTGTGTGTGTGTGTGTGTGTGTGTGTTACCTAAAACAAACACAATTCTGTTAAAAGAAATAAATGCCTTTTAAAAATCATAGAAAACACTATTTGGAAGCTTAGTTTTGTAGTTCTGTTTTCAGACATCTGTTCCAATCTCTTGGAGCCTCACACGCTGCCAAAGAAAAGGTGGGACGTTGGTGGCAACATTTTAGCATATGGTATAGAGCATCCTAGGATGCCGCTGTTCCATGGAATGTGCCTTCACTAAGAAGTCATCGGAGACAATTATAATATGACATTTATCACAGAGAGTGAAGATAGAAAGAGCCTATTAGATCATCTAGTCCATCTTCCTGCCAGTGCACAGTTGTTGGCTGCATGATCTCATAGCTCCTTTCATCCAGAACAATGATGGTGATAATTAGTATTTATACAGCACTTTCATTCGTTTCAAACTGCTTTACAAGCATTAACTAATGCTCCCAGCAGCCCTGGGAAGTGGATAATGTGAACCACTTTGGAGATGGGAAACTTGGGGCACAAGCGATGGTGAGTCACACAAGATTGTGCAAATGAATCTGTGTCAGACTCAGGAAGATGGTTCTATTGTCATTTGAGTTACAATCACGCATAAGGTCCAGCTAACATCATGGCCTCATTGTTCTAGGCTCTAGTACACACAGGAAGAGAGAGTCCCTAACCTAAAGACAGTACAAGGAGATAGAATCTTGTCATGTTGCAAATGGTTATAAAATGGATCCAGTCCTTTAAAAAAATTGGAAGAAATCCAGTCATAGTCTTAAGGGCAGCCCTATTCCTCTACCATTAGTTCACAATCATCCTATATTCGCCAGACCACAGTACAGGCTGCTCCTTTGTTCCTTTTATCTGTCTCTTCGAAGCCAGCTTGTTTCCTTGATGCTGCTCATATAGCTTACTGAGATTCAAATGTATATAGTTAAAGGAGGCAGGGGTAAAATTCCCAGTACAAAATGAAGAATAATCAATTTACTGCTAAGGATACAAGCCTCCAGCTCTGGAAGACTAAGCCATTATGCACATTTTGTATATTTCAGTTTTTCTAACAATTAGATAGCAACATTGGTAGAAAGGCAGCCTGGAGAAAAACCTTGCTGTCAGTGCATCAAGCTTTCTAAGAATCTGGAGACAGCTTCCTACTGCTTATTAAGCACCACTGTGAGGCAATTCAGATCAGAGCTGAAACATTCCAAAACTTTTTTTTATTATTATTATTCAGTGGTATGCCTGCTCCGGAAGAAACCAGTTTATAAATTCAGAAGATTTCCAATAGATTTTTGTCACCTGACAACTAAAAGCAATAAATATTAAATAATGCTGTGATGACACTGAGGTATGCTCCCTTTCCCATTAGCACGAGCAACTGCTGAGCCAAGAGCTTGGCTGACGTTAGACAGTTATTCTGGTTTCCCAAATGAAAGGCACAGACTTTTTTTCTATGTATTCACCATCCATTACACTTCTAACACAAGGTCATTTCAACTGAAGGAAAAGAGGGAAGAGACAGGATAAGCTCCTGTAATCCTTCACCTGAGAGCGATTTCAGTGTGCACCACAGGTAGGAGAAACAAGAATGTAGATAGCAGGCTTCTATACATAAAGCTTCCATGATATTTTACCTTTTTCTTTATTACATTTTTGTGTTGTGTAAGTTTCATTTGCTGGTGGTATTGAGCATGTTGTGGAAATATTTTCAGCTATTTACCTAACTATATGGCTGCTATTACTATAGTATATCACAATTTTTGGTATATTTATCCCCACAACACTCTTTGGCAGTCCAAGTACTCTAACTAACCTCCATTTTATAGCTGGGAAGCTGAGGTACAAAGACTGAATGAATTGCTCAGGCTCACACAGCAAGTCTGCGGCAGAGCAGCGGAATTGAATCTGGTTTCTCAGGTCCCACGCTAGTGCCTTGCTCAGTGGACTGTCCTTGTTCCCTCTCTTTACCGCATGTTAAATTGTATTGTGTACATGTAAACTCTTTAATCCTATACCCTGCAAAGTAGCAGCAAGCAAAATAGGAAAGACCATCAAGTGTATCTGACGTGTGGCTAGCTCCTCCCGTCAGGTGTTCACATCATTTCCAAGCAGTAAAAATAATTGCCAATTATTTGAGACCACTAATTTCTGGGCTGCTTCAGTGCTCTCAATAGCATTTTATCATACTTGTGAGTTACGTAAATAGTCATTCAAAGTAATAAACTCTAATTTCAAATTACAAGAAAATCTGAGGCGCCTGCTCAGTGTTGACTGATAGAATACTGAAACTTGAACCCAAGAACTTAAATCTAGACCCAGATTTTGGTCAGCCACTACTCATGAATTTCAGTTGTGTGGCTCTGATACCAGTCACCAGAATGAAGTCATGGAACCTTGTGAAAGAACAGGATTTGGAATGCCTTTCCTAAAAGGCTGTGTTCGCGATCCCCTGCTCATTATTTTCTCACACACGAGGAGTTCTAATCTTAAATTTTATGATTTGTAGTTGGTATCTAATTTGGCACTTCATAAAATTAATTGATCATGTAACACAAATCATGGAACTGGAAAGAACCTCGAGAGGTCATCAAATCTAGTCCCCTGCATTCATGGCAGGACCAAGCGCCATCTAGACCATCCCTGAGAAGTGTTGGTCTAATCTACTCTTAAAAATCTCCAATGATGGAGATTTTATAACCTTCCTAGGCAATTTATTCCAGTTCTTAACAACCCTGACAGAAAGTTTTTCTAGGTCCAACCTAAACTTCCCTTGTTGCAATTTAAGTTCATTGCTTCCTGACCTGTCATCATAGAATAATACTTCTCTTTCCTCCTTATAACAACCTTTTAGATACTTTAAAGCTGTTATCATGTCCCCTCTCAGGGTATGGCTACACTGTTGGGTTTTTTTTTGAAGAAAGTATGCAAATTGCACTTGCATTTGCATATGTTCTTTCTGTTTTTTTTCCAGAAGAGGCTTTTCCGATATTTGGCCCGTCTATATGGGGCCAAATGTCGGGAAAAAACCCTCTTTCGGAAGCCCCCTTATTCCACATTTTCTGTTATTGTTTTTCTCTCTTTATTGAATAATGGGCCTACCTTGTCCTTTGTCTTGCTGTTGGAAGCTGCCCACTTAACAGCATTAGTTACAGGAAGCTTATTACACCAGGCATTTAGCAGCTGTACAGACTTCTTATTTGCTTATGGATACAATCTGTGGTGTTGACTTCAGCCTACAAGGCTTGGATCCTGACTGACTGAGAAATCAGTGATCTCTACTACATGCACACTACTTCAGGATTTAAGATCAGTGAGTGCTCTCAAGATAAGTGTGTCTACCTTGCAAAGATAAGAAGGCTCATTGACTTTTTCCAACCCATCCTGCTGGAATTTGTTGACCATTAGAACAGTGTGCAAAGAGCCTTAAGGATGTCTACATGCTGGGGGTGGGGAGGAATTGCTTGCATATTGTTTGGATTCTGCTAAGGGCTACTCCCTGTCATTGATAATATTGTTTTCCACTCCTTTGTTGCATTCCATAAGTCTAGGGGCTTTAACTTTGTGGGTGTTCACTGTCCAACTGGGTACTTTTGCTAGAAGAGAGAACCCAAGAAACAGTAAAGGGGAATTGTGACAGAAAGCATTCTTGCACATTTTACCATTGCCCAGCTAGAGCATTAATTTGAAAATAAAATGGTTCCATTTCAGGTAAAATTGCTATGGATCTTCTGACAGATGCACTGTACTTGGTCTAAGGAGATATAGCTATAAATCATACATCTGCCACAGATTCTAGGTATAGCCTTGAACACATCCCTTAATCTTCCTTTGCCTCAGTTCCCCTTCTGGGAAATGGCAATGATAATACTTTCCTCCCTCAAAAGGGATAATTACACTTCGCATGTGCTGTGTGCTTGGATACTGTCCTGATGGGGGCCACTGAAGTACCTACCTAGATATTACTGTGGAAACTGACAGAAAAATTGTATTTGGTATTTCGTTAGGGGTTTTTTTAATAGATATTTCAGTGGTTTGTATTGCATATTTGATGCCTAAGAGTACAATGCCATGATGATGTCTCATTTAGGACAGAACAATCCAGGTTTTGCTTGAGCCCGGAACAAAAACTGTTTGAGTCCAAATCGCCTCAGATATCAATACCAATCCCTATGAGTAGCATATGGTTGATTTTGTAATTCTATAGTGTTTCTGTAAAGAAAACCAAATTACTGAAATTTTACTATCAAAGCCATGGCACTAAAATTTCCCCAGTGCTTTCCATCAGCAACCAGTATAGGAACTTATTGAGAAAGAAATCAGACCAACACTGATTGGTGTTATTAAGTCCAGTTATTAAGACTAGAATCAGTGCATGATTTTTTCTGACTGATAAATTGCAAGTTCTGTTTTGATTTTAATTAATATTGCACTAATTTCTCCCCTTTTAGTGGCTGCATCAACTGCTAATTCTACGGCTGGGGCGGCCATGAATTCTTTGACTTCTCTGGGTACTCTGCAAGGATTGGCTGGAGCCACTGTTGGATTGAATAATATTAATGCACTAGCAGGTACCGTAAACAGTGAGTATTTATTGCTGTGGTGGACAGCCTTTCCCATTAATCACCATAGGAAAACTATCAATTGCAAACAGATTGTTACTTTTAATAAATATGCAAAACAGTGGGTAAAGTTGATCAGCTTCCATTTGTAGCACATATAGAGTCCTGGAGTCTTAAATTTTCACTAATCTTGCCCTCTGAGGTTGATTCTGTTGAGTTCCTGAAAAAAAAAAAAAGACTCATTTTCTTGCAGGATATATGGAACTTTAGTACCTGTGCTAGATAGTCAGAATGGATTCTGGTGATCGGTTTTGGTTATATGAAAGGCTCCATTTGATTTCAGAAACAATAAACATAAATTTGTCAAAACAGTTACAGCACATCAGCACGAGATATAATTCAAGAATTTAGGTTATTAAGAAACACCTATTTGCTGCTTTGTCTCTGTTAGTTACAGAGACAGAATAGGATACCTTTTTGACCTGGGAGCGGCATATTTGCTTAAAAATTAAAATCAATTTTTTGGTTTTTAATTTGCAAGTATGTGACAGTGGCTCAGTCATCTGTAGTACAAACGCATGTAGATTTCTCCCATGTGGTGTAAAACTAGCACTGACATTTCTAGTTAAAAGGATGTCAGTCATGAATCAGAACCTTCATCCTCATTATCCACCACAGTAGCCAATCACAATCAAGCTTCTCCTAAAGAACAATGATCTCTTCTGTTTCTATTACAATTACTTCACTTTTGCTTTCATTAGAGGAGATTCATCTGGCTGCGTCTTTCCCCTCCTGCCTAGCTTTTTACAGCTCTTGCTATTCCTTGCATCTGCCCTATAATGCAAGGAATCTATTTGGTCACCACCAGTTTTTAGTTCATTACCCATCCTAGCATACCCTTAGGAATGGATGTCCTCCTCAGTATCACTTGCTCACTTTGAAGCTATCTGCATGATGTCCTTTTTGTCACTGTTATCTAGCTGCTCATTCAGTCATTTTGTGATGTGGTCTCTGGTTGTTATTGATGGGAGTTGGAGGGTGGAGAGGGTTAATTGATGTCCATGAACTTGTGGTGAGAGTTTGCATGGGGCTCTGTGTGGAACAGGTCTTGCTTCTGGCAAGGACACAAATACTAGTGAACCAAACAAAACCCTTCAAAGTGTAAGTATGATTCAAGGGCTGTGTAGCAAAAGTAAGCCAATCCAGAAATGCCCCTGGTTGAATTTTGAAGCAACATATGCTTTTGTTTCTCTCAAAACACGCCACTGAAAATAGTACTAATGAAAAATCTGGTTTCATGAATTATATCAACATTGTCTAAGGAGTCACTGTGTGCTAATGTTAATATTCTTTTTCCTGGTAAATACTCAATGTATGTTACGTGGGGCATATAAGATTGAAGCATCAAGGGTAGAGTGTGATGTGTCACCCCTTTTCATAACTACTAAGCAGCCACAATGGCACCCTTGGAAACTTAATATCCCTTTACCAAGATTGGTCCATCTTGGTAAACCGCCTGTGTGGTTTCACTTCTTGTGGGAATCATATTATCACCCATTTAGCAATTCTTGCTAGATTACGGATGATGGCTTCTGATTTTCTTAGCTGGCATTTTCAAATGATATGAATGCAAATCCCATTTGCATGTGACAGCTGAAGTATTACTGATATATTCACAACCAAGGACCAATTTGACTCCCATGGACTCAGACCGGGGTGGATTTGGTCCAAAATCTCCTTATTTGTGAATGTTTCTGCAGATAGCTTGGAGACTGTGCACATGGAATATGTGTATGCATGAGAGAGAAATATTTTGCAGTGAGACTCAGAAAGGGCACTGCTTTCTCATATGCTATGATGTGAATGACACCTCTTTCTCGCTTGAGAAATACTATGACATGATTATCAGCCTCTGGTACTTGTACTTGTGGACTGTAACTAGAGGCATCCCCTATCTGTATTAACAATGTGCTTCTTCTAGGCCCAGGTACGCTACCACTAACCTTCTCTCATTCAGTTGTTTCTACTCTAACCTGTCATGGAGCATGTACTCATAAAAATTTGGTTTGGAACGAATATTCCCACTAATATTTTCCATCTGTGTGTGTAGAATAAATTTTATGTGCACTCAGGCATGTGCGACTGTGCACCACCTGTAAAAAAACCTAGCTGTGGGTGCTCCGCTAATCAGCTTGGTGGCTTCTAAGTGGCTCCACAAATGCATAGCTTATAGGGACCACTATTTGGAACTCTCTTTGTCCAATGGCAGGGCTATACCAGGATTGATATAATGGGATACAGAATCACCAGCCAGTGAAACCAAGCTCTCTGTCATGTAAACTGGTATAATTGCCCATAAAACCAATGATACATGCTTGGGCCAAAGCACAAGTGGAGCTACATACAGACCGTGAATGAATTAGAAAAAGGCACTGAAGACAAATGCAGATTTGATCATTTAGTTACACAAATGGTTGAGGTCATAGTCATTGAAAGGAGACAGGTTTGAGAAGTGGAATCTGATGTGGCCAGTGGTGAGAAGCAGTTTTACAGGAACTGCAACTGAAGTGCACCCAGCTACAACCAATCCCTAAGTGACTTTCCTTCAGTAAAGCTTCTCTTCTGGGAACAGTAAGATTCAGCAACTAGGAAGGGCCAAAATGGTCTTGGGATTAAGAAAGAAAATGGAGAAGATGGAAATCTGAATACAATCCTGGCTCTGACTTTTCACGTGATCCTGGGAAAAGTCATTTCTCCTTTCTGTCTCTGTTTCCTTATCTGCAAAACAGAGATAATGGCATTGATCTACCTCACAGGTGCACAGAGAAACTTTAATGTACTAATGTTTGTACAGCTATTTGAGATTCGACAGAGGGCAGTGGAACTGCTAAGTGTTATCATTTATTATTTTAGGGCCCTACCAAATTCATGGTCCATTTTAGCCGATTTCACAGTCATGGGATTTTAAAAACCATACATTTTATGATTTTGGCTATTTAAATCTGAAATGTCATGGTGCTGTAATTTTAGAGGTCTTGACCCATATAGGAGTTGTGTGTGGAGAGAGGTTTACCACAAAGTTATTGTAGGGGATGGTGCTATTGCTACTCTTAACATCTGTGCTGCTGACAGCAGCGCTTCCTTCAAAGCTGAGCAACTGGACAGCGGAAGCTGCTGGCTGTGACCCCAGCTCTGTAGGCAAAGTTGCTGCCAACAGCAGCACAGAAGTATAGATGACATGGCATGATATTGCACCCTTATTTCTGTGCTTCTGTCTACAAAGCTTGGCCCTCAGTCAGTAGCTGCCACTCTCTGGCCACCCAGCTCTGAAGGCAGCAGTACAGAAGTAAGGGTAGCATGGTATGGTTTTACCACCCTTACTTTTGTTCTAGTGCTAGTGAGGCTCTGTCTTCGGAGCAGGGTGCCTGTTTAACAGCTGCCACTCTCCAGCTACCCAAATCTAAAGGCAGTGCAGAAGTAATAGTGGCAATACTGTGATGTACACTCCCTAAAATAACCTTGGGCAACTTCCTTTGGGGTCAGGACTCCCAATCTGAGAAATGCTGGTCTTCCCTGTGAAATCTGTATAGTACCCAGAAAAAGCACACAAAAGACCAGATTTCACAGGGGCAAACCAGATTTCATAGTCTCTGAAGTATTTTTCATGGCTGTGAATTTGCTAGGGTCCTAATTATTTTTATTCATCACTTTGGACAATTCAAGACAGCTGAAAGCAGCTCGTGAGAAACCCAGGAATAGAATAATTTGTTTTGCAGAGTGCAAAACAAATGGAGGTACATTTGTAGAACTATGTGGAAATGCTTACACTGGGCCTGTCTATACATCGCTTAATACAAGACAGTGCTATTATGCCCTAGTAAATTTCATAAAAACAATGAAAGAGCAAACTAAATAATTTTAAGGATCAGAGACCTTTCTGCAGATCTTTGTTGCTCAAGGTGGAAAAAATATTTAGCCATGTCTATTATAGTGAAGGTAGTAAAGTCCTTCCCAGTAGCAGTACCATCAGACAGGGCTTTCTGTTTAATGATCTGAAGTAGTAGAGACTGTGGGTTCACACAAAGAGACTTGCCAAGAGCAGAGTTGGGTAACACAGAAGAGGTTTTGCTAATGGGTTGGTGACTCATAGAGGATAACAGGGGGGTTTTAATAGTTTTTTTTTAATAGTTTCACTATCATGTTATTTCAACACTATGCAATAACATGCCAGTGACAAGAAGTGGTTTATCGGGGTCATTTAATTCAACCAATGTTGCAAACACACACGTACACCCAAGCAATGGCAAAAAACAATATCCAGCCCTCTTGGTAGGGCTGCAGTAAAGTTTCAGTACCAACCCCATTATTTTGCCACCGCAGCTGCTCTGAGTCACCATTTTCAAAGTATTTTCAGTATTTTTACACTTACTTAGCTCCACTTCAAAAAAAACAACTGTTTTTTTTGCTTGGCTCTTTCATTTTTGTGATGGGGTAAGTTGGCATCAACCATGACAATCTCTTTTCCTCCCTGTGCCGCCCACCCAGTTCTAGAACATCCAAGTGCAAGGCATTTAATTAAGCAGAGACTTACAGAATATCACATCTCTGTCAAGCGTTAACGTTGCACGAATGATACAAATATCAAAGGGTATAATTTGTACAGTAGTATCCTCTTAATTGGCACAGACTATTTTGCTAGGATTATATACATTAGAGATGGAAAGGAACTTATTAAGGCATGCTCTTCATCCTTCTGTCAGTGCAAGATTGCTCCCTGCCGTATGCTTTCTAGTGCCAATCCATTTTTAAATTAATCATGTAATAGGGTTTCCACCACTTCCCATGGAAAAGACTGTTGCACAGTCTAATAGATATAATGGTTAATTTTTTCAGTACTGTTACCATAAATCCGCTTACCTTCCTGACCTTTCTCTAACATATGTACACCCTTTCTAACACTTCCAATAATCCATCTTTCCCTTCCTGTGGGTTTGCCATCTTTGGTAATTAACATAGCCCCACCTTAGCCAGCATTTTGTCAAGCTATTATCTCTGCATCATCGCCTACATTTTGAACAGTAACTAGTGATTTTGGTTGTTTCCATTTTTAAGTGCTCACACTGGAAACACCCTGAAGAAGGGGTCAGATTTTCACAGGTCAGGTGCTCACCAGTCTCTGAAAATCAGTCCCTGTTGAAGTTCCCTCAAATTAAGCACCCAGGTTCACTTGTCATTTTTGAAAATCAACTTGATTTCCAATTTTGCAGCTCCCATAGACTTTGGTTCATCAGATCTTCTTAAAATCAGGTCTTTATGGGGGTTTTAAAATCATTTTACTGCCCTTCTCTACGTTTTTCCAATCTGCCACCCTTTCTAGCACTGCAGGGCCCATATCTAAATATAGGGAGAAAATTCACTTAATTGCTGTAAAAATAAGTATTAAAGCTTTTCACTGAAGTATTTTAAAGTACACGTGACTCATTTAATGGCTATAACAGGAAAAAGAGACAGCATAGAAGGCTGTACCACAAGAAGTTTTTGCTGTCAATCCTCAATTCATAGATATGAAACTCCCATTGCCGATAGTACCATATAAATAGATTGGGTGTGCCATTTATCCGTAGCTTAGAGTCCTTGCCCTGAATGTCTTCCCTGGCAGTCATCCCAGTTAATGTGCTAAATATCAGTATTCATAAAGAAGTGAGGAAATGACAACACTAGATACCAAAGTTTTCTCTTTCTCACCAGGACAGTCACAGTTTGGGTTGAAGCAAATGCGAACCACCCCATACCACACTACCAATGTTTCCCACCCCAATCCGGAGATACCAGGAGTCAGAGGCTAGTCATGCCTCCATGTCCATTCAGTTATCTTGTCCAATTTCAGCATTGCACATAAAAGTGCCCAATTGTAGCGGCAGTGCTCTTGGAATGTGGGTAACTGAGATTGGTGGCCTGTGTAAAATTAATTGGCAAACTTCATTCATGTGGTAGTAATTTCCAGTCACTGATTACCTAGTCTGGATGGGAACTATGTGTCACAGTGAATACTCTGCCCCTTGGCCAATCCCACAAGCTATCCAACCTTGGTCAAGTGGATTCCTTCCTATAGCCTTTGCATAGCCTCGAGATCCTGTAGCCCAATGTGTGTCGTGGGGCACGTGGAAGAATAGGATTTCCGAGGCACCGTGTTACAGTACTTGCCAGTAGCAGCTTGCATGTCAATAGATTTGGTCGTCAAACCCATTGTGCTGCAGTGATCTTCACTGACGTTGTGTTTGGTTGTTTGCAGTTCCATTTGGTGAAGTGCTGACTTGCATGCACGGCCGTCGTTGTCAGTGTCATGTAAATGCAACGACTTTTGGGAAGCACTAATGAACGAGTGCAATTTCTTTTCTCTATTGTTGGGTTTTTTGTAAAGTTGCTCAAATGCTCTCAGGTATGGCGGCCCTGAACGGAGGACTTGGCGCCACAGGCTTGACGAATGGTACAGCAGGCACAATGGACGCCCTCACCCAAGCCTACTCAGGAATCCAGCAGTATGCCGCAGCAGCACTGCCAACATTGTACAGTCAGAGTTTGTTACAGCAACAAAGTGCTGCTGGCAGCCAGAAAGAAGGTAAGCTGCACCTGCTAGGGCCTCCCAGCAAACCTCTTAAGCAGCTATATCAAATTTTACCATACGCTAAATTCAGCCTTTCGACATTGGTTGGGATTGGTTTATTTCTTCATATATGCTTTCTGAAGAAATGGGTTGAGCCTAACCATTGATTTTTAACCTTTTCTTCTTTCCTGTTCAGTGTTGTTTTGGTTTGGTCCTTTAATTTAATTTTTTTGCCATCTATCCTTCAAGATGTATTTTACCACCCATTGTTCGTTAATGTCAAAGTGCGCATTGGCTGCTTCTCACAAAAGACACTAATCATGAAAACCATCCTAAAAGCCCTTTTTAAAAAAAATGTATATATTTGTTGTTGGGAGGTCAGGTGGGGGGAAGTGTTGTGCGGGTAATTCTCCTCTTCCCGCTCCTCCTGTGGTTTCCATGTATGCTGTGATCATCTAGCTACTAATATATTTTAGTTTTCAAGTTAATGGCAAGATTCACTGTTACATGGAGTGGTCCTTTGTTTAACTCTGGGTCTTAAGGGGAAGCAAGTCAGTGAGTGATTGCCCCTCTTTCTGTACCAACAGAGCAAAATAAACCTCAGGAAGTTAATGCTAAGAATAAATTAATACTAATTACAAACCGTTTAACAAAATGAAGATAGACTTTCTCTCTTCTCTGCCCCTGCAGCCTTCTTGGGGTTTTGTTTTTAATGCCTCCTCCTCCCTTAACTTTCAGCTAATTTTAGAACAGAAAAGTTTTGTGTGCCTTCTAAAGAAAGAGTCTTCATTGTAGTTACTGTTCTTGCCAGAGTTTCACTGGAACAAGGGCTAGTGAATGGCATCAAAAGAATTTTTTATCCTTTTTTTTTTTAAAGTCTCTTGAATCGTTATGGAACATGGCGTCTCATAAATAGACAATGTTGAAACCCTCAAAGCTAGAGATTTAATAGGGACGCTATCAAGTTAAAATAAGTATGTGTTTTATAATTTTTTTACCATTTTTACTATTAACCTTTAGATTACTGAAAATGAAATTGAATTCATTTACTTTTCTCACTGTTTCTGCTCTCTGGCTTTGTTTGATTTTTTTTTATCTGTGTTTCATTCAGTTTGAATAATGAAAATAGATTGGATAAAACCATAAACAGAACCTGTTTCTCTGTTGTGACTGGGTGGCAAATAAGTGTAGGGCTGGCTTATTTTTTTAAACTCTTCATTGTTTTAAATACACAAAAGCATTTCCATCAATAGTAAGTTTATCATTCCCCATGTGACAGTGTCCCTTATAAAGTACAGGCCTTTGTCATCTTGCTGTCTTTTCCAGTGGGGGACTGTTAAGGTGAGCGAGTTTCATTATTAAATTCTGCTTGCTTTATTTGTGTTTCAACATATAACTTCTTATACAATGGCCAGACTGAAATATTTAAAGGGGGATAACCACATACCAAAGGAAAATGTTGCATTGAATGTTAAACAAAATAGGGTGACTTTTTATGCATATTGCTATCGATCTTTGTTAAGCCAGTTTTGCTCAGAGATTAAGAAATTTCATTTTGTTGAGGTCATTTTTCTTTTTGTAAGAAGAAACTTCATTTTGACTTCTCTTCCATAGTTCCAGGTGACTTTTTTTTCCCATTTCATTTTATAAAAATCTTTTTTTTTTTTACCCTGTTGTTTTGTTGTTAGTTTTTGTTTTGTTTGCTTCCAATCCATGCACCCCTGTCTAGGGCAAATATTGCAGCCCCTTCCCTCAGGCTGTGAGAGGCCAGGCAGTGTGGTTCCTCTATTGTGAACATCAGTGCGGCTCCATGAATCTGTTACCGAAGGTACTCCATAAGTGTCTGGCCTGCGCTTTCCTCTCCTCCCCTAGACAGTAATCAAACACAGCGTATTTGAGACACATGTAGGTCTTGTCTATACTTGCCTGGAAGGTTGAATTAAGATACGCAACTCTAGCTGCATTAATTGCATAGCTGGAGTCGATGTACCTTAATTTGACCTTTGGTGCTGTCTCCACAGCGGGAGGTCAATTAGAGCAGGAGTTTCAGCGTTGATAGGGGCATCCTCAGAGTTCAGTTTAGTGGGTCTAATAAAGGCTAAATCAAACTCCAGAATATCAACCAGTAGTGAAGATGTGGCCATAGTGTCTACTCAAGCCAGAGAATATCCATTTAGTCTACTCCAGAACCTGCCTGCACCAGCATTGTGTGGCATCTTTGACCCCCAGTCATGCTGTATGACTGGGAAGGCTACATGTCCAGTTTCATACTGGAAAGTCTTTCTTTACTCTCTTCTTTCCAAATTGATTATGGTAATGGGGGAGCAGGGTTGACCATGAGAAACCTCTGACTAGTGCTCAGTGAAAAAAATCCAGTTTTATTTCAGTGAACAGGCTTTCAAAAATCAAATAAAAATGCAGTGTGGGGGGGAGGGGGAATCCAGTTAAAAACAAAATGAATATTTTCATTTGAAATGTCTCAAAATTCAGAAAGTTTTTCTAAAACACTTCAGTTTCAAGGAAAATGCATTTGTGTAGTTGCAGGGGGGGGGGGGGGGAAACAGTTATTAACCATGACCAGCTCTTTTTCTGCCAGATAGCGAGGGCTTTCCACCCAGCTTCTTTGTTACTGCAAATTAGTTATTTGCAAAGCTAGCTCAGTTTGCAAGTCAAAAGGTTTGTTTTGTTACTTTCCCCTCCCCTACAATTGCCTGCCCTGGAGACTTAAACCTGGGATCTTTATAATTGAGCTGGTCTCTTTCTCCTGTGCTAATAATGTCTCTGCAACCAGAATTTAGCTGACAAACCAACTGACGGTGTTTGAGGAAGCATAGAACTCAACTCGTTCTCCCATAGCTGCACAGCTTGAAGAGATGCAGAGAGCAGAATTGTCGTAAGGAAGTGCCACTTTCATGCACTCGCTCTTCTAACCATAGCCGTGCTTTTGGACACGTTTGGCAGCCTTACATGAGTTTAGGAAGGAGGATGTAGTTCAGCTGCTCTTATAATAGAGATATCAAGTAAAAATCTATAAAAGAGGCACTGCTATTTTGTCCATCTGCTTTGTTTTCGTTACCTCAGAAAGTCTGAAACTGAACTGTTTTCCCGTCACCTTCTAAATGACCAACGAAGATAAATGAAATAACTCTTCTAATAGCTTTTTCATACTTTTTTTAATTGGTTTTCCTCTCTCTAAAGGTCCAGAAGGGGCAAACCTCTTTATTTACCACCTCCCCCAGGAATTTGGAGACCAGGACATTCTGCAGATGTTCATGCCCTTTGGGAATGTTATTTCTGCTAAAGTCTTCATTGACAAACAGACCAATCTGAGCAAGTGCTTTGGTAAGCAACATTCACTCAATTGGTGAACACTGTGAACCTGATCCCAACATTATGACTTGTACTCCTCCAAAGCACAGAAAGATGCATAGACAAAACCGCTCAAACCAAAAACTGGATTTGCAAAAATCCTTCCACTCTGACATGTACTGTGGATGTGTCAAGTACATGAAACTAATTATACCCTGTGTGGGGGAATGTCATTTACTATACTATTAAGCTGCCTTATTATGGATACCTAATTATCCTCTATTGTATAGCCAAACCTCTTTAAAACTCACTGCATTTAACCCATTACTTGTACATTACAGGAAAACCTTTCTTCTGGGTTAAGTACAGTATTGTGCAATTAGTGTTTTTATAGTGTACACATATGTAGCACAGAATTGTTCCAACTAGTTGCTGCCTAGATGAGCATCTACAAATACAAATATATTCAACTGTACAGGTAGCATCTTCAGTTGTGATAGGGCAGGGGATGAAGAAGTGTATAATCAGTGTCAAGTTTCATGTAAAATGCTTGAGACATAGGGAATTAGATAACTAAGGAGCATACAAAGTAATTTGTATGATGCTTAAACCCTTCTGAAATGAAATAAGATCTAGGTTTGATCAGATGCAGACCTATTGCTTTGATATATTGCATTACAAAATGTAAGCAAGCAGCAATCTCTGCTTGCAGCATCAATGTAATAAGTTCATATATCAAGTAAATGGTATGATCAGGATCTATGGTGGAGACAAAGCCTGCAAAAGAAGCTGGTTTTACATAACATATCACAGCCTCTGTGCCTTATTTAGAAGCGTGTCCCTTTCATTTTACATTTTTGGCAGCCAGTTTGTGGTTTCTTAATGTGAATTCTCATTTTTCCCCTGAAAATGGAGATTGTCTGTCTCATGAAAATCTGTTTCTTTTGGGTCAGAATTGGGGATTGCACATGGAACAGAGCTATTTGGGATAACAAGTCATGGTAATAATCTTTTCCAATTATCTAGCACCTTTTAATCTGAACATCTTCAAGTATGAAAAAGGTGGGGGAAAGCCTGTTCTAGATGGAGACACTGAAGCTAAGGGACTCCTCTCAGGTCTCTCTGTGTATCACTGACAGAGTTGGGAACGTAACCCAGGTGTACTGACTTACAGTCCAGGGCTGTAACTTTCATACATGCTACTTCCAAAAAAGAGTCCGTTTTTAGCAGATAGGTGGCCATAGGCACTAATTGCATTCTTGTTATCCATCTCAGCAGCGGCTTCAAGGTGTGAAGGGACACAAGGATGAGCCCTGCTCTTTCACCTCGAGAGAGGACTCTCCAGGTCAGGGTTCTAATGGGGTGGTGTAAGGAAGTTTTCATAGCAGCTGCCTCGGCAGTGCCCGCTGTGTAGATGATCCAAAGGGTTTCAGTCTACAGGGCTGTTGATCCAGCATCACAAAAGTGAGGTAGTCTGAAAGGAAGGAATTCTTATTATATAGGTTATTGTAACACCCAGAGATAAAAATCAGGGTCAACTAGGCCTAACTAGGAAGAGGAAATCCTTGCCCCTGAGAGCCTACAGTCTAAATTTAAGACAAGGTAGAACAAGCAGATGCCACAAGAGGAGGACAAAAATGAGGAGGTGACTAGATTTCCATAAGTAGCATAAAAGAAATGGTTCTTGATGAGGGACCGGAAGGAGGACAGAATAGAATCATAGAACAATAGAACTGGAAGAGACCTCAAGGTCATCAGGTCCAGTTCCCTACCCTCATGGAAGCACCAAGCATCATCTAGATCAGGGAGGCTAATAGTTTTTGAAGGGGGGGCCACTTCACAAATTTCTGAAGTGGTTGTGGGCTGCCCTGGAAGGGGCGGGGCCTCTGGCAGAAGGGGCAGGGCCAAGGAGGCTTCTCGTGCTCCCCCACCCACAGATCCCGATTGGCCTTGGGGCAGGGGGAGAGCGCTGAGGCTGTCTTTCCCACCCCTAGGATAAGGGATTCAGGTGCAGGATGGTCTGTTAGGTCTGGGAAGGAGTTTGGGTGAAAGAGGTAGTTCTTCTGCCTGGGGCACAGGATTGGGGTGCAGGGGTTTGGATTGTGACCTAGAGCAGGGAACTGGGGTGCAGGAGGCAGTGCAGAGGTTTAGGTTGTGACCTAGGGCAGGAGACTGGGGTGCAGGGGTTTGGGCTATGACCTAAGGCAGGAGATTACAGTGCAGAAGGGGATTGTAGTCTGGGACAAGGGATTGGGGTGCAAGGTCTGGGAGGGGTATGGGCTCAGGAGGGGCAGAGGGTTTGGCTTTTGTGGGAGAGGGGCTACGAGTGGTAGGGCCAGAGGGCTGAGGGGGGAGGCAAGGGCAGAGGTGCCAGAGGCAGGCTCTGAAAGGGAGACTTACCTGTGAGACTCCCCGCCAGCAGCCCAGCATGTTTCTCAGGCAGGAGCCTGCCCGGCCCCTGCACAGGCTGCAGGACCATGTGCTCTGTGAATAAGAGCCTGAGGGGAGGGGCGATTGGTGCTTTGCATGCTGCCTGTTTTTCAAGCAGGCAGTTTCTATTGGCCAGAACTGGCCAATGGGATTGTGCTGGTGGTGGGAGCAGCCATGAAGCACCACTCCATCCTCCCCTCCAGGCTCACAGTTTGTGAAATGCAAATGTCCTGGCAGCCACTTTTCTGACCGGCGTGTGGGGACAGAGCAAGCAGGAGAGTCTCTGCGGGCCAGATCCAGTGGCTTGGTGGGCCGGATCCGGCCCGCAGAGGCTGTTTTGCCCAGGCCTGATCTAGATCATCCCTAGTGATTTGACAGTCTAGTTTGGGTAAAGTGTTCCACCATCGGGGCAGAAGGCAGGAATTGGAAAGAGCATGTGGGAGAAGTGAATAAATGATTGAGCAAGGCTAGCTTCCCTGACCAAACAGAGTGAAGGGGGCTGGATCAATGTGACACCATGCAAGAATGGATAAGCAGGAGAGTCCAAAGTGGGAGAGCCCTTTAAATTTAAAGACAAGAAATTTGAATCTTATGTGGTCGAGAAAAGGAAGCCAGTGAAGGGACACACAATGAGAGAGGCAATTTGGTGACCAGAAAGGTGATCTAAGCAGCTGCATTTTTAATTGACTTGAGACGGAAAAGTGAGCGTCAGGAAAGCCAGAGAGAAGGAATTTCAATAATGAAAACAAGAGAGAGGTGGCTCTAAATGAGCATTTTATCTATGTGAATAAAAGCTGGAGATGATGAAGGGGTTAGCCGAGGAGTGCAGGCGAAAAACCTCAGTGTCAATGCCAGGGAAGAAGGAAAAGAGGGTGATGAGTAAGCGAGGGAGCCACGCTTTAATCTAATCTAAAATAATTCATTAAGACAATTTCAAGTGGAAATTAAAGAGAGCATGTCAAAGTAGATGCATAATACCAGGCTGCAATGCAGTAATTAGCTAGAGCAGAGGTAGAGTGGGAGTCAGGAGTGCTGTGCAATTAAGAGTGGGAGGCCCAGATATGAAAATGAGTTGCAGCTTCTAAGCTCAAGGGGATTAGAGTGCATTATGAAAAGAGCGCCTTTGGTCTCTAGGGGACAAGAAATTTAGACCCAACCTGCCATGCTGAGTACAGGCAGAGAACATTACCTAGGACTCAGTGCAGAGAACTGGAAGGCAGAAAAACCTGGGATTCCATTCTCTGCTTTGCTATTGACCTGTGATTTAACCTGTATATTTGCCTGCTCCAATTCCAGGGCTATCACAATTAATTAATTAAGGTATGCATTGTACATTGGAGGCCTGAGAGGACAGGTGCTATAGAAGTGCAAAGTATCATAATTATTATTAGAGACATGGGTAACGCATGTTTAATTCCTACTCTGCAACAGATATCATTTGTGACTTAAAATAAATAATTTATTAAGCCATGTTTATACTAAATGGAGGATCGACATTGCGGAGAGTGATCTTCCGGGGTTTGATTTAGCAGGTCTAGTAAGGATCCGCTAAATCGAATATGGAGGGTTTCCCCATTGATTCTGGTACTCCTTGCAGTCGTGAGGCATTAGGGAAGTCTATGGGAGTGTTTCTTCCATCAACCTCCCACTGTGGGGATCCCGAAGAAATTTGGCTTATGGTAAGTCGATTCCAGCTACATTGTTTATGTAGCTGGAGTTGCATATCTTAAGCCAAACTTCTGGTTTAGTATAGACCTGCCCTTAGCTTCTCAGCACCTGGGGACATAGGACCTCCCTATCTACAGGTGTGTTATGAAGATTAATACATTAAAAATTGAGACACTGCAGTTGTAGGGGATCATCTAAGTACCAGAGAGTGAGATACTGTCCTGCCCCTTGTCATACTGCTCACAGAGACCACAGCTGTTTGGTTGCAGTCCCAGCTGCATGTGTGAGGCAGCAAAATGCTGAACCCCAGTAAGATGAGGGGAGAGCTGGGATGGATTTGGAGGGATGGAATATGAAGGAATGAAGGAAAGTAGTGAAATGAACGTGTCACTTAGAAGAAACAAAACTTTTTTTCTGTACACTGAATGAGTTCCCCCCTTCTTTTGTTTCTAACCTCTAGTGCATTTTCTTTCTACCTCTGTTTCATGTTTTGTAGGTTTTGTTAGCTATGACAATCCAGTCTCTGCGCAAGCTGCTATCCAGGCTATGAACGGCTTTCAGATTGGCATGAAACGCTTGAAGGTTCAGCTGAAACGCTCCAAAAACGACAGCAAACCTTACTGATCTTAACCCCAGATGCTCACTGATCTTATTTTAGCTTTCTTAGGGTAAGTCCCATGAGCAAACCTGCCCTTCCGTGGGGGGAGGGGAGGGTCTAAGGAAGAACACATTGCCAACCTTCACCAAGAGACAATTATTTTTACAGTTATTGCTTCCATTTCCCCACTCGTCATAATTTAACTTGGCTGCTGTTTCCAAGCCAAGTAATTACTGAGTTGTGTTACTGTATTTTATTTTGCAACATAATTTATCTCCATTTTCTTTTTCTTTTTTTTTAAAGAAATTACATCGTAAGACTAAAAGTGACAAAAAAGGTGCAATTTAACTCTGTGAACCCTGATGCCATTAGCACACATGGGGGAAATAAAAGCTGTTTTGTATGTATGGACCCAATCTTATCAGGGTGGCACCAGCAGTTGATAGGTTAAACATAATGGTCTTATGCCAGCAGAAGCACTTATTGTGAGACAATGACAACAAAAAGTCTTTCCACTACATCATTTTGTTTTTTAAAAGGATTTTTATTTTTATTTTTAGGGTTCAAATAAACATGATTTTCTATTAGTCTGTTATTACACTGGTCTTTATATTTCACTTTTTTTTTAAGTTTTCTTTAGGTTTTTGGAAAGGAATAATGTAAAAAAGATTTAGAGATCTGTTTCTAAAGCTACAGGGTTTAAAATAAAAAATAAAATAAAATGAGTGACAATACTTGATGTTTCTTGAGAGATAAATTTAATAATAATAAATAAAAAGAAAGCCACAGGCCTGTAAATTTTATTTGTAAAAAGCATTTCTATTTTTATACAAAAATTTTTACTGCCTCAGAAATAATGGAAGTTATTTATTGCCTATTGTTAACTTATTGGATACCTAAAGAGCAGCTCTCTATGCTAGCTAGATCCTTTGAAGTAGTCTCTAGAGTAATTGTGCCAAGAATGGGCGCTTTTTCACCGTTGAACCCTATACTCTTTACAGTTCATGCTTTTATCCTCTTGTTTGTACTTGTCTGGTTATTTTGTTTGTAGTTTCCATTTTCTAGTTTAAAGTTCAGTTGTCTGACTTTTTTCTTCTCCCCTTCCCCTTATGTTACATTTGTTGAAAATGGTTCTTTCCTCTCTCCTCCCCCAAAGATGAATCCATCTTCTCTAACTCTTTTCAGATGGATTCTTTTGGGGTTTCATTGTGCTGCCTTTGATGAGTATTGTAAGTTAATGCAAATTATGTGAATGGCACATAGACTCTAATGATGAAAGATTTGCATTAGTTTTCTCCTGCACCCATAAAAGTGATTTTGTTTCTGCTGCATAGATTCTATGTAACTTTTTTCCTCTTCCTTGTTTTTTCCCTAGACATCTCCATGCCCGTTAGTTCATCGTTTGCCTAGCATGTCCCTGTGGCGTCTAAAAAAAAAGTTTCATCGTCCCGTCATTGTTTCTGATGTCTTTCTGACCTCACATCATATTTGGTTCTCCTACTGACCTTTGATCTAGTTTGACCTTTGAAATTTGCATGTGACCTCATCTAGCTATGAATTTTGGGAAGTCAATGTGAAAAAACATTGCTGCATTCACGCAAGACTGAAATTTATTATTAGACAAATTAATAATAGGGTTTAAAATGAAAAAACAAAAAAATATAAAAAAAAAACCTGTGGCAAAAATGTTTTCGCTTGCTTTCTTTTTTTTTTTTTCTTTCTTTCTTTTTCTCTTTTTTTCCTTTTCCAAAAAATAAATAAATAAAATAAAATAACAGACTTGAAAGTATTATACAGGGATTGGCATTCTGCCTGGTCACTGGTGACAATAGCAATATGTGTCCAGAGGCACAGAATGTTGGTTTCTAACAGACTACTTCCAAAACAGTTTGAGAAAAAAAACTGTCTGATTTTAAGTCTCTAGAAGTCTGTAATAGTTTTTACATTTTTCAGGCAGTGTAAAGTTTTTTGATAAGGCCATTTTAGGTGGCTCACTTTCTCATTAAAATATATATATAGAACCACTTTTTGTAGATTAGTATAAGAAAATATTTACCCTGTTTTAGGGCAAATGCTACCTATTTGTGTCACCTTTTGCTGAACTGACTCACAGTTAGACAATCCATGGTTTAATGCACATGAAATTACTATATTTTATACTGTTTCAATGTACAGGAGAAAGGTTACTGTAAACTGTGTTACGTTGGTGCTTCTGTGAATTAAGTTGTGGTTTCATCATGAGTCTTATGGTCTTAAGTGTTCTGTGTTTATAAAAGACAAGTTTAAAATTGGTTTACTTGAACAACAACAACAAAAATGAGTTTAAAAAAAGTTGTTTGCTTAAAAAAATTTCATGTGAAAAATTAAAAAATATTCCAGAATAAGTTTGTGTTGGCTTGTGACGCATTGATGTCATTTTTTTATTGTGGACAATTTAGATGTGTTTGTGTTCAGCAAAATGTGATCGGTTTTTCTTTTAAAGGAAAAAAAATCAGTGAAAAATATAGTGCCAAATTCCAAAGGTACTTTCTTCCTAGAGCTTCAGTGTGTTTCTTGTGTGAAGTAATTTGATAACATGGGTATTTTATTATGTGTTTTGTATAAATCCCTAATATTTAAAGAAAAAAGAGGTTAAAAAGTTTGTTAACTTGCTATCCTGTGGTCTTGTTGCCTGAAATTGTTATTGTTTGTTATTTCTCTTTGATGTTTTTTGTAAAACATTGTATAAGTGCCCATGTTTCACTTTTTTAACCACTCTGCACATCAATGCTGTGAAAGCAAACCTCACAATGTATTTTCTTCATAATGTATGGAAACCTCTAAGGTGAGAAAGTTTTGAACTTTTAACCCTTTCCACCCAGAGCTGTCTTGAGTGTTAATACCTTTTATACATTCACCATTTTGCTGTTTATTTTTATATATATATCTATATATATAAATATATATATATACTTAGTTTTTTGTGGTTTATTTAATACATGGTTGAAATCAGAAAAATGCACAGGGCAGATCTGAAGGACAAAAAATTATTTTACTGCTGTCTAAATTTCTTCTGTATCTATAACTAAAATTATTTAAAACAGTAATTAACTTGTGGTTTTCCTTTTTAGATTTTGGGTTTTTTGTCTTTTCTTAAAGAGCTTTTAATATGCTGCTGGAATATGCTATTCAGTATTAATAAAATAAAAGAAAATAAAAAACAATTCTTTAATTATCTATTGTGTGAGCCGCTCCCAGACAGGAGTGGTTATTCCACCATTTGAAAACATTGAGGAGAAAAAACAATATTTTTGTAACTAAATAAATGAACTTTTGCTTAAATCAGATGCACTAGATCTTCCTGGGTGAAAATTCAATGTGCACTGCAGTTAAACTACTTTTTATGGATAAAGTTTACATATGCTGTAATGCTTGGTGTTATTTGCCATTATTCGTAATGACAATATATGGGCCCAATCCTACAGACACTCACCCAAGTAACTTGACTTGCACCAGTAGCCAATGAGACTTGTATGTATACAGTATCTATGTGACTTAAGTGGTTGTTTGCTGGATTGAGCCCTGTGTAAGGAACCTGAAAAGAAATGCTGGTAGCCTTTTCACTGCCTTTTAAATTTGACTGGATTGCATGTCTACAGCACAAGTAGCCACCAGTGACCAAATTTGGTTCTTTACTACTGGAAAATAGAATCCATTGCCAATTCAATGCATGTGAGCAGCAGTACCTGCTTCTGATAACAAAGTGCCATATCTTCTTCCATTATCTATTCCTATTTTGTTACATTCAACACCTCCTAAAATTAAAAGTGAAGCCCTATATGAACAGCGACATAGATGGTGCATTCTGTCTCTCGTTCCCAACTTTGCTTCAATGCTTGTTTATGTAGAAGCCCTGGGATGGAAAGGAATAGCCTCTAGTGATGCAAAAAAGTTTCCTCCTTGTAGCACGTGCACTTATACCTAAATGGTCTATATTAGTCTCACATGTTTTTACTACTGCTGAGGCCTTCTTACACCCTTTGAGGGCTATTTTGTACGTCTTGCAGCAATTTTGCTTATTCAAAGTATCGTCACACATATTATATATATATATATGCACATATATATAATATGAGAATATAATTGATTTTTTTACTATTTCACTAATTCTTCTTATTTTATCCATCATGTAAATTTCCAATGGTTTTCCAGATCCCTTCAATGCAGCAGCCCCAGTGCAAACTGAAGGTTTAGAGTCTAGTTCGAATGTTAGCGTTCATATGCTAGAACCCCAGCTGATGTAAACTGGCATACCATCATAGATTTCAGATGACGCCTCTCCCCAGCTGAGGATGTGGCCCAGGGAAAGTTTCTGCATGTCCAGGTGACAACTATATGGGGGAAAGTTTGCCTTTATAAATAATAACAACAAATATAAAGCTTATATCTCCTTAGAGACAAATTATCTACCAGTTCTCTTTCAAAATAAGGAAAAGGAAAAAAGGCTGCAAGGGTGCAAAGGGCCTGAAAGCAAAGGAAGAAAAACAAGGGAAATTGCTTTCCAAAATTCTAATCAAAAGAATAGACTAGTCATTTTTCAAACTAATTAGCTAATTGCAATGAACCGGCAGTCCTCAAATGACTAACAAGTTCATCTTTCTTTCACCATAGGGGTTATAGTTCCTTGGCTTGTGCTTCTCTGAAATCGTTTTACTGTTTCTGTTTTTATTATCTTAAGTGCTAATTAACAAAAGGAAAAAACCTGTAGTTTCATTACCTTTTGGATAATGTCATACAAAAAAAAAAACAAAAAAAACTATGTACTTGTGTTTTGTTTCGGGTTTTGTTTTTTTGGCTTTTTTTTCCGTGCTGTGAGAATTGTTGTTTGTAGATTAATAATACTATTTTGTTTAGAATTACAAACTAATTTTTAAGTATTGTCTGAGAAAAGCCAAAGTTAATGCAACTTAGTGGAAACTGTAAGAGCATTTGAGTATTGTTTCTGTTTTATTGATGCATTTGGATTTTGTTGTTTGATGGAATTTGAGCCAAAAAAAAAAAAAAGCAGGCTTTCCTATTTCTACAACTTGATTGTACTTATGCATTTTGTACCAGTGGAACTTTTTATACTGGAGATTAAAAAACAAATGGAATTTTTTGTGGCTTACTCTTGTGGGCCCCCCTGACCATGACTGATTTTCGAGTTTGATTTCTGGTTGGTAGAAAGAAAGTTGGTTTTGTTTAGAGAATTAAAAACTTTGGCTTGATATCTTTTTTTCCCTTTGCTTATATCTAGTGTTTAGAATTTTGTCTTTAAAACAAAAACAAGCGGTAAGTTTCACTTTTTATTCTGTATTGTGCAGTTACACAATAAGATAACTAGAATTAGGAGTACTTGGTCACTTTACGTGGATAAATGTATTAGTTACAACTTTAGGGGTTTGCTTTTTTGCTGTTTAAATCAAAGTTTTTTCTGATTCTTCTGTCCTCATTGTGAACATAACCGTGTAGTTGAAATAGTCAGACTTATTTTTGTAATGTATGTTATTGTGTGATGCAGTTTTTTGCTTCTGTCTCCAATATTAAACCATTTTCCTAATACTTGTCTCTCTCTTCGTGTGTTGTATTGTTGGTGGTCATTATGTGTTGGTAATACATCTGCGCACCTCACTGTTTCACGTCCCTGTTTTTTTTTTCCTATTTGTTGTGTACAAAGATACAGTCGATTCCACCTAAGTGAATATCTGATTCGGGGGGTGAGGGTGTGTGTGTGAAAGAGGACTTGCACATTTTAGCTGCCTTTGGTTTATTTTATATTTTTCCTCTCCCCTAGTGATTTTATCACTTTGATCATCTGAGCAGGAGATCATTTTAAATGACTGCCTGCAAAGTCATAGTAAAGGTTGCTTTTGTTAGTCTTCTGACCTCAAAAGTTGATATATATAAACACATGAAAATAGAGAAATTTGAGACTACATGAAAAATTTTTGCTTTGCTATTTCAGTCAGTCTGGAAGAAGTGGATTACGGAAGTCAATTCAAGTGATATTTATTTTTAAATGGCTGTGCCACCTGCTTTGCAGAGGCATCTGAAACATACAAGAAAAGGAGGATATAGCCATGGGATTTCTTCCAAACTGTATAGTAATCTGGTGGCATATGTTGTTCATCAAAGACTCCTTAAAAAGTAATCACAGTTTAACTAGAGCTATTACAGTCTGAGAAAAATCTACCAGGTGATCAAGCTTGTTTTATATATAACAACCTAGGCAGTGTTTGTAACTATTGAAGCCAATAGAAGTAAAACATTTTCCCCCAAGTACAAAAATGGGCTTTTTTTTTCAGTTGGGTGCTTGCGCCATGTATCTTTCTCAGCACGGCATATTAAAATGTCAAATCTCTGGGCAAAAAGAAATATGATAGCAGTTGGGTGCAGGGAATGTCTCCACTGTCCCTTGGACTAGTGTCCAGTAAAATCTGCAAAGGAAAATAAATGCAGTCATGGGTCGCAAAGTCTCTCTTCACTCTTTTTGTCTGATCACAGACCTAAAATGTTGAGATTTGGAAAGTAAAATAATCCCTCAGGATGGGGAAAAAGCATTCCCAAGTGTTCTCTGGAACTCAAGCCATATCCCCCATCCCTTTCCCTTTGTCCCACTCTCTCTTTCTCTGATGCTCAGGAATCAAAGACCACTTAAAAGTGCTCTTATGAGACCCAAACCACACTTCTCCCTGTTGTATCCTGTTTTCTGGTCTCGCTGATGGTCTGACTTTGGCTCTCACATGCAATCACGCCCTAAACTAGCATCCTGTTCGGAAGTCATGGCGCACTGTTTCCTTAAGGTTTTGACAGCTATGTTGGCTCTTGTGGTTGGAACAGTTTTGAAATTTTCTGGCTTAGGCATTGGCCTCATTTTGCTTTTAATTTATTTATCTCTCTCTTTTTTTCCTCTCTCTGTGAGTATAAAAGGCAAGTGGGGCATAATTTCTAGAACCCCTCACATGCTGAAGTCATCATCTACAGGCTTCACTGTCAGAGTTCAGACTTCTAACAAACATGCAGCTCTGATTTTAATCTAAAATTACTGGGGCCTATAGGGGACAATCCAGCACTGGGAGCAGAAGGATGGTCTATGAGTCTATGGTGCTGATTCTGATAATATTTGGGGCCTATGTTTTTAAGTCCTTGTAGGTGGGGGAGGGGTGTTTTTTTGTTTTGTTTTTTGCTTTTGTTTTTTAAACTTCTTGGTTGGTAGGAAAGATCGAGCTGACTTCAAGTTCTTTCTTCTAAACACAATTATATTAAAAAGATCCAATATTACAGTTTTTTAGAAAAAAATCATGAGGACAAAAAGGCCCAATTCTTTTTTTTTTTTTAATCCACCAACAATGGGTAGAAATGAGTTCTGTAAAGCCATGCTGCTGTACAGTTGTCCTGCTTAAATGCATGCCTTTAATTTAAATTAAGTCAGACACCTTGCAGTGTTAGCAAAATGTCTCTTTGTTAGCTGTATGTGTATCGCCATGGGAAATTACCAAACTGTCACAAGACTTGCTGATGAAAGAATACCCTACCAGAGTATGTGTGCCTTTGCCCAGTTTGGTTCTTAGGTATTAATCTAGGGGAAACAATTTAACCAACAAAATGTACTGTGAATCATTCCTGATAAGTGAATAAAACATTGTGACCAAGCAATCAGATTATTCACTTATCAGGAATCGACTGTACTGCTAGCTCGCTTGACTGTTTTTGTTCCTCATCTCTGTTGTAGTTTCACTACTTTGCTGTGTTCTGTTTTTCTCTCTCATGCTCTAGCAAAATCACTGGGGGTATCCCTTCTTGTGACTATGAACCATGCTATTGAGTGAAAAAAATTATATCGTAACAAAATCTATGCACTTGCTATCAGGAACACAATACTGGATGTGTCTTATATATATTGAACTATAATAGTACTCGATTTCTTAAATAAAGCTTAAGAAAGGATTCTGTTGTCTGTAACATTTTATGAGCATTAAAAGAAAAAACATTTTTCTAGGGTTTGTTATTTTTGTTTTGTTAAATCCCACTGGATACACAAAGTTTAAAGATACTGAGGAAAACTGATTGTATGGTATACTTAATTTTGAGAGCCTAGAAAGTATTTTCCTGGAATTGAGGGGAAATCATATCACCTCAGAGACTGGCAGAAAAAAAAATCAAAAATCCCACTTTTCAACACTATTATCAAGATACATTTGGTACAGTGTTAAGACCAAAGAAAATGGAATATTGTTCCCAGTAGTTACATGGAATTCAGAGAAAACTTAAAGTGTAAGATTCCTTCCATGCACCTAATAAAGCTATTCTGTTTCTGCATATGAATTTTTATTCTCTATATCTCTATTGCATATGCTTAGAATTTAAAAAAAACACAAGTAAATAGTAAACATGTATATAATGTTCCACAGTTTGATCAGTCCTTTGGGAAAGACATAAAGCTTGGCATATTTGCTGCATTCAAACTTTAAACAAGCAATAAAAGTAATATTTGATCATCCAGGATGACTGGGGTAAATTATCAAAGCATTCTGTGGAATCGTAGCTGCATGAATCCCACAGATTGTCATTGGAGTCTCACAACTAAAACCATGCAAAATGCTTTGGAACGTATATGCTCTGAGGTAGCAGATTTGGCACGAAGACATGTAGGTGTAGGGATCCTTTCAATTTTATATTTATTTTTATGAAAATGTCTAGGCTAGTTCTAATCAGTAAACTTACAACAATCTCAACTTTATGCAAGACAATACCAGGAACACGTCTGTTTCAGTGGAATTACTTGGTTCATTTTGCATCCATCAGTATCTTTATAAAACCTTATGGAAACATAATAGTTCCCACCTTGAACACAGTCCTAGGTGATTAGCAAACTTCGTTAAGAAGTAACATTCAGTGCCCTGGCCTTTAGGGAAGGGGGCATGAGTAAAAGCCAGGTCCCACTGACATCAATGGGAGTTGACCCCAATGGTGTAGGGAGTAAATCTGGTTACAAATTGCCACTTAGTGCCCTTGCCAGACATGCAGTTTTGACTCCGCCCCTCCATCAGGGTCTATCACCTGTGAATTAATTAAGCGATAAAGTAGATCACTTTTCTTCCCTCCTGTGTAGGTGCAATAAAGAAAGAGGCAGCGATGTTTAGGTGCAAACAAGGTAACATGTTATGTGGGACTGATTACAAAAGAGAGAGAAATGGGGGAGATAACTCGACACAGGTATGACAAACATACATCAAAACCAGGGATAGTGACAACAACTATCAAGACAACAGAGGTCTTGAAGCCCTGACCCACTAAATCAAACCTTTGGCTCTGAGACTACAGTGATAAGAAAGCCCCTAAGTACAGTGCCCTTTCTTTCCTGAGCACGTGGTAGTGGCGATGGTGGGGGCACCCAGCACCTTCTACCCTGATTTAGAGCCCCTGGGGAGGAGCTCTAGGGAGTCCCACAATGTCCTGCCCCAGACTGGTGGGTGAAGAGGAGTCACAGGCTGGTGATAGTGCTAGCAGATAGTGTATTGGTAAGGATGGAAATCCCCTTCTTCCTCTACTGTAGGCGCTGCTGGAATTGTCCCTCGATGTCAGATGGTAGAACGGACGGACCTGCACATTGCTGCCAAACAGCCCTGAGGTGGAGGCAACCCAGTCCTTATAAAGCCACAAGGTCAGGAAAAGTTTGAGGAGAATAGAACCCTTGTGACCACGTGGTAGGAAAATCCAGTTTAGGCTAGTCACTGAGCACTCAGTGCCTGAGGAGATCCAACATGGATTCCTAGGTCAAAGGTCATAAACTCCATCTTGGTTGCCCCCAATTACCAATTTAAACACTGTCATAACAGTATATTTTAATGAGGTGGAATAATTAAATCACACACAAACAAAACACCCTGACAGTCAGGACTATGCTCCCAGTCTGTGTTTGCACAGCCCTCAGCAAGGTGCGTTTGAGCCCTGATGTAATATCAATTACACATGAATGTTACACAAAGAGAACATTAAAGATGCATAGTCAAGCCCTCAAAAGTTAGAAAATGCCATATTTAAAGTTGCTGTGCACCCTCGATTCTGCCCCCCTCGTGCCTGGGCATTGTGATACAGTCTTTGATTACGTGATCACATACTATTTTTTCCACAGGACATCCACCTCATTCAGTGAGCAGACCAGGCTTATGCTAGGGGCGAATCAGGGTTGTGCAATAAGGGAGATTGTTATAGGAACATTTGTTGCACAAGCTGTCAGATGTGACTGGAATGAGGCAGAACACACCAGAAAGAACAAGGGTGATCTCCTGATGAAGGCAATTGAATGCTGCCCTGCAGAATTAGATTTTATCCCTTCCTCTTCCACAGAGCCCTTATGTGATGCTGGGCAAGTCACTTAAACCAAACATTTACCAACTGATCACTAATTGTGCCTCATTTTCTGATTCTACCTGAGGCTGTAGGGTCTGATTTGCACAAGTGCTGCGCATTCACACCTACAACTGAAGTCAATAGGATCTGTGCTTTGGACATATAAACTGCTATCTCCCCCTCCAATCATTCTGTTCAAATCTCAGTTTCCCTTCACCTTACATCAAATCATAGGCTCCCTGCCTGGTGTCTCCCTATTCCCAAGTCCTGCTCTGTATCCCATCGGTCTCGCTCCTAAACTTGGTCTCTGGCCCCTCATTCAAACTCCTTCTTCCCTCAGCTCCCTTCCCTGCCCCTTGTTTCAGCCTCTTTGCCCAAAACTCTCCCAGTTCCTTCTTTCCATCCAGCACCTCATCTGATTTCAAGGTTCCCCCTTGGCCAGCTGGCTACCTCTCTTTTCTTCTTGCTTCCAGGCTCCCCTTCAATTCCAGATCCCAACCCCCTCCTCTTGTCCCAGATTCACCACACCTGTTTTCTCAATCTACTTCTTTCCCACCCCTGGTCCAGATTTTGTCCCCATGTATTTGTTGTCCCCAAACTGGTTTCTCCTCCATACTGTCTAGAGGCCAGCCAGGGAGGAGGGCACTAAAGGGGTGAGGAGTGAGCAAAGCCCACTTGTCCAGTGTTCTGAGTAGCCATTTCAGGGAAATTCTGGCTTTTCCCCTGCAGCCCTGGGTTGAAGGGCATATGCCCAGTCTCTGTGAGGAGCTGGTGACTGAGCTGTCTGGTCAGTTATAATGAGCTGTGAAAAGCTCAAGCATGCTCAGTAAGGACAGAATCTTCAGAGCTTTTAGATGTGAAGCTTCAGCAAGTCACTACTGAGGGTGAGAGACTGATAACTTGGCCCCATTTGGGCAGATTTTTCACGAGGACACCAAAAGAGCAGATGGCCAATTCAAAGACCATGTTTCAAATCCCTGCTCCAAAGCAAGTGAGCACTAAAATGGTTCAAAGAAAAGGTTACCAGAAGTTGATGTGGGTTTTTTTCATGGGCAAAACAAAGGAGTTCTCCCTGGCTTCATTCTCAAAACCAGTAGAACTATTCTGGCTGATGTTTTCCTGAAAACTTCATTTTCAGGCAGACACCTGCATCATGGGGAAAAATTCAGTCCAAACATTCAAGTCTGGGAAAGTTAAAAGCAGCTGAAGACAGGGTCTTGCAATGGGAATCGTCAGCAACCTTAATAGTAGGTGGTGCTACCAGTGCTGCCTATAATAGTGATTATCTCACGTTTATATGCCCTCTGCTTTTTCTCATCAACATACTTTTCTTTTCCACTAAAGGGATCTGGAAAGTTACAATCATTTTCTGAATCATTTGCCCATTGTTACCAACCTAATTGTTTTACATGAATGCTAATATTTCCTTCTCACACATCTATATCCATCAGCTAAATCAGCAGTAAAGTTAATTCTGCTGGGATACATTTCTATATCAATTAGCAGGGATTTATGCACCAAAGCCCCATTAGCGTTAATGGAAGTATGCTCTTTAGCATAAACTCGTTGGTTATAGGTCTGGTGGACCTTGTCATAGAAATAAACATGCATCCAACTCACATTGTTGTCATTTGGAAGAAATCTTCAGAGAGCGATGTCCTAGTCTGAGCTGGCTGCTGTTGGAATACCTTCAAGCACAGCATGTGAGTACATTGCCAGGTTACTGGTGAAACGTGAGAGATCAACTTGGAGAGACTGGACCCTTGGAGTCACTGTCAGTGTAAAGTTTGTGGGTATTTTTGCTGAGAACAAAATAGATTTTCTCAGTCTTCCTAATCAATACGCCATGGACAACCCTGGTAATTGCTGATTACCAGAACATCTGCCCATTAACACACACTGGGTAAAATTTCAAGAAGCACCTCCATCACTTTGTACTCTCTAGCACACATTGCCTATTGGAAAGCTGTAAGGGCCCTAAGCTTCAATGTGAAGGGTCTATGCTTTGGTGATGAACGTATAGAGCTCAAGCCCTACTGATGACCTAGGATGGGGATTATTCCATATGCTTTGTTCAATTTCCCATGGGTGTCTGTCCACCAGAGACACAGCTGCTAGTCATGTATCTTCCAGGGGAACCTAAGGCCTAGGGGTCAAATGTGGCCCGAGTTTGCCTGGATTCACACACACACACACCAGCATTAGGGAGCCTGCACTGGCACTCTAGCTCCCTCCCCCACCCCCCAATGCAGGGCTGAAGCACACAAAATCTACTAGGCTGGGCCCCCCGAGGCTCT
Organism: Apalone spinifera; assembly: GCA_030068395.1. Lineage (NCBI taxonomy): Eukaryota > Metazoa > Chordata > Testudines > Trionychidae > Apalone > Apalone spinifera. The sequence continues at coordinate 10,734,293 of CM057845.1, forward strand.
GGTGTGGAAGGGGAATGTGGGAAGTGGCTTTCTCCTTTTTAGTTGGGGGCCACATTAGTGAGGGTTTGGGGGGGGTTAGGTTTTTTTTGTTTGTTTCTCACTTGTGCGCAGCCCCTGACTGATTTTTCTACAGGTCACTGACCCCCTGATCCAAAAAAGGTTCCTTTCCCCTGAAAGCACTGGAAGCATCTCAGATACCATAATGTGTATTACAAGCACTTGAATGAACTTTTACATGCTTTTAAAGGAGCAGACGCGCTGAATTGAGTCACTTTGTTGTCGGGACAGATGGCTATAGCTGGTCTCGTGCTACACTTCTGAACTTTCGTATGATTTCTCTGAGAGGAATGCACATTTATAAATCAGCAGGGGTAGGTAGAACACACACGTTTCATTTACCCTCATCTGGATCGCAAAACCCTAACTTAATAACACCAGACGCATTTCTAATGGTGCTATTTAAAGGCTACATTCTTTTAAAGCAGGCAGTGGGAGAACAGTGACCCTTCCTGGGGGGATGGGGAATGTGCAGGTATATAATAACATGGAAAGGAGGATCCTCTGGAAAACAGAAGAAACCTGAGTCATACAAACTGACCAGTTTCACTGTCTTGAGGCAAAGCCCCCAAATACTAACCTGGAAATTAAACTTGCAAACCAGCCTCAGGGAGGTTTGGTGGTTAATATAGCGCAGCGAGCCTGTGCACACAAACTGAGCTGAGAAGAACTTGACAGCTTGTCTAGTGAGGAATTTGCTGCAACACAGCCTCCTTGATGAGAACCTGACAAGCTAAGCAGCCTTGTAAAATGAGAGTCAGAAGATGTAGCGAATATGCTGGATTTGCCATAATCTTGTTAATCTGGTTCGCAATATGTCTGTGTCTAAAAAGACTGGGAGTGTTTCATCTTAACCAGTTCCTCATTAAATCCAGCTGAATTTGGAACAGATTAGAGTTATTTTTCAGACAGCGAGAAAAAGAAACAGACCCATCTTCTGAGTGCAGACAAAAGAAACAGTCTGAGGACTTTGACGTCCTGCTCCTCATTAGTATCCTCCTCTATGTTGGACGCACATTCAGAGCAGACTGCTATTGTGCTTGTCTTACCAATGGGGACAAATAGCAACAGTGAATATAGGAGCCTGGGAGGAAAAGATGGTTTTGTGGTAAAGGTGCTAGCCTGGAATGGACAAGATGTGCAGTCCTTTCCCAGTTCTGCCACACACGTCCTGTAACACCTTGGGCAGACCATAAAGGCCCAGGTCCTCAAAGATATTTGGTATCTACAGAGTTATGCAGAAGCCGAGCAGTGTTGCCTAAGTCCCCATCAGTTGATATTTGGCAAAGCCACCTAAGCCCTGATACTGCCCCACAGCCAATGCACTATGCTCATGCCAAAGCCCCAAACCTGGGATTCTCAGAAGCATACGCGTGCTCAGAGTACATCTGATACCTACAGCAGCAGCACCACATACAGGTCTCTCTTATGGGTGCTCTGCAGTCCCCGGACTAATCAAAGACAGCTATTAGTGCAGGAAATAGGCTATTAAACTTATTCAGCAGCTTAGGTAGCTCATGTCCTAGCAGCTGAAATCATCTTTCTTTTGCTCGCAATTCATGCCTATCTCCTAACTCTGAAGGCTAAGATCAAGTGTAGTGTCTGTGCTTATCAGTTTAATCTCTGAAAACGGTTCACAGCAAATGATCACATGCACCCTGTCAGCCAGGTGGATCAGGTTTATCCTCTGCACATTTCCTTTCCTGGCCATTTTTCTCAGTGCTCCCGAGCCTCTCCTGGCTTGTTTAGCTGGCTCCCTAGCCAGCTGACTGGCTTCTGGAAATGCTTTCCTTAGCTCTCAGACTCTCCACACAATGTGAGGGCAAGACAGGTGCCTACGTCAAAGCTGCGGCTTCCATGAGGCAGCAGGTTACTCAAGGATTACACGTTGCAAAGCTGAGGGGAGGAAAAGGTATGTGATTTTGAGCAGTAGTTCTCAGCCAGGGGTGCATGTAGCCTGAGAGGATGCATCAACGCAGTGAGGTACCTGGCTGGTTTAAAACAGGCATGACATCCCTAGGCCCAGAGATGTAGGGGGAGAACCATCTCTCCACCTAGGCTCTGCCCTTCCCCCACCTTTGCTCCCTCCCACTCCTTCCCGCAAGCCTCTGCCCCATCGCCACCCCATCCTTTCCTGCCCTTGCTCCACCCACCCTCCCCGCCGCCAAATCTCCTCCCCCGAACGATGTAGCTTGAGGAAATCAGCCGGGGTTGGGCCCATCCCTTGCACTCACCTGCAGCCGTGGGAAGCGGCAAGACCTCCCCCGCAGCCCGCTCTGCTTCCTGCCACTGCTGCTGAGTGTGGAGGTGGACCCAGTTCCTGCTGCTGGCACAAGGTTCCCCCACTAGCTCCCCCAGGTCACTCCAGGCCCTGTAAGGCCCAGGACAGTTACCCCCCCAAACCATCCTACAGATAGGACAGCTCTGACAACAGGCTTCATAAAAGGTACTAGCAAACTAAAAATTTAATGCTGACAATGCCTTGTTTATACTGCTCTATATATTATACACTGAAATGTAAGTGCCATATTTATACTCCAATTGTTTTCGTTTATAATTTCATGGTAACGATGCGAAAGTCAGCATTTTTTCACAGTGTGCTGTGACACGTTTGTATTTTTATATCTGATTTTGCAAGCAAGTAGTTTTTAAGTGAGGCGAATCCTGACGTATGCTAGACAAATCAGAGTCCTGAAAGGAGTACAGTAATCTGGAGCGGTGGAGAGCCACTGCCTTTGAGGTTCTAGGCCTATGCTCCTAGCCCTGGGCTACAATTAAATGAAGGTCAACGTTGCCATGTCAGGCTGGCATTGCTATGGTGTTCAGGGATGTGGAGTTTTCATACTCCTAAGTAAGTCCCTACCCCAAGTCTAGCTGTTGCTACATCAACAAATGCCTGTTGTTGGGGAAGGTAGTGTTCCTAAATTTCCATTGGGATAGGCAGCATCCGTGCTAAGGAATTATGCTGTCATAGCTCAGGCAACATAACCACACCCATGTACTTCCTTAAAGTTGACACAATCTTAAGTGCCCAGCTGTAAAATGGGACTAGGACTACTTCCATACCCCTCAGCTGTGCTGTGAAGCTAAGTACATTCATATTTGTGGGGAAGCTAACAGTAGACAGTCAGGGCGACAGTGCAGACAGACCAAAAAGCAGCAGCTCCGCCTTCCTCTCCCACTCCTCCTTCCCCCCACCACACACACACACAACCAGGTGGCAAGGGTTCTCCCTGGCAGTTCACAGAGATACCATCACATTCCCAAAAATGGCCTCTCTCTCTCTCATACTGTGTCTACCCCCATAGGAGGGTGTAACGTGCAGACTCCGCAAGCTCAGCTAACACGGGTATGAATAGTGGTGGAGCTTGTGCGGCTGTGCTTAGGCAGGTAAAGACATGCCAAGCCTTTAGCACCTGTGCCCCATGTGGCTCTCTGCACACTCGTGGTACCCGTTTTCAGCAGTGTCCTATCCCGCTGCCTCCTTACACTCTCCTCCCTGCTCCCTTCCATCTTTACCCAGGCTCCTTCCTAGAGGCAGAACCAACCCCACCATTCTTTGGTCCCTTTTCCAAGATCCTCCCTACAAGCTCTAAGGATTCTTGCAGCTATTTCCACTTGCAGCATGGTGATGTCAGGACTTAGGTAGCTGTTCACTTGCCCACTGGCAGAAATTTAGGCACCTAGAGGAATTCACCAATAGAAATTTATGCACCTACAGCGCTAGCCAGCTGCTGAGCAGTAATCTTGCAGGTAAATCCATGTAGTTTTGGTATGAGAAACCTAAATGCACACTCTTTTCTGCAGGGAGAGGGGTTTTAAACAGATGTCTACAAATTGAATATGCAAATCTGGGAGGTCAAAATTTGGACCTAGCAGCCATCAGAGTCGCTGTAACTGTGCATCCACATTTTGGGCTTTGTAAAGGCAGCATCCAAATATCCTAACAGGAGCAGCCTCTCCCTAAACCTCCCTTCCCCCATCTAATCTATTTTATTAAAATAAAAAAAAACTGTAACCCTGCTAAAAGAAGAGCCACAATGCTGCACACACTTCAGCCCCAGGGAGAGGTTGAGGGAACAAACTGTGACAGATGCCTGGTCATGTTATTTACTGATGTACTTGGCAGGTGCTCAGATACAGTGATGGGTGCTGTATATGAACCTATAAAGAATAGACATTCAATTATAGTTTATTCTTGGGCCCTATTCTGTAGTCTACAATATTGGAAACCAACCTGGGAGATTAGATTCCCTCTGTACCATCCTAAATAATTAAACTAGGTGCAGTGGGAAAGAATTAATAAAGTTGAGGCTAAAGAACAGGACAATATTTCCCAATAATGAAATGTGTTTGCTGATGATATTGCCTTTAAGAGGAAGGGTTAGAAGTCCCAAACCTTAGGACTTTTGACAAATGAACTGTAGAGAAGAAATCCTGCAGGGACAGGGAGAGAGAACTTAAGAGGGCTGTTCCATCTCTAATTTCTAAACCCAATTCTGGGACGCAATGTGTGACCAAGCTCCAAAATGAGGAACACAGATTTATTCAAGCAGGAAACTCAAAATGCTGTGGGATTCGTTCTTTCAGTATGAACAACTTTGTCTATAACCTCTGTTTCATGAGTCTTTGCTTCTGGTGTAATTAATTTTCAACAACAAAAGTTGAGAAGTCATCAAATTAGCACAGCAGGTACATAACTTTGGGACTGAAATGAGTGACAGCCCTTGAAATGAGGTTATTGGAGAAGAATGCATCTATGACGCCTAATATTACACTCAGAAATATCAGAGGGGTTCTTCTTTCCCTTGCTGCGCTGTCTCCTTTCATTACTGAATGTCCAATCACAGACCCATCTTCCATGCTAGTGAATCCTTTTATCTCAGTTTTCTTATCATCTGACCATTTCTGGCTCATGATAAGAATGGTGCCATGGTTCCTAGGATACATCCAGGCAGCAAAAAGAGACCCAAAGCAGCCAGTCTTAAGAGCCAGAGACTTAAGAACATAAGAATGGCCATACAGGGTCAGACCAAAGGGTCCATCTAGCCCAGTAGCCTGTCTGCCGACAGTGGCCAGCACCAGGTGCCCCAGATGGGGCGGACCAAAGACAATGATCAAGCAATTTGTCTCCTGACATCCTTCTCCAGCCTCTGACAAACAGAGGCCAGGGACACCATTTCTATTCCCTGGCTAATAGCCTTTTATGGACCTAACTCCATGAAACTATCTAGCTTCTCTTTAAACTCTGTTATAGTCCTAGCCTTCACAGCCTCCTCTGGCAAGGAGTTCCACAGGTTGACTACGCGCTGTGTGATGAAGAACTTTCTTTTATTATTTTAAACCTGCTACCCATTAACTTCATTTGGTGTCCTCTAGTTCTTCTATTTAGGGAACTAATACATAACTTTTCTTTATTCACCCTCTTCATACCACTCATGACTTTATATACCTCTATCATATCCCCCCACTTGGGTTTGTGCTACTGAGTAAAAATAGCAGTGTAGACATTTGGGCTTAGGCTGTACCCAGGGAACGCCCCCGCGATGGGCTCATGGACATGGCTATGGGGCTGGAAAACAGCAGTGTAGATGTCTGAGGTCAGACTGGAGCCCAGGCTCTGGAGACCTAAGTCAGTTGAAATGGCTGTGTGGAGCTGCTGAAGGTCTTGTTTTGCAGTGTAGACATAACCTTCAATTAGCATAGATCCATAAGCTTAGAAGGGACCACAAAGTCTAACCCCTTGCTGTGAGACAGGGTTTGTTGTATCTAATCACTGTCACAGGCCCAATCCCTGTGACTATGTCACTCTGAGTGCTGACAGACATTCAGTATCTACTAGTGCTGTATTTCTTAAACTGTATTCCGCAGCACACTGGTGTGCCACGGAGAACAACAGAATTAAAAATGGCCAACCTTAAAGGAGCAGGCGACCTTTTTTTTCTCAATAATTTTCCCCCGACTCTTTTTTTTCTCAATAACTCCCTCTCCTCTCCCCCAACCTTGGTGTTCCTCATTACAAAAAAAATATTGTTTGGTATTCCTCAGTCTTAAAAAGTTTAAGAAATATTGCACTAGTGATACAGGGCAATGTTCCACAGTCAGTACCAAGGGTATAAGGCTATAGGCTGCTTTGATAAATCTGGCCAGACACAAGGAGACTGTTCCAATGAAAATAACATGGGAGGAACTCAGACAATATGGGAAGTGTGGCACATCACCAGTACTGAGGACAACTTGGTGGTCCAGCTACTGCGGAAACGAAGGAAGTTGTGGGTATTACCCTTTTAGAAGCAGAGTGCTTAGACGCCTTCCCTACAGTGTCCTGCTTCTGCAGTACAAAGGACAACCTTGATACCAACGCATGTTCGGTGTCATCAATCTTGGGCCTTGTCCATACTTACCTGGAGTTCACATATCTTAATTTGACTTTCGGTGCCATCTCCACGGCTTATTTGAATCAAGGAGTACTAGCATCAATGGGCGCACCCTGCTAAATCAATGGGAGACCTGCTGACTCAAACTCCGAATGATCAATCACCGCAGCATCAATCTTCCCAGAAGTGAAGAAGTGGCCTTAGAGGAGCTCAGAGCCCCAGCCAGAAGATCACTAGTAACAGAGCCTGGAGTCTTAGCAATATCTAGAGCAGACTATTCGGTCTCCAAGTCAGTCTGACTTTGTGGAGCCTGACTCTTTCTCCAAGTGGATTCTAGGAAGTGAATGAGACTACATTATATAGGTCTTCCCTGAGTCTTCCACCATCCTCTTGGTTTGAATTCACTGGTCTACAATTATGGGAGTTATTTAAGGGTTTACCTCACAATCGAGCAGGTCACATTCATTGAACCAAAACATCTTCTTATCAAATGGAATTGTCCATTTTTCCTTTTGTAAATTTCCTATCCTACACAGAAATGATACATGCAGTTGCTGCTCATTGTTGGAGCTCAATGAGTAACACATTGCGGCTATAAACATACAAGTACCACAAACAACAGCAAAGCTAGGATGAAGGCCTTAAGTTAAAAGAGAAATTCATTTAACTATGTACAATTAATGCTACTGTAATGGAGGATGGGGTGTTGTGCCAGTATTCTGTATCACAGTTACACTCCCCTTCTTCATGCACCTCAGTTCAACTTTTTAATGACACACAGGCCAGGGTGCTGCCTTTCAAAACTTTTCAAGATTGCATACTTAAATGTCAGGGCTACTGTATGAAAAACCCTGATAAATAGGTGTTAATTGCTTCAAAACCATGTCAAAGAGAAAGAGTATCATTGTCTTTCTTAGAAAAAAACAAGCATGTAATACACACAGATAGCACTGTAAATATTATGGAGCACAGTAAACAGTTTTTGGGCTACTCTGACTAATTAAAACAAAGATATTAAAACAGAGTGCTGTGTGGTGCCCCAGGATTGGCAGGCACCAGGTAGCCTGCCTTAGTGCTACTACCCCATAAGCCCAAGGCTAAACCCTCTGCCCCAGATCCCAGCCCTGAACTCCCCCCACAAACCAGAGCCGCCTCCTGCACCTGTACACTTCATCCCTGGTTCCATTCCAAAGCCCACACCTCCCAGTCTAGAATCCCTACCTCCTCATACACCCCAACCCCCAGGCCTGAGCACCTCCCCAAATCTGGACCCCCACACCCTCTTGTATCCCAAGCCCCTCATCCTTGCCACCCTAGAAACTGCACCTCCCACTCCAGAGTCCTCCCCACTGAGTCCCAACTCCCTGCCTCAACCCACAGCCCCCTCCTGTATTCCAAATGCCTTGGTCACATACACACCAAGCCTAGAGCCCCCTCCCCCAGCCTACCCCTTCATTCCCAGCCCCGCTCCAGAGCCCCCTCCCCCAGCCTACCCCTTCATTCCCAGCCCCACTCCAGAGCACACTCCCCCAGCTAGAGCTCTCACCCTCTCCCAAATCCTTGCCCCAGCCCAATGAAAATAAGGGTGGAGGAGAGTGAGCCACCGAAGGTGAGGAAATGTAGTGGGGGTGTAGCTTTGGGGGGAGGCCATTGGAAGGGGATGGGGCTAGGGTGTTTGATTTTAAATAACCATGCATTAAATTTAGTGGTTTTGGTAGTAATACAAGGATGGGCCAGGGTTGCCAACTTCCTATTAGCAGAAAAATCAGTGTAATCAAACAAAAAGCTCTTCTGATCCCAAACAACAAGCCACATATCCATGTAAATATATCTCAGATCTTACCCAAAAATCATGTTGTTGCCAATCCTTTAGTCGCAGTAAAAGAAGCCATTACCTATGCCTCATACAAACATTCACAGGAAAGTCCATTCAGTATATGTGGCCATCTTCCATTACAAATTAAATGTTCTTTTGTTGGACTTCTTAACTTGAATGGTCCCTTCAAGAAGTGTTGGCTAAATACCGTACTCGGGAACAAATATTTTTCGAGCCAATAGTCATAACTTCAAAAACAAAAATGGTATATTGCCTACCAATAGTATAACTATATTCAGCCAATCAGACCTTTTCTATTGACATCTTACTTAGTAAAAGATTCATTGCGGACAACAGTGGTAGCAACAATGATTTACATAGTCATATTTTAATTAGATAATGTCACACGGCCATTATTTCACTGTGTTCTGGATTTACTGAGCCCTTTTAGGTTCGTTGGCGGAACGGTGATCAAAGCCCTGAGGTAAGTGAGGAAGTTGGACACTGAGAAGAATCACAAGGAGGAATGAGCAACAAAGAAGGACCCCTGATTCGGATGGAGAAGGTAGGGGATCAACTGGTTATCTAAGGTGTTTGTACACCAATGCAAGAAGCCTGGGAAACAAACAGGAAGAATTAGAAGCCCTGGCCCTAATGAAGAACTATGATTTGATTGGAATAACAGAGACCTGTTGGGATGACTCGCATGACTGGAGCACTGTCATGGAAGGGTATAAACTGTTCAGGAAGAACAGGCAGGGGAGAAAAGGAGGAGCAGTTGCATTGTATGTAAGAGAGCAGTATGATTGCTCAGAGCTCCAGTATTTAGAGAGAGAAAAGACTGTTGAGAGTCTATTGGTTAAGTTTAGAGGAGGAAGCAACGAGGGTGATGTTGTGGTTGGTGTCTCCTATAGACCGCCGGATCTTGGTACAAGTGCTAAAGGAACCAACCAAGAGCTATGCACAGCATGAGCTGCTGCTCACAAACAGGGAGGAACTAGTAGGGGAAGTAGAGGTAGGTGACAACCTGGGAAGCAGTGCTCATGAGATGGTAGATTTCAGGATCCTGACCAAAGGAAGAAACGAGAGTAGCATAATATACACCCTGGACTTCAGAAAAGCAGACTTTGACTCCCACAGAGAACTGATGGGCAGGATTCCCTGGGATGCTTACATGAAGGGGAAAGGAGTCCAGGAGAGCTGGCAGTATTTTGAAGAAACCTTATTAAAGGCACATGAAGAAACCATCCCGATGCACAGCAAGAAAAGCAAATACGGTAGGCAACCAGATTGGCTTACCGGGGACATCCTTGGTGAGCTTAAACACAAAAAGGAAGCTTACCAGGAGTGGAAACTTGGACTGATGACTAGAGAGGAGTATAAATATATTGCTCGAGAATGAAGGGGAGTTATCAGGAAGGCGAAAGAGCAATTGGAATTTCAGCTGGCAAGGGATGTGAAGGATAACAAGAAAGGCATGTTAACAATAAGAGGGTGATCAGATAGGGTGTGGGGCCCTTACTGTTTGAGGGAGGTAACCTACTGACAGATGATGTGGGAAAAGCTGAAGTACTTAATGCTTTCTTTGCCTCTGTCT
>CM057845.1:10748502-10759313 GCA_030068395.1 Apalone spinifera
TTTCTAAACTGAAAAGTCCCAGGCGCTTTAACCTCTCCTCATATGGGACCCGTTTCAAACCCTTAATCATTTTAGTAGCAGCAGACCCCACCATGAATGGTTTAACAGCAAAGCTGGGAAACGTATTCTACTTGGTCGCGGACAATGACACTGAGTCTTCGTTAGCCCTATGGCAACTGTTAATCATTCATTTGTAGTAACGTGATAAATCCATGCCCTAAACTAGAAAGCATGTTATAAATCACTGGTTCCCTTGGAGCAGCTCTGTGTATCACTGAATCACCTAGAGACACATGTAAGTAGAACAGGATACATTGATGTGTCAGCCGGCACCTATTACTCAGGGGGCACGTGAAGAAAGGCCTACCCTCCAAACATTTCAGAGTCCAGCTTGTCTCAACTATTTTTTTCCCTTAGTAAGTACAAATGTTTGTAGTGAAATTCAGTAAATGGTGGCAGGTTCATAGTCCCGGGGGGTGTCATTTATTTAAGTAAAGCGCTGGAATGAAAGCAAAAGGAGTCTTCCAACAGGTGTCCCTAAATTGTCTCTGTGATGGCCTCGATACAGACAAACCACCATCAAGAGCGGAGGGAGCAATACAGTTTGATGTTGGGGGTTGGCTTGCCAAGAATCCGGTAAATGGTCAAGGCCGTTCTTTGCCATTCTTTTCCATAATATTAATGGAGGTGGTGCGGGGGTCTGGGATGGTGGTTGGGTGCAGAAAGGAGCTTGGGGTAGAGGACTGAGGTGCAGGAAGAGATGTAGTGTGGGAGCGGTTTTGGGTGCAGGAATGGATTCTGACCTGGGTGAAGGTATAGGAAGGACTTGTGACCAGTGGCTATCAGGGAATTGGGGTGCAGGTGGCCGGGGGGGGGGGAAGAGGGTGTGTGTGCCAGGTGTAGGCTCTGGCTGGAAGGTGCTTACCCTAGGCAGCCCCAGGCCAGCAAGACCCTGGGGCAGGCTCCCTGTTAGCCGCAGCTCCACAGGCCGCTCAAAGCAGCCAGCTGATGGGGCCAGCATGTGCCTCTCTGGGGCAGCATATGCCATGGCGGGAGGATGAACTCTATGAGCTGCCTGGACCTGCAAACACAGCCCTGACGCTCCCATTAGTCGGTTTCCTGAATTTTTTTTCCTTGTGAACCCTGGCGTAGTCTTGGCCTTCACACCATCCTTTAGCAATGAATTAAATAAGCTGGTTCTGCGTTGTGTGAAGAACTACTTCCTACAACTTTCAGTGGGTTGTGATGTGCCCATTGTGTATAGGAATTGGCCTGCAAGCGCTATTGTACACAGTCCACTGATCAGCTTTGGTCAATGCCAAGCAGAAATGGTGTTAAACTGGTGATTTATCCTTAAAAGGCTCCATATCCCAGTGCCAACCAGTGACCTAAACCATCCACTCCACCCGCTCATAACTTTTTTACTACTAGTAGCACCACCTACCCACCTAACCTCTTACGACTCAGCACCATGGAGTCTAGAATCCTCCTAGTTCACTATCCTGTACAGGTCAGAAAGGAGACCCAGGTGATGCACTAGATTTACCCATCCGCTAGGGACTGCTCCGCCCTTGACATTCACAACAGATAGCCATGTAGCTATCAAAAGCTAGAGAAAAGTATTGGGCGGGGACTGGTTTTGGAACACTGCCATGCACTGAGTGCCTGTTAAAGTCAATATACTCTCTGCAGAATTGCACCTAGCATTTTTAACTTATATTGTTACAGTTCTCTGCTTCCTTTGTATTGAAACCAAAACAGGCAGTGGAAAGAGTGGGCTGTTTCCAATTAGGAATGGATTTAGGGTTGTAGTAAGTTGAGAGCTGGTAATATGGAGTCAGTAGGCCTGAATAAAGGCCAGTAACATAAAAACAGCAACAGGCCTGGAATCTAGTGAGCAAGACTTTGGTTCAGTAGCACGGCACCCAGAAAAGAGGCCCTATTGATAATTGTATGATTGTGTAAGTTAGGTCAAGCATAGAAGAATTTAGGGAGGAACCAGGTACAAGGATTAAGTACAGGTTATAAGCCAGAGGGGAGTAGCAGAACACTTCAATAAGAAATGTCTTGGTACCAACCGCCTCCTCATAAATAATGTACATACTGACCTAGGTTCAGGACCATGTTGAAGTTGGCAACATGAAGAATAGAAAGTAGACCACCTTTCTGCAAGGTGAGGGTTGGTAACTAGGTAACAGAGGGTGCCAACCTGGTACGCCAGAAGTGATGTAATTTGTCTTCAGACAGTGACCAGTATGAGATGCTTCAGAGAGAGTGAACAGAGGGAGTCTGTCAAGTGATCCATTTCCCATCATTCAGTCCCAGCTTCTAATAGTAAGATGCTTAGAGAGCCTCTCCCCAAAAGCATGGGGTTGCATCCCTTGCTATCTTGGCTCATAGCCATACTTAGACCTATCCTCCATGAACTTATCCAATTTTTTTTAACCCAGTTATACCTTCACAATATATCCAGGCAACAAGAGCCACAGGTTGACTGTGTATTGTGTAAGTATTTCCTCATTTATTTAAACTGTGGCTTATTAATTTCACTCAGAGACCCCACTTCACATGTGAGGAGAGCAGCTAAATAACACTTCCCTATTTGCCATTATTTATTCATTTTGAATATGTTATTAGTACTGTGTTCAACTGTACAAAAAAAATACCAAAAATGTGTACAAAAGTCATAGCCTATGGTTCTTAGAGATGCTACATTTGCAATGAAATCAATAGGAATAAGAGCACCAGGGTTGGGGATTAGGAAGGAAATCCTCTCATGATATGTTGACCCAGCTCCAGCCTCTTCCTAAAGTGAGTCTCTTACTATGTATTTTAGAAATGTGCATCTGCCTGGCTGAGTCTGTTTGTTCACTAGTACCACCAAATGTGATCTGCAGCTTCCTCTTATCATAACTTACAGTAAGTTCAGGATTTGGTTGTGCCAGGACAATGGGATATGCCTGGAATTCAATTGTTTCTCATAAAATGGAAAGGGAGGGGTCTGACAGAAGGGACAGTTATGCTGCAAAATGAACACGGGGGAGGCAGCAAGAGGCCAGAGATGGGGCCTGGGACTGCTATCACCCCATTGGGCCAGCAAGTGGCAGAGGTGTAAAAAGGGACAGCTATCTACTATGTATTTCAGAGCGTTTGTCTGCTTGTGTATCTTCTTTGTCTATGTTAAGGATACTAACTATTGGTTAATTGACTAGTCGAGTAGTCAATGGAATTTCCATCGACTACTCGACTAGTCCATACGCACTTCCACATTCCTCCTTTGAAATGTACAAGAGCCCCTGCTGAGGCTCTTGTACATTTCAAAGGAGGAATGCCGAACCCCGCATACAGCCTGGGGCCAGTAAGAAGTCCCGCTGACTCTGGGCTGCATGTGGGTGCCAGCTTTGAAATGTACAAGAGTCCCTAGCAGGGGCCAAATGCCGCATGGAGCCAGGATCAGCTGGGGACTCCTCAGCTGATCCCAGGTTCCACGCAGCATTTCCCCAGAACCAGGTGACCCTGGGCTCCACAGCGCCACTTTGAAATGATGCCTTGGCATTTTCAAAGGGGCTCAGCTGTGAGGGGCTGCCCCTTTGAAATGCAGAGGCAGAGTTTAAAGGGCAGCACAGCACAGCTGAGCTTCTGGGATCAGTTGTATGGCGCTGCCCTTTGAACACCGCCTCCACGTTTCAAAGGGGCAGCCCCACACCAGGCTCAGTTGTGCAGCGCTGCCCCTTTGAAGTAGACCCTTTCCCCCACCCTTTGCTGCCTCTATCTAATAGAGGCAGCAAGAGGGGAGGGAGGCTCGACAGTTGACTGAACTATCCGATAAGCTATTGCTTATCGGATAGTCGACTAGTTCTTAACATCCTTAGTCTATGTGTCTGTCTGTCTGTCCCCCAGCCAGGAGATATGCACCCCTCCTCTGGCTGTGTCTGCTGAAACTGCAATGGCCATGGCCAGGCATTCACCTGGCCCAAGTTTCTGTGGTGAGAAGGGGCTGGGGTTGTCCTTTCTCCCGCGGGCAGCCTGCATGCTTCACCCTTCATCCTCAGCCCCACAACAATTATTTAAATGAAGAAAAACAAAACGTATTTGAATAAAGGCTCCAAGCAATACTGGGTAAATTTTCTAGCATTACATATTTACAAATTCCCAGTTTCTTTCTTAAGGAGGTTAATCGCAAACCGGAGATAAAAATTTCCAAGGGAAAAGATTGTGTGGAAAGTGTGTACAAGAAGTAGTTGTGTGCTATGCTGGACATAAGATTGGCTAAGGAGTTCCAGGACACCAAGCATGGTTGAGATAGAATAGACTGTTCTTACTGTATCTTGATTCTTACATTGTGTTCATCACCATAACATTGGAGTACTTGCATGCATTAATGTGACTAACATCCAGCACGTTTGTTCTCTCAGCCTCGCCCCGGAGAGAGATGTGTGTGTCAAGTGCAGTACTCTCTCCTATTTTGTGTTTTCTCACACACACACACACACACACACTTTCCTGCTCTATAAGTTTATGATATAAAAGGAAAGGTAAAAGAAATGCACCTTGCACTTAAAATCTTTACATATGCAAAAATCTCAGCTCCTTTCATTCTAAGAACTGGAAGGAAGGTAGTAACATTTTTAAAATTCAAAAGTATTCTCCCCTTCTGAAACCTGGAGTAGTTGATAAAAGCAGGATGAGCAATGGCTATGAAAAAAACAGAAAGCAGTGATCAGTCCTAAAGCAAAATATTAAATATGTTTATTATAGTGAAAAAATAATAATGAAAGACAGAGTGTACATGCTGTAAACACCTTTAATGCAATTCTAATGTTATTGTTGCTTCAAGAGTCAGATTGTTATGGCAACAAAACAGGGAGAGAAAGGCTACCAGATCGCAGCATTAATTTAATATCGCAGCTTCATTTGTTCCACATTTGTGTTTCAACCCATGCATAATAAGCAATTCCAGTTAAAGGAAAAATAATACTGAAGCCCTAATAATGGTATAATGTAGTATCCACTCAATCCTTGAGTCTTGTTTTTTTAAAAACGTTACGAGTCTATTCCAGTGCCAGCAGAAACACAATTTACATCATAATCAATAACACTTGAAAAGCAGGAAGGCCGATTTTTCATAAAAACAGTCCTTCTGCACACTGAAAAATGTTAACATAACTACAGCTGAGGTGGCCAAATGTCCTAGAGGAAAGTCCTTCACATTCCATTGAAGGAGACTGAGCTTCAACATTAGCTCCCAGTCTCTTGCCTGGGTTGGCAAACAGTGGATGCACCACACATAAGCTCTCTTCATGAGGAAAAAATTGCCCAACAGCAAGTGACACAATCCCCTTATGGAAAAAATTGAATTGAAGAAATGAAAGATATGACCTCTACAAAGCTGAGGAATCGGATATCTGTGGCTTACTCGGGATATAATTCCAGAGGCTCTGATGTGTGAGGGGGTTTTTTTTAGTCTGAAAAGTGACTTAGTAAAAATAGCATCTTGAGAGTTTATGAACATAGAATCTCAGTGGATTATTGGGGGGTAATTTGCTCATTTTACTAAACAACACTTGTTTCTTTTCCCCAACATTAGCTCTCAGGGTTTGTGGTGTCCTCTTATGTCCTCTGGTAGTTGGCACCCAAACCAGGTTCTTTCTGGCTTATCCCAAAGATTGTTGCTTGAGGTGGCACAAGCTTAACTGAGAGCAAAGTTTGAAGCCACAGGGTTGCATGGTGGACCCTAAAATTAGTTATCAATTCTGTGGATGACACACAAACAAGCAAAGAATCCAATTTATTTTCCTTCAAAATGTGTTGATTTAGTAAGGCCAAAAGTAGTAGAAACATATTCTTTAAAAGTCAGAATACACACAAGGCACGTCTCCTGAGTGACAGGGTGGAATTTATTTAGACCCCTTTTCAGAGTAGAGCCATGCTTTCACTTGATCCATCAAGAAGCAAGACTATGGGGAAGCCTGTACCAGAGTAAATTGAGGATCAGGAAAAATTAATGCAGTGTTAATACTGTGCACTGAATTAAAACAGCGAAGACTGATTTGTGCAACTGGCTAATAAATCAGAAAACCAAAAATCTTGGTGATGAGTGCATTGTGGTTTCTCACAGAGAGTGACCTTATGCAAATAAAGGAACAGCTATATGGTATACATAATAATTAGGTTTTGTGTTTCATAGTTTGGGACGTAGGCAAAAACCACATTTTGGTTAAGCAGGTCCAACTGCACAAGGATTAGAATGTGACTGATCGATCTCTCGCGATTGTTAGTGACAAATGGTCTTGAAGCTAACTGCTTTGTACGGGGGGTTATTAGCATCCAAGTAAAAGAAAAGAGTTTATTTATAAATTACTCAGGTTTACACTGGCACCTGTATTTCCAAACCACAAGCAAGAAAATTCATCTGAACCAATTTCTAGCGAGTAGTCACAGTGCCAGTTACTCAGGAATGTATGCACGTTTTCTAATCTCTTACTTCATTCAAAACTTTAAAAACAATGAGTAGTCCTGTGACACCTTAGCGACTAACAAAAATAAAGGATTACGAGCTTCTGTGGGTAAAACCCACTTCATCAGATGAGTTGAAATGGAAATAATAGAATCCAAGACATAGATACCAGCAAAAGCAGTTACTTGTCAAATGTAGGGCCTAGGGATGTTACATTTAGATTAACTGGCTAATCAAATAGTCAATGCAATTTGCCCCAGGACTGTTGCTACACTTCAAAGGTAAAAGTGCTGCAGGAAGCATGGGGCCAGCAGGGGACTCAAGCAGTCCCCCACTGGCCCCAGGCTGCACGTGATGTTTCAAAGCGGCAGACCCTGGGCTCCATGCGGCACTGCCGCTTTGAAGCACCCCCTCTTCCTGATAGAAGCAGCATGTGGGGGGGGAGGGGAAGCAACTAGATAACTAGTGTGCATTTGCTTATTGGATAGTCAACTAGTCGTTCTCATCGCTAGTAGGGCCTGTGTTAATGAAGCTAATTAAGTGGGCTAGATGTGTCCCATTCATAGCTTTTGATGTGAAAATGCAAATGTCAAAGGCAGGGGAAATTGGCTTTGAGTGTGTTAATCTTTATTCAAGCCCAGGTTGACAGTGTCAAATTTGTAAACGAATTCCAGCTCAGCAGTCTCTCTCTCTGTAATTGAATAGTAAAATTCCTTTGTAGAAGAATGGCTGCTTTTAAATCCATGATTGAATGTCCAAGTAGGTTAAAACGTTCCCTTACAATATTCATCCTAAACTGTTCACGGATGATGATGTTGCTAAAAGGAGAGCCAGTTGCTTTAACCACCCTTGTGATTCAAAATTAGAAAAGTTCAAGACAGACCAACCCATGAAGGTGAGCTAACAAAGGTGTACCCCCCCGCTGCCTCCAGGAAGCTGTTTCTTGCAGCCTACATTTACCTAATACAGAAGGCGAGTTCCGGCATGTAGCCCCAAATGACTGAGCTCAAAGCACTCTGTATGGGATTCAAGTTGAACCCACCAGTACATTAATATGTTTTTCTGTACCTTTCCTTATCTCTTGTTTTCGATAACACATTCCAACTGCTAGAGGCTGTGAAGGCATCTCCCAAGCTTGTACCAGGGCAAAGCATTCATATATCTTGTTTCTGACAAGTTTCATATCTGCTGATGCCAAATGCTGAATTGTGCAAGGGACTGTTGGATGTATACCATGACGACTTTGAAAAGAAGTGAACTCCGTTGTAGGAAAGACAAATAGAACCGTGTTAATTTGACTGCCCACAGCCTAGGTATTATCCCACATTCATGTGCTGGGTGCTATGCAAACATGCCAATCGCAGATATGTGTTTGCTAACAATAGTAGCATAAAATAGCATTATTCTACATAAACGGCAAGTAGCATTGTTACGCAGTACATGCCTGTGGAATTCTAATAGATCAAAGCTACTGGCATTTCTTTTACCAGCATTGAACTGAAAATCACACAAAGCAGAGGAAAAACCTTAATGAAAGCCAGAAACCAGAGTTCAATCAGTCAGTCTATAATACTTTGGCTTTCTCTACACTTAATAGCTTATAGTGCTTGTGCCCTGGCACAAGCACTGGGCGAGTAAACCACCTCTGCAAGGGGAGTATCTAATAGTATCTAGCCTGCTTCACAGAGCTGCAACTTGCTGCACTCAGGGAGTGTTTTTGAGCCAGAAAGTTACAGTGCAGTAAAGTGCCAGTATAAACGTGGCCTTAGACCAAGATTCCTCAGACATGCCCTGGGATTTTGAGTGTCTGTCCTGAGACAAATCAAAAGGGGACCGATTTTCTGAGGGTGACGGGTTAGTTCTTTGAAAAACCAAGCCCTTTTAAAGGTATTGCGAGCTAGACAACCAAAATCTCCAATGACTTTTGAAAATCTTGGCCTTACACTCTAGCAGGGATAAACCAAACATCGTCTTTCAAGTTTCACAGTGTAGTTAGCAGTGGCTTCTGTGTTTAATAGAGCAAGCCCAGTATTGGAAGAATTGGTTTACATGGGTCAGAAGTTCATGCCTGGAAGCTGAAGTTCGAGAAATAAAAACTCAAACTGAAAATAAGGGTCAAAGTATGGGCAGCGTAGGCAGGGGTTTGTGGGTACAATTGTACCCAAGAAATCAGTACTCTATCCACACATCATGGTGGCATCACCCCACCCTCGTGTCCACGGTGCTTGGAGACTAGGACACATGGTGGAATCATGCCAATAGAGCATGGGCAAGGTGGGTGTGGACCAGCTCCGCACTTCCAGAAGGGGAGGGGCCTAGAGTGGAAGGGGCATGGCCAGGGGCAGCCAGTGCTCAAACCGTGGTGCATCTCACCAGCCCTTCCTGGATCATTTCAAGGATTATTTCAAGATGTCTGCATCCACATATTGAAGATGAAGACAGTGATAAGCTCTCCAAATTGTCTGTGTTTCTCCTCCTCATCACTACATCCCAGGCACCCTGCTCTATGATATAAGGAATCATTTGAAATAATGTTTGAATTATAATGAATCACCCACAGTACCATTCCCCTTCGTTCTATTATTGACCAGCTTCCCTGAGGGTTCCAGAACTGCTCAGGAGAATACTTCTCAAAGAAAAAAAAAAAAACTCTGGATGGGGAAGTTATTAGCATGCTAGTCAAATTCAGATTTTTTTTTCCAAACCTAACAATAACACTTGTAAAAAATCTGATTCACAATTGCCCAGCCAGCGAGCCAACTAGGTTTTTGTTGTCAGCCCTCAGTAGTGTTGCTACAGTGCGATTGTATGGGACGACCAAAGACGGTGAGCATAGAACACAGAGGACGGTGGCAATCTGTCAGTTTCGACCAGAGCACAGCCTTTGACATCTTTAATGGTAAGAGAGTTGAAAACATCTGCAGAATCTCTCAGAGGACACTAAAGTCATCTGAGAGAAAGAGGGGAGGGGGAGGAAAAAGAGAGAAAGTCTGTGATTTGTCCATCCCCCGCATTCACACCACACACACAGAGCAGAAGATCCACCATCTTCTTCAATAAAAATGCTTCTGATGCTGTCTCTCTCTTTTGGCTACACTATCCCAGATGGGATGAATGTATCAACATCTGTAGTGCTTCTAGTTCTGAAGTTGATCCCTACAGTGGGTTTGAATTTTTTAATAATAGAGAGATTAGTTTGCTCTTCTAGGATGCTCATCTTCCAAAGTTTTCTGAGCAATTCGCATATATTAAGGCAAGTTTTAGTGAAAAGAGACATATACAAGTACTGCCGTTTTCTATATTAGGACTGAAAACTGAACTCTCTGAGGGTGTGTCTACTATAGGATAAGGACAAATTAAGATACACAGCTTCAGCTACATTAATTGCACAGCTGAAGTCGAGGTACCTTACCTCGATGTTTGGGGCTGCGCACACTGCAGGAAGTCGAAGGGAGAACACTCTCCCTTCGACTTTCCTTACTCATCGTGGAAGCAGGACTACCGGTGTCGACCGGAGTGCCCCTCTCAGTTCAAATTAGCGTGTCTTCACAAGAGCCACTAATTCGAACCCTGGAAGATCGACAGTGGCAGTTTTGATCTTCTCTGTAGTGTAGACATACCCTGAGCTACTGCTGTGGGATAACTGCAGATGCATATTGACTTTAATGGCTCGAGGCTCTCCCGTGCAGCCACTAAAATTCAGCACGCTCAAAGGTTGGGCTATAACTTCCATTCAGTTATTCATAGCCACAGCAAACAGCAGTTTAGAACATGAAATGAAGATGATCACCCAGAGGACCTATAGGGAGGCAGAAAGTTACCACCATTGGACCAGGACAGTCAACAACTCTTATTTTTTTAAATCAAAATCATCACACTGAGAGTTCTGTTTTGCAATGATCACAAGCAGTCAGGACCTTTGTTTTCCATTTCAATTGAGAACTGGCAGGACAGGGCCCCATACAGGGCTGGTCTTACCATGAGGCAAGCTGAGGCAGCCTCCTCAATTGCCAGACTGTGGAAGCGTGCCACTAGTTCACGCTTTTTTAAGAAGGCATTTTAACTTGTTAGTTCTCCTTTATTGGAGTAGGTAGCAGAGCAGTACCATGAGAGGAGTAGAACAGGAAGAAGGCAGAATTGAGACCTTTCAAAGATTTGGCCCAAGCGAGGGGTTATGGGGGCATCATTTGAGCTCCCTGCCTCAGGTGCCAAAATGTTGTGGGCTGGCCCTGGTCCCATAACATGGTGGAGCACTAATTCAAGCTTTATGCTCATATTATAGTACTGCCTAGATGCCCCCCACAGGAGCTGTTAACAGGGAGTTTGGAGAGGGAGTTCTCCAGATAAAGGAGGA
>CM057845.1:10789576-10802711 GCA_030068395.1 Apalone spinifera
AGTCGGAAAAAAGTGGCAGCCATGTTTATGCAAATGAAGCAGGGGAGATTTAAATCCCCGCTTCGTTTGCAATTGTGATGTGTCTAATTTGCATCCCTTTTGCGGAAAAGGAATGCAGTCTAGACACAGCCTAAGAGTAAAGTTAGTTCCATCTTCCTCGCAAGCTTTCTCCAGGTCTCATCAGGGACTTTGGGATGAACTCCTTTCCCTGGACAAAGGGCCATTACAAACCTCCCCACCTTCTCTTCCACGTGCAAAGCTAATTCCTTTGTCCAGGATTTCCTATAGGTCTAACTTTAGCCTTGGAGTTTGATGTTTCTTCTCCTACATCCTCATCAGTGATACTAAACACAGTCCGTCCTCTACTGAGACAGCTGTGGTCTGTTAGCTGTTCAGTCATGACCATCCAGTCCAGTGGTGGGCAACCTGCAGCCCACAGGGGTTCTATGTGTGGCTCAGGGGACATTTTGTTTACCATTGCCCTCATGCTGTGTTGCCAGATTCTCCTGGTTTCCATGTTGTTGTTTCTTTTCCTACACATATTACTAAAGTGACATGCAAGTAAAGCAAGGGCACATGAAGTGAGGTGTGTGATGATTGCACACAACATTGACTATGAGAGATGTGTGCTCCCTCTCCAGTCAATCAAAGCACTGCTACTGTTCAAATGAAACACCCTGTAAATTCTAGGTATGCAAGCGGCAGCCCACTGAGATAAAGGAGGGCCAGTCATGTGATCCACTCCCTAGCCTCGGTTGTTCATCACTGATCTAGCCTCATCGAAATTCACAGCCATCATTCGTTCAGAGTGTGCCATTATTGACAAGTCACGCTAAAAATGAACATAAAATGCTAGGAAACTTGGGGGAAGAAATACAGTTTCCCCCTCAAATGCTGTCTTATGTTCCCACCATCTTCAATCAGTCTAACTCTAATCGATTTGCAAGAACCTCTTGAAACAATGACTCCAATATTCAATCATAAAAAGATTACTCCTGGACTGGACTGCACTGTGTACTATCCTGGAACAATTGTTAAGAGAAACGTTCTGCAACAAGAGATTTTAAGAAGGATGGAGGACCAGGTGGCAGAGGAGGTTGGTACATTAGCTTCTTGGCTCTGGAGACCTAACTTATAAAGGCTGATTTTTGCAAAACCTAATTTCAACCCAAGAGTGTATTTCTCTAAAATCCTTTAAATGGAACACACATCATGCACTTCTCTGCCACCGTCTCCAGGGAATGCTGGGGGGTCAGCTGTCAAGCAGATTCAACAATACCAGGTTTGAGCTGATCCATTACAAGAAATACTGGAATTATTTTGGAGAAGCCCATTAAAAAGTAAAGGAGCCCAGGCAGACTGTTGAGGAACTTCACAAGATTTTCAGGGAAGTAGCTCAGGGAAAAGGGATTTAGGTACCAAACCCAGACCTCTTGGATCCAGAGGCAGTGCTATATTTCCAGCACAGACTACCTAAGCCTATTTGGCTAGGATACTTAATCTCTTCATGCCTCATTTCCCTCATCAGTGGGTGGGGTTCACTGTCCCATGCAGAGACACTCAGCCCACTTACAGAGAGAGATAAGAATGAATGAGCTCTACATCATAAACTGAGCACCAGCTGACTCTATAGCTCAAGTTTGTAGCAGCTCCTACACTCAGCTCCAGATGTCCGAGGTTCAAATCTGCCTATAGGTGGTTACAGGTAGAAGAGGCATTTTTCCTATCAAACAAGCAATGGGAAGATACATTTGTTAAAGAAAACAGCCAGAGCTACACATTTCCATATTCCTCAAGTTCCAACTTTGTGTCTCTTTTTTAACAAGGATTACACCCTGTCTAGAATTCTATGCTGCACAGACACATCTAGAGGTTGAATAATATAGTACAAATAAACATCATTACAAACAATGACAAAGTATTCTAATAAGTGGGCAAAGAACTCTCATATCAATAAGGTTCCCTGCTCTCACCTCCAGAGCCTTACGGAGAAGCTTTTTTTTTTTTTAAAGAAATTTCTGCATTTCATCTGTAAAAGACTTCTCACCCTTTGTTCACCTGTGTGAGACTTAAGCAGGGAGGAGCATGCCATACATAGTTTGGGATGAGAACAATGGGGCTAAGCAGAGCTTAGAAGCCACACTCTGTATTATAATGTACGTAACTGTATTTAACAGGGGGAGGATGCATCCCGGGTGTTCTTTTCCACATTTGTTGAGTATTAGACCCTTAGAATCTTTTAAATACAGGGTGTGAACATGGGCTTGGGAGAGGGAGCTGAAGTAGAAAGCCAGATGCAGTGCAGGTAATAGGATGGAGGCATTCTACGCAATGGGAGGCAGGAGGTGGAGGAATCTAGGCAGGAAAAGGGTACTGATCTTGACACATCTGGCCGGGATCAGGACAAGAGCAGAGCAGGCAATGAGGAGAGGGTACAGTTATGGAAAAGGCAGGCAGGGACTAGGAACTGGGGGGTTGTAAAGAACAGGCATTGCATATCTGCAGATTCCAGGAAGCACAGTAGATTAAGGCCAGACAGTAGGAGCAGAAGCAAGGCACTGTAAGTCTCTAGTACCTATCCTTGATATTCCTATCTGTACAGATCTGGTCAACATGATTGAGCAGAGTGTGCACATGGTGTACAAACCGGGGACTGCTCCCATCAGCCTTTCAGAGTGGATTAAAACATGGATTTAAGACAGATAATTGAAAATTACTTCAGTCAGACTCCTGCTTGTTCTCCAAACACTGCCAAATAGAATTGGGCTTTCCCCTGGTAATTTCTCATTCCAGGGACACCGTTCGTTCCCACCTTGCCCACGACCAAATTCCATGAAATTAAAATTCTCTTGCACAAGATTGTCAGGTGCTGCCTTGGGGTTTCTCTGCCTTGTCATTTTCAGAGATGCAGCTGGCAGGCTGCAATGCGTGTGAATTTTAAAAGATTTCAAATGAGTTTCATGGAGCAGGGGGAAGGGAGACAGAAAGAGGAGGCTGCATAATTTCCTATGAAAAATACTGACCTTTACTCCTCCAGGCAGGCAGTGCAAGGGCAGGCCCTGGAGGCAATGGGCAGCCTGCAGTAAGAATTTAGTGGCCCATTTGTGCAATCACATGATGCCCTGACAGCGGATCTAGCATCAAATCCTTAGAAAAACTTTCATGTAGAGCAGGGATGGGCAAGCTCAGACCCAGGGTCTGGATCCAGCAGGTCAAGCGTTTCTCTCCAGCCCGCTCAGCTGATTAGCAAAGGCACACACTTACAGCAGGCAGCTGACAGCAGATGTTCGGCTGCCCCTCCCCCATCTTACTCCTTCCAGCAGCCAAGCTGCTTCCAGGATTCTCCTGCTAGCTATGCAGTGGGGTGGAGGGGAGAGCTGAAGTCAGGGTGTCCCCCCCTGCCCCTCTACCCCATCTCTGCAGAGCAGGGGTGGTAGAGGGAGACACAGTCAGCAGAGCTGCTCCAATCTGAAGCATGTGACTCAGAGGCGTGCGGAACAGAATGGGTGAGGGGAGACAACAGAGCAGCACAGATTTCCCTTAAAGAAACAGAGCGTGGCTGCTTCTCAGAAACGTAGCCAGCACACATACTTTTTGTCACTGTCTCTCACACTCCCAGTCTGTGCCACACAAACAATCACTGTGGCACACACTATGGCACACACTCTCCCATATCTGTGTCACCAAGTCTCTCTTTCACACACAAAGTGTCTCTCATTTACACACACACACACACACACACACACACACACTCTCCCCTTGTACCCTCAGCCACACCCCTTCCACCCAAGGTCCCACCTCTTCTGGAGGGCTCAGAGTTTACTCAAAACCACATACCAAAATTTGTGGTGTGGTCCTCCTGTAAAAATTATTGCCCACCCCTGCTGTAGAGCCATAGTTGGAGACCATTGGCTGTTGGCAAACCCTTGCTCCACAGAGAAACACTGCATTACTCATCTCCAAGGTCATGGGTTTCCCAGCAGATGACATTAATATCAATTGTGTGGAATAGAGGGAAATTTTGAGTTTGTACACGGAGGGTGAGATTCTCCCCCGTACAGATGTCATCACGGGGATCTAGGTACCACATCAAAGGAGGGCGTGCATGGTATGGAAGCCCTTGCACTTGATCCCCTACGCAAGATGAACTGTACCCTTCTCTGAACAATGGCCCATCTGAAAAGCCCTCATCACAAACTGCAGTTTTACCTTCTATGCAGAATAGGTTAAAATGGCTTCTTTTCTAGCAGACCAAATGTTTAATTACAGCATTCGCAGATTGACAGGACCACAACAACAAAGAGAAACCCCTCTGGCTCCTGAGATTACGCTGATGTCTGGCATTAGAAAGCCACCGAATGACAGTGCATGCTGTGGTAATTCCTGCTCCTGACATTACAGAGATTGGCTTTTAATATACTCCTCAATAAATTACCCCATTTGAATGCACAGCTGAGGGGAGAAAAACAGAAGAAATCATCAAGAACCTGAATGTTCATCGGTCAGCTGAAACATCCCAAAACCAAGAGAGCATTAGCTAGCACGACCAAGGCTCACCTCCCACCAGGGCTGAATTTGAAATGGAAGAGGTGCTGGGGCTCAAGCAATGATTTAATTTGACACTTGGAATGTGTAGGGGGGTATTATTGACATTACCAACACCCGAGGGTCGCTGTCTGGACCATTGGTGCTAGCGCTTTCCTCAAGCAACAACGCGATGCTCCAGGGATGTTCCTCTGGCTGAGTGAGGCAGGCGTGGAGGCAGAGCATGTCCCTCTGGCTGCTTGAATCTCTCATGCACACAGAACAACTTGCAGAATGGGTAAGGGAGAGTGATATGATGGTCCTATGGCTCTTACTTCGGAGCTGCTGCTGGTGACAGTGCTGCCGCCAGAGCTAAATGGGCAGAGCCGAGAGGTGGAAAATGAAAGTGGGGTGGGGGCACATGCGCACACACACACGCGCACGCGCACACGCACGCGCACACGCACACGCACACACGCGCACACGCACACACTCTATCAGAGGGGTAGCCGTGTTAGTCTGAATCTGCAAAAGTGGCGAGGAGTCCCGTGGCACCTTATAGACTAACCAAAGTGTTGGAGCATAAGGTTTCGTGGGCAAAGAGCCACTTCGTCAGATGCATGTAGTGGAAATTTCCAGAGGCAGGTATAAATTGATTCTGGCCTGCATATTTATACCTGCCTCTGGAAATTTCCACTACATGCATCTGACGAAGTGGGTCTTTGTCCATGAAAGCTTATGCTCCAACACTTCGGTTAGTCTATAAGGTGCCACGGGACTCCTCGCCGCTTTTACACACACTATAGTTAATCAAGAAGGTGCGGAGAGGCTGTGGAGTCCAGCTGCTGGAGAGACCGTAGAGTCACGACTCCTAAGATCCTATTCTTGGCCACACTGCTGCTGCCTGAGAGTCGTCAGCCAGGGAACTTGGGCCCCGATTCAGAAAATCGTCTATATTCAGGAAACCACTTAAGCACTTGCTGATCTTTAAAAACATTTACATTATTTTTAAACCAACGGTACTTAAAACGCATGCTTAAAGGCTCTCCTGAATCAGGGCCTTACATCTATCTATCTAGGTACTTATCTTACATATCACAATAGGATCTGTCACAGTCATTAATGAATTTATCCTTCCAATGCACTTGTAAGGGAATAAAATATTATTCCCATTTTACAGATGAGGTTACTGAGTCATGGGAGAATGAAAAGGTTTGATCCAAACCACGCTGATGTCAATGGACAGACTCCCATTGATTTGAATCAGCTTTGGATTAGGCCGTGTATGACAAAGGAATTTTGTGGCAGAGTTAGGAACAGAACTCAGATCTCCAGAACCCTAGACCATGTTCCCTCTGGCTCTCCTGGACACAAATGCTGCTCTGCTCAGCTGAGTTCAATACACTGGTTTTCCCTGGCATTTAAAAAATATTTCATGGAAACAACCGGGTTAACACCAGGATTTGTCCACATTTTTATAAACTAAAAGCCAAGTTTCAGGTCTAAACGCCTGAATGTTTAAATTTTATTCATTAGTAAGTGGGCTATAACTTACCTTCTGAGTGTTATGACATCACGTGGAAGGTGCAAGTGCTTATAAACGAAAATCTGAGTAATAGAAAAATCATTCAACTCATGTTGCTTATAAACAACCCCTTAGAGGCTCGAAAATGTAACATCCCCACTAAATTTCCTCACCCTCACATATGCACACTTGCTTGTTATTATGAGGTTGCTATAATCAGCGCTGAAGCACTGGCATTGGGGTTTTATTTAATAAAACCTAAATATTTTAAAGATTAAAAACAAACCACTGATACTGGAAATTCTGTGCCATCCAACCCTCGATAGCATCCCTCCAACTGATGCGAGGCGCACGACAGCTGGTTCGGAATTTGGTCTGTGCTGGACGATGATCTAGGCAATAATTTCTACATGAGCGAGGGGAGATAAGGACCCCTGATGTTCTGAATTGCAGCCATGTTGGGCTGAATGCTGGTGATAATTTAATACTAACATTGTGTGACAGAAAATTATTGCATATGCAAATCTCTGAAAACTTCTCTTCATCTTCAACCGTCTTTCATATGATAATGGGGAATATTTATCCTTGTAACTTCCACACACACACAAAAAAGAAGCAAATAAGGCCTGGAACATCCTATAAACCTGCTAAATATTTTGCCATTGATGCATATTTAATGAAGCTTATTCCAGGGTTCACAGTTTGCGGTGCGAATGCAGCACATGCTGAGGTAATTCTTCGCACTTACATACAAGCCTCCCAACTGTGGCATAGTTACATCACCTAGTGTTGCTATTAGCAGTTTCTAGACAGAAAAATTGAGGCCGGGAGAGTTCATATAATTTGCCTATCATAGGTGCTGGAAGCAGGGGTGTGGGAAATGCTGCAGCACCCATGCTTGGAAGCAGTTTCCATCATACACAGAGTTTTCACTTTGGTTCAATGGTTCTCAGCATCCCCATTATAAAAATTGTTCCAGCGCCCCTGTTGCCTATGGCTGCGTGCGCAGTAAGCCAGTGCCAGGAATTACAACTGAAGTGATCTCTGCTAGCCAGGCCTTTGCATAATTCACTAGTCCACTGTAGCCAGAATTGGATATGTAAATAATTGAATGCTCATAACTGAAATGTTGCTCATTCTGGCCCTCAATTATATCAGAACAGAGACGATCCAGAGACAGGCTAAGATACCTGGAGGAAAGTTACAGGGTGAAAAATTAGGCTAATAGTGAGGTGAGGAGAGCAGATACTCCCCTCCCCCCACGGCTTCTCTGCAGGATGTTAATTCTGAAATTTTTCCCTGGAGGACCATTTAAATGTCAAATGCTGATAAATTATTTCACCAGGCAGAACCAACCCGAAGCCTCTCTCTTCACATCCCAAGCAGCATAACAACGGTAACCCCTACAGGACTCACATTAGTCAATATAAAGGAGCAAATAAAACATTGAAAACAGCAATTGTTTTACAGAACTGGAAAGGCTGCATTAAGATACACAGGGCAGAGCCACTACTGGTTCCAACCTGTGCTTCAGAGGTGAACAGCATGGGCAGCAGGTGAAACTCCCCCACCCCACCCCCCACATCTCCCACCTGCCCAAACCTCAAGCTTCCCCCTGTTCTCCCCCCCACACACACACACAGCCAGAACCCTGAGTCCCCATGGCAAGAAGAATCCCAGTTCCAGCTACTCCTGTTCACTCTGACAGAACCCCAAGCTTCAGGGTGGGACCTCAGGGCAGAGCATGGGCAGCACCAAAGCATGGGTTAGGGTAGGGTTAGCCTCAGCCTCCCCTGGTCGTCAATCCCCAGTGCCCATGGTGAACATCTCGCTTACCAACATCAGAACGGAGTCTTTTCCTAGCACCTGGTGTCCAGTGAATGATTATCATAAAAAATTAATAAGGGTCTATTGAATATTTTATATACAGCAGGGCAAGCTATTTTAATCCTCAAACAAAAGGTCTTGAGAACAGCAGGACCTGGCTTGCCAGGCGAATGATAAACCCCTTGTTTCTCTTCGTTTAGTCACGTCTGACCAGGGCTGCCAACGGGGGGGAAGGGGTAGGGCAGCTGCCCTGGGGCCCAGTGAATTAAAAGTGACTGGGGCTCCTGGCTGCCCTGTCACGACTATAAAAGTGGCAGCAGCCAGAGTACCCAGCTCTTTAGATCCCTGCTGTAGCCCCTGGAAGCACAGGCAGGGGGAGAAGGGTGCTGAAGGGCTGGCTGGGGGAATCCTGCCCGTTCCTCCAAAGGCTCCACCCCTTCTTGGAGCCTGGAGCCGCCCCCCTCTCCCTGCCTCACCTTGCCCAGGGGCCCAGCAATTCTGTCAGCAGCCCAGCCTCTGACCCTGCCCGTTCAGGCTTCATTCTCTTCCACTGGGAAAAAGCCTCCAGTCTCGCCAACCTTTGCCAACAGCTGGTTTCGGATGCGAACGTTAAGACTCTGTCCTCTCCGTGCTGCGAAGTTGCTCACTCCGAATAGTAAGTCTTGCTGGCAGCACATGGTATGGTCACTGGGCAACTGGCATTCTGCTCCACACATGCCTTTCCCACGTTTCTTCCCACCAACCAGCTCCTAGAACCCTCTTCTCTCGGCTTGATCCCACAAGGCATGCTGGGTGCACTCATCACCTAGTAGCATCAGGTTTTAAGTTTCCTTGTACAAAGGGGGTCCCTTTTTCAAGGCATCTGAGTCGCTGGTACGGAGACCTGGAGGGCTGCAATATTCCACATCTAATGTACGTCTTGTCCATCCACCTACCCCATCTGGAGTCTTGAGAACATGGAGGACAAATACCTCTTTTGCCATGAGACCTTCCCCTCCCTTCTTGACCCTTTCCTAAAGGACATTCCTGAAATTGCTGGAAGAACTGCACACTCCCCATCCACCTTAAAAAAAACACCTCCCTGCTCAGACTCTACAAAACTGACATATCTCCACCACTAGCATGATCAACGCACCCGCCAGCTCCATGTGCCTAACATGTGGCGTACCTCATCCCATGCACTGGGTCCTTTGAGGCCTCCTGCTAGGGGCCAAATGATTCTACTACATCCAACTCCAGAAAAAGAGCAGCAAAGCGGAGCCTCCAGACCTACCTTCCAAGGAAAGCAGCCAATCAGAGCCTGGCAGGCTCAGTTAAAAAGAACTGCAGGGGGATGAGGTGGTCATCTTCTGACAGGGACCTGAGCAGTAAGGACGGGTGCTCTGCTCTGATCACAGGAGCACGAGAGAGATTGCAGTTTTTTGGCTGCAGTTTACTTTCTGGACATAGAGAGGTGACCGGAGAACAGTAACCCAGCCTAAGATAAAACAAAAAACAGGACTATGTAGCACTTTAAAGACTAACAAGATGGTTTATTAGGTGATGTGCTTTCGTGGGCCAGACCCACTTCCTCAGATCAAATAGTGGAAGAAAATTGTCACAACCATATATACCAAAGGATACAATTTAAAAAATGAACACACATGAAAAGGACAAATCAAATTTCAGAACAGAAGGGGGAGGCGGGGCAGGTAAATGTCTGTGAGCTAATGATATTAGAGGTGATAATTGGGGAAGCTATCTTTGTAATGGGTAAGAATTAGAGTCTTGATTCAAACTTAGGTGTAAAGTGTCAAATTTAAGCATGAATGACTTAAGACAATGAGTGAGAAGGAAGAGACAGCGGGAAGTAGCCTGGGGAAACAGTAGCAGCTACTTGTCGGAGTTTGAAGGAGCAGTGTGCGATTGCAGGTTCCAAGAGCCCTGGGTTGGGAACTGGAGTAGAGGTCCTCTCCTCCCCACCCTTGGGAAAGTGTCTGAAATCTTGAAAAGGGGATAAGACATCACTAAAAGACCAAGAAAGGGGGTGGGATTTAAATAGGCCCAGAGATGGAGCTGATGTCCCTGGAGAAGGTCAAACTTTTGGAGAGCAGGGCAGTGAGAACAAGAGAGGGCAAAGAGTCCTGAGGGAGAAAGCCGGGGGGGGAGGGGCAGTACTGCATGGAGCCAGCCCAGAAAGGGCTGAGAACTGAGCCCCAAGACAGAGCTAAAGACACTAACAAGGGCCCTGCAATAGGCCCCGTTGAAGGGCTGCTGATCAAGGAAACTATGTATTTGGGGCTACTTCAAGCCAGTGAGTGCAGCACCGCTTCCCTGTTGGGCCTATGTTACCTCAGAAGGGTTTCATTCATTGATTGTATGACTTAGCCAGGCCCACCAATGGGGGTGGGGAACAAAGGGGGCAGTTGCCCAAGGCCCAGCAATTCAAAGGGGCCTGAGGCTCTCAGCAGCTGCCACCCCAAGCCCTTTAAATCGTCACTGGAGTGGCTTGGAGGACTGAGGGGGCTTCCACGCTCCAGGCAGCACGGAGGAATGGTGCCCCTCTCCCTCCCCTTCTGCTCAAGCCCCCACTCCTTCAGGGAGCATGGAACCGCCCCACACACCATTCCCAATGGCCCATGGAGGCTGCCAGCTCCTCTACAGAGCCACTGAAGACCTGACTGATGCACCCAACACCCTGCAGAAGTAGCCAGGAGGGAAAAAAATTGCAGCACCAAACCCACCCAATTGGAGGCACTTGCGAGAGGCGAACGCAACCTGTCACAATACCCCACTAACCGTGGGGGTGAAATCAGACAATCCCTGTGCTGAAACAAAAGACAGGACTATGCAACACTTTAAAGACTAACAAGATGGTTTATTAGGAGATGAGATTTCGTGTGCCAGACCTAATTAGCCATCACCTAATAAACCATCTTGTTAGTCTTTAAAGCGCTGCATAGTCCTGTCTTTTATTTCAGCTAGACCAGATTAACATAGCTACATCTCTATCACAATCCCTGTGCTGGTGCATGAATTCACGGGAAAATGATAACAGGCAAAAACACCCACTTCACCTGTAGCTGACCTCAGCGTCCTCATCCTCACAGAAAACCTGCACAACTCTGTCAAAAGATGAGCGTGGTTGCTCAAAGCTTCACTAGATCCTAAAAACTTGGGATTTATGGCATAAGACAACATAAAACCCATTTATCCCCCACTTCTCTTCTATGACTGGAAAGGCATTAATGGACCCCTTTACCTTGAATGAGCACTTAAAATGCATGTTAACGACTTATGCTAAACAACCTGTTCCACTGAGAGAGGTCTAGGTTGGCTATTAGGAAAAATTATTTCACTAGGAGGGTGGCGAAGCACTGGAATGAGT
Source organism: Apalone spinifera (assembly GCA_030068395.1). NCBI lineage: Eukaryota > Metazoa > Chordata > Testudines > Trionychidae > Apalone > Apalone spinifera. The sequence goes on from CM057845.1 coordinate 10,800,820, forward strand.
TACCTAGGGAGGTGGTGGAATCTCCATCCCTAGAGGTTTTTAAGTCTCCACTTGACAAAGACCTGGCTGGGTTGATTTAGTTGGGATTGGTCCTGCCTTGAGCAGGGGGCTGGACTTGATGTCCTCCTGAGGTCTCTTCTAGCGCTATGATTCTACCTTGTGGTTAGCTGCGACAGTAAGCACACTTCCCAGACCCGAAGAGCGTTTCTCTTTCTCAACAACAGAAGTTGGTCCAATATAAGATACGACCTCATCCACCTGCTGGGGCAGGAGGGGATATGAGAACGAGGAGTCTCCCAGTTAGAAGTGGCTGGAAGTTTTCAGAGGAATAGTTCATTTACTACATAACACAGCTGGGGAGTCTACCAACACAATTCATGAACATGCTGAATAGTTCTGAACAAAAAACCCCAACCGTCTGTTCAGGCTGGATGAGAAATGGACTTTGGTTCTGTTCACAAGGCAGGAGAAAGTGGAAGTGACGGTGGCCCCCTTATGCCCTATGACTCATGGCAGAGCTGGCCCTAGCACTTATGGTGCCCTACGCAGCCCAAGCACCTGCACCCCCGATTCAGGGGCAGACTTGCCATGGGGAAGGAGGGCTGCACTTAAGGGATGGAGGGGCAGAGCTGTGGGGGCAGGCCCAGAGCTATAGGGAACAGCAGGGATCGGGCCCACCCCTGCACTTGCTGGCCACAGGAAGCAGAACAATATGGCTGGGAGCTGGTGGACTGGAGCGGGCGGAGGCCCGGTCATTCCACTTCCCCTCCCCACAGTGAGTGTGGGCCTGGCCCCTCCTGCTGGCACCAGACCCTTCACTAGGCCTCTGGGCCATATTGCACAGAGAGGGTGTTTGAGGGAAGGGGTGGAATGGTGCCGGGGAGGGGCAGAGCAGGGGTGGGTATAGGCAGAGGAGATATGGAGCTGGGGGGGGAGGGTTGTCTCAGGCCCTGCACCCCCTACAGAAGGCTCTGTGGGGTGCAGCACATGGGCGACCAGGGAATGGGACTGGCAATGCTGCCCCAGATGGAGCACCCAGCTGCTTAGGGCACCATGACATTTGGGGCAATTTTGTGCATGAAACCCACGTTCAAGTCCCCATTCTGTCTGAATCAGACTCTCAGTCCCTAGCTGCCCAGCCCTAAAAGCAGCAATGCAGAAGTAAGGGTTGCATAGCAAGGGAAGCAATATCTTCCTTCCGCGCTGTCTGCTGCTTTTCAGCCAAGCTCTGAAAAGGTGGCAATGCCTTGAATCTCTGAAAATAACCTTGACTCTGCCCCTTTTGGGTCAAGATCCCCAATTTGAAAATGCTCATCTCCCTCCCTACCCCCAAAATCGGCGTGTTGTAGGGTAAAAGCACGCAAGACCAGATTTCAAGCTCAGCGATGCATATTTCAAGGCTATGAATTTGGTAGGGCCCATCTGGAGCCTTTCTTTTGTCATCTCCTGCCCAACATGTCTTCCGGCAAAGTAACATTTCACACTTGGTACTTGTAGTGGAAATGCGGAAGACGATTGTGAGGTAGAGGAAATTAGGTGGTGCACCACAATCGTTCCTTTTGTGGCTGAATTTTCTTACAGGCCTGGATGCTCTAGGCAGCCAATTGTGCTTTTTGTTTCTTCTTATTCTTTTGTTATTCTCAAAGGCTGTGTCTAGACTGGCGCGATCTTGCGCCAGAGCAATGCAAATGAGACTCAGCATTGGAATATCACCAAGCCTCATTTGCATAGCTAATGGGCCGCCATTTTCGCAGAAGAGGCTCTTGCGCAAGACGGGGCTGTCTACACTGCCCCTTCTTGTGCAAGAAAAACCCTTTTGCAAGAAATGCACTGTGGACTTTCTGCTCTACTCTGCGCTGGTTAGGCCTCAGTTGGAGTATTGTGTCCAGTTC
>CM057845.1:10802811-10856097 GCA_030068395.1 Apalone spinifera
TCATTTGCATAGCTCTGGTGCAAGATCGCGCCAGTCTAGACACAGCCCATGAGTGAGCTGTTTGCTCAAGATGGTACAGTGTAGAAATGCACTGTGGACTTTCAACAAGCTCTGGGACAGGTCCCAAGGCCAGGCACCTGGTATGGGAGTGCAGTAAGGCTCGGGAAGATCACATAGCTATCTTTGCTGAATGTTTCCCACCTGATAATGCTAATTATTTGGCCTGGGAAAATATGCAAAGCATCAACAAGCTAATTACTGGATGTGGGAAAATATGCAATGTATCAATGATCTTGTTAGGTTCTCAAAACAACAGGGGTGATTACTGTAGAGCCAACAGTATAGAAGTGCTGGGGATATTCCTAACATTGGAACCTCGGCGTAGACCAAAGCCGCAGAAGGTGCTCCGCACTGGCCCCTGGGCTCTGTCTGCTGTCCTCCTTCAGAGGGTTCCCGGCAGCAGAAGGGACATTGCATTTTAGGCTTAATAAGTATTGTACTTTCTTAATAAGCATTGCATTTTATTCTAAGGTTATTCTAAGGTTTGCTTAGGCTTAATAAGCATTGTATTGTTTCAGTAAGCATTGCATTTTATTTTGAGCTTTGCTTAGGCTTAATAAGTATTGTATCTTATTTTAAGATTTGCTTCATTGTATTTTATTCTAATATTAAGCATTGTATTTTACCCTAATATTTGCTTAGTAAAATGTTTAAGCCTTCACCCAATAGGTGTGCTTATTGCCTCCGAATCCCTTTAGGGAAGAACCATTGGCAATACAATACTTTCCTGACTTTGGCGGGGGGAGGGAAGGGGAGGGGAGAGGAGAAGGGGAATTTACAGATTTAGAGCAAAACGCTTTTATAATTACAGAGCAAACTTAACCTTTGTGCCCCATGTTCTAAGGTGATATTTTATCATTAAGATGAATACACGCAACAGCCTACAGGTTGAATCACTATAAACTGGGACCCTCAGGCCCATGGACGTTTCTGGACCAGAGAGCCCTGAGGGCTGGCAACTGAGAACCCAGCCTGGATGGATGGACAGCTACGGGGCTGCAGGCCCTGCCAGGGTTGAGAGCCTTGCTGGTGGCAGGGGAGCCGATGTTGACCTTCCCTGCACCAGCCAACTCCCTCATTCAGGAGTCAAGCCCCAAGCATGCTGGATCAGGGAGGTCCAACTTTTATTTCATAAGACCTGAACATGAAACCCAGGCTTATCATTCCTTAGCAACGTTAACACAGTGAGCCAGACTGATTTCCAGCTATGCATTTGTCAGTGGGCAGTGAAGCCTCATGGTTTTGGTGTATGATCTGCCAGACACACGACTGCCTCCCCCACTTTCCTAAAACACAATCGAGTGCTTCTCCCATGTGATGTGCCATCCTCTGGGGAAAAGCTACTTCCCTGAAGGTTTGTTCACAAGACTGGACAGGTCCTCACCTGCTGGTTGTGCAAGTGCCGGCTAGACTGGGGGCCTGCAGTCCATACTCTTTCACCAGATTGCTAACCCATTATTTAACTAGTGAAGCATGTATTCTGGGAGGTGCAATGACAAAACTGGAAAAACATGTAACATTTTTATGCAACCTGTGCGCCTAGTTTCCCCTGTGGGGGCCACATTATTCCTGGGGGAGTGGGAAAGCGGGGAGAGACACACAGACGTGGTCACCTAGTTGTCGGGCCTTAATCCCTGCATCAGTCGAGCAACTGAGAAGACAGTGGCAAATCTAGTTGTCTGGCCAGTCATACCTAGCAATCAATAACCCAGGGAGCTACAGAATTCCCCACCTCTCAGCTGGGGGCCTGGGCAGCTTTTCTCCAGCCTGAGATCAAAGGACTGGAGAGATGTGAAGTGGGGCATAAAAGTGGGCAACTGTAGATAGTGTGCACACTCACTAGGACTGGCAAACGAGTCCAGATGGAGGGTCAAACAGACCTCGCATCTGGGGCTTACTACTACTTGGTGAGGCTCAGTGCTTCTTTTGTTCTCTGTGCTACCCTGTGGACTTCCTATCATAGAAATATTGGACTGGAAGAGACCTTGAATGTCATCTAGTGCAGTCGCCTGCCGCCATGGAAGGACAATATCGTGTCTAGTCCATCCATGACAGATATTTGTCTAACCTGCTCTTAAATATCTCCAGTGACAGAGATTCCACAACCTCCCTTTGGCAATGCATTCCCCACAGATGGTGAGGAAGTTTTTCCCTAATGTCTAATCTAAACTTCCCTGTGCTGTGTGCCAGTTAACTCATAACCCCACAGTGCTACGTGGCAGTGTCACTACTAAGGCCTGGCCAGCTGCATTCATCCCGAGAGCAAAACAATCTCCATCCGAGGCCTGTCTCAATTGGATTCGCTGAACGGAGCTCACAGAGTGAAGCAGGAGTGTTGCAGACCCAGAGGTCCATTTTAAGGAGGCGGCAAAACCTGGAGGAAGTGAGAGCCTTAGGTGTCTGACACACTACCAGGGCTCCTCCTAAGAACAGTTCCAAAGCTGGGACCGTCACCCCAAACCTGCAGATCCATGACATCTGCCCACGGAAATCATTTTTTTTTCTCCATTTTTCAACAAGTTCCATCCATAGGGAGCTTGGAATGAAAGTGGAATGCTCTGTGCTTCCATTTACATTTTTACCTCCAGAATGCTTTGCCCGCTCCCAGCTAAATGCTGCTATCTAAGCTGGGAACGCACCGGCATGTGTGAATGTGATGTGGTTCTGACTCCCTGACCTTCAGCCCCAATGCCTGTTTCTCCATGAAACTGTCAATCCCTTGGCCCAGGCATAAAACATTTAAGTAAATACGAGGACAACAATTGATGAAACCCAGAAAACAACATTACAAATCACATAAACCAAGAGCTTTCTCTATCCACCATTAGCAGGTATATTAGATTCCAACAGACAGTGCTTATTTTTGTACAAGGACCAGAAAGTGCCCCAACAAGACTAGCAATCACCAAAAACACTTAGTAGTTTTGCAATAAGTAGTAAAGTCCAAAATGCTGCTGCCAGGAATTGCTCCTCTCTCGACAACAAACTCCAGACAATAAACACTTGTAATAAAGTCAAGAGCTTTATAGACTAAGAGCTTAGTAATCCACTGGCAATAACATTGGGGAAGTTTGGGGGGGAGGAGGAGAACCCCCTTTACACATATTGTGAAATCTATATGGATGTTAAAATGGTCAATAAAAGTAACTCTGGTTTGTAAATATTAGAGCGAAAAGGTGAGGGAGGGGAGGGGAGTGTCAGAGAAAGGGAAAATAAAATATCGTTCACTGCAAATACCAGCCGTCCCGTGTTTATAAATGCCGAGTGGGTTGTTTTCAGAATTATCCAAAGGAGAAAACCTACAACCTTCTACATAAAAATACAAAACCAATGTTGTGAATAAGTAACCAGCATCCATCATAACTACAATGAGAAATTAACTAAGTGCTTCAACCAATATCAGCTCCGGAAAAAAATGAATGCCTGTGAGTGTCTAGGGACATGGATGAACACCACATTAAATGATGCACTTTGCATTGAAATGAAATCCAAGTGCTTTGGGTTAAATCCCTTTTTTTCAAATGCAAAAAATAGACTCTTCCTTTGTGCTTCCAATGCCATTGTACATGGAGGTGTCTTTGTAACGTAACAAAATATGAATATGCCCCACAGTAGTACATGATGCTCCTGATTGAGGTTAGTTCCTCAACACATCCCAGCCCTGTTTAAAGAAGGAAAGAAAGAATTTCCTTAGTAATTCAGGTTCTGGGTTCTGCTGCTCACTCTGGCACCTGCTTTTTGGCCTTGTGACTGCTTAGAAGTTTTTGGTATCATCCACATCACACAGTAATTGTAATACTCAGTACAGCTCTTACGGGACAGGTATCCACAACCCTCAGTGGCAGTTTCTGCAGCAAAACAAGCATCTTGAATGGGCAAAGTGACTTACCTAGCAAGGTACCACTAGAGATAGTCCAGGCAGAGCAACGTGAGGCAGAAGATTTCAAGCCAAGACAATCCAGAGTAACCAGTGATTTTGGATGCTCAGCCAGAAGTAACTCGTTTTCTGATTTTCATAGGGCCGGCGCTCTTCACTTTCTGAAAATCAGGCCCCCTTTGAGATGCTGTGGGTTAAGAGGTCCAGAAATGGAGGCACTGAAAATCACTGGCCACTTTTTACAGTCTTGGCCCAAGTTTCCAGGGCTGTCCATCTGGAATCTCTCCTTTTAAAGGAAAGCTGGAATTTCTGTATTTTCAACTTTGATAGCAGCCATCAACTTCCTGAAGGGAGGCTCCAAAGAGGATGGAGGGAGGCTGTTCACAGTAGTGATGGATGGCCGAACAAGGAACAATGGTCTCAAGTTACAAGTGGGGGACGTCTAGGTTGGATATTAGGAAAAACTATTTCACTAGGAGGGTGGTGAAGCACTGGAATGGGTTACCTAGGAAGGTGGTGAAATCTCCATCCCTAGAGGTTTTTAAGTCTCCGCTTGACAAAGCCCTGGCTGGGTTGATTTAGTTGGGCTTGGTCCTGCCTTGGGCAGGGGCTGGACTTGATGACCTTCTGAGGTCTCTTCCAGCTCTATGATTTTATGATCTTTCATTATTTGTATTATCAGAGCAACAAAAGTGCCAGTCATGGACTAGGACCTCACTGGGCTACATGCTGTACAAATATAGGACAGATAATCCCTGCCAGAAGAACCTAGAATCTAAATCTAGGCTAGCAAACAGCAGTATAACGACAGCGAGACCCAGATGGAGGAGTAGAAGGAGAGAACAAAAGAATACCAGTTAGCATGAGGTGCTGTACAGAACAGAGTTGCACATACATAGGCATGGAATCCTTAAAGGAGGAGCCAACAAGAAGAGCTTTCAAGGTAAGCAAAATGGATGAGTGAAGAGGGGGGGGAAATGGTAAGAGCTGATAAGCTGGGAAAGCAGAGGTACACTGATCTTCAAGGTTAAGACAAGATGCTTGAACTTAATGGGTTGGAGAAGAGGGGGGGAATCCCAGGGAAGGCTTCAAAGAGGGTGGTTGGACTGATGAGAGTGTAAAGTAATTAGCAACTTTTTTGAATAAACTGGGAGGATGACAACATGAGTTTCAAAGGGGCCAGAGAAAGTGAGCTGCAGCAGTGGAGAGAGGAGGTACAGTAAAACTCCAATAGTCCGGCATCCAATAGTCCGGCACTCCTGATAGTCCGGCATCAAAATGGCAAGAGCCTAGTGAGTGAGCTTCGGCAAAAAATGAGTCACAAGGTAACAGCAGCAGCAGCTGAACCGAGCAAAAAGGGTAAAAAAGGGTTTAAAAAACGAAAACATCACAGTATACTGTATATACAATAAAAAGGGTTAAGAACACTTTATATACAGTATATAATGTATACAGTGTGTGTGTGTATGTGTATATAACCAGCTTATAGTACCTCCTGATAGTCCGGCATATCCGATAATCCGGCACCACATAGGTCCCAAAGATTCCAGATTGTCAGAAGTCTACTGTACATTAGCCTGAATAAATATTTTAGCTGCAAGGATCCAAGGAAACCAATGTATCTTGGTAATGTTAGGGTTGATTAGTGGTTGGAAGATTTCCAAATTCCACTGGTTTGTCTCCATCCCTAGAGCAAAAACATAGAAGCTTAATCCCTACTGATGGATGTTCCTTCACCTTCTCTTCTTTATCCCCAGGCTGGAATTCTGAACAGTGCCTTAAAAAAATTCTTTACTCTAATCTAAACCTGTCTCCTTGGTTAGTTTTTTTTAAACTAACTTAGGTTCTGAATTTAGGCTGGTAACTTATGGGCTTGGCAGCCTGCCAAAATCCAGTTTAAATAAAATTTAAACTTGGGGAGAAGATTGCAGCATGCATCACAATGGTCCATTGCTGTATGTAATTATCAATGAAGAATCCATTTAGTCTCAGAGGCCAAAGACAGTGCTGCTTGTTCAGCCTTTGTGCTCAGAGCTGTTGAAGGTTTTTTAAATTCTGAAAGAAGTCAGAATGTAGAAATGAAGCTTTCATATAAGTTCTGGCCATAAACCCTCCTTATTCCAGCAGTCTTTGTCTGCATCTTTGTCCTTGATTTCAACATTTCTTTATACCAAGGACCTCTGAACTAACGCTGTAAAGAACTTGCAGAGCGGCAATAAGTTTCTTGAAGTCTGTTAGAATTAATGTGATTCATTTCCCTTCTGCTGCCTCTTAACATTGTATTGCTACTTCAAATACAGAGCCCACTTAACTTGTTCTGGAAGACTTCAGATGTCAAGGCTATGAGGTTTTTGAGCATCCTGTAGCATTTACAATGCAATTTCATTTCAAACAACATCTTTTAAACAATATCTTTAAAAGAAAGAAAAGCCACTGGAAAAAAAAATAGAAAACGCTTTCCAGGAAGAATTAACAATGAGCACCCAGAGCGAGAGGTTTGTCTGACAACTAAAACAGACCAAAATATTTGGTAATGTATAAAGAATGCTCAGCATCAACCAGAGCTCGGATCCAGCATTTTTAAATGGACACAAAAGCTTCATCTTTTTAAAACTAACAGAATAAACTGGGTGAAATAGAAGCCTAAAGAAACACAGTTTTAAAAATTGGAGGCCAGAAAAACACCTATTATTTATATATTGCCAATGCCTCATGAGAGACTTTATAAAGAAGTATGATTTCCCATCTCCTAGGAATTCATTATCTACAGCCCCGAACCGGCAAACACTGATGGAAACATTTAGCTTTATTTCCCTTGGTCTCAATCTTCAAGCCCTGTAATGTATGTGCTTACTCTTACATAGGCAAATAGTTCTATTGAGGTCCTCACTTAAGTCCTGTGTGTTTGCAGGGTGAGGATCCAAGACAGTGGTGAGCAATCCAGCAGGGTTCTACGTATGGACTGAGTCACATTTTGGTTACTGTTGCCCAAGTGCAGGGTTGCCAGATTCTATCAAAAACCCTACACAGATGGAAATCTTTCTTACTACTAAAGGGGCACGCATGTAAAGCAAAGGCATGTGAAGTGAGGTGGATGCTGACTGCTCACAATATGGATCAGGGATAGGCAATAATTTTTGATGGGGGGGGACCACTCCAAGATTTTGGAAAGTGGTGGAGGGCTACATTCTTCCATGATATTAATGGAGGAGATGTGGGGTCTGGGATAGAGGTTGGGTGCAGAAGGGAGTTTGGGTTAAGGAGGTGGTTGTGACCTAAGGCAGGGAACTGGGCTACAGGGTTTTGGGATGTGACCTAAGGAGAAGGGGATTGTGATGTAGGAGGGGGTATGAGTGCAAGAGGGGGACATAGGGTTGAGTGGGGGGGGAGGGCAGAGGCAGGCTGTGTCCAGGAGACTTACCAGCTAGCAGCCAAACCTGCCTGCCTGCAGAGCTAAGGCTTGCAGAGCTTAAAACATTTTCCAGCCAGCCAGCCTGCCTGGCCCTGTGCTTCAGTGAATAACTAAGCTGAGGAGAGGGGGCGTGGTTCTTCTTGGCTGCCTGTTATTCAAACAAGCAGCTCCCATTGGCTGATTTCTGGCCAGAAACTGACCAATGGGATTGTGCTGAGGGAGGGGCAGCTCCTGAAGCTTCCCCCTACTCTCCAGTTTTGAAACAGAAACGGAACCTGGCAGTATGTTTCTGCAGAGTGTGTGGTGCTGCAGGGAAAGCAGGGGAGAATGCTTGGGGTTCCCCACTGCCTCTGTGGGCCAGATCCGGTGGCTTGACTGGCCAGATGTGGCCTATGGGCCGTATTTTTCCCAGGCCTGATATAGACTATGAAAGCCATGCACTCCTTCTGCCTCCAGTCAAAGTGCTGCTACAGTACAGTTAGCACACCCAACAAATTCTAGGTACACAAGTGCAATTAGCAAAAGTACCCTATCCCAGGAAATCATCTTGGTTACAACAATCTTGTGGCCTACTGAAATGGGGGCCACTCAAGCAGCCCACTCACTAGCCTGGGTTGCCCATGGCTGATCCAAAACAGTGGGGAGTTCACAAGCAAGTTTGTTCTTTCCTACTTTAACATACATCTGTGTTCTGCTTCCCAGTTTAGACGGATTCTTTCCTCCTTAGCACTGGTACAAAAGTTAGCATTGATTAATCAAAAGGCAAACACTAGAAACCTTTGCAAACTGATCCTACAATAATATGTACTGTACGTTTAATATTAACATACCAGTCTGAGTTCATAGAGAAACACAGTAGCCAGTAGCTACAAAAGAATCTCTCTCAAGCCGGTAATGCAAACTGACTGACGATAAAGAAGTGGTTGATCAAAAGCATTGAAATGAGAAATATTTTGGGATAAATTCTGCTAGACATAAAGAAGCACTGCAGTGAGGATTTTTTAGAATTAAATGTTAAAATAGTGCTTTGGGGGAAGCAGGTTAAATTTCTTCAGGGCCCTTTTAAGCTTCATCCTATCACTTTCCTAACAAAGGGGAAAATTCCACTACTGGTTTGTCACTTTAACTTACTATCATTAATTTATGAAGTTACTTATAAAGTTTTAAGTTATATTGTAAGTTACAACCAAGTACAACCAATTTTCATTACAAACTGCTCTGCAATTGGAGTATAGTTTAGAAAATGCAAAATTAGGAGGCTCTGTTAAATATAGTCTAAAATAAAACAGTGCTCTAAATAAAACTGTAGTATAAAATAAAATTGGGTGTGCCTGTTGGTCTGAGCATCAGATACGAGGCACAAGAATGCTCCTCACCACCAAACAGTCAGGCTATGCCTGCTGTAGCTCATCTCTTTGAAACCAAACAGCCTCTGGCCACACAAGCATGTACAGTCCAGGTCTGTGCTGAGCTCACCCTCTTTATGAAGGCTAGTGATAGGTATGCACCAACCTGCACATCCTAGGAGCACTTGCCTGGCTATGTCCAGCCCTTCACCACTCAACACTCACAGAAATTGGCAGATACACTGTCCCCAAAGGAAAAGTGCACTCTGTCATTTGTTTGGCTCAGCAGAGGAAGGGCTTCAAGAAAGCATCACAACAGTGACATGCATCATATATATAGTAGTCCAGTGTCTGTGACACTGTAACATGGAAATGTTGGCTGTTCCCTCTGGGCAGCGCTGTTGCCTGAGTCACGTCCTTCGCTTCCCACCTTGGCGCTCTGCTGACTTCTGCGCCGCTCAGCCGGGCCGCCACGGGGGAGCAAGTGGTGCAAGCGACCGTTTGGGCTCCGTGGTCCCCCGAGTGAGAGGCAGGAGGGAGAGGAGAAGAGAACAAGACAGACAGAGAGAGAGGCAGGAGGTGGAGGAGAGGAGAGAGAGAAAGAAAGCGAGAGACTGGAGGCTCAGGAGAGAAGACCGATGTGGAGGAGAGACCTGAAAATCCCATCTTATGATGGGCTAGTTTACAAGAAAAACAAAGAATAAAATTTAAGAGACAGCGAATAAGGATATTATGGAACCAGAAAAAAATATGTAGATAGGGAGAGGGTATAAAGCTTCTTTGCCTCTAAACTTAATTATAAAAGAAGCTAAAAAACCTTTGTCCAAAGCAGCTTCCCTCACTTAAAGGATTTCAATCCAACATAGCAGTATCCCCATTTCCTGAATGACAAAAGCCTTGTCCTTGTTGCTTCCTCAGTAAAGGTGTCCTTTTGCCACCTTCTTAGACCCTCTAAGTGCACTGTTGTGTCTCCAGTCATGAGAACAACCCTCCCCACCCAGGGTTTAGTCTCATGTTTTGTCTCCTGTTGCCGTCCCAGCCTCCTGTTGACCTGTACGTGAATGGACCTTCCAGTCTGTCGGCCTACCATTCTTAATGGCATGGCCAACAGATAGAGGAAGTAATAGTCTCTCTCTCTGAACCAAAAACTTGTCAGCTTTGCGTTGGAGAGAGATTTTAAAAGCATGTCTATATCCATATCCATACACTACTCCTTAAATATCCTCTGTACAGACATCGTGTAACATGCATGGGAATTGGTATGGCATCGGCTTTTATGAGATACCTCCCTTGCCCTGCTGTGGATAAACACTAGGAAAGCAATGCGGTGGGTGTGCAAGGCCTGTCAGGAGTCACTATTACAACACAGTGAACCCTTTACCAGTTGGCGTTGAGGGGTTCTTTGAATCACAGCAATGTCTGAATCTTCAACCCAAGATCCTCTTCTCTGCCCTTCACCAGTCAGTTAAACCCTGATCTGCAGAAATGCTGAGCCCCCAACATGTTCTGCTCAAGTCAGCAGAAGTTGTGCGTGCTTAGCCCTCTGGAAAAAAAAAAATCAGACTTTTTAACCTCCTTTCGTCATTGGTGCACTAACGTAGGAATAACACCACAAATACCAGATGGGGGGGTGTCATGAGCATTAACAATGGTTAAGTGCTCTGTAAGTACAAAGCATTATCTCTATGGATAGAAGCAATTATAAACCCAAGACAATTGATTGCACATATTTTTAGCAGTACAATAAGAGAGGAATTTCAGGGACATCAAATACCGGCTGTGGAGGATTCCAGATTCCATATGCGAGGGTTTCATCCACTGCTCACTGAAACGAGTGGAAAGACAGACTAAAATGGCCCTTGAGTCAGACTCACAGGTGGCAGTGGGTAGAGGGCCTTGAGGAGCTCATCTACTTGCTCCATTGTCCCCTCCACCTAAGCTCCTATGTGCTAGGTGACCAAGGTATCAGAGACAATCCTACTGGCACCACCCATACAAAATCAAAACCTAATGAATCAAACAAAAACAGCCTTTCGTTCCCATAACCTGGAAGTTTTTTTTAAATATTGGGTAGTTCAAACTGTATATGGCACGTATGTCTTTCTGTGCATCTGGCCACTAACCCAGTACTGCATTGGCAGTTAGACGTTTTCATTTATTACTCCAACCAGCAGCTAATTATACATTTTGGAAATTTTGGTCTCCCCTTGTAGGAGATCCTTCAGAGCCTCTATTTAGAGAGATGATATATACCAGATGATGACACCAGATGAGGAGTCACCTCTAAAGAGAGAATGGGCAAATCTACTTTTAAAGATGTCATATTGGAATGATTACCAGGGCTACACAACTGTGATTTTGGAGGATGAAGGCTTCTGTAAGAAAACACTGGGATGATGAGGGAAAATATCATATGGCTGAAAGTACTAAGGATAAGAATCCTACATTAAAAGTGATCTGTGTATGCCCTCCCCAGGCTGTACTGTTTTTGTGCCAAAGTCATAACTTTTGGAAGCATTTCAAAGTACTTCGCACGTCGTTTCAAAGAAGTTAAATGGGTGCACAATATACTGCACATACCCAACGTGAGAAGCACCTAAAGGCTTGATGGGATAATTCACGACTGCAATATTGGCACAGAGGAGTGCAGCTTGTTCAGGAAGGACAGACAGGATGAAAGGAGGGGGTGTTGCCTGATATATCAGATGTGTACACTTGCATTGAGCTAGAGATAGGAATAGGAGTTTTTGGGTACGGATAAAAGGGGTAAAAGACAAGAGCGATGATGTGCTGAGGGTCTTTCATCGACCATCTATCCAGGAAGAAGAGGTGGATGAGACTTGTATTAAACTAATAACTATCCAAAGTACAGGACTTGATGACAATGGGAGACTAGAATTAGAATTCAAAACGATCTTGACCAACTGGAAAAATGATCTGAAGTAAATGGAATGGAATTCACTAAGGACAAATGCCAAGCACTGCACTTAAGTAATGACGAATTGCACAAATACAAAACTAGAAATGACTGCCTAGAAAGGAGTAGTACAGAAAAAGGACATGGAGATTAAAATGGATCAAAAACTAAATACGAGTTAACAATATGGTTCTGTTGCACAAAAACAAATATTCAGTGATGCATTAGAAGGAGTGTTGCAAGCAAGACATGAGAAGTCATTATTCCAACTTACTCACAATTGATAAGGCTTCAACTGGAATATTGTGTCTGGTGTTGGACACCGTACTTCAGGGAAGATGTGGACAAACTGGAGAAAGTCCAAAAGAAAGCACCAAAAATTAAAGCTCTAAAAAGCCATGACGTATGAAGAAAGCTTTAAAAAGATCTGCAGAGGGGTAGCTGAGTTAGTTTGTAATAGGAAAAACTTAAACTACAAATAGTCTGGTAGCATTTGAAAGACTAACAAAAGACCAGGTTTGTTTAGTGTGGAGAGCAGAAGACTGCAGGGTGACATGACAACAGTCTTCACGTGTGAAAAAATGTGTTCTAAAGCAGAGGAGGAGGATAAATTGTTTTCCTTATTCACTGAGGACAGACCAAGTAGTAATAGACTTAAATTGCAGCAAGGGAGATTTAACTTAGATATTAAGAAAAACTTCCTGTCAGGGTAGTTAAGCACTGGAACAAATTACCTAGGGGTGGTTGTGGAATCTCTGTCATGGGAGGTTTTTAACAACAGGTTGGACAAACACCTGTCAGGGATGGTATAGATACTACTTAGTCCTGCTTCAGTGCACCAGGGCTGCACTAGATGACTTACTGAGGTCCCTTCCAATACATTTTCATAATTCTAAGATTTATTTGACACATGCTCTTTTATAAAGTTATTAAATAATCTAAATTCTTTTCTTCCTCTCTCCAATTCCTTCTGACAGAATTGTGTTCCACTGGGAGCACAGGAGAACAGAACAGAATGGCACAAGTTTCAAAGCAATTTGAGAGCCCATGAAAGTTAAAATGATGGGGGAATTATGCAGCATTCAACAGCAGTCTCACCTTTGCCATTAATGCCTTGGCAAGACTTGGGCTGTCCAGGAGGGGCAGTGGAGGAACAAAGTCATTAAAATTGAATACCATTTTGTGCCTTTCAATAAAACACAAAATTTTACTGTCAGAACAGCCATGAATGCTTACAGGGAACAAGGGACTCATTTGATTGTTTATGAAGATAGGGTTGCCCATCAGGAGTTGAAAACACTGATAAAACAATAGCTGGAAGTGAAACTTGAGTAACTAGCTTAGTAGTCTGGCTGCAGAGAAGGAGCACCTGATGATGTTGCTTATTAACACCTTTTGCAATAGTGTGCTATGTAGCAATATCATGCTTTACAGCAACAGTGGTTTAGAGTGGACGAACTCCCTTAATTGCAAATTAATTACTTACTCTAGCAGTGAGCTTGTTAATTCTACAGGCTATTTGTTTCCTGCTGAGCTTGCAGCTACTTATTAAATATTTCCATAGTGGCAATGTGCCTGATTTATCCCAGTCGTAGTTGCCCCCCGCCATTGTAGCAGCTACTATATAAACACAAAAAGGTAGATGTGATCCCTGACCCAAAAAGCTTACGACCCAAGGCCTTGATTATGCAAAAACATATGGAGGTCAATCAATGGGACTCTCGGTGTACAACGTTAAGCAGGTGCACAAGATCCATAACATCAGATGGACAAGCAGTTGGGGAGACATGAAGGGGTCGGGGAAATGGAGACTATTAACTATATGTATTTTCAAGCAACCACACTTTTTTATATAATCTCCTACAGAGATTAACTGCACAGCCCAGCTGATTTCTTATAGGCAAAGTGGTGGCGGTGGATCTTGAGGAGGAGCTTCAAGGCAGTACTATGTATCAATGCAGGCATCATGGAAAAGATGACGACACAGGAGCTAAAGAGAAGACACTTGTCGGCATGACAGGTCAAGTCTGGTAGCAGAACTGATGGAACAAGAAAGGCAGACAAATGACAGAAAGGGGCAGAGTCGAGAAGGGCATCCAAGGGTAGGACAAGAAGCCTGAACTTGAACAAAAGCACTAAATCTTAGCAGCTGGATTGCTTGCCTACTTGGTGTCAGCTTAATCTTCTGTAACAATTAGTTTCTTTACAAAAGAGTTAATTGGTGGCTTTCAAGGAAGCTTCAAGATGATAGGTTTTCAGATTTTTTTAAAAATCCATGCAGCTTAGTTGGATGTAGAAAACCTTTATTATGCACACATTAGGCCAAACACTGCTGACGCAGACTTGATCTAAACTAGGATATTAGGTTAATGTATCTATATAACTCAGGGATGTGAAAAATCCATACCTCTGAGTGACACACTTAAACCAGCCAACCTCCGGTGTGCAGTGTTAGGTCAATGGGAGAATTCTCCTATCATCCTAGCAACTGACTCTTGAGGAGGTGGAGTACTTATGCCAATGGGAAAATCCCTCCTTGTGGCATAGGTAGTATCTTCACTGACGTGCTAAAAAGCACCACTGCAGTTTTGTAAATGTAGACAAGCCCTTACACTCCCATGTGTTCCAAAATGGATCTACTGCACAGGGTTTGTTTGGGGTTTGGTGGGTTTTTTTGTTTTGTTTTGTTTTTTTTAAGTGAATGATCCTGCACCTCATTGTACCTAACTTCAAAGGGTAGATACACTCAGCATGTTATGAAAGTGCCCTGGAAGGTCTCTGATGTTGGACTCCCAAACAAGATAACCAAGAATTGCAAGTCATTTTTGAAAATTAAGGCCATTTTCTTTACAACTTATGATCAAATCTCAAATTATTGTAGCTACTCAGGCATACTCTACACTGTGTGTCCACTTCCCCTGATGTTTGTGCTGGGTCCACAGGTGCAAGGTTTGTATAACAGGGCTTTTGTCTAAAAGCCCCTCCTGGTAATGACGACGGAAAAGATTTAAGTATGTTTTTCTGATACAGACATTACAGGTGGCTCATTATCTGCTAGCCAAGGTGGATGTGGCTTTTACAATAGCAGGCTGAACAGCCCTTGTGAGGAACCCCCAGAAACAGACAAGTTTGGGGAGGCAGCTTGACCTAGATTTTGTCTCATTGAACTTGGAGTTCTTTTTGTGTTGAGAGCATATGAAGCAAAGTGGGTTAGACACTAGTTCATAATTATCTTGAACACATACCTTTGTAAACAGCATTGCAAATTCAGACTATACTGAATACCTTAACATCCATCAAGAAGGCAGACATAGCTTTTATCTAGTAGATTTCCCCTTCTGAATTGCACATGCATTGCTAAATGTGGAGGAAGAGACCCAGATAATATCCACAGCTGTTTCCATAACTCCAATCTCACCTTTAATGCGCTGTCTCACTATGCAGCATCATTCAAGTCATCGTTCTACAAGAGTTCTTGGACAAAGCAAGCAAGCAGACCCACATCCAAGTCAAAGGTAAAGTGGTGAGAGTGGGAGACAAAACAATAAGACAAAGAGGGTGAGTGGAATGGAGGGAAATGTGCATACATATCCTAGGAAGAATTTATCCCTACCCCTCTGGTGTTCTTGAAGTGTAACATTTTCAGAGGTTAGCATCAATATATCACTCACCCACACACTTCTGAAAGTCTTTAAAAACCCCTTGAAAAAGTTTCCAGAACAGGAGAGACTTAGAACATGCATAATATATAACCATGTCCCTAAATAAACTTTTATCATTCAAGGCTGTGGATAAACACATTCAATGCAGAGTTTTGCTTTGGATGCTGTTTGGAGAAGTCTGAAAAGACACAACCTCTGTCATCTTAACCATCTTGACAGTGTTACCAATGAACAGCAATAGATGAGCAAGAATGGAACACAGTTGTTTGGGAAACTCCAGAGAATGGGTCACGGGAAGTCAAGGGAACAAAGGGAAATGAGAAAAATAAAGTTCAGCATAGCTTGGGTTTGTCTGAGTGACCCAAATAATATAAGCAGAACGACTCAATTTCAAAAGCAGTGCCAGAAGCCAGACAAAAATGTTGATTCTCAGAAGATTCACACTCACCAGTTTTTGTACCTGTAAGAAGTCTGAGTGGTCTTCTGCTGATGAATTACAAATGAAGTACAAACAAAACTAGTTCATGCTAGGTAGTAGAGGGATCAAGAAACTTAGAATGACTCAGGCTCTTTGTTCCAGGAAAACAAAAGCCTTTGGGCACAAAGAAGCCCAAAACAGTTTATTTTCTCATGCCTGATAGACAGGGCAGCCATTTTAAAGGCCATGTCCAGATTATTGCAATCAGGGTTCTGATTTTTGTTATGGGTCTAGCTATCTCCTCATTGTAACATGTATTGAAAAGCACTTCCCCCAAAGGGAAAATGCTAAGACAAGTTATGCAGATTAAAATGTTCAGCTTTCAGCATGCTAGGTTCACAGATCTTTATAAGCATGCCATGTTTACAGCACTCTTAAAAAGGTAGTTTCTTCACTGAAGTATTAGGAGCCGAATGCACACTGCTGGAAAAGTAACGATGGGCATCTGATGGCCTATATTGTGCAGGCAATGTAATGGGACTCACGGGGAGATAAAAAAAAAAAATCTATAATTTGCCGGTCCAATTTCAAAGTCATATCTAGGATAATGTGAAACTCAGAGTAGGAATCTTTAGAAAATCTTCTTGGAAAATGTGCATGTGTCCCTCGGGGAATCAAAAGGATTTACCTCTCTGCTTCACTAGGTTGTTCTGTCTTTTTGACATTTTGATGTTGTTTACTGTTCAAATCTAATTTTGGAATTATTGAGTGGTTCGTTTCAAAGGAGTATTTTGACTAACATTCAGACAGCTCTCTTAAGCTATGGCCAAGGAGTTGCTAAGCTCCACAGCACTGGTGCTGGCATTTCTACATTTCTTTTTGTGGGGAATGTTGGGATGTGTGCTACTTTTCCAATAAAGGCTCAGTTCTGATCTCCAGAATGTGGGTAGGGTTGCCAAGTGTCCGGTATTGAACCAGAGAGTTTTGTATTTTCACCTCCTGTCCGGTAAAAAACTTCAGAAAATACTAGACACCTTAAATGTCCGGTACTTTCTGATTTTTCCCGAGCCAGGATGTGAAAATCCCAAGCTGTCCGGCTCAATACAGAGGCAGCCTGGCGACCCTAGTGGTTACTGGGTTCTGCAGGGGAGCTGTCCAGCCCTGTGCAGGGAAGCAAGATGGTGGGCGGCCGCTGGCAGCCTGTTAGGGCCAAAAAGACTCACCACACAGTTCTTAAAGGGGCCACGCTGTTTTTTTTGTTTTTGGTTTTGTTTTTTTTGCTTAACAATTCTCAGGGGTCTTTTTTTTTTTTGTTCGATATTTTTTCTGAAACCATCTGGCAACCCTAAATGTGGGTACAGCTCCTACTAAATTCACCAGTATTACTGAAGGAAAACCTGGCCCTAAATGTGTTTACATGGTTATGACGACTGTTTTCCATGTTTTAGAATTATAAAAAGCAGAGAAAGAAAAGCTCCAGTCAGACACCAAACCCAGTACACCAGCCAATGCAGAACAGTCTGTATTGTAAGCTATGGATAAAGCGGTCTCCTGCTGTTTCCTATAATATTGAGGTGGTTTGTTTTTTTTGTTTTGTTTTGTTTTTGTAACTAACATGGATAATCCCTTTGATGCTTGCAATGCATTTACCTTAAATAGGCAGATGAAGTTTACCCAAAATAAGATTTTTATTTTATAAACTATGACATGCACTGTCCTCTTTGCATAGTACAGATCACTGATACACAAATCCTTAGTAAAATTATATGTGCAGTCTGATTAGTACAATTTTATAGGCCCAACACGTCAATAAGTCCAAGCTGTTGACTGATATAGGGTCAGAACACTGGGATGGGTAGGAAAATTATAATGACAGAGGAGCCGACAGCCTGCATGCGCGACCTAGATGGTGGGGAGCAGGGTGGGTATTGCCTTCTTATTCCTGAAAGAGGCGGGGCCTTGGGCACAAGGGCCGGAGCCAGGGCAGCCAGCCCTCTGCACTGTACTCAGCCCTAAGAGCCACATGGAGCCCAAGCCCGGGACTCCAGCTGCTGCCACAGCAGCAGCAGCTCCTGGCCCCCATTGCCTCCTTTCCCCCCCATGTCAGCAGGCCTGATGACCGTTCCTGCTGCTTGTTTCAAAAGCCATGGGGCTGGGTTTAGAAATGAAGTCGTCATCGATACATTGTTACTTCTGAAACAGTGAAAAGACACTTTAAGAATGATACTGAGATTGTTCAGTATAAGAGAAAACACAGACAAAAAGGGCATACTTTATTCAAGAGTATACCATTCGTTTTCTAAAAATATCCTGGGAAGACCAGAAGTATGGCTTTGTCTACAAGAATACACATGTAAAAAAGACACAACAACGTAGACCTTATTATTATTATTATTATTTTTAACATGTTAAAAATGCAATCACATCAAAATAGAATACACAGTTAAAAAACTGTTGTAGATGGCATAAGAAAATAGTGTGTATATATTTTATATATAAAAATCTACAGTATTTACTAGTGTAGATACATATTTTGGAGTAGTCCCAGGCTGCTAGCATAAAGTAATTTATACAGCTTTATTTTTTATGAATCACAGAACCATGGTTAAAACTTTGGGATTATTACACTTAACCATATTATTATATACATACATTGCTAAGCGGCTGCAAGCAATCAGAACTAAGGTAAGCCTCATTCATCATCACGATTTCAGTTTAGACGTTTTTCAGTGTAGTGCTTAGCTACTGTTACTTCACCGCAGTTTTCAATCTTTAAAATATCAAACTGCACAGTTCATTAAAAATTACAACGCTCACTATATACACAAAAGCACGAGATATACTAAACATGACTTCTATTTTTAAAAAACATTTTACTTCTGTACCTTAAAACCTAGACAGCTAACCTGCAGCAAGAATAGGCACTACAGCTCATAGTTATGTTTTCTAGTGTTCAATGTATTCTGCTAACGCACCTCTCAAAACAAAATGCAAATGACAAAAACCTCCGCAAACAAAGGAAGTTTTTCGTGTCTCAGAACTGACCAGTGTTTTGGTATTTAAGTATTATAAATCTTTTCTGTTAAAAACTCTAAGAACTCAGTCTTGCAAGAGGCCTCTGACCCTCAGCTCTCATTAACTTCAAAGAGAGTTCAGAGTGCTTAGCAATTCCTACATTCAGCATCTCACAAGACTGCACACCAAGTATGCCACTTACCCTGCAATTTTTTTTTCTTTTCACAGTGGATGAAAGCAAAGGAGAATGTAGAATACAAAAGGCTGCCAACACAAATTTTGAAAAATATATTTAATTACAAAGAGTCTATTAAGCTTCTTATTAACAGTCAGGGTGGCTTTAGCATAATAAATCATACAATCTCACAATGGCGTGACAGTGCAACAGCATTTGCCCAACCCTGGCCATGCACCTATTGCTTTCTGGAAAAAGGAGGGCAAAAGCAAAACATGTAATTGAACTGACATTATTGAGCTCATGGGAAGCAGCACTGACTGCATGCCCATTATAGGGCTCTCAATTTTGATTGGATTTATTCCTGGAGGTTTCATGACATGACAATCTTTAATTAAAGATTAATCTTTCATTCCTGGAGACTCCAGCACAATCTTAGAGAGTTGGTGACCCTAGGACACACTGGGTCAAAATAGCTACACAACCCCCATACTCTCTCCCCAAATTTCAAGTGACTGGCAATACTCTTGTACCAGGAAGAAGACTGTTTGGCAATCCAGTAGCTCACACTAGGACTGGTTTGCTAAGTGAGACCCCCATGGTAAGGCTGCTTAGTGTGAGAATGCAGCACCATTTCTGCTTCTAGCAATGCATACACTGTGCTCAAATAGTTCAGTAGACTTAAATGGGAACACAAAGCATTGCGTTAACACTGGATTTGGGTGCAAGGATACAGATTCTGTGCTGAAAGTTCACCCATACACTAAAGACTTGCTATACTCAGACTGCCCAGATTTTAAGCACCATTTGTCGGCCAGACCAGACTCTCTTTTGGCTCCATGGTTTTGCTTGCCTGTTCCTCCTAGCTGAGGGATAGTCAAGATAGCAGCCAAAGGAATGGAGATTAATTGGGAATTAGCATACCATGTAAGATTACATTAATAACCCAGAGTATCTCTCCAACTCCAATCAGATCCTGGGTTACTGAGGCAGTTTATATAGAAAGACAGGAAAGGCCATCCAAAATGAATGGGTCATTTATCAAATAAATTAAAAAGAAAATAATTCAAGAGAAATAAAAGTACTTCATTAATGCAGCCCAAGAGTAAATGCATCTACATTTTAGACTCTTTAGTTATTCTCCATGTACATGTTTGTGTATTTGCACGAGCACACTTAATGCACTTAATGTCAGTCAAAATGCAGTTTGCAAATGTATTATAGTTGCTAGGCAGAAAGCTCATAGCTCTGTGCAAATCATTTAAACTTCAGAAACATGGTAGTGTTAGATATATTTGCAGATGACTCTACTGCTATTGCTATGTTTATCTGCATCAGATCACTTTCAACAGGTTCAATGCAAGTTTAAAAGCTCAACTTTCAGCCAAAGTTTAAAACTGTTTTGAAATAATATTATTACTTTATCAGCGAATTGCATGAACTGCCCACATTCTGTCTAAAATACTGGCTTGGACAATTATAAACACAACAATATATATTCTATTGTTTTCAAAGTTCTTGCCTTTTCAGTTAGCATTGATTAAGTCTCACAGAAGCACTGATTCATGCATAGACAACCCATCATTTTGGTTTCTGTAGAGCTGGGTAGGGGTTGATGAATATTGATATTGTGGTAAACCACGTTCTTCCAAGGTTGGTGAAGTCTTGTATCTTATTGGACTATCCACAGAAACAGTTGGAAGATTATGATCCTGAATAGATGTTGGCTGAAAGGCTGGGTACTTCTGTAAGTTACCCAAGTGGCTTTGGTTAGTATCTTGGTTCCGTGGCTGCCCATATATGTCATGTCTATACATATACGCAGCGTCCGGCCTCTTTCTGTTATCTGGCAAATAATCCACTGGAGGAATTATAAATTTGACACCTGTGGGTGATCTAGAATTGCCAGGATAGGCATCAGCAGGTAAAACTTCTATTCGACTAGAGGGTGAAGAAAAAGGATTTGGGCGATTAGTAGGGTAAGAGTTTATATGCAGTTTATCTGGAGAAAAATCTGTTGGAAAAACAGAACCATATGGTCTGCCAGAACTGTTGGTTCGATTCCCATGATTATACTGTGAAGGTATAAAATTTGCATTAATGAAGGTGGGGGCATGTTTTGGAGTGTTTCCATGGTAAATAGGTGGGTTACTGTAAGATGGTGGTGGTTGTTTAACATTTGATCCATGATCTGACCCATCAGACTGAGATGAATACCTGGGGCTTCTTGGCTGGGAACTGACCACATAATTGTTGGATATTTTTGGTGGGCCAGGAATTTTTGCAACTTGTTTTCTAGGACTACTAGAGTATGTTACATTCCTGGGACTTTGTGCGTGAGCTCTTTCCAGCATTTCCTCAATAGGATTCTCGTTCTCATGGTCAACACCTGGAACATTGTCATACTGTGATGCGTTAGAGCCTCGCTTACCTTCATCAACTTCCAAAACCCTCATCTTCTGCTTTACATTCAAAGGCTGTGATTCACCAGGACTTGGTGGAGTGACTGAAATAGCATGGTTTACTGGCCCACCTTTTACCTCCACAGTACGTTTTGTAGTCTTTTCAAGAACTTTGCTATCTGAAGGTTTATTCCATTTAGGTACAAATTCCCTTCTTGTATTTGAAGTAGCATTAGAATTTTGGTTAGCAGCTCCATTGTTATAGTGTCTAGAATAGTCTTGCACTGCTGACTGAGACTTTTTTCTGATATCTGAGTCATTCTTAGATAGCCCACTCCTCTCTGCTGGTCCAGGCTTTTGCTGTTTCAAAGAAGGTTTCTTTTCCAATGAATTAATTCTTGTTTGGTTATCTGGTGAATTTTCTTGTATTCTTTCAGGAGGCTGTCTCCTTTCTGTCCTTCTTGCTGTCTGTGTTCTTGATATGCTAGTATTGCTCTGTCCATTGAGCATATGAGTAAGATTAATCATGGCAGGCTGAGGTTCCAATGGAATTTGTCCTAATGGCTGCTTTGGAAATTCATCATCTTTACCTGAAAAATAAACAATAAAATAAACTGAAGCTTCTTCATATGAAATTCCGTGTGGGTCAGTTTAACTAACACACACACACAATAAAATACATGAAAGACAAAGGTCCAGACAACCAAATTCAATTCTGGATTAAGACCTCCAATTCAGTTATAGTTGGATCTAGTTTTTTGCTCTGGTCCATAGATAGCACACACATATATGGACATATACACATATGTTCAATAGGAGTTTATCAGCTGTGAAAAAATCAGGCCACTTATCTAAGTGCCTAAATATGATTTTAGACAAACATTTACACCAAAAATTCAAATGTGTATCTTTGAAAGCTGTGAAGATACTAATAGACCTAAATATGCACTCAGTACTGCACTGGTTTTCTTCCTGAATCTGCAACAACTAATGGAACCACCGGAGTGCAATTAACAAGACTCTGGACTGTTTTACCACTGCTATACTGAACATTGTGGAAGAAACGAAACTGGGAAACCTCATGTCATTTTTACATTACTGCTGATGGAGAAAGCACTTAGCAGGGGAATACTGGATTATACATAGAGGGGAGGGATCCCTCTTCATCCCTACAAAAACACTGACGGGAGCAGTAGATCAGTGAAGTTCCATTCCACTGAAGCAGTTCAGTTGCTCTGGAGGAAGGGGAAGAGACAGATGTTCCTCCCTTTCAGAAGAGAGAAACAAAAGAATTCAGTTATTAGTGTCCTTCTACCTTGAGCCCATAAAAGGGTCAAGGGTCAAAACCTCGGTAAGCATCCCAGTTCCATCTTTCTCAGAAGTTGAAGGTGAGATGTTAGGTTTCTCACAAGGCCATTAGCCTTGAGCTCATACTTTTTAATGATATACAATTTGCAGTTTAATCCTTTGGCTGGCAGACACCCAGCAAATTTCTGAAGTCCTTTTTATTACTTACACATGTATAGTCCAACAGCTTCAAAGGAATTAGAAATAAACTTAGCATAAAAATATTTGTTTCTTCACTTCATTAGTATAAGGATGCAGTTAGGTACACGAGACAACTATATCACGCGGAGTGAAGCACAAAGCCAAGAGACTTCAAACACAACAAAAATGGGTACGCAGTGTTCACTCAAAGGCTATGTCTACACTACATGCTTCTTGCACAAGAAGCCTTTTGCTCTAGAGTTTTTGCACAAAAACGTCTTGCACAAGAGCACGTCCACACCTCAAAGCACATTGCAAAAGCCATGTGCTTTTGTGCAAGAGAGCGTCCACACTGCATGGACGTTCTTGCGCAAGGAAGCTCTGATGGCCATTCGCAGAACGGCCGTCAGAGCACCTGTGCTTTTTCCCATAGGGGTTTCTTGCCCTCTGGAAACCCCTCTAGAGCATCCCCACACTTGCCTTTTTGCACAATAACTGTAGCGCAAAAGGGAGTTATGCCTCGTAGAAGTAGGTTTACCTACACTGGCAAAAGCCCTCTCTCCTGCCATTTTACTGCTGTTTTACTTGTGCAAAAGTGCATTTGAGGTGTGGACACTCCATAGGTTTTTGTGCAAAAATTGCCATTTTTGCACAAAAACCTTGCAGTGTAGACATAGCCAAAGTGTGAGAGCTTTTATTTTTTTAACCATAGATTTTTGTTAAACACTGACTAGAGAGTTCACTAAAACTGATAATTTCATTAGATAGTTACACTTAAAATGTTTTGTAAGCCTCTTTTCATAATGATTCTCTTAAAAATGTACTGTCTAGCTGAAAAATTAAGCTTTACCATTAAGTCTTTTTATGGTCATTGTAGTTAGAAGAGAACTTATTTAAATATCTAGATATTTATAAGGCCCCTTCATCACAAAGCAGTTATGCCGAATGGGAACTTTTCTGTTCTGACAAAGATGGCACTAAAAGACAACAGCACGTACTTAAGAACAGCATGTAAGTGGAGAGTTCTCTTTTGGTTATGAGCACAACATATCTTACATCATTTAATGTTTAAATGCTGGTCTCTTAAGGAGACAAAGCATTCCAGATTGCAATCATGTCAAAGACATTAACTATAAACAGAGAAAAGATAGCTATACGCCTATATGACTATTTATACCAACATTTCTTCTCAAATTACTTTCTCCTTTCAGCAATCTTAGCTAAGGCTAAGATTTAGTCACAGATATTTTTAGTAAAAGTTACAGACAGGTCACGGGCAATAAAGAAAAATTAATGGAAGCCATGACCCATCTGACACTTGCTAAAAATATCCAGGACAAAATGGGGATCTGAGAGTCCCTATACAGCTTGCAGTGGGGCAGCTATGCAGTGGATAGGAGCGCTGGCCTCACCGTGGATTGGGTG
The DNA here is from genome assembly GCA_030068395.1 of Apalone spinifera. NCBI lineage: Eukaryota > Metazoa > Chordata > Testudines > Trionychidae > Apalone > Apalone spinifera. The sequence continues at coordinate 10,827,009 of CM057845.1, forward strand.
TTGGAGTTTCTGGGTCCTCTGCAGCTGTCAAAGCTGTAAGCTGGAGATGGGGAGGATGCCTCCACCCACCTGCGAGCTGCAGGGGCATCCCCAGTGCCTGCAGCAGCGTGGAGGTGGGATGGATACTCTGCAGCATTCTCTGCACCCATGGGTGGCAGGAATACCCTCTCTCCCCCAAGCACTCCAAGCTGAAGTCACAGAAGTCACCAGAAGTTGTGACCTCCATGACTAAATCATAGCCTTAATCACAGCTATTTTCCCATTCTAAATTAACACAGGTAAATAAGTTTTACTTCCACATTCAATGAAGTGTAGCTTCTCTACTTATGCACAGCACTTTCTTTCATACTATAAATAGAAAAATGTTAGGTATGTTATTGTAAATGTATCTCCCACAATCTGTTTGAAAGTTTGCCTATAACTTTTAAAAATCAAACAGTATGCCCATATAAACGCCATTGTATTATCAGCTAAGTAAAAACTTCAAGGATAGGAAAAAAAAATGTTGCTGAAAAATTATGTGGAATTAGCTTTTTAAAAATAGTTGGCAGAGAAATAATTTAGCATTTTGATTTTCATTGTTGTACTAGAGACCCAGCACCATGCAACTTTCATCTATCACTCAAAAATCTGAAGTTAAAAATTAACTCTCTCATTATCATCAGTTATTTGTGTGAACAATTCATTCTGTGTGTCTGAGTAGTGCACTGAAGGAACACTCAAACAAAATTGTCTCTAAAATATAGTGCTTAGAAATATTAATAGTGTCAAGGAAAATGTACAATGAGTTACAGCTTTAACAGCTAATTCTCATTGGAGGTACATATGAACAGGAGGGCAGAAATAGATCACTGGATAGCACACAGAACTGCCATCCAGGATCAGAGCCACATGTTAGATTCTGCATAGAATAAAGACAGAATAAATAAAGACAGAATTTACAGTCTAGGAGTCAGACAGATAGGTGCACAAATCAGTAAAGCACGAGAAGAGTGGGACAGATGAAAAAGTAACAAAATGAGAGTAAGTGAGAAGCCTTTGTTTGCTACTTGGCTAACTAATACTAGTTACATAAATAGTAAACTGGTGGTCATTATCATTCTACTCCAATTGAAGTCTACACATGGTGTTTAAAGTTAAACTTACCCCCTTCCTGAGGTCTTGCTACACTGGTAACTTAGAACAAACTTCATCCTTCTAGCCTGACTGTTCCTAAGCTTTCCAGTCTCTACCCCCGATTACCCTCGAATCAGAAGATCGCGTCCATCTCTCGTAACTTGGCAATGTTAACAAGTTTCCTGCTACACAGAGTCAGCAAAATTCAATCAGCATATTTATGCAGGGCACTAACTCCTGATAACCTTGTAGGTCACAGAAGAGTCCAGAATCCCTATGCAGAGGAGTAGATCTTGCCACTTAGTTATATTTAAAAAAAAAAAGCAAGTGAAACTTCAAATTGAAGTTTAAGAAAATAAAGCTGTTAGAATTGTTTTCCCACAAGTTTCCAAGACACAGAAAAATACATAAAAAAAGAGAGACTATGAAGGGGCTAGCAGAAAATCCATAAATGTCTTCAAAAATCTGAAACAGCAAGTGCACGCAAATCACTCAGAAGACATGATCAGTAGGAAAGAACTGACTGCCTTTCTGCATGGTTCTGTTTTTTCTTTTTTTTTTATTTCATACAGAGTACCTAGAAACTGTGATGACAGGTGGTTTAAAGAATGCTGAGATTTCTTCATAAAGATGGCCTTCCAAGACAATGTACCTACATTATATCACAGTTAAAAAACTGTCCTATATTCTTTTTGGGGTGGAATTCACTCCCTACAAAGGCTCTGCAAAACCTTTATATCATTTATGTTCCACTTTATTCCCTCAAACTAGGGTGTCTATAGAACATAAGAACATGTAGAATGTGTTTGTCTTCTGCACAGGGGTGAATTTCACTCTTAATAAATATTCCCAGCACTAATGCCATATGTTGTTAGCTTTTCCCCATCTTATTTGTCTCAATGAATTTGTTAAATTAAGAAATGCAGCATTTGAAAAAAAAACACTTCTGTATAATCCTAAACTGTCTCTTTTAATAATAAGAATTAAGTGTGAGTTGGGAAGCAAATACACACAAAATGCCCTTAAAAAAACATGTAAATTATACAAAAGAGATTTTGGTTTCATAATGGTGTTAAGTAATTTGCAACTTTCAGGTGATCCACAAGGAGTTTTTGGAATGTTGTAAGAAAATAGCCCATCATTAATTATAATGATGTAATTTTAACACAGATAATTTAGGGTGCTTATATGTAATAAATGTCTTCTTTAGAAAAAATGACCCTCCGTCAATGTCCTCCGTGCTCAAAATGTAACTATTCAATCTATTTTTAAACAATCAATAGTTGCATTCATATTTAAATATGCATTCCAGTTCTCTTCCAGTACCTACATCAATGCTTTCTGTATTTGAATATACAAATTTAAAAGCATCAACTGTTTTCCCTTCTCGTTCAGTCTTGAAGAAATTCACGTAGAGCAGATTGGAATCCTTTCAAATGTGCTTGGTTGAACAATATGTTTTTGGGTTTTTTTTTTAATTTGACACTTAAGGTCTCTTAATTACCATTAAGCTTCCATAAAACCTTAGCCAGAATATTGCAGACATTTTATTGAATTCTACACCGCTTTGAAGATTATTTTCTGTAATCATTTTGTGTAGTTCACAGTAACAGAACACATTAGCATGGGGGTGTGTGTAGTTTATATGATGTATGCAATAACCTGAATTATAGTTATAAAACAGATGTCAGAACAACACTACACCATAGTATTAGTTATGGAACACTGTTGTGAAGCAGTTAGTGTTAGAATGAATTCTGAAGTTTAACAGCCAAAATGCACCAAGCCTAAAACTATTCTTTAGAAAGCTAAAACTGTGCACATTCTAACAGTGAGACACCAGGCTTTAGTATTCTAGGATTTGAGGATAGGAGCCAAAGTTTAGAATAATCTGCATAGAAAACAAAAGGTAAGATACAAGATGAAAAAAGATAAAGCTTTATAACTTCATCATAAGGTCTCCATACAACACAAATTAACTTGACCTCGAACTCAAACATCAAAAGTCTTGTCTGGATCAATCAATAAGCATTTGTACTCTAACCTTTAGCTACGGCCACATTATTAAACTCTGTTAGCTATGCTCAGTTTTTCCTAACAGGCAAAGCAGCAAAACTCATACCTGAATCCCAGGCTCAGTTGTGCTCATTCACTAAAGTTTGTCCACATCTTACCGTAACACAACCTGGACTAAAGACAGATGCAGTAGTGGCATGGTCCACTAACAAGAATCTTACAGCACAAAGGCATATCCCAAATCACTGCCATCTCCTACAAAACAAGCACTTTGTTTTAAGCTAGCAAATGTGTGTTTAATACCTACTAGAAATCAACATGGAATCAAACAGGCCAGACTATATTTAATTAGGGTGTTGGTCACTCCCAGTAAATCCACAAAGATTACTAGGTGCTACCAACTACATTAGATGTCAAGAATTCATTGCTCTTGAAAACAATAAGAGCTTTAAAATTAACCTACAAAATAAGAAAATCCTTTGAGGCACAGGGAATAGAAACAGGAAAAATAATTTGCACACCCATCACCATGCACCGTAATGCAAATATCTATAGCTCAAACTCACAAAAAAAACCCCATGCAAATCATGTACATGAATGTTGTGGAAAAAATCAGAGATAAAATACCAGGAGACACTTGGGGGATAGTAGCGAACAGGAAGACCACGGTATCGGGTGCTGGTAGGAACAGAGGAAAAAGAAACAGGTTCATATCCTCACCTTTAAAAAAGCACAATGAGAAAAAATAAAAAGAAATATGCAGAGTGAAAGAGCAAGCAAAAACCATAGAAACAGAGCACACAAGCCCCTCTGCTGAGAAAAAGTATGCAAATAAAACATCTCATGACTTGTCACAGTAACATGCCAAATATTCCCTTGCAAGTTCTGCATCATGTTCCACCACACTTCAGCCTAAAGCTTCACCGGCAGCCTCAGGCACGCTTTTACCTTGACCCCTTCAACTGCAATTTTTAAGCTCAATTGCTAAGAGTCTCCAGATATGAACACCTGAGAATTAGCAATGGGGTATTCTCAGGGTTGCTGTCTTAACTGGAATTTGTTTCCACCATTGATCCAAAGATTGAGTTTACTAACATTCAGGGAAATTCACTAGTCTGACTGCAGGGCACAATTTTATTATTTTCACAGTTACTTCTAGGCTACATATTTTATATAGCTTACAAGAGTTAACAAATCTTCTTGTTAAGATGCATTTGCACCAAAAGATAAAAGTAATGCAGCAACTGAAAAAAAACAGAAAATATGAAGTGGAAGCTGTCAGCTGGTGGCTGTTTTGGTAGCAATAATGAACATTATTATTGCCCAACTGTGTTGTTTTTGTTTTCTGGTCCTTTCAACGCAACTGGATTTTTCTTAGTCTGCCACTAATTTGATGCATAGTGAGGTGTGAAACTCTATTGTTTGTCTCCTTCCCCACTCCTTTAGCACACCAAAAAGGTAAACAAAGGGTTTAATTATTGGTATCCTCCTCAAAGAGAATATGACAGAATCTCTGTACAAGATTCTCCAGAGTTGGTAACATGTACTTTTTGTGTGTGTCTGTGTGGAAGCATGTAATGATTTGGTTGTTCTGTGTCTAAAACTACAGGAGTCCATTCATCATTAGTACCAAAAAACAGAGAGCACAGCAAAACATGGAGAGGAAGGAGAAGGAATAAAGGAAACATTACTAATATGATGCTCATTTATTGGTGGTGGATATGATAAAATATGTAAATTGGAATGAAGAAGAGATAAGAATCAATACAACTATTCCTAAAGTGAACTGAAATTAAGAGTCACATTAAAGGGGTTTTCATTCTACTGCTCTTGATCTAGCAAGTCTCTGTCACCACCCAGTGGAAATCAATCCCAACTACAAGACTTTACAGATTAATTGCTCCAGTAGGCACTAACAGCTTCTTGCACTGAATAACAGACATATAATTGGAGTAAAGTGCTTTAAGTGCTCTCTCTGGTGAATAACAGTCTAGTCCTTAATTTCAGCACAAGCATATACGCACTTTGTTCTAATACAGTTTTCAAGTATGGTAAAGGGTCAGAAAAATTGTTCAATTAAAATGACATCTTGGTATTTTGTGTTTATTTAGCCTCAGTGACTTCCTCCATCTTATTTGCAACATTTACAAGTCAAAAGGGACTTTTTAAAATCTAACTGCTTGTACGAGAAGCTCAAGCGGCTATAAAAAGTCAGACTGGTTCTTGCTCTTCAAAATGCCATCAACAACAAAAGGGAATTCTGTGGTTATAGTTTTGATGATGGAGCATGAGGAAAAAGAGAATATACAGCTTGTTTTTTTTGCAGCTACATAGGTTTGCAGCGCTGGCAGGAGCAAGAACTACTTTATAATTATAAATATCCATTTAACAGACTTACAGGAGGGTTGTGTGTCAAAGCAAGGTGATTTTGTAGTCATTTTCTGGTTATAATCATATTACATTTTATATCACAAATTCTTACAGTTTGTGAGAAAAATTCTAGTTTTCACTGAAAAATTCAGTTAAAAAGATTGTAAACAATTAGCTGCATCATAATTTCATGTGTAGTGATAATAAAAGTGTGTAAACTAAAGAGGTCAAGTAATAAAAGATTTTTAAATAGTGCAGAACCAATAGATAATATTCCACCATTCCATGCCCTTTCATGCTTTTATAACATCAGATATCACACATCAGACAAGCACTAGAAAAGTTGTAAGAAACACATAATAGGAAAATATTTTGGTTTAGTTGATTAATAAATAAACCACAGTACAAAAATAAAAAAATAGATACGTTTGTTTTCTCCAGACATATAAGTGAAAAATCCCAAATTCCTCTGAAACAAAAAAATAAATAAAAAAATACATAGCATCAGAAAGAGTAAATTAAGCAGTTTCATAATTTTGTTGTCTTATTGACAGTGTCATGACATCTATTTTGCTAACATTTACAGCTAAGGGCATACATCCTTTGGTAGATGATCACTAAAATATTACATACACTGCTGCAGAATTCACAGAAAAACATTAAACTGGAAAACAAAATCTGTGACCAACGTAATAGTCAAACTTCTGACTAATTTTTCTGCACACAGAAAAGTCAGAAATGCATGTGCAATTAAGGCATCCAAACTTTAAAGCAAGGATTACTGCATACACAGTGTATAAAATGATTAAGAGGACAAAGGCAGATTCTAAGTTTATAATTTGACAGAAATAGTGTAGATGTATAAAAGTAACACTGCCTATGACATGACCCCAAATACTCAACTACTGTTAATTGGTGTACCTCCATCAAAAAGACTTTACAGACATGAAGATTTGGGTCACACAATGATTTTTGGGCTACTTCTGCACATTGTGAATCACAATATTGTCAGTAAGGTTGCTGCAAGACTGGACTTCAGAATTCAAAATTTGAAGACTCTAAACAGCTGGGAAATTTAGATTCAGGATCTAGTTTCCATCCAGTGGCTTAAGTGCTACAGAAAAGGTGGAGGCATTAATTTTGTTATTGGCTCTATGACTGAGAATAGAAACGAAGTTATTCCCACAGTTTAGGAGCATTTCAAAGGATTTTTTTTACATGAGCAAGTAAAAAATAAAAATTCTGTGTTAAGGTGGTGGTGTTTTTTTTTTTAATTCAGTGGCGTAACTCATTACCCCATTGATCTACATAGTAACAGTCTGTTCAAAAGGATCTATCAGGATGACAGAAACTGGAGTCATGCAGAATTAGGCTATGTCTACAGTTGCCAGTTTTAGACTTCGACATTTCAGTGGGTGCCCTAAGCTTTATGGTTAGCTCCATGACAACTAACTTGATTGCGATCTCATTGTGCTCCTGGAGCTTCAGTGTTCACACAAAATAAGTATTTAATAGTTTTTTCTCAACACACATGGGCAAACAGTTCAAACAAAACATTCAAAACAAACATGGAAATCTTCTGTCCCTTCATCCCTCTGCCCTTCTTTTGAATAAAGGAAGATCTCTGGTTCGGAGTTTAAAGCGATACAAGAAGGAACCAAGGAAATGCTGTTCCAGGAGGAAAGTAGCATTACTGTAAGTGTTGGGCAAAGTTAATACCTCTTTTGATATCTGACCACAGCCTGCCAAATACGGTACCTTGATGTTCCTGTGCTAACAAAGACTGACAGATGGAGAATTCCGCTGAGCTTAATTAGCTCTCTGCTATTTTTGAATCACTGATCTTGATGCAGTCAAATGAAGACTATATTGTATGTTCTTTTTAAATGGTTTTAGTTCATAATGATTAAAGGTGACCTATTGCTTAATGCAAGAATGTAAGAAAAGTGATATTTCTCTAATTTTAGTTCAGAAAAAGCCAACAAGCTTCTTTTTTCTCCCAAGACAGCAAAAAACAGTTACTTACCTTCATAACTTGCTTTTCCGAGTTGTGTTGCTCATGTCCTTTCCATATAGGTGTGTGCGCTGCGTGCACGTGTCATCGGAAGTTTTTCCCTTAGAGGTACCTGTTATCTCAACTAATATATATCCCTGCTGGCCCTCAACCCTCTCGGTTTCTTCTTACCGAACTACTCAGAAGAAGGGAAGGCAGGAGGGATTTGGAATAGATACGAGCAACACAACTTGAAGAACAGTTATGAAGGTAAGTAACCATTTTTTCTTCTTCTCGTATCCACTCCACATAGGTGACTCCAAAGCAGAAACCCCAGGAGGATGGGTCAGAGTTCTAACCTTCTTCCAAGCAGAGGACAGCCCTGCCAAGAGCCGCATCCTCCCTAGCATGCTGAGCCAGACCATAATGGTTGGCAAAAGTATGGATTGAAGACCATGTGGCAGCCCTGCCGATGTCCAGAATAGGGACCTGAGCCAGAAAGACTGCAGAGGAGGCCTGCTCCCTAGTAGAGTGAGCTGTGAGAGAAGGGACTGGAACTCCAACCACACTATAGCACTCCCTGATGCAGGAGGTTATCCATGAAGAAATTCTCTGGGCAGAGACTGGCTGGCCCTTGAGCCTCTCTGCAATTGCCACAAACAACTGCGGGGACTTAAGAAAAGGCTTTGTCCTGTCCAAATAAAAAGCCAATACTCTTCTAACATTAAGAGTGTGTAAAGCCTGTTGTTTACCAGAAGCGTGGGGTTTGGGAGTAAAAAAATGGGAGGAAAACGTCCCGGGAGACACGAAACTGAGACACCAGGAAGGTGCGATGGGGGTGTAACCTGACCTTATCCTTGAAAAAGACTGTGTAGAGGGGATCTGAGATAAAGGCTCGTAACTCTGACACCCGTCTAGCCAATGTAATGGCCACAAGGAACAATACTTTCTAGGAGAGATGTAACAACAAACATGTTGCCATAAGCTCAAAGGGGGGCCCTGGGAGCCTGTTCAAGACCAAGTCAAGGTCCCACTGAGGAATAGGTTTACTGACATGTGCGTAAAGCCTGTCCAGCCCCTTCAGAAACCGATTGACCATGGGTAACCCAGATAGAGAAATGCTTCCATTTAGCCAGATAGGTAGCCCTAGTGGAAGGTTTCTACTCCTGCACCCACACTGAGCACTAAAGCTCAGCCGCTGTCAGCCATGGAGCTTCCAGGCCATTAGGAATAGGGACCTCAAGTTCGTCAGGCTTAGCCACTCAAAGTCCTGCGTTATGACATCCAGATACGGTGGGAGGGCGATCAGTCTCTCACCAGAGAGGCTCATCAGGGACATGAACCAGTGCTGCCTGGGCCAGGCTGGTGCAATGTGGATGAGGGAGGCCCTGAATTGTCTGACCCTCATAAGCACTTCGTGCACCAGTGGGAACAGGGAAAATGGATAAAGAAGGCCCTCGGGCCATGGGGTGATAAGAGCATCCCGCAGGGACCTGCGACCCAGCCCCATGACAGAGCAGAACCTGGGACACTTCCTGTTCTGACGTGTCACAAACAGGTCCAGGAGGGGAAACCATACCTGCGGAAAATTTGGAGGGCCACACCCCCCCCTGAGAGACCACTTGTGTCTGGTGAAGGACTTGCTCAGCTGGTTCGCCAGAGTATTCTGTGTCCAGTCAAGTGAATATCTGCCCCGATACATGCAGTTCCCACAGTTGAAGGGCTTCCAGGAACAGGTGAGGGGAATGTGTCCCACCCGGTCTGTTTATATAGGACACCGCCACCATGTTGTCGGACAGGAGGAGGATTGTCCTGCCCTTGAGACAGGGAAGGAAGGCCTGGCATGTGAGGTGGACAGCCCACAGCTCCCTGACGATATGCTAGGAGAGCTCCTCCCGCATCCACATACCTTGAGTCTGCACGTCACCAACGTGGGCTTCCCATCCTGTGTCGGAGGTGTCCCTCACCGGCTCAGGGTTGGGCATGGCCTGGAGAATGGGACTCCAGCACAGACCACCTCCTCCTGGGTCCACCAGTCCAGGGAGCAGAGGATGTCTGGGGGGGACTGTCACCACCCTGTCCCAGGAGTGGAGGGAAGGACTGTGGGCCAAGCCAGCCACAAATGTAGCAGGCACATGCGGAGCCTGGAGTGCTGAATCACATACACGCATGCAGCCATGAGCCCCAGAAGGCACATGTAGTTTCTGGCCATGAGCATAGCAAACGCCCACATGGCCATAACGGCTTCCCTGATAGCCAGGAAACAGGACCTGGGCAGAGAGACTGTGGCTGGCATGCAGTCCAGACGAATGCCCACAAACTCTATGACCTGAGAGGGGAGCAGGGTAGACTTGGCCACATTCAGGAGGAGGCCCAGCTCAGAGAAAAAGTCCTGCACCATGGCTAGCATTGTGTGCTAGCATTTGGTCCAGAGAAGGATCCTGCACAAGCTAACAGTCCAGGTAAGGAAACAGCTGGACCCCACGCTTCCTCAAGAAAGCAGTGACTACAGCCATACATATTGTAAAGACCTGAGGAAACCCCTCCCCATGAACTCTGGGGGACCACTTCAGCCACCCCTAGGCTTAGGAGCTGCTGCACTTCCTCCTGCAGGAGATGCTCATGAGAGGGGTCCCTGAAGAGGGATGGGGCAGGAGGATGAAAGGAAGGGGGCGAGAGGAACAGGATAGCATAGCCCCTCCCTACTGTCTCAAGGACCCACTGAGCCAAGGTGATGGAAACCCAAGCCCGGTAGAAAGGGAATAAGTGGTCCAAAAAAGGGAGACGTGAGACTGGTGAGCTGTCCCTGGGCACACCCTCAAAACCTTTGACAGGGGCCCTGGTTTTTGACGGCCAAACCCAACCCTTGATCAGACGAGGGGTGGGAACGGTGCCTGTTGTTCCTGCCATTCCTGATCCTTCCCCTGCTCTGCAAGAAGTCCAGGCAGGTGCCCAGCAAGGAAGGTTGGAGGGCATTCCTTCCAGAGCATGATTGCCTCTGGGGGCGGGAGTGTGGATCCCCAAGGACTTCAATGTAACCCGTGTATCTTTCAGACCATGCAGATGATGGTCGATCTTCTCCGAGAATAGGCTCAGTCCTTCAAAGGGCAGGTCATGGATAATGGTGTGAAACTCCGGGGGCACCCTGGACCCTTGCAGCCACAAACTGGGACAAAGAACTAGGCCGTGCCTGAGGTCATGGCACGGGTGGCCACGTTGGCTGCATCCAGGGCCACACAGGAGACAACCCTGCTCTCCTCAGAGAGGGACTTGAACTCAGGCCAGGAGTCTTGAGGGAGAAGTTTGGTGAATTTGTCCATCACAGTCCAGGTGTTATAAGAATAACGACTAAGCAGAGCCTGCTGGTTCGCTATACGGAGCTGCAGCCCTCCTGAGGCACAGGCCTTCCTTCCCAGAAGGTCTATCTTTTTAGCCTTCCTATTCTTAGGGGTCAGGCCCTGCCTCCCCTGCCTCTCATGATGGTTCATCGCCTGGACTACCTGAGGGTGAATGGAAGAACAAGTGTTCATTCTCTTCTTGAGGCACAAAGTGCTTCCTTCTTATCAGTCAGTGGAACAGAGGCCGGGGTCTGCCAGAGGGTCTTTGTTATTTTAACCACCATTTTATTAAGGGACAGGGCCACTCTGGTAATGGTCAACATCTTGCAAGCTGACGGCCTTATGTCAGAGTCCTCCAACACCCTCTCCAGCTGCACCTCCAGGCTCTGAGCCAGCCAGCGAAAGAGGTCTTGTTGGGCCCTCAAGTCCATGGATGGCATCAATGGGAGGGCCTCTCCCAAGGCCTTGTCTGGAAAGGAGGATGAGGAGCCCTTCAGACCGGCATCTTCTGGATCACAGGCCTAGAGAGCCACCTGGGAAGCTGCCAAAGAAGTCACCTTCAAGGCCTGGGCTGTGGGCAGAGCACTTTCCCCCAAAGCCGTAGGTTAGGCCTGGCTTAGGGCAAGGACTGTCCCAATGTAGGGGAACGGACCAGCGGGGTGGTTTAGGGAAGAACCCTGGGCCCCAAGTAGACCGACTCCGGACTAGAGGGTCCCACACCCTGTGAGTGGAGAAAGACAGGGAGCCCAAAAGGGCCACTGGACAGGTGCTTGCCACTGTGGTGGTCATAACTGGTGTGCCATCTGGACAAACGTGGGCTAGGGTGGCCAGGGCAGCTGTTGCTGCTGCTGCGTTTGAATTGAAGGGCTCCGGTGCCGGGAGCAGTGCCCAGACCTGGACCTGAAAGCCCGCGATGAGAAGACCGACTTGACCTCCAAGTCAGTGGAATAGTCAAATGCCAACCAGGGTGGTACCATAGCAGAGGCCATCGGTGATCTGCAGCTAGGGGCATACCTGGCCATGGACACAGGATTGCCATAGTGCTGAGGTGGGGGTGGCGATACAACAAGCTCCAGTGCCTAGGCTGATGATAAAGGCGATGCCACGCGCTCAGCTTGGGTCAGTGCTGATGCCATAGAGGGGATCACTGCCGGAACTGGTGCAGTCACCAGTGTGGATAACGGTGTTGGAGCTGGCGCCTGCCCTGGGGCTGGGGCTTGAGCCGGTGCCGTAGTCGAAGTGTTTAGCATCACGGCAGATCTATGGTACCCCCTCAAGGCCAGGACCAGGTCACTTGGCGCCATAGCATCGACGTGGCGCCGTCGAGAGTCTCATGCCCTCCTTGAGGGTGATACCGGGACTGGTGATGAGGTTAGTTCAATGAGACCCCTTGCAACTTCAAACGTGTCGATGGCTCCAGGAGTTCTTCTGCCAGGCTGGAGCCTCAGTGCAGGCTGGGACGACCCAACCTTGACGGTCCAGGTACTGAGCCCACTGGTATCCCTGTGCCACTCCAGAGGGCACACTATTGGCACGTGCCACAATTGGGACTTGCCTCTGCTCTGTCTCCGTTTCTTCTGCAGCACCTGGATTGGTATCAGTGCCATCACCGTCTTGGTACTCGGGAGGCATGAGCGAGCTGGGCGTCTCATGCACCGAAACTGGTGTGTTCTGTGTAGCTGGTGCGGGGTCCAACGCCGGGGCTGGACAGAGAGCCTCCTCCATCAGCAGGATCTTCTGGCAGGACTCCCGCTCAGTGTGCGGTTTGAACCCTCTGTGAATCTTGCAGTACTTGGAAAGACAGACTTTATGCAGGCTTTGTGGGGGTCCCCGCAGGGATTAGGCTTAAGCACTTGACTCGGGGCTTGAAGCCTTGGGACCCAGAGATGCCCCACAGTGAGTACTGGGAACGCAAAGCAACTCCCCATGCCAGAGTGAACTACTTACACTAAGAACTATTTACAGAGAGAACAAGAACAATTAACGGGAACACTAGCTAATCTACAAGAACAAACTGGGTGAGAACTGCTAAGAGTGCTTGTGGAGCAAGAGCAGAGAGCATCCATGACCAACACAAACGGTAAGGAGGGCCAGCAGGTGTATATATTAGTCGATATAGATGTCCCTGTAATTGCAGCTGCAGCTGCTCTGGGCTATGGTGGCATTGACACTGGAACTGAGATGGGAAGCCTGTTTATCTTATAATCACAATGATCCCTCCTGCTGGCGTCAAGGTAATATGGAGCAAGAAGCCACCTGACTCAAATGCAGAGGGGACGACAACGAGATTTCATGGGAGAAGTACACTGAACAAATAGGTAGGAGGGGGAACTGTGCTACTATAGCAAGAAGCACCATGGAACATGCATGAGGAAATTAATAATTCTGGTTTTGGAGCATAGTTGAATAGTGTGAACTAAATAAACTTTAAAGCCACACAATGAACAAAAATGAAAATGAGCAAGCGTATAATTAAAGACTATCACAATGCATATGCAAAAGCAAATTTAATTCTCATATTTTGTAACTTTGGAGTGCTTGTGTTTGCAACCTTTTAACACATTGTGTATATAAAATGCTATTTATAGCTAAAGAGAGTTGCAAATTATCACAAGATAATTTGATATCTTAAAAGATGGCTTTTTTTTTTTTAAGGTGAAATAACATCTACAAGGAGTGCTCCATTATATGGTTTCTACATAACTCAAAGTAACAATTGCACCCTTCCAGGCTACATCTACATGACAGGCTTCTTGCGCAAGAAGCCTTTTGCGCTAGAGTTTTTTAGCAAAAACTTCTTGCGCAAGAGCATGTCCACACCTCAAAGCACATCGCAAAAGCCATATGCTATTGCGCAAGAGAGAGACCACACTGCATGGACGCTCTTGCACAAGAAAGCTCTGATTGCCAGTCACAGAATGGCCATCAGAGCATCTGTGATTTTTTCCATAGGGGTTTCTTGCGCAAGAGCATCCATGCAGTGGTCGCTCTCTAGTGCTAAAAGCAGTTATGTCTCAGAAAAGAAGGTTTACCTACAGTGGAAAAAACCCTACGTTCTGCCATTTAACTGCCCATTTAATTGCGCAAGAGCTCATTTGAGGTGTAAACGCTTCTCAGGTTTTTGCGCAAAAACCTTGTAGTGTAGACGTAGAGTTTCTGAAGGAAATAAGGAGGTTAATCAGTCCAGGATCTAGGAATATTGACCAGCTACAAGACATTCATAGACTGTATTTGATTAAAAGAATGATTTTTTTTGTTCTGATTATACTTCAGGCGGTTAGCAGTTCTGCACAGTGGCTAGAACGGTCTATAAACCAGTCCAGAATCTTGGACAGAAATTTGTTGGCTTGAAAAGCAAGCATCCCTGGATTTTTATCTTCTTGCTTGTAAACATCTCCATTTTAAAAGTTCAACTTAATAACATTAATTCAACACAGTAATCTAAACCTAAAAAGCTTAAGTATTTTCCATATACATGCAATTAAGTGCTAACAATTTTTTAAATGCAGTTGGCTCAAGGTACAGATTCAAGATGACCATTGTTTTGTAAATCAAAAAGTCATTCAAATACAAAAAACACTTTGTGGTGATGAGGAAACAAATGAATTCATGGATTTTAATGGCAGGCAATTAACAAGTGGGAACCTATATTCTTAATTTGTTCAAAAAATTCTTAAGGGATAGATCAGTATGTATGGTGGAAGTTTCTTACCAGCTGCTGGTAGATCCAACTTTGCTCGTTTCAGTTCAGACATAGAATTTTGGAGCTGCTCTATTACAAAGTCATCTTCGAAGAAGAAATCCTTGGCTAGAGTCTCCTGAAGAAATTCCACAAGTTCTTCCATTTGCAATTTAAGCAGATGTTCTAGATTGGAACAAGAACATTACTGTGGACAAATAAGTTTTTATGATAAACATTCAAAGAAAAAAATCTACCAGAGGGGTGAAATGCCTTGACAGCTTCTTTAAAGATTTTGAAAATGGAATGAAATATACTTTATACTAGACATTTACTAAGTATGCTAAAAGCCATTCACCTATTGTCCCTCTAAATAGTCTCTCTTTTTTATATCCATATGTTCTCTTTCTAATTCAGTGTCATTCAGGATAACGAAACCAATCACACCTCTACAATCTTGACATGAGATATTAAAATTCACCGATTTTCATTGTTGTATCTTCTAAATACTGCCCCCCCCCATTTGGAAATGGTTCATAATACACTTATTCTCCATTTAAATGCTTTGAAGACCAGTAAAAATTTAAGACATTTAAGATGCCCTCATTTGTAAAGGAGCTAGAACTCACTGACATAACTGGCAGTTTAGAGCAGAGGGTTTCAAACTCCAAGGTGCTCCCTGTAAGGTAACCGAAGTGTCTTGCAACCAGCTAGCCCTTACAACTCTCAACCCATGAAAACGCCTGATTTAGAGCAGTTGTTTCAGGCTCTAGGCAGATTCAGACATGTGTTGCTTCATCAGATACATTCAGGTCATATTTTGAAGGCTTTTTACAATGTAGCTTTGTTGGCAAAAGCCGTTTGTAGAAGCTATTATACTGGCAAAAATGTTTTTTTCTGGTATATTTTATTTTGCTCACTGAATCAGAATAAATTGCATCAGCAGAAACACTTTTCAACCAGTATAAATTAGTCTACAAAAAGAGAACTTTGACTGTGTAGTTATTAAAACAAAACTTTTAAGCAGAGACAGGACCAAAAGCTGAGATTCTGGAGAACAAATGAGAGGCCTGGCCATGATGCCTCTTTTCTTTTCTTCCTCCCCAATGTGGTCTACTCCTCAGTGCTTCACCCATCTTTCCCGTCAGGGAACACCGCTCTAAGGGTATGTCTACACAGCAACTAGACACCTATGGCTGGTCCATACCAACTGACATGGGCTTGCAAAACTTGGACAGTGGGGCTATTTCACTGCTGTGTAGACTTCTGGGCTCTGGCTGGAGGTGGAGCTCTTGGAGCCTGTGAGGTAGGATACTCTCAGAGCTTGGGCACCCCTGTGAGCCCAGAAGTCAACACAGCAGTGAAACAGCCCTACAGCCAGACTCCAATGAACCTGAAGTCAGCTACCATGGGCCAGACACAGGGTTGGTTTGTTTTTTTGCTGTGTAGACATATTTCAAGGGTGCTTAATATTTTTACATAGAGAAATGTTATACTGAACATGTTTAATAGGCCAGTTTAAAACAAAAAGGTCCAATTTATCACTATTGCTTTTTAGAGGGTTGAGACTGAAAGCTCTTCCCTTAAAACCAAAAGCAAAACAAAAAAAGGTGGGAGGGAAAGGCTGGGACAAATATTACATTGGTTTTATGTTTGCAAATAAAGAGAAAAACTCAGATCTGATTTCTACCACTACTTAATTATGATGATTCTTGAACATTTTAAGAAGTGTAACAATTATAAACATTTTTCATCTTGAAAATATTTTATGTACAAACTAATAAGCAGCTCCCAAGAGAGAGATTAATGCATCATCCCCACAGTTAAATATGACAAAATACCTAGCAAGGTTAAGACATTAATTCTGAAAACTCTTCTACGTGGACCTCTGCTCTCCTATGGAGCACTGGAGACATTACTAATGGGCCCATACGACTTACTCAAGGCTCCCAAAGAAGGCAGCATTGAAACCATGACTGGGAAGAAATTTTCCAACATGTCTATGTGACTTAGGAGCCCAAGACTCATTTTCAAAAGTGACATACACTTAAGAGCCTAAGTCTGATATAAAGTCAGGAGCTTGGGCTCCTAAGTCATTTTAGAAAATGGGATATGGCTGGTTTTGAAATTTTTACCTTAGCAATATGATGTTCAAGCACCTAAATCATATGCTTAGATCATTAGACCAAGTCTTTATCAATAAAAGCTTCAATAACTTCATTCATCTGAAGAAGTGGGTTGTGTCCCAAAAAACCCCATGATACCATTGATGTTTTTTGTTAATCTCTAAGGTGCTGCAAGACTATTTGTCCTTGATTTGTTTGCTTTTAGATTTCTCAGTTTCAGTTCAGGTGTTGGCTTCCTTGTTCCAATATATTCTAACAAAGAAAGTCTATAGCAACTTGTAAAAATTACTTTTAGGTATAGGTGATTATCAATATTTTAAGGGTTTACTCATTAACATTTAAAGCTTTAACGCATGTCTATTTTTTTTTTTAACTGTAAAAATGTGTGAAGCAAAAGCTAATAGGAATACAATTTCAAGCCATGCCTATGGACTGGAATAAACTTATTCCAAGTTGGTAAGGAATAACAGTAATGTCCAGAAGACCCACTTAGGATCAGGTTTTCCACTGTGCTGAGTCTACACAGATATAGACATGGTACATTTTTCTAGGTAGGGATGTCCATCTAAGCAATTAAATAGTTACTACCCTATAGCAAATCCAGGTATTGTTTCATATAGCACCTTTTGCCAATGATCTCAATCCACTTGGATAAAGTATTGTCCTCATTTAACATATGATAAAATTGCAGCTCTATGAAAGTAGTATTTTGTCAAGATCAGAAAGCAATTAATTGGCAAGTGGCATCTAAATCCAGATTTCCTAAATTGAGATCCTTCTGCTCTTATCATTGGATAACACTTGTTTTAGTAGCAGTAAAACAGTTCTAAAATGTTTCTGTAGATTTTGAAATGCAGACACTGAAAGGGAACTTTGACTAAGGGCAAGTTTACACTGGAACCTTACACCAGCACTTCTGTAGTGTAGTTGGTGAGAAAGAGCTCTTTATACAGCTTAATAACTACACTGCTGTGGGCATGTCCTGCTGACATAGTGCTGTCTGCACTGATGCTTAGATTGGTATAACTATAACACACCGCTGAGCAACACAGTTATATTGAAGTAATTTTGCAGTGTAGAGTAGGGCTCAATCTTTCAAAACTCTTTGCTTTTCCTTCCAAAAGTACAGTGCTCATTAAAATTAAATACAGACACAAGGTGGGTAAGGTAATCTATTTTATTAGACTAACTTTTATTGGTGAGAAGGACAAGTTTTTGAGCTCACACAGAACTCTTCTTCAGATCTGGAAAACAGAGAATATCACCACTAAATATAAGGTCAAACACACTGCTTAGCAGAAGTAGTTAACACACATTTCACCCTTCAAGGTGAAGTGACCCCATTAACATCTTTCCAGTCAAAGGGAGAAAAGAAAGGGAGGTGAGGGGAGATGGTTAGTGGGCTGCAGACTGTTGTAATAATTCATAAATCCAAAGTATCTATTCAGTCCATGATTTTTAGTGGACTGGAAAAAGTCTCTATCACCTACAGACGTTGGTCCATTAAATTATATTACCTCTCCCACCAGGTCTCTCTAATATCCTGGAACAACACAACTACAAATACACCGCATACTTGAAAACAAATGACAGTACAAGTTTAAAAAATGAGTCAGCAATGTTTTCCAAGGCAATATAATCTGTGAAATATACTGGAGTCTGACTGTGGAGATTTGTCCAAAGCCACATTCTGAATGCACTTTTTAGATATCACACAGCATGCTATGGCTAGTGTGCTCATAACTGAAAATCAAAAGCAATATCTAGGTATTACACACATACACACACACACACACACACACACACACACACACTTACTCTCTCTACATAAGAACTACTTAAAAGAACATGAAGGTTGCAAAGTCAAAAATTCAAAAGTTAGGACAGATGGTGCTCAGTGAGCAATGATTCAACATTTATTTTACTCTCACTGTTCAATGTGTGGCCCCATGCCTTATTTATTGCACAATATTTAAACCCTGCACTTAAGACAATTATTAATTTGATCATGGGCTTTTCTATGGCACTTATCACTATGATATCTGACAGCTTCAACAAATATGAATATATATTTCACAGTACCTTTGTGAGATATGGGGATATTATTCCCATTTTACTGATGAAGAACTGAGGCCGACAGAGATTAAGTCAAAACCCATTTGGTTTTGGATGTTCACTTTGGAATACCTAGGAACTGATTAATTAGTAATATACAGCACTTCACATGTTCAAAACAGATCTTACAATTGAAAGTGAAATCAATGGAAGTGCTCAGCAATTAGACCCCAGGATCTTGAGTCAGGCATCTAAAAAGTGATGGATACTTTGTGGCAGGAGGAATAAAATCTACTTCTCCGGGACAGCATACAACTACTTGAACCTTGAGACCATGTGTTCTTTTCCTGCAATCACTGCACACCTTTCAATTTCTGCAACAAATGACACAGGGATCCTACAAACAAATTTTGTTCACTACACACCCGATTCATCCCCAAATCTGGTCCATCCTGTGCACTGCATAAGAGGCATCCTATAGAAAAAATACTTTGTGATCATGTCATTAAAGACTATTATAATGCACATGCACACAAAAGGGTCAAAAATTAAGATGGCACGGGGTAATCTTCAATTTGGAATTTCCTGACTTGACTTTGCAATATTAACAGTGTTTTAAGGCAGTTGTGTGTGTGCATAATTTTACTAGTTTAAAAAAATCTGAAAAGCTCTAATTATGTAGCATCATATT
Source organism: Apalone spinifera (assembly GCA_030068395.1). Classification (NCBI taxonomy): domain Eukaryota; kingdom Metazoa; phylum Chordata; order Testudines; family Trionychidae; genus Apalone; species Apalone spinifera. The sequence goes on from CM057845.1 coordinate 10,846,393, forward strand.
GACACCCATATCACTCATGTGCAGGGTTTAATCCTGTAGATCCACCACATAGATCTTTGCTACTTGAGCTAACGGATTAAAAAAAAAAGGTCATTGTTATTCTCTGTGTCAATCAGCAGAAGAGAATGAAACACATTAACAGAGGGTTTCAAAGATACTTGAGGACATCAGAGGAATTACACCGTGACACACCAAGGCATGCATCTATGCCATGCCTATAGTCCTAGACAATTGAGGTATCAAAAATAACTCAACCACCACCCTTAGTCTACTGTTAGTTTACATAACAATTTCATTGGTTGTGAGAGGTAGACTGCACAGAACAGAAAAGGGCCAAATTTGAGACTATTAACCCTCTTTTTATCTAACAACCACTACATTAAAGAATTATTAGAACTAATTTACAATGCTTATTACCACAGTTTTATTGAGGCTGTGTCATTTACTGAATAAACACAATTTAAATCCCTTTTTACTATTGTTCAGCTATATAATAAGTAGTAATTTACTCTACTAAATAAGACATGTCTTCTCCTGAGAGTCACTAAAGATTTCCTGGCACAATTACCCATGATATCAGATAACTAGATTTTCAAGTCCTGTCATGCAATTGGACAATATTCTTTGTCAGTTCCTTGCAGAACAGTAATTCCAGCATCAGCTATGTGGCATGATCTAGAGAGTTGCTAATTTGAGAGCATCATAGCCTTTTCCACAGTTATCGTGATGTGCTGTGATGAAAGATAGTGCAGTCACAAAGGAGAGATCAAAACAGCAGGAAAAAAACGTGTCAGTTTTTGGGTTTTTTTTTTTTTATAATAAAGCCAAATAGAGGACATGGCCAATTTTTTTAAAACAGACTACTTAAGAACTAGTTTAACCTTTGTTTAAGTTAAAGTTTATGAGAGATCTCTTACTTCTATGTAGTTTCAGAATTGTGTAAGACATAGCAGTGAGAATGCGTTCTCCTTCAAGTATGTAGATATCCCATATCCTGAGAGTTAATGTAAAGGGTGTCTGCAATGACAGAATCAGCCAGAAATGTCAAAACAGCTTGCCCCCAACATACAAATAAAACTAAATACACAAAGATAAAAAGATACTCACACGATCAAGGAAACACTGAAAAAACCACTTCATTGTGTAAAAGCTAGTGGAGATCTCCTGGGAATCCTGTACAAAGCAACAATTTATAAATACTCAGTTAAGAACACTGCAATATATTACCTGGCAAATAAAAGCCTCCCATTTTTTAACTTGGAGCAACAATGAAGTACCTACTGCCCAAAAATCTAAGTGAGCTGTTAGACTGACTCCTTCTCTATGTCTGGCTCATTGCACAATTGATCTTCGCTACTATTGCTGTCTGTGCATAGTTTTTAACCAGTCTTCACATAAAATAATTTTATTTCAAACAGCTTTGCTTCAGTCCAACAATTGCCTTCTCTCTCTTGTTTATATTTTTCCTTCATTATCTTTTTCTGAAGAGCAATGTAGATATCTGAAGATGAACAGGTATTGAGATACCCCTGGAAATATTAAATAGTCCACTTATACTCAGAGTAAGTATAGGAGAGAGTGCAAGTTTCTTTTATGTTCTGGAGGAGTCAGAGCTCAGGATGCAGGCCCATTTAATCTTTAACTTCTCTGCCAACAAGGTTTCTAGCAAGGGTGCCTATTTAATGCTAGAGGGGATGATGATCTTGTGAGGTGGATATCTATCCACCAGAAAGCAGATTAAGACCATCAATTCATTTCACATAGGACCTTGAGTAATTAGAACTATAATGAATTCCATTTCCTACTAACAGGAGCTTAGTTTGAACTGGGGGTTTAAAGGATCAAACATTTTGTATCTCATTAGTTATCTACTGTCTTTCCACCGTGTACACAGTTTATATTTCTGCATAGGAAATATTATTTTCCTTCTAATAGGAACGAGTTCACTCAGCTTGAAATAACTTACCATATCTTGAGTGTCAATACCAACTACCAGTAACAAGAGGCAGAAAGACATGACATGCTTATATTTTTTGTAATTGTAAAACTACTGCCATTCCTGTCACTTGCATTAGCACTAGTTACAATATTGAAAGTCTTTGAAACTAGGCTGCTGTTTGAGTGGTGAGGCACCCAAGCAATTAAGTGACACTGAATTTGTCTTCTCTGGTTACTATAGGATAGCAGAATTCTAAATTAAGCTTCCAAGCTTGTCACATTCAGCTATTTCACAAGTTTTGAAAACGTAAGTTCTGAATAACCAGGGACTGACAGTACAAGAATCAATAGTTATCTGGCACGCTCACAAGCCATATATGTTTTGCCATTCCTTGCTGTTCTTTATTGCTCAAACAGTTTCAACAGGTCATCACAATATAGTAGGTAAACAAATTCAGTCTATTTGTTCAATCAGTGTTGTAGCATTCGCTCTCATTTTAAGGTGTACATGTAAGAGGTGGAATATTTGAAAAGATGGAACTATTGATTGCTCTCTGGATTCAGGTCTGTGCTAGATCAGTAAAACCAATGGCATAGTCCAGACTTGCAGTTCTTGAAATGTCGTTCTTGAAATGCAAAAAAACCCTCAAAACTCGGGTTATCTGAAGAAGTGGGCTGTGCCCACGAAAGCTCATGATACCATCTACATGTTTTGTTAGTCTATAAAATGCTACCAGACCATTTGTTGTTTTTTAAGCTTATCCTGAACAGACTAACTCAGCTACCCCCTGAAGACTGAAATGTAGAATACAGGTTGAACCTCTCTAGTCCAGAACCTTCAGGACCTGACCGATACTGAACCAGACAGTTTGCCAGACCATGGGAGGTCAGTATTGTCTAGCAGCATTACTAACATTTCAACTACCTACTGGGCTCTTAGAAGATGTCTGGGGCAAATGAGAGTTTAATAATAGCACAGAACACTAAGAACCTGGACTGTTGGTTGTAAAAGTTTAAGGAACTAAGGGAAAGTTGGCCACACCCACGATAAGTGGACATCCAACTAGCTAAAATAATGCTGAACCACAGATATTGGCGGACCGGAGAGTGCCAGGCTAGACAGGTAGAACCTGTAGTAATGGGATAAATTTATGTTGATTATTATATTACATTATAGTTGACGCTCTGTAAACCATAATTTCCATTTGAAATTAATTATTCCTAGGTACTCTTACTAGATGGGCACATCCCCTGTGGAAAATTGTGACAACTTCTAAAAACATCTGAAGCCATTTAAAAAAAATAAAGATACATTATTAAAACAAAGGGGCTTGTTTGGAGATTTCCCAGTAAAACACCGAGAATCAACTGTCTATATGTATAAAAAATATAGTGGATCAGATATCGAGTTGGTGTCAATTGATGTAATTCCAATAAAAAAACCCAACAGAGCTAAGCTGATTTATTCTAGCACATGGCCTGGTATACATAATTCAAAGATGCTCTCACAGGTTCTGGTAATGAATATTTATTGAGATTTCATATATTCCTGTGCGTGTCTGACAAAGTTCCCTAAGAAGCTGAGCACTGTTAAGATACCCTAAGTAAAGTGTGCCTACATTAGAAATGTTATAGTGGTAGCGCTATACTGTAGTAGACTTTCTGTAGAACTTTCTCAAGAAAATCTGAGGAAAAAACTGTTTTTGGTTATTAAACATAACAGATAACAATAACATTGTATCAGCAGAATTATTTACTACCATGGGGTTTTGTTATCCAGTCATATTCTACCACTCAAACATCAATATTTTAGTTATTGGTTTACTTTGATTAAAAGCACCTATTCAAAAACTAAGTGAGAGAGGATAGCACTGTCCATTTTAAGCAGTAAGCCAAAATCTTCTGAAATTAAAATAAGAAGCAGCTTTAATCTGTAATCCATATCCTGTATAACCTCTACTGTGAAAATTGATGCCATAATTTTCATTCCAAAGGCAAGTGAGCTACTGGATCTCTGTTTTCACTACACAGTTTTTTTTTAAAAATCACAAGATAAACCCTACAATTTTGGATTAATCCATTACTGTAATGAAGAGAATGTTTCTAAACTAATATATGACAGAGCATGGTCTAAAAAAGTCTCAGAACATTGTAAAAAAAAGAAATTGATTAAATATTAGTGTATACTATTCATGTTCAATAGAAACAAATAGATTTTAGAGGAATGGTGAAAACTAGTGTCATCAGGAAGTTATTCTCATCATAATGTGTAATATTCCCACACAAAAAAAGTTATATGAGCTTATTATTTGGCTTGAATTTTGCTCAATATTGTAATGAAAACAATAGAAACCATCCCTGCCCCAACGGGACTGAGAAGTAAATAGTTTGTTAAGTCTTTCTTAGGAGTACACTATTTCTTATGCAGGAGTTCAAAAAAAAAAATCATTCCTGCTACCACAGCTACCCTTTGGGTGACAAGGAGTTTACTCACCTTGAGCAGAAGTTGCAATTCTTCAAGACGTGTCCTCCTATGGGTTCTCTACTTCATATGTACCTGCTTCCCCTGAGCCCTTAATCAGAGATTTGTCTAATAGCAACACACTCATGTGTCCTGTGTATCAATGTGCTCCGTACTAAGAGTATAGACCTCAGTTCCTTCTCCATCCGAATACCCTAAAGAGAGCAATCCGAAGCAGAGGGAAAGGAGGGTGCATAGCAGCGTATGCATGGGGGGGACATCTTGCACTGCAGATACTGCAGAAGGTGACCTCTTTATCTTGAGGAGGAGCCCTATGGGTGCTCCACTTCAATTAAACACTTTGAAGAGTAACCTTTTCGTCTTCATCAGTAGGTGTGCTTATGGATGCTATACTTCAAGTATCAGAGGGGTAGTCGTGTTAGTCTGAATCTGCAAAAGTGATGAGAAGTCCTGTGGCACTTAGAGACTAACAGATTTATTGGAACATAAGCTTTCATGGGAAAAGACTCATTTTGTCAGATGCACCTGACGAAGTGGGTCTTTGCCCACGAAAGCTTATGCTCCAATAAATCTGTTAGTCTATAAGGTGCCACAGGACTCCTCATCTACTTCAAGTGACACCCAAGCAGGATCCCCCAAAGGAGGAACTTCAGAAGTGAGTTCAGAACTGAAGATAGTGCCACATTACCAAGTGCCACATAGGATCTGGCAGCACAGATCAAGACAGAGTGCTTAGAAAATGTACATACCGAAGCCCAAGTGGCAGCCATACATGTGTAAGATCAGGGCTGGGCAAAATACAGCCCATAGGCCAAATCTGGGACACCAAGCCACCGGATCCGGCCTGCAGAACAGCTTCCTGCCCTGTTCCCCAGTATTCCCTCAAATATTTTCTATCCATGAGTGGAGTATTTTGTGTCTCATGCACCAATATTGAGGTTGTGTGCCACTATGGCACCCAAATTATAAACCTCTCCCTTTTCCCCTCTGCTGCCATGTCTCTCACTCTCCCCTAACGCCATCTGCTACCCAGGTGACTGATGTGGCCTCCCATTCCGCTGCTGTCCTGGCTTCTGCCCTTCTCACTCTCAGCCCTCCTAGGATCTGCCCCACTTCCCCATCCTCTCTGACCCCTGCACCTGCCCTTCCCTTCCCCACCATGCCCACCCCTCCACTAGCCTGTCCCCTCTCCTAACACCTCCCACTATCCACCTGCCCTGCCTCTCTCCCCTCTGCCCTCTGGTGCCCGTCTCTATCTTCCCCTTCCCTGTGTCTGCCCTTCTGCTTCACCACCACAATCACTCTGGCACCTGCACCCTCCTAGTGCCTCCCCTTTCCCTCACTGCCCTGCCCTCCCAACACCTGTCCCCCTTGCCCTCTTCTTCCCTGGTGCCCACTCCCACACCACCCTCTGCCCCAGTTCTCCTCATGCCCCTTTGCACCCTCACACCTGACTTGCTGCACTGTGGCCCAGCTATAGTCCCAGCTCACGGGGCAGGCGCCTGCCATGCGGCTCTGCTCTGGGAGCAGCTGGGACCGGGGCTGCATGGCAGTTGGGGCCAGGACCATAGTACTAAAAATAGCTCTGTGACCCCAGCTCCATGCTGGCACATGGGGCAGCTGAGGGGTGGATGGGCCTTGATGCACAAACTTCTGGCCGGGAGAACAAAAGGCTGTGTTGGAAGGCCAGGGCTTGCCAGCAGCCTCCAAGTCCTCTCTGCACTGGTGGATTCACAGAGCCTAGGGTGATCCATTCCCCTCTTGGAACCAGCTCCGGGAGCTGAACTGTAGCATCCCAGTGTGGGGTGCGCGAGATTGAGCTGAAAGACCAAGTCTGCTACCACTGAGCTGCCAACTCTAGTGAAGAGTTGGAGGGGTGTGGCTGGAAGGGCAGGGCAGGAGGCAGTGCCAAGACCAAGAGGATGGATCAGGAGAAGGGAAGATAAGGCAGGGCTGCAAGACAAAGGAAGGCAGGGAGGAGGGTGGCCCCAGTGTGCATGGAGAGATGGCCATGGTATGCAGCAGGCATGGAGAGGTGGCCTCATCGTGCAACACAGGACTGGCCCTTGGGCCTCCCAGGGAAGAAAGAAACACAACTCAGTTGTTAGCTGAAGGTCAAACCCAGCTACCAGAGTGCTGCTGCCCCCTACCCGCTTCCCATGGGGCTGAGGGCTACAGCGGTGGTAGCCCGTCTTCACTCCTCAGGGCAGCATGCCCTATGTGCCAGGGCTTGAGTCAGGGGTGCAGTGCTATTTTTAGTACCGCGGTCCTGGTCCCAACAGCCGCTACACACAGCTCTGGTCCCAGCTGCTCCTAGGGGCTGGACCAGGGGGTGGGTGGCTGCCCATCCCATGTGCCAGGACTGGAGCTGGAGCCGCAGTGCTATTTTTAATACTGTGGCCCAGGCTCCAGCTCTGGCAGCCACTATGCTGAGGAAGGGGGTGGGTTTGAAATTCTTGGTGCGTGATGCACACCTTACAGGGAACCCTACCTGTCCCCGCACATCCATAAGAAAAGCATCTGCAGGCCTTGTTTCTCTTTGAAACAGCTGCAAGTCCAGGGTGGAAGGGGAGGGGCTTCATGCACTGCCCCTGCTCCCAGCACAAACCCGTTGGCCAGTTTGCAGCCACTGGGAGCTGCCTGTTTGAAGAACAGGCAGTGGGCAATGTACTCCTCTCCTTCCTCAGGATTGCAACTATTCACAGATGCACATAGCCCCTGTAGCCTGATGCAGGGGTGTAGAAGACAGGGAGCCTGCTTGAGAAATCTGCTGGGCTGCTGGTTGAGATTCACCCATGTAAATCTCCCAACCAGAGCCTGCCTCTAGCACCGCAGTCCTTCCCTCACTCCAAGCCTCTGCCCCTTGCTCCTGCATCCATACCCACTCCCAGACCCTGCACTCCAGTCCTCTGCCCCAGGTCACAACAGAAAGCCCTGAAGCAGGTTTCAGGGGGTCCTCCAAAATAAACTAGGAGCAGGGCCAATGTCAGATTCACCAGGCCCTAGAATGAAAGCTGAATCCTGAGCCCCTTTGCTTGGTGCTGAAGCCAAAGCTTGAGCTTTTCCTCCCTAAGCTGAAGACAAAGCTCCAGCAACTTAACTTTGGGAGGCACCTGTGGCATGAGACCCTAGGCAATTGCTCTGCTTGCTACCCCCTAGTGCTGGCCCTGAATTTTAATCTACTGAAAACAGTTGTGTGGCATGGATGAGCTATATAATGTTAACAGCATGTTGGGGGGGCCTCAAAAGGAAAAAGATTGAGACTTTCCAGTCTAAACTATTGTTATTTTAGATTTGTACTTTGGACTCAATAAAAACAGAGTTTGGGGAAAGCACTCTTGTGTATACCAATCATTTAATACATGGAAGGGCCGAGTCCCCACTGAATTATGTCCTGAGCCTATTTGGAAAACAAAGACTAGTTCCCACAGCTTCAGGTTCAGAAAAACACAGGTAACAGAAATGTCTTTGGCCTCTATGGTATCGAGTCTGGAGGTTGAGGCCTTTTAGGAGTCAGCTTCTTGTGATGAGAGTCCAAGTTCCTCCTCTTCAAAGGTTTCCCTGAGGCCTGACTCAGAGGCAGGGTGAAGGGAGCGCTCTATCAGCAGCAGCCTCAATTGAATTTCCATGTCCTTCCCTGCTCTGGATTCAGAAGATTCATTTCTGATAGTGGCTGCTGCTAACCAGGACAGCCTCCCAAAAAGACAATGTTTGAAAACTAGCAAGCCAGGTGTGCACTGACAGGAAAGTAAGGCTCCCCAGAGGAAGCTGAGGGAGACGAAAGAAAATCAATTCTTTTATTAATTATATACATCTACTATCTAAATAATAAAAATAACTAACGCTAAATCAATAGCAAACCAAAATACTATGGGTACAATGTATAAGGGAATAGCTGAAGCATGCTCAAGGCAGATGCTCAGAGGTTTCCTTCTCAACCACCATGGCCTGAGATGGAAAAAGGAAAGCTCCCCAAAGAGGCTCATATATGCTTGTGAGAGGCATAAGGATATGTTGGATACATAAGCATGCTAAACAAACACAGCTAATAGAAAATCTCTGATCAAAAGGTGCATGTGCACCTGAAGTAGAGCACCCATACGAACACTACGGAAAGAAAAGTGAGTTCTCTGATTACAGTCTCCAGATATCAGAAGGGCTATGTGATCAGTTCTGCATGTGGTAAAACTTTTATAAAGACATTCAAGTACCTATGAGTTTGCTAAATAGTAAAATCTTTAATTGCATTTACAGAAGACCCAAATCTTTTCAGGAAACCAGCACTCAGAGATGTTACTGCCTATCTGATTTTAAGAGGCCAATCAATGTTCCATTTCAGCCAAAACTCCCCAAGACTTCATTCATGTAACAGCAATAGGACTTTTCCTGATTAGAACCCAATATCCATCCGCCATATTTGTAGCATTCTAAATCAACAGATTGGCTGGACTTAAACAAGATGATGGGCTTTTCTCACCAAGTGTTGCTTAAGTTTAGACAAAAACTTCTTCAGTATTTTCTCATGATGTTCTTGAAACCGCAACAGTTTTGGAAAACCAGGAACAAAAAAGCCTAGGAAAAAAGAGGCACAAGTGGAACATATAACAGAGATAAGGTTCACAAAATGTATCTAAAGCTTTAAAAGTGTGTTGGTTCTATTACCCAAAATGACTGCAACTCTCAAAATAATTTACATACAAAAATAAGTGTGGGTTGTACTGTCCACGCTACTGTGTTAAAATCTCAGCCATTTTCCTATTTACAATTTAATAGCTATGATGCATTCAAGTTGCATCGACTCTGATTTAGTCTGCACCACTATAAAAGCACAAGATGAGCAAAGCTAACTCTTCTATTGACAGAGTCCAAAAAAAGGTTAAATCAGAAATCTGAAGTGTGGTTTTAGCCCTCAACAGTGAGTATAAAAAGGAATCTTCTTAGCAGGTCTGCTCTCCAAGTGTATTCACAGAGAAGACACAAACCACACAGCTGTCATAACCTGTGCAGCAGCAAGGGTAGAGAAAGAATGTGTTAGGCAGAGCTCCTCACTCAGATGTGGAGTTAATAAGCAAAGAGCATAATTGGACGACCATGGGCTTCTAAAGTGAAACTCCGGGTAGGTAACCTGCAGACATTTTAACTGGTGCTATGTCTGAGAATGCAAGCACCCAGGTTGACTTGCATTGCCTCAGCTGAGTTTGCAAGGTAGGCAAACTGTGGGTGAAAACTCAATGGGTACATCTAGTACACTAGCCCCCTAGTTCGAACAAGGGAGGCTAATGAGG
>CM057845.1:10874898-10893636 GCA_030068395.1 Apalone spinifera
TTTAAGAGTATATATTTAATACAAATGGAATGGAAGTTAAGAATGAATCATATCTATTTACTTTCCTCTTCGCAGACTCTTATGTAGCCTCACCACTGTAGTACTTGTGCATCTAAAGATCTTGATGTTATTATAATCACAGAAAATCTAGACTAACTCTTACTCTACTGCATTTCTTCTCACACATTATCTCAGTGTATCATAAGTGAAAGCATGAGACAGTACATATCAGCATAATTTAAGAACAGATTTTCTGCAGTTTGGTAACTGGTTTTGTAGTGATTTCATATGGATAAAAAATTGACTATAAACCAAACTAGAGGTAATTCGCTAATATATCTATTGGATTTTTTTTCATTAATTTAGTATATTTTGGAAGACAAGACAGATTAAATGGAAAGTTACTACATACACAAAGAAACAGATAAGAATTATGATTATAATCTAAGTAGCAACTAAAAAACATCCCTCCCCCAAAGGGAGTTAAAAATCACAAATGATGGTAAACTAATATTAACTCAAATTGTCAGTGTTAAAAGGCTACTGAACAAGGTATGGGAGTAAACCTTAGGCTATTTGGGCAACAGAACCCCCTAACTTAAAGGCACATTATCAAATAATCTGAGTTTTAGGTTTAGGAATAGACTAGTGAAACCAGAGCATTTGATTTTTTTCACCCATTTTTAAAAAAATCGAAGGATCAGATGCTCCCACAGAAAAAACACAACATGCTTAAAAACACAGAGTAGTGGCCAAGTCAGAACTTCCCAAAGATAGGGAAATGTTATCACTTAACTGTCATCTCTACTATACAAGGCAAGATGTACACAATTTTCACCACTGCAAAACGAATATGCACATCAACCAGAACCAGTGCCAACTACAAAAAGCTTGCAGTCTCAAGCACAATCATGCACATGCCTGTTGCGTGTAGATTTTAGCACATGCATTTTGCTGCTATTATCCTTGTTAATCAGGTGATATTTATTGCAGTACACATGCACTCTGATAACTAGCATTTTTGCTGTTTCATAAGAATGCTGTTGCTTGTTTCTTCATCTATTTCCATCGGCTATTTTCTTAACCTATACATTGGAGAAAAATGTACTAGCAAATCTATATTCTAAAAAACACATCTGGGGTTGGGAACAGGTGGGGAAAGGTCAGCAGGATACTGAGCATCTGTACTTAATGAAAGCTCCATAATCTATGCTTTGTAATACTAACTTTTTGATGAACTCAAAACAAAACTGGATCATGTATGGAATAAATGAAACAGCCAAAGGCCTGAGCACTGTATTATTAAACAAAATACCCTTTGATAATGAATAAAACTAAGGAAGGAGAGAGATTTGTTTCCAGGATCTAACAGCATGGGCACCTCTACCACCCTAGGTGCTCACTCAGTCTGAAAGTACCAGCAACTAGGACAGCTCTCTGAAATCCTGACTTAAAGGTTGATAAAAGGGATGAGAGAACATTTGTAAAAGCAAAGTTAGAAGAATAGCCAACACAAATAACCTAAACAAACAAGTGAAAGGTTCATAAAGCAGCAAATGATCTATGGAAAAAATACCAGAATCCAGCACCACAACTCAAACCATAGGAAGATATTGATGTGAGCAAAGATTTTTAATTGATTTGAACAGAAGCTTTGTAGTACTGGAATGGTATGTAGACAATCTGTAAAATAATACCAGCCCTCGTTTTAGTCTTTCCTGCAGGCCTTACAGACTCAGATCCATTAACTCTGCTCTCAAAACTACTGCTTGGTTTAAATAGAGGAATATCCTCATTATTGAGAGATGTTACAAGAGTCTGACTAGACACACAACAGAACACTAGATTAAGGACTCCCATTGTCTGACATGTTTCACAGACAGAAAGCAGCTCAAAAGCTGCCACAAATAAGATGGATATCTCTTTTGAAGGGAGAAAATGTTTCATGACATAGGCTCAATTACACAGGCAATAAAAAGGGAAAGGAATGTGAAATATTTGTATAGGCGGGAAAAACAGAGCTGCACCATATCCAGCAAAACCAGGAGCTGTACATAACAGAAAACCTTGCCTTTGGAATAATCTTCAGCTACCAAAATGTTCGAGAATAGTCAAATGAAAAAACAAATGGAATATTAGCATATTTAAGCCCATTGCCAAAAGTTGTATATTGCTATTATCCTATATAAATAAAAGGTTATATTTCCTGTGCTAGAAATAGCTATTTTATATCATCCTTTGACTTGCACAAACAGATTTTGTATTTTCTCCGGATTCAAGTATAAACAATACATGCACTATAACTATTACAGTCCTTCAGAAATGTAGGATTATTCCTTAACAAAACAATCCCAATATCTGATTTAAAAGAAACTTTAGTGCTCGTTAAGTTTAGATATCTGTACTTTCTGTTGGCAACAGTTATCTGAAACATAATATCTGTCTGATAGTATTTCTCCATAACAGAATTGCATTATGAAATTGGAATAGTGCCATAGCATTAAGCATGATGAAAACATTATGGAGGCATTATATAAAAATTGTAAATCAATATATTTTTAAAATGCAAGCTTTTACATCTGGCACACTCTGGAGCTTATCCTTATCCAATTTACTAATCTGGGTAAACTGTCAGCAAAACTCAGATTTCAATGGAACTAAGACAATTTACACCAGCCCCAATTTACACCCCCACTTCCTGCCCCTCCATCACTTCTGAGGGAGAGGAGAGGCTGTAGAATTGAATCCCAGAATCACAGAACTGGAAGAAACCTCAAGAGACCATCAAATTCAGTCCCCTGCACTCCTGGCAGGTCCAAGCACTCTCTCTAGACTAGGTGTCGGCAACCTATGCTGTAAGTGGCACACGTGCAGATTTTCACTGTCATGCAAGCCTCACTGCCAGATCTACACCAACCATGTGTCGCGGAAAGCCCCACCAGACAATTCACCACTTGTGGGGAAGAAGTGACTGAGAAATTGCTCCATGCGCTGCCATTACTTCTCATGCAGCACAGCAGCCTCCTCTTCTCCCCCACCCCAGAGTACGCAGGGAGTACCACTGGACCTTTGCCAGCGGGCAGCCGGGCCGGTTTCTGGTGGTGCGCATTTTCCAGCCACTCTTCCTTCCATTGCCCCATCACTATGTGCCTTGTGGTCCCCTCCCTGCCCTCACGGGATTGTCTCTGGCACATGGGGCCCCCAGTCTGGCCGCACTGCCGACTCCTCCAGGTCGCTTGTTGGTACAGTTGTCAGCACCACCACTGTAGGAGCGGGAGGAGAGGGGGCAATTCCAAGGTAAAACCCGACAGAGCCACTCCCAGACATGCACACCTGGGAGCTGCTGGTGAGCAGAGAAGCCGGCATGGAGCCAAATGTGGGAACTTGCACCAAGATGCTGCAGGTGCCCAAGGAGGCCTTTCGCAGCAGCAAATTGAAGCTGGTGGCCAAGAGCTAAGGCTCTCAGCTGACTGAGCTGCCACAGCGCAAGCAAAGCCTCTGCCTGCACTGGGGGGGGAGGGGGGCGGGGCATGCTGGTGCACACCGACCACATGGCCAAGGCCCTGGAAGACTACAGTGCCCCCACCCAGCTAGCTTGCCTGCAGTCTGAGGAGTGTGGGACTGGTCAAGACCCTGGAGCACAGCCTGCATGAGAAGGCAATGCCAATGGGAAAGGCAGGGTCGGTGCACAGGGGCGAAAAGCCAGATAAGCGCCCCTTGTCATGTCCAGATCCCCTCACTCACCTCCTGTCCCTCTCCCCCAAGACCCCCCACACCAGCTTGTTCCTACCCCCTCCCTTGCTCCTGCACCTTCCCTCAGGGCCACACTCCACCTTCCCTCCTGGCCCGACTCTGAACTCTATCTTGCTCTTGTGCCCTCCCTCCTAGCCAGAAACCCTACTCCCACCCTGCTCCTACACACCCCATCTCCCACCCAGACCTCGCACCCTCATCCCCTTCTACACTCCACCTCCCACCCAGATCCTGTACTCCATATCTATCCCACTTTCTGCAAACCCTGTCCTGCACACTGAATCCCTCATTTTTGTCCCCACCCCAGAGCCTAAGTGGGTCCACAAAATCCACTGTCTCCAGAACCCCAGAAAAGTAAATCTGCCCTATGGGAAGCCCTGAACCTCAGTCCTTCCTGTCCCTTTCCCTCACCCCGTGGGACTGGAGTGCCAGACGAGTGACGTGTCTTAGTTGGGGGCCACATCAGTGAGGGTTCAGCGTTTTGGGAGTGTTTTTGCTTCTCACTTGTGTGGCCCCCAACTGATTTTTCTGTGTGTCATTGGCCTCTGACCCGAAAAAGGTTCCCCACACCTGCCATAAAGAAAGAAAACATTGAAACCTTTTGTATTGGACATAAATTCATATTTTACTTTATTTAAAATTAAGTTTGATAAACTAACATGAGAAAGTTAAAATGCTTAATCTGTTTAACAATTTAAATTAAACCGTTCTCCTTAGCTGCAGCACTAGCAAAATGGCTCAGGCATAATTATGTAATTAACAGTGAGTTTCCATTAGCAACTGGTGGTTTGCATTGATGCAGGTGGTCCAGAGAGCCTCACTTCCTTCCCCCTCCTCCCCCCCAACAGGAGAACAACACGGCCCAGGGCAGGAAGGTTAAATCTTCACACACCACTTCAGAAAGGTTGTTGACCCCTACTCTAGAACAATCCTCACGGGTATTGGTCTAACATACTCTTAAAAATGGGATAGAGATACTAGAGTTAATCTGACTGGTTTGTGATTCCCTAAGTTGTTCTTATTTATCTTTTTAATAGATAAGCACTATGTTTGCCCTTTTCTAGTCTTCTGGAATCTCTCCCCTGTCTTCCATGACTTTTCAGAAATAATAGGTAATGGCTCAGCTATCTTCTCAGTCAGCTCCTGAATATTCTAGGATGCATTTCATTAGGCCCTGGTCACTTAAAGACATCTAACTTGTCTCTAATTAATTTTAACTTGTTCTTTCTCTAGTTTAGCTTCTGAAGCTACCTCATTTTCACTGCCATTCACTATGTTAGGTGTCCGACTGTCACCAATTTTCTGGCTGAAAACTGAAAGAAAGAAGTCATTAAGCACTTCTGCCATTTCCACATTATCTGTTATTTTCTCCTCTTTATTGAGTAACAGGACTACCCTGTCCTTGATATTCCTCTTGTACAATGTTTTCTTATTTCCCTTTATGTCTCTATCTAGTTTGAGTTTGCTAGTCCTTGGCCTTTCCAATTTACACTTTTGTATTATTTGTTTATATTCTTCCTTTGTAAATTGACCTAGTTTTCAGGTTCTGTAAAACTTTTTTTTATTATTATTTTTCAGTCATTCAAGATCTCCAGGTTTAAGCTGGGATCCTTAAGTAATTCTTTCCAACTCTAAAGTGAAAATACAATGGCATGAATTAAAAGGAAAAGTTAAAAAAACAATCCATTTTGATTTTGCAAGATGATTATCTATGATGATTTGGGGATCTGTTTATACAATTTAAGAATTCTGGTAGTCATTATCAAGAAGTTGTTCTAAAATTTCTGTATCACGGAGACCCCTATGTATATGCCACCACCATTGCAGACAACATGCACAGCAAGTACACACAAGACTGAGGCCAATGGGGAGGATATAATTTTAATAATTGTGTTTTCACTACATGATAGTTATGCTAAGGAATATGCTGGAGATGGGAAACCAGCTCAGCCAAGTTGATTTGCAAGGGTAGGTGAGACTGGAAAGTTCCCAAGGAGCACAAAAATACAGATTTCAAGAAGAGAATAAGAAGGATTCAGAAGGGGAAGACTCAAAGAAAAGTCATTGGAAGAATAAGCAGGAGAAGTGAAGGAGACTGACAGGCCATAGAAAGGAAGATCTTGGGGATTCCATACTTCTGCACACAAATGATACATTACAACAGAAAAACACTGGATGGCCAAATAATGTTCTTGATTAGTGAGGAAACTGAGGCAAGGAAATACATGTAGGATTCATTATGTATTTATAGGTCTGTAGTTCTTGTGCGGTAAATAAACAGTGCTATAGTGCTTGAGTTCTGTGCAAAGTTTGTATGAGCTATGTATAGGGATGTAAGTGAATAGTCAATTAGCCCCCAGAACCCTTGGGGACTATAGAATAGTTGACTCGCCGCTAAGAATTCATGCAGCTAGTTGACTATTTCATTACCCAATGGCTAACATCATCAGTTACGTGCTGCATTGGCATGCCCCATGAGAAATTTAACAGTGATCTAGAAGACTCATATCTTTGATGGAATTCTGGGAGATAATTTGTTTAATATTGTAATGGGGCTAGGCCCTAAGTCCATAGAGAAGTCCTCTAGGAGGCTAGAGAGGCTCCGGAGGAAGCAGCCAATCAAGGGCCAGGGAGGACTAGAAAAGGAGCTGCAGAAAAAGACGCAGCTCAGTTGCAGCCCAGACCTGAAAGGGAGACGGTCAAGGCGGCTGAGTAGCAGAACTAAGGACAATTAAGAGTGGGGAGCTGTTCAGGACACTGTCTCCAGGAGAAGCCCTGGAGGCACCACTCTCCTACTGAGTGGGGAAAGAGACTGAGGAGAAACACTGAGACAAGACTGGACTCAGAGACACTCTGCAGTGCGTACTGGGATGGGCCTCTGTTAGAAGTGTACCCCGAAAGTGGGTTGTGGAGGCACACAAGGCTGTGTGACTCGTTTGGAAGACTGAGTAGCCGCAAGGCTTTTAAGACTGAGACAGTGCACGAACCCACACTCGGCCAAACAGGGGGTGCTCATGGGAGGTGAGTGTCCACCCCCATTACAAACATAGAGGAAAAATCTGGCTGCTTGGCACTGCTTTCAGGGACTATGCACTGAGCCACATGGGCTCAACTCAGTACAAGGTGCTAAATTGGGGATCTGTGCACCTTGTGTTGGTTCAAAGACCTGGTCCTATTTAAACTCTAGAGGCTGAAAATGTGAGCATGTGGATCCCTCACAGCAATCCTGTGAGCGGCCACAAGAGGGGTGGTCAATAAGATATGTGAAAACAGCTGATAAGTCAATTTACCTGACTGTAAAATGCACAGTAGCCAATGAGACTTACAAACTCACACACACACAGGGCCACTGAGAACACATCTGTGAGACATACAAAAAGAAGACACTTCAAGCCATGTTGCAAGAACAAGTTCACAAATCTAATTGGCTCAGGAAGGGAAATGAGGCAGCTATCAGAAAGCCTAGTTTCTAAAGCGAGAATTGTTGTTCTGGCTCCCAGTAGTCTGAGGGAGGCCACCAGCTGAAAAAGAATCAATTGTGGCAAGGATAAGAATCAAATCCTGAGATCCTAAAGGAATGTATTTCTATAATGGAGCCTTCATTAGGTATTCCGTCTTTCATGGGTTTTGTAACAATAACAGACTGTAAGCATAAAAGCTCTGGCACTATCTTATTCTGAAATCTCAGAGAATGAAAAGTGATTCTTTTATTCAGGCTTTGGAGACTCAACATAAAGCAAGTGGAGTTTGACTATTGCACCCTGTATAAATTCTAAAATACATTTAAGCTACCTTTTCTCTGCAGTTTCTTCTTCCCCCTCCTGCTCCCTATTTGAATAGCTTCTCAACTAAATCTGAAGGCAGACAGTGGAAGGGAGACATACACTTCCATCAATATTCCAATGGGAAGACACTATGTGAAATTTTATTTAATATTCCTGAAAGCTGTGACCACACCAAATCAGGAAAGCTTTAATATAAGTAGTGACAGATGACTTGATGTGCCACACTGTAAAATACAATTATGAGGTAGAAGCACAAACTAGAACTGGTGTCAAGAACTAGGTAATACCACAGAGAAATGGAGGAACTTTGCCATTAAGTAGACACCTTTTACACCGGCTGCTGCTTCTGGAGAAGAACAGAATTTTATTTTGACAAGCAACAAACATGAAAAAGGCAAAAGGGTAGTTTATGCAGCTTCAGGAGACCATTTCACAGTCTGAAAGTGCAACCTGTTCTTGAAGAGGATTCTGAATAGTTTGGAACCAATGAGCTTCATTATGAGATGTAACCACTGAGTTTCCTTTAAGATGGTTTTCAATAAGATACTTTTGACTGCCTTTAGGTCACCAGGTCAAATCTGACCAAGGCTTGACATCTTAACCTTCAGATAGCTGTTTGGTCTCAATGCAGTTCCTAGTGATCCATTCAAACTATCACCTTTGTAAGCTGAGTGTATCACCAGAGAAATTAAGGACTGAATGAACTCCCTCCTCACTCCTATAGGTGCCCCTCTGCTACACAGGTTAGGAACATGGGCAACATAGTGAGATAAAACATCACTCCAGTGTTTCATGTTGTATCTGGTTTTATGGCTCAAGAAGAAATTCCATGTGCAAGACTCTACCTTACACCTTTCATAACCTCTGGAGTACATCCTAAATCTGAAGAGGGAGATCTAGTTTAGCCTAAAAATTATTTCTCTCCCTCCCTTCTACCCACCCATCCACAGCACGTGATGAATGCTTTTACATTAAATCCACCTGAAAAATTAAGAAGGAAAGAATTAAGGAAGCAGTTAGGGATATGAAAGTGCAATCATATACTAGGGATATGTTAAATACAGGTTAATTAACTAATCAACTAGTTGATGAATTTTCCATCGAATAGTCGATAAGCAGGGGAGCCATAGCGGAGCTAGCTCCTGGCCCCGGGTGCTAACCCCACTGCGGCTCTGCCTTTTAAGGGTATCAAGAACCCGGTGGCTCTTAATATATTTAAAAGGTTGGTGCGCAGCAGAGGAACCCAGCACAAGCAGGACCAGCTGATTCCTGGCTCGCATCAGGTCCCCCCGCTGCGCTTTAGCCTTTTAAATGTATTAAGAGCCCATTGGCTCCTAATACATTTAAAAGGCTAAAGTGCAGCAGGGGGGACCTGGTGCAAGCTAGGCCAGCTGATTCCCAGCTTGCGCTGGATCCCTCCCACTGCGTTTCTGATTTTTAAATGCATTAAGAGCAGGCAGGCTCTTAATACATTTAAAAAGCAGAGTCTGGGACTGGGCATGATCCAGGAATCAGCTGATTCCCGGCTGGCCCCTGCTAACTGCCCCGGCTGGCCCATGCCCCTGCTACTCCCCTGCCCTCTGCGGAGACGGTGCGAGGAGAAACTGGCTTTTAAGCCAGCTCCCCCCAGCACCAGCTCCCACTCCCCTTGCAGCCTCTGATAGAGGCAGCAAGGGAGGAAGTGGCTAGTTGAGGGACTAATCAACTATCCGATTATTCGATAAGCAAAAGTTTATCGGATAGTTGACTAGCTGCTTACATCCCTACCATGTACCTGGTTAACTGATGATCCTAGGCAGCCCGCTCCCCCACACTGCTGCCTCTGTATCAGAAAAGTTTTCAAAATAAATCACTGTTTAAAAAGGTATACTGTGTATCTTCTAAAAATGAAACCTACATATACCTCTGAGTTGTGAAGAATATGTATTAAGGTTGTGACAACCAACAAGAATGTACTTTTATGTACAAAAGCATGATTAAATAGAGTCTTCCTGACTAATGATTTAAATCATGATTTAAATCAATTTGACTTAAATCAAATCTACCCTGACATGACCATTGTTTCAATCATACTCACTTTATAAATTTCAATATGACATTTCAGATAGCATCCATCACATCTGAGGTACAAATCTTCTCAATACTAATACCATTTTCACTGTTTTATTGGGAATTAGAAATGGGCATTATTTTTAAAAAGCAAATTTTTGCCCACAAAAGTGCTGCTCAAGCTTTATTATCCACAACTAGTACTAATCCTGATCTAGTTACATTTATGCTAATGATTAAAAAAAAATGAGGTGGGCACAGACAAAAACAATCAGCCAATCTCCTGCATTTAAACTCCAAAATAATAATGTACTTTTATTCAAAACTTAAAGGAACTCAAACTTGAAAAAATTCCTCACTCATTTTTCTTACTAGTAACACTTTAGGTTAAATTCTATTTGAAATAAAGTTATTAGTGAGCTGCTATTTATTATTTTAGATATAAATACATAAAAATAATTCACATAAAGCCAAACACACACACACCACATTCAGGATCCCAGGAACCTGAATCCCACATGCATCCATCTCCCTCAAATGAAACTCAGGAAAGAAAAGTGACCCTGTGGACTTTTAAAAGAACACCATCAGTCTGAAACATCATCAGTTTTTAAACAACCTAGCACAAGAGTTGAAAATGCTTTCAGCTGCAACAGAGCCCAACTGTGGTTTTACAACCACTTTTTCCTATTTTTAAAAATGACGTGTGCAAGACAGAGGAGATGACTATAACAAAACAGTGAAACTGCATGAAGGTCTGTCAAATGCCCAAAGGGTGCATCTTCACAGTCCGGTAAACTCAACTCAAGTGACCACACACCCAAATCCCTTGCTCAGGTGAAGCTAGTTGACCAATGAGGTATGGTGGTTTGAAGCACACGAGACTCAGTCCCCAACTACAAATGCAGCACAGATGCAGCATCTTGAGTCATGTCAAATCAGTAGCAGTTAATCCATCACTCTATGAGGATAATCAACTCACTCTGTGTAACTACAGTGTCCAGCTGGGGTGCAGTAATTTGAACATACTAACCCAAACTGCTGTAGTGACGAGAAGCCTGAAGTAAAACTGAAAAACAGTGAGAAATACTCTTATCCAATTTAAGGTACTGCTTATATTGGAACAGTAAGTAAAAAGAACTGCAGACAGAAAGGAGTTAATTGTCACTTGAATCTAATTTACTCTGATATCTGAAGAGTTAAGGCTTGTTTACAGCATGCTGTCTTTTTCCATTTCATTTTCAGTTATCCCTCATTAGTACAATGCCGATATGCTGAGGACCACAATACTACAAAAAATAGTTTACATCCTTCAGAACAAAAAAGTCAGAAATATTGCAAGAGGTCATTCATTAGGTTTTCGACAACTTTCTCTTTTCTCCCTCAAACAGATACTAATGTGAAGCCTAAAAGATATTAACTATTTCCCACTAGGTTCCCCCCTTCTTCTTCAAGAGATGTTAAAGGGAATAAAACAAGTCAAGAATTCAGAGGTATAAACGGAGCAACATTTTCTAAGAGTATTATCAAAATACTAAGATTTCTAATCTGAACTGACAAAGATGCTTCTGACCAAAGACACCATCTCTCTCTCACAACTGGCACCTATACCACTTAAAGCTACTGTTGCTATAGTTACCGAGAAATACTTGTAAACTATGTCTCAAAGAAAACAGTTTCGTAAAACCTGCCATAATGGACAATTTGTGTGCTGCTCTTTACAGAAATATTTATGGATTTTTTAAAAAATAATGTTATAGGAAGGGAGGGAGGGCAGGAAACAATTGTAGGTACTCAGTACCCCTTCTGTCTTCTTCCAGAGAGGATGAAGGATCAGCAAGCACTCATGACTTAGCATTTAATTGTGTAAACATCATTATCCCCATCTACAGCTGCAAAGTGGTGCTAAGAAAAGGGAAGTGACAGACTAAGGGTATATCTATGCACCAGTTGGGAGGGTGCGTCTCAGAGTAGGTAGACAGACACTTGCTAACTCTGCTTGAGTAAGGATGCTAAAAGTAGCCACAATAGCATAAGCAGCAGCTCAGGCTGGCCACATGCATACAAACTTGCATGCAACCACCTGAGTACACACACAAGTGGCTAGCCTGACCACCCATGCTGCTGCAGCCACGCTGCAATTTTAACACACCAGCGCAAGCACAGGTAGAAAGGGTCCATACACACTGCAAAGTACTCTGACAACTGCTGTGTAAATATACCTTGAAAGTGAACTCTCAGAAGAGCGATCATATTTTATTTCCCCCAAAAGAGGACACTGCTAGAAGCTAGGGGGGTAAAGCTGAGGAAGGGGGATGGGAAGGGGAAGAGTTATAGGTGCTGGAGTGGGTACCTGCAGCAGGGGAACTCACTGGAGGCATGGATGGTGTTGCTCCCTGTCAGAGACAGGGAGAGTAGCATAAGCCCAGGTTGCATGACAGTTGTTAGTGCCCCCTTGTGAGACCTCCCTCCCCTGATCTGAGTTGGTGATATCCAACAGCTGCAGCCTGCAGGGGAAGGGACTAATCAGGTGCAGATGCAGAGAAAAGGACCAACTGAGGCTCTCGCTGGGCTGCAGCTTGTCTGTTTTGCAAAAACTCAGATGCTGTCTGTTATTTGAAAAATTTGCCTGGACAGAGAAAGGAAGCTCAGAAAGGAGGCAATGTCCAGGAAACCCTGGTTATACTGTAGCCCTTGTGAAAGGCTGTGTACGTCCACTATTCCAGCAGCAGCTTTGAGAAGAAACAGTGATTCAAAGAATAATAACTGTTTCCTTCCTGCTTTCTCCAGTGGGTTGTAAGTTGCTATAGCCAGGAAAATGTGTAGGTTACTTCTCCCTTGAAACTAGGAATTTAACCATTAAAAATCCTAGTGGTTACACGGTTAACTGTTTTGAGATCTACAGCGAGAAAGATGGTGAGAGGCGCTCCTATGGCTCCCAGGGAGCTGGATGCTGCCCCGAACTGTGGTTACTGCAGTATAAGGTGACTCCCTAGGAACCGGGCTGGCAGCCAGCTGCCACCCAGCACTGCAGGCTTTTATATTGCAGGTTCTGCAGAGAAGGGCAACAGCCAGCTCCCACTTCCAGCCTCACTCCTGGGGAGCCAGCTGCACTGCGGGAGTTTATCTGTAATGGAAACTGATACTCTGATGCTTATTGGTTAACCAATCAAACTCTGACATCCCTACTTGAAACCCCAGCCTAATTCAGTTTGCTATTGCATGAAGGGGCATAGCCATACTTCTGACACTTCTGGCCTTTTTCCAGCCCCTGCTCACTTATAGCAAAGGAGGAAGAGGAAGCAGTGAGACTGCAAGGTCTGTGTGCTTCAGGAGACACAGAATGAAGAACCAAGTAGGTCTTACACAGCCTCCTGGGGGTGCAGGTTCTAATTCCCCTATGTGGCTGTATAACATCTGAGTAATACCTAACCCTAAGTGAACTGCCCAAGATAGAGCTAGAAAAAAAGTCCAGGTTTCCTGACCTTTAGTCCAGCATCCTATTATTACACAACTGTCCGTCCACATTAGAAAGCCATTAAACACAGAAGTATAGATACCAGACTACATTTGTGTGTATATTTTCTTTTGTTGTGAAAGCCCACTTGTGGTCATTAAAAATCCCACTGCCATCTTCAAGACAGTTAGTGATGTTAACCTCTGGCTGAATCCTGACCTAAATATCAAATGGCTATTTATACCTACTGAAATTTCAGTTGAGCAATGATTTTCTTTACTTTCTGCCCTGATCTGTTGTGTGGCATTACTATGCACTTTTAAATAGCTACTGGCAGTATTTCAGGGATGACCCCTGTAAAAACTGAGTAAAAGCAGTGTACCAACATGTAAGGGTCACCCACCTAAAAGAGCTATCATTTGTATCATAATGGAGGGATGCATAGTAACATGAAACCAAACACAAGGAAAATTTAAATAAGCTGTACTTGGATGTAGATTTTCATAATTTGTTATACATATTAAAACCTACTCTAGGGACCAATTCACAGCAGGATTTTTAAAGCATCCGCACAGTGTTCAGGATTGATTTGTTCAACGTGTAATTAGATAATCACATTTTACGACTAGTCAGGTTCCTTGAGCAGGAATCCAGTACGATTTTCATTGTATAAGTAGCAGAGGCTCTCTTAACCCATCCACCAAACCCGTGGCTACAAAAGGAGGCTGTTTGACTAAATAGCTACCTGCTTGATATCATACAAAGAGTTAAAAAAGGATTCCAAATGAAAAGCCAGAAGAGTCTAGTGTGAGTATACACCATCCGTATCTCAACAGTTTGATTACAAATTTCAACACTGACCACCACAATAATATTTAACATAAAAACAGGCACAAAATCAAATCATAAATTTAAGACTCAAAACAAAATTTTCCTAGAGTTTTGATGTTCTGGTCTGGACTTTTGGATTGGGCCTCTTCTTGCATAACTTTATAAAGAAGGAAGTTACTCACCCTGTACAGTAACTGTTCTTTGAGGTGTGTCCCCCCATGGGTGCTCCATTGTTGGTGACAGGACATCCCAGAGACACAGAGTGGAGCTTTTTTGAGCAGTTGTCAAGTGGGCTGTGCACACATGAAGAGCGCCTCAACGCCACTCTTGCTTTGGCGCCTTGCACACATGGCCCAACCCCCCCGCCCCTTTCAGCTCCCCATCTCCTCCCAAGTGACTAAAACTCTGATAGAGGGGAGAAAGGGTGGGTCATGGGGCACCCATGAGGGGGACACTTTAAAGAACAGTCATTACTGCACAGGGTGAGTAACTTCCTTTTCTCCTTCAGGTGATGTCCCCATGGGTGGCCACTGTTGGTGACTACAAAGCAGTACTCGACATAGATGGTCACTGCTTGGCATCTGAAGATAGGACCAAAGTAGCCACCACTGTATCTGCTGCCAATTGAGGCACTACGGCTTAGTGTCTGGCAAAAGTGTGGCCTGATGACCAAGTGGCAACTCTAAATGTGGGGGGGGGGGGGTACATGAAGCTTGGGAAAAAATGTTGGTAGTACTATGGGCTCATTGACATGGAAAACTATGCTGACATTGGGTAAAAATGTTGGGTCTGGTCATAAGCTCACTTTGTCCTTAGTAAAGACTGTATATAGTGGACCAACCATGAGGGCTCCTATCTCACTAACCCTCCTTGCAGAGGTGATGGCTGTCAAGAATAACACCTCCATTGGTAGGTACAGGAGTGGGCAAGTTGCTATGGGTTCAAATGGAGGTCTCATGAGACAGTGCAAAACTAGGTTCAAGTCCCAGGAAGGGGCTGGAATTCTATGCGGAGGGTAGATGTTCTTGAGACCCCTCAGGAACCACCTTGTTATGGATAGTGCGAAGACAGATGATCCATCTATCTATTCACTGAAGGCCTTTATTGCTGCGAGGTGTATTTTGACAGAGAAGATTGATAAGCCTCCAGTTTTAAGGTGGTATATATAGTCAAGAATATGATGGAGCGTGCATTGTGAGGATCAATGTGGGCCTGCTGACACCAAGAGGAGAACAGCTTCTATTTCTTCAGGTAAGTAGCTCTGGTTGACTGTCTTCTACTCTGTAGGAGGACAGATCTCATTCATTCTGAACATAGGGATTCTGTTCCATGGAACCAGAAAGGAGTCACGCGTGCAGGTGAAGAGCATGGGGTTGGAGGTTAAGCAGTTTGCCTCAGTCCTGGAAGAGGACGTCATGACGGGATGGGAGATAAGGCCTGGCTATGGGCAACGAATGTAAGTATGGAAACTAGGTTTACCTGGCCCATGATGGAATTATCAAGATGGCTAGAGCTCTAGCCATGCAGATCTTGCGTAGGATTCTGGGAATGAGTGGGATGGATAGGAAGGTAAACTGTTGGAGCTTGTCCCAGTGGATCAGGAACACATCGCCCTGGGATCTCTGGCCCAGTCCTGCATGTGAACAGAAGCAGGAGCACTTGGCGCTGCTGGGGGTCGCAAAGAGATCTATGGAAGGATCTCCCCAATGGCAAAAGATGGAGGTAACCACTGCTGGGTGTAGTTCCCCACTCATGGTCGATAGAAAAGTTGCAGCTCAGAGCATCCACCCAGACGCTGTTCACCCCAGGTAAGCATGACACTTTGAGGGTGATCCCATGGCAGATGCACCAATTCTAAAGATGAATTGCTTCCATGCAGAGTGATGAGGAGTGGGCCCCATCCTGTCCATTTATATAAAAAACTTTGTGGTCATGTTGTTAAGTATATGGACAACATGGTTGGCAACGATGGTGACAAAGTGGTTGCATGCGTTCATCACGGCCTTGAGTTGGAGGAGACTGATTTGGAGTGTAAATTCATGTGAGAACCATCTGCCCTGAATGACGTGTTGGTGCAGGCGTGCACCCCCGCCCATGAGGGAGGCATCAGTGATAATCTTTATTGATGGTTTGGGTTGGTGAAAGGGTACTCCTGCTAGGTGGTTGCTGGGTAGTGTCCACCATCTGAGTGAGTCCAGCACCTTCTTGGGAATGAAGACCTCTCGGGCAGAAGATGATGAACAGGCTTGTAGACTGATGCTAGCCAGTGTCGGAGGGCTCGGAAATGGAGGAGTGGATATTGGACGACGTAAGTAGTGGCAGCCACATGGCTCATCAATTGGGGGCAGGTAAGTACCATAGTGGAAGGGCTTGTGGTTAATATGGTCACAAAATCGCCTAGCACAGTGAAGTGGTGATGTGGGCTCTGGCAATGAGTCAAGACGGGCTCCAATGAACTCTATGCCCTGTGCAGGCTCCAGAGTTGACTTCTGTTAATTTATCAGGAGGCCCATACGATTGCACATGTCTGCTTCTTGAGACCATATTGGTAGTTTCGGCATGGGACCAGCCTTTTATAAGGCTGTTTGTTTGATGGTGCTGCTTTTGTCCTTGAAACATCTCTAAGTATTGCTGGGACCAGCGTGGATGTGCACCAGTAAGAACTCTGTGGTGCCGATGCTGTTCTTTTCAGTACTGAGGCTGTGCCCAGTGCATTAGTAGTGGTGTTGGATTGAGACCTAGGCTCTATGGTGCAGGAGGTGCCCAGCACAACCCCTTTGACCACTCTGGGAGACAGGGAGGAAGGCAATGATTTTGAGGGGGACAGTCTCTTTTCCAGGTGTTTGTGGGGAAGTGGCAAGGCAGCTCTTTTCCTAGAAGCCTGCCTCTGAGGTAAAAAGGATTGTGAGTCCTCAGCTGGTTTAATAGCTTTCTCGAATAAAATCATTCGGAGCCGGAGCTCCCTATCTTTCCTGTCCCTGGTCGTGAGACTGTGGCAATGACCATATTTTTGGGGCACAAGAGCTTCTCCTAAGCAGCAAATGCACACTGAATGTTTGTCTGAGACTGGCATCGGCCCCGGCATGTCTCACATTTCTTAAAGCTGGGCAAACCCAGCATTGTGCAGTCAGAGAGCATCACAGAGGTGTTAACTGACACCCTGCGGTTTCTCTCGCCTTCTTTTTTCTTGCTGTTTCCTCTTCGTCCTTTTTTTTTTTTTTTTTTATAAATGAGGGGAGGGAAGCAGTATTCAGTTGCTTGAGGAAGCCAGTGTCAGGCTGCTGGCAACTCTGTTAGGAGCTGACAGGAATTTTTTTTTTTTTAAAGGAACGGAGAGAGAAACAAACAGTCATAAATCTGAAGAAAAAAGGATAAGGCTAACTAATTTTCTCTGTGCGGAGAACGAAACACTGAGAGAAACAAAGAGCTCCATCTGCGACCAAGATCAGTAGAAGAGGAACTGAGGAGGGAGGGAGGCAGTAGGCCATGCACGCAAGGCACTAAAGCGAGAATGGCACAAGGTGCTCTTCGCACATATGCAGCCCACTGATAACTGCTCAAAAAAGCTCCACTCTGTGGCTCCAGGATGTCCCATCACCAACAGTGGAGCACCCATGGGGACATCACCCAAAGAAAAAAAATTTAATTTCATCTGAAAATATTTTAAACAATATATTCAAATATAATTATGTTGCACCTGAAGACTAGTAGCTCACTCCCTATTTACCTCCTCGTCTTGTGACATACAGAGCCATTCTACCACAGATGTTATGCAACATGCACACTAACACTGCATGCTCTCTGGGCCTGCTTGTGGGAATCCCACCCCACAAATACACTGGAATACAGACATTTCTAGGAAATGGTAGCTCCCACTATGCAATGCTGCCCTCCAAAACTCCTTCTGTATTTCCACGCCAGTTTCTTTGTTACTTTGTTGTATTGTTGTACCATGCAAATCATAACAGATTTTAATTTTGTTTTTAAATGTATTTTTCTGACTATAAATAAGGATTAATTGTCACTATACTTAATTTAAGACTGCTACATTCAATAGAGGGAACTGACCAAAAACATGCAGAACTTACCTTTTCACTGTTCTTGTATTTTTCCCAGCTTTTCAGCATTTTTAGCCATTTTGTAGTTCTTTCAATTTCAAGATGCTTTTGCTGAAATAAACGAAGATATTTTTTAAAAAATTAGGTTTTAAATTATTCCGAATTGTAATTTTAAGTCTTCTAGAAGTATTAGACACAAGTTTAATCAAGATATTTTCCACTACAGGAACACTTAAAATGAAGATTCACAGTGGCACCACCTTTGCTAAATTAGTCTTGCTTGGACAAAGCAGGATTTTTTGCCTACGAGTTCTCAACCAATTAACTCAAAACAAACTAACTATTTTAAAATTGAATAAATTGTAATTTTAATTGTACTATTGCACAATAGAATACCAACTGAAATGGGATATGTATTTTGGATGTTTTTCTACAATTTCAAATACATTGATTTCAATTATAACAGACATTTCTACGAAATGGTAGTTCCCACTATGCCACACTACTCACTTTATATACACTACTTGCTTTATTTTTTACAGTGCAAATATTTGCAATAAAAATACAAAGTATTTTTCAATTCATATCATACAAGTACTCTACTGCAATCTATTGTGAAGTGCAATTTACAAATATAAATTTTGTTTGCATAACTGCACTCAAAAACAAAACAAAATTTTAGGGCTACAAGTCCACTGAGTTAGCCAAACTTCTAAGACAAACAAATGGTCTGGTGGCACTTTATAGAGTTCCACCAGACCATTTGTTGTTTTTTAAGTTTATCCTGTACAGACTAACTCGGCTA
>CM057845.1:10933071-10943645 GCA_030068395.1 Apalone spinifera
GCAGAGGCCCTAGAGGTTTTTCGCCTTCCTCTGTAGCATGGGGCACGGGTCACTAGCGGGAGGATCCTCTGCATCTTGGCATCTTTGAACCATCGTTTCAAGGACTTCAATATCTGAGATATAGGTGAGAGGATTATTCCAGCAGTGAGATTCTGTGGCCTGCTTTGTGCAAGGGGTCAGACTAGATGATCAAAATGGTACCTTCTGACCTTAAAGTCTATGAGTCTATAAATGCTGTCAGGAAAACTTGGTCTTGACAACTGAGTAAGGAACACTTGTGGAAGAAAAAATGTCAGATAAGTTTGTTCCCATAAAACAAACAACCAGTGAAATCGTTAATGCAGACTTTTGTTACCTTTAGATTTCAGAATAAACAGCAAATTGAAAGGAACGGGGCAGTTAACATCTCTTGGGGCCTTTGTTACAGCCTTTCTGCAAACTGCATTATGATTACACTATTTTGAAAGCTATCATTACAGACATGAAGCTAGAATGTTTTTCCCCTTTCTATGAAAGCTTGCAACCTGAAACACAATTATTTGCCAAGGCAAAATACATGAGACTGTGGATGATTAAAAAGTGAACCCAGTGTAAACTGGCTTTCCCAAAAAGGGAGTTTGACATTCCTGTTTCGAGTAAATTCCTCTTTGGGTGGTATGGTACATCTCAGAATAATATAGAGGTCATCTAGAATGAATTCTAGGTTCAAGAATCATGGAGCTGCATTCATGGCACTCAAGTGAACTCCCATTCTCAAGGATTAATGCATAAGCAGAGAGATACATCTCTTCCACAGATCTATGATTTTTGCTAATTTATGCAGTCTTCATGTACAATGAATCTTTCAGTTTCCATCCCAATACACAGGAACTGGATTTTGTACAGAACTGTGTACCAATGAATAATGTCAGCACTGTAGAGAAAATGTGATTCCATGATTCAGACACAGAATTAGAGTTCATGAGTTCTGAGTTTCCAGAACACTGACTAACTGAAGAGAAAAAGAATTATAGCAGAAGCGAGGGGTTGGGTAATCTTTGAAAGTTACTCAAGGAAGATAAAGTTATTCAGGTAGCAAGAATTAAAAACATCAATTTAAATGCCTACTCCATAAGAGATGTCTAAATGCAGAATCTGTTAGTAGATTTCTAGTAAATTTTGATTCAAGCTCCTCAATGGGAGACTTTCCCATGACTGCAGTGACCTTTGCACTAGGCCCTAGGAAAGCAACAAGAAATATTTTTTCTTTACCACCATCCACAAATGTATTTCTTTTTTATCCAAAATGCATGCAACATAATAGCAGTTTACAAAGTATAGCATCTTTCATCCCACTTGACTCAAAAACACTTCACAAACCATATATGCAAGAACCAATTCATCCACTAATGAAGCAAAACCTCCTCCAAGGCAAAATTTGACAGCTAATTAACAGCTTGCAAGCAACATCACAGAACAGCACAAGCAGGAAGCGAGAAAGAATATATCCTATTAGGCCTTATAAATAGCATCTTCAGCAGCCAGTCACCACTCTAGACTAAAAAAAATAGTTCATAAATTGAAAACACTGTTGGACAAATATTCCATGAAACACTAAGGCCTCGTCTGCACTATAAAGTCAGGTTGACATAAACACCATGTATAAACCTATTTGTGTATGTCTATGCTCAAATTTGTCTCCAGCTGACGAACACCCTATGACACAATGAAAGCACATCCTGAACAGCACACAGCTATTGTCGAGCTTTGAAAAACACTGAGGAGGAAGAGATGAGAAAGAAGCGGATTAGGGAGAACCTGTTCAGTGAGATACCATAAACCAATTCTGCATCAGATGGTGACCAAAGGGCTTAGTGGGCCAATACAACTGACAGCATGGAGAACCAGTCAGTGCTTGTTTCTCAATGAAGCACCACTTATAGATCTGTCTGCAGCTGCTCCAGGAACACCACTGACAGCCTTGAATTGTTTGTTGCTATGTCCTTCAACAAACAGTGCTAGAAGAAATCCTCACATTCTTCATTGTTGCAGTACATCCTGCAGATGTGCAAATACAGGAGAATCATGAATCCTGTATTTGCAGCATTTATGAGAACTCTGCAAAGCTCTGTGGGCTCCATGCTTCTGTCAGATTGCAGAGAGAAAAGTGCCCTGTGGATTTTTGGGGGTATTTTTTAAAAAGGCATACAAATTATGGAATATGAATGGCATTTTGATACAAAGAAAGCTGCATGCTTGGAACACAAGCACTAGCTCCCAGAAATTCCTGAGCAAATCATTTCTCTCTCATAATACATTGCAAACATTTCACAAAAGGCACTACACCAGATGGTGGCATACACACATTGCCATTTATGTACCCATGATGTACCACAGTTTGCATGGACCAGTATCCATGGTGAATACACCAGTACCAACACAAGCAGCCAAGTCTGCACAAGCCCAAGCAATATAAAAACTTCAGTGTTTGTGCCAATACAACTTGTATCCACCACAGTTTGTAGTGTATACATAGCTTAAAAATGCTGAAGAATCTTGATTGGCTAGTGGAAAAGTTAGCAAATCATTGTAAGTGTTCAATACCTGTGAATTGTTCTTCTCAGAATATACTTTTACACCTATCTATAGACACTAATGAAAGGCTGGTAGCTTTGCTAAAGATATTTCCAGGTCTAGAAGCTTATTTTATGGCCTGATCAATTGTCTATGCAGACAATGGAAAGATACCACAATGTTAACAGAACGTCATGACTGTATAACTGAGTACAGAAAAGTGAAGAAAAATCAATCTTCAATCCACTTCCTTTGGAACATTTGCTATGCTGGTCTTTACTTACATATTAGAATTTAATTCGGATGCTTTTAAAATAAATAATAGGTGATCAAATCTATACTGCGATGCAACAGAGGTGCACACAATCTGAGTTCTGGAATTTCCTGATTTTGAGTGCTTAATTATGAAATTTTGGGCCCCAAACCTGAAAAGACATATGTAAGAGCTTAGCTTTATACAATATGAATAGGCCCAATAACTTTAATGGGACTGGTCAGTTCATAATGTGAACCACAGTCATCCATCTTTACAGGATCAGGAATTTCTTTATCACTGTAGAATTCTGTATGGAATTTCCTACACGTTTGAAAATGAAAAAGATGGAAAATTCAGTAAAAACATAAAAAGGAAGCTTCCCTCTCTAGGACTTCCCTCTCTAGGAGTGATCTGCACTTTTCCAATATTTTATATGGATGTTACAATTTTCATTTTAGAGATACAAGGTAAGTGAGATAATATCTTTTATCGGACCAATTTCAACTGGTGAGAGCACCAAACTTTTGAGGTTACACAGAGCTTCTTTCCTTCAGATCTCTAATATCCTTGGACCAATGCTACAATTACACTGAAATTTTTATTTTGTAAATTTGAAAGATACAAATAATTTATCTAATCTTAATTCAGAAGCGTGATTGTAAGTATCCACTGTACCTAGCTATAACTCTCGCACCCAAGTAAAATAGTCAAACTTTTCAATTCCCAATTGCAAATCAATTTCAATAATAGAATTAAAAAAAGCTGAGAATATAATAACTGAAAAACCACAATGCAAGACCATTTAAAAATGCATACACTAACTGGAATTCTGTTCTCACAGCAGTTTTATTAAAAGCAAGCAACACTTTCACCAATTAGGCATGCATCAAAAAAATACTAATAAGTTTTGGTAAGCTTTTAAAATCTTATTTCCTTGTGAAACTAGCAACTTACTGTAGAAAACCAAATCTGTCTGTGACTTTGTAAAGAAGGTAGTCTGCATCCTCCCAAGGTTCAATCTGGGCACCATCTCGTCCCTAAAAAGAGAAAGAAAGGCAACAATGAAATCTTATGACACCAAACAGCAAGCTAGACTAAAATTTAAGAGAAGAGTACCCAATCTGACCCACAGAGGATAAGAAAGCACCACAACCATCTGACTAACTTTAGTAATTTAAAATGCATTTCCATTGTAGGTTCATGAGGATTTTGTTTGGTTTGGTTTTGTACAATCATTCTTGTCACTAGAAAAGCCAGGGAACAATGTGGTAAAAGAACAGATGAGTTGGGAGGGAAAATGTTTTAAAAGGCTTTGAATGACAGGAGAAGTATCTAACTTGTTATGAGAAAGGGGAAGCTGGTGGAGAGGTTAGAAAGGGAGGGGTGATATGATCAGATCAACAGGGAAAGATTATTTTAGCAACTGCATTTTGTAGAATGGCTAAGAGTAATGTTTGTCACAAAGGTCTGAGGTGGTGGTGGAGACAGCTGAAATAATGAAGATATGAGATCATGCAGAATTTTAGCTGTATGGGCAGAAAGAAAACTATGAATCTTAGGCATATATGGATGAAGAGCAGTCACATTTATATACCCTCTGGAGACCAAGAGGAAAGAGGAAGAATTTGAAGATTTCATCCAGATTACACGCAGGCCTGAGTTATACATAAGATGACCATTTCTAATAAAAAAACTAAGCTGATGTTCATTTATGCACACACATCCTTGTTGTCCATGATAGGTGCCATTCTGACAGCCAGTATGCCTCATCCAGGGAGGCGGCCTGAGGCAGATCAGTGCGAAGTTCCATCTTTGATAAATTCACTGACCCCTATAAGAAGAATGCTAGAACAGGTCTCCATTAGTGCCAACTGTAATGGCTATTTTATACGAACTCCTGTCTGGTCGGGATATTGAATAGATCACAAGAACCATTTTACAGAAGCCCTCAAACAGTCACAAGATAAAAACTTTGTTACTACCAACATGGGCTGGATGTGAACCAGACATCACAAATGGAAAATTTCAAACTATCAGAAGTCTTTTGTTTTAGCCAACTCCCAAAAACAAAGCAACGGAGTAAAGATCAATGTTCATTGACCACCAGCACAAAAATAATTTCAATTCACTGTCAAAAAACTAAGTTATTGAATGAAGTGTTACAGTTTTATGGTGGTCAGGTTTTATGTCATGCACTGGCACAACACTGAGTTGGCGAACTGTTATAAACCACAAAATGCAGTTGAGATTGCCTATGCTAACTTAATTCTGCCCTCTTTCAGCAATGTCCCAACATGCCCTGATAGATGAGAACAGCCTCTTCCCTTCTCCAGATTCTGGCACATACACAGGAGTAGCAAAAGGGGCAAAGATTCCCACACATCCAAATCCGGGCACACACAAAAGTGGGCAGAATGAGAGGTTAACAGGTGCTCCTGAACCTATTATTCCCAAATCCTTCTGCCACTCACTCCCCCTTTTCCCTTCTCACTGTCCCATCCCTCCACTTCACCTAAACCTCCCTCACCTGAGCCCCTAAACTTCTATCCCCTATCCTACCATCTATCCAACCCCATTTACCCCTCCCCAAAACCACCTACCTTTGCAGTTACTACAAACCCCTTTCCCTCTAGGGGTCAGAGGAGTCGGGGAATAATTACCCCTCCCAGGAAGCATTCACATGTCTAATTTACCCCAATATGATTTTGGGATTTCAGAGGAGATGGGGTGCTCTGAGAGAGCTGGAGGTTCCGGAAGGGGTGGGGGGGGAGGGGGTTGTGATGCACTCCGAAACTTGTGGCGTGAATGGAGGTTGAAATGCAAGGGGCTAGAATGTACTGGCAAGGCTGAGATGCAGGAAGATTGGGGTACATTGACAGCTGTGGGGTGCAGGAGGATTAGTGTGCAGGAAGTTTGGGGAACACTGGCAGAACTGGGAGTGTGCCCCCACACTTGCCTCCTCTGCTATCCTCATTTATATTATTCCTGATAACACCTCTTCCCTTGCTGGAGGGCCAAATCCCTATTTCCCCACTCCTCCATACTCTAATGCCCCTCCCAGAATGCATTACATGTCCAATATCCCACCCCCAAAAGACTTGAATTACATTACTCTGAAAATAATGCTCCCACCCATGATTTACAAGTTATAGCAACTGCCAGCTGCTCAGTTTATAAAACTTCTTTTGTCTTAGGTGGGGGCTTGTGATTCATTTATCCTTAGTTATGTTAACTGAAGGGTAAGTTCACATTCATCACGATTCACCCAATCATTAGCTTGTCTCTGTATGAGGCAGCACTAGGCAACCATTTTTGAAGGTGCCTTTGACGTAGGAATTCCTTGGCTAAATGACCCCAAATTCCCACTCCTCATGTGGGGTAAAAACTTTTAATGTAATACAAGGAACTAGTCAGACTTAGTGCTTACAAGGGTCAAGCTTTAAAGCACAGAAAATGGCAACAATGGAAATCTTCCAGCTGTATTGCTGCATGAATAGTACTTTTAAAAAAAAAAAAAACATCATACATTTCCTGTGGAATAACAGAGTGATGTCACCACATCACTCTGTGTCCCACAGGCTCCACCCTCATATGGACTTCCCGCCGCAGACACTGTTCAGGGACAGGCAAAGCCACCTGGCAGCCTGGGCAGATTCCGCCTCTTGAAAGTTTGCAGCCAGAGCTGAGCAGGAAAGACCCTTGGGAGGCGGAGTCTGCCCTATCAAAGCTGCCTAACAGCCCCACCTGTCCCCAAACAGTCTCCGAAGCAGGGAGCGATTCCATCCAGGGCCTGGACGCTGCTCCGGATCAGCCTGCTGCAGGGAAAGGGTCTGTGGCAGCACCACCGCCATTGCTCGCAAGGTAGACCCCAGATAGAAACTCCGAGGCGGCTGGACCTGGGGATGCTGGGGGCCTTACCAGGCCAGAGGGCCTGAGGCGCCACACAGGAGCAAGCCCATAGGGGGAAGTGGCGCAGGGCCTGGAGGCCAAGTGAAAGTGCTGGCTAAGTGCTGGGCCAGCCCTGGCAGCCCTCTGCTCAGGGAAAGCAACTGCTGCACCATGTCCACTTCTGGCAGTTGCCTGTGGTGCATGACCACATGTGGGGGGGCAGGCTGAGCTTTGGCTTGTTGCGTGGGAACAGGGGCCATTCTCCTCCCAGGCAGGGGCTCTCAGCCCCATCGGCCTCGATGGCTGCTTCAGCTGGTGCAAGGCCTGGGCAGGGCCCACTCACACCGGGAACAGAGGGAGGCTCCGCACCTTGCATCCCCAGTCGCCTGCCACCCCATCCTCTGCCACGCCCTGAGTGTCAGCACCAGCACCAAGCCACCCTGCTGGAACCTGCTGCTGCAGTCCAGCAACCCCCGAGGCATCAAAAAGGGGAGGCCCAGCAGTGTTCCGAGCCCCCAAAAATTCCTGCATACGGCCCTGGGGCTGTTTTTTTGCTGGTTAGGGTGCTTGTTCATGGGAGGAGTCAGGGTGTGTGTCGGGAGGGAAGAAAGGGGATAAGGGTGTATGTGGGGATGGGTGATGCACTAAGGGGGGATGGTGGGAGTGAAGGGGATATAGGAAACAGATGAGGGTATAGGAATATGAAGGAAGGAGGGATAGGCAGTGTGGAGGAGAGGTTACAGAGGATCGGTGGATGTAGGAATGAAGGTGGGGGAAGGGTTAGGAAGGATGGTTGGTGTAGGAATGGAGGCAGTGGAATGGGGGTGTAGGAATGGAGGACAGAGGTGCGGCTAGGTATGGAAGGGGAGTGTGGGTCATGGACTATTTTATGGCAGGTGGGGCTGGAGTGGGAAGGGTGCCGGCAGGGGGGACTGGCTGACAACTGAAGGGCACAAACGCAAAGGATGGCCTAATACTATTTGGATAGAGGGGCCTTCCCAGGGCTCTGGTGGGCAGGAGTGGAGAAGGATGCGAGTGACTTGGGGTCATGGAGAGCACAGCTGGGCTCAATGCAAAATTAACAGGCCCTCTGGCCATGAAAGCGGCAAGCTGGAGGGGGGTTGGTGAGCGTAGTAAGCAGGGGACACAGCCCTCTAGTTTTCTTAAATATTGTTTGGGGACCCAAAAATTTAGTGCACTAGTTAGGATTGCTTACCCAGGTCAACTTTTAAACAGATGTGATGCAACCTCAACTATAGTGGAACAGCTGCACCACTATTATTAAAAAGTCTCTCAGCCATGAATACTACTCACTTTGTACTAAAGCTATTGCTAGACAACAAACGACAGTGAAAAGAAAATCCCTATGACTCCCTTAAAATCATACATATTCTAGACTGAGTGAGCTCATGAGTTGCAAGTGGCTTTCCTGTAACTCTTTGCAATACATGATATTAAAACACTATGAGATTTAATTATTGACCGTATAAGATATTAATCAATAAGGATTACTTTTATTATTAGCCAATCAAGTTATTAACCTATTTGCTGGCAGAATATGTATTTTTTGTGTGAGAGTATGCATGAATGTGTAGGTAGAGCGCGCTTCCCCTGTCATACTATGTAAACATGAAAATACAGTACTATAGCCAGCTACTGTTGTGGTTCTTTTCAATAATGTTAATCAGTAATTTGGCTTCTGAATCACTGGAGGACTAAGTAGTAAGGTTAGTAAGGCTACCAACGATTCTGTGATGAGAATAGGTGAGTAAGATGCAGGCATTCATATCACAATTGCATTATATGACAGTCTTACTTGGTATATGGTCCCAAAACAGCACAGGATGAAATGTTTTTGTTTAAATAAAATAAGTGACTATGGCAAATCAATCTGGCTATATTTTTCTCAACTGCTATTTCTGATTTAGTATTTATTTCTATTATTGCACATCAATAAAGAGTTAAAGTATGTATGGCCTCAAAAAGTAATGTCTGCAGAATGATACACAGGTTTTCACTAGGCAGCAAAACAGAATAAATAAAACTCAACTAGTTGTAACACACTGGCACCTCAATATTAGTGACAGAAAATGACAGAAGTCTTAAAATAGCTCTGAAGCAGCATGCATACATCTGAATCTGAAGTTCAGCAAACCATCACCAAAAACAGCAAGGAGAAAAAAAAAAAAGGCTCTGTTAATCTAGCTACATTTTTTTCTTAGTTTAAGAGCTGCGGGACCATTCATTGTTTACATTTTTTACTAATTTGTACTAAGCATCATACAGAACATCACACAGAATATTTTAGGAGACAGCTATTTATTTCTGAACTTGAGAGAGGAAGATCACACTTCAATTTCAAACAGTCAATGCTAAAATTACACTATTATGAGGGACACTTACTTTGTCATACTTGGCAACTATTTCGGCTCGTTCCTGGGCAAGTTTGATAGCAGCATCCTGCTCAGCATCTGAATCTGTTCAGGATTAAAATAAAAAGTAACTGAGGTCTGCTCTCTCTAATAGAAAACTGTTGCTAAATAATTAGAGAATAAATCTTGATGTCAGAGAGATTAGGTCTCAAGAGTACCAAAACCAATATAGCAAAATGAAATATGGCAGTATAACCTGAAAAGTAACAATCTGAATTCTGTTCAAAATAAAAAAAATTGCCCTATCCCAACTGCTGAAAAGATGCATCTTCAACTCTCAAACCTATAATCCAACAACATATTTCATTTCTATAGTATTATGAGAAACCAAAGAGCTAAAGCTTCTTGTGATATGATGCATTATAAGGACTTCTGAGATACAACTACAGAATTTTTGTGGGGTTTTTTTCCCACAATTTTTACTAGCCATAGTGTTTCATTCATTGATTTTCTTTCTTTTTTTAAAGAACAGCTATCATATCATCAGATATTACAACGCAATCTTATGTGGCAAACTGTTGGCATGCCAATGCTGGAGTATTTTCTCCAGCCTTACCAGAAGATATTTAAATCCTGAAAAGAACTAAAAGATTGAGGCTTCAGGGTACAAAAACTTCCAGATGTGCCTTATCCTGAAGAACTCAGATATTGAAGGTAATGTTGCAACACAGGTTATTGCCACTTTAAAAAAAAAATTAAAAATTAACAAATTAACTCTGTACAGTAAAGCCCCAAAATTCATGAAGTGGCAGGATTAGAATATACCAGAACTATTAATGAAGTAGCACTTGAATTAATGCTTAGGATCCTGGCTATTCCTAAGGAAGCAACAAATGAAGAGATGGGTCATATCAGGAACTGAAGCTGGGGCAAGAAAGTTAGTGCAGCGGAACAAGCATGACATATCAAGATGGTAGGTCTGACACATTAGAGAAGATGGATGGAAAGGTAGTGTGGGGCCTTGCGGTGGACTGATTAGCAAGCTAGATTTTTGTGCAGCACTGAGGTCAAAGTGATAGAAAAAATATCTTTTTGACAGAAGGGAGTGGACAACAAAATAAGAGCGTAAAAAATCAGATTATCTTATTTGGCTCTAATCCCAACATAACACTCAACCGTTAATTTTCCGGTGGTAAAGGAGACATGTAAGATGAAAAGTTAAAATATCTTACCAACCAACATTTGGCAATGATTATGTAATTAATCTAAAAATAGTATGGCATCAGAACTAATGAGGCAGACAGTTTTCAACCAATGAAAGATTTTTATCATTTAATAGCAATAAATTTTGAAAAAATAGCTATTGAAAAAGACTTAGAATTTAAAGAATGCATTCATTTCAAAACTATTTTCATTCACCATTTAGTCCTCGCAGTGGGTATTCTTGTACAGGCAGACCCCGGGTTACATGGATCCAACTTACATCGGATCCCTACTTACAAACG
>CM057845.1:10957923-10976284 GCA_030068395.1 Apalone spinifera
AGAAGGGCTCTTCTGAAAGAGGAGGCTTTTCCAAAATTTGGCCCACTGTAGATGGGCCAAATTTCAGAGAAGCCTCTTCCAAAAACAC
The DNA here is from genome assembly GCA_030068395.1 of Apalone spinifera. Lineage (NCBI taxonomy): Eukaryota > Metazoa > Chordata > Testudines > Trionychidae > Apalone > Apalone spinifera. The sequence goes on from CM057845.1 coordinate 10,958,012, forward strand.
TATCGGAAAAAGTTACACAAATTCATTATAGTGTAGACAGACACAGAGAGCAAAGGTAAGGTGTCTATCTGTGACCTTTGGTAACCATGAAGGAGTAAGGATTCACTAGGAAATGAATGATGCATGTGTAGATGTCTGTGAGAGAACCTTTTGTAGATGCATATAAAATTGTCTACCTCTATCTATATAAGCTTTTCTCAGACTTTCACACATTAAATATAGTGCATAACTCTTCCACCCAAAATATCCAACATGGTGTGTTGCTGTCTAAAACACTGGAATCACTACCAGTAATCTGGTTTATATTAAACACTTAATGGCATTATGTAGTCTTAAAAAAAACTTCTAAATGTCCATTTAGTTTGTGGCAGATTACAGTATGCTTTTAAGGTTTTCAAATTTAAGGGTTTAACAATGGGAACATTTTTTAATACATTTACTTTTATTTGAACAGCTATCATTTGCAAATTACTTTATTGTACTTTATCAGTAAGACGACGTGAATGTTTTACTAGCACTAAGATTTGCAGCATTATTATGTACAACTAATCATAACATGGTTCCAAATTTAGACAAAAACAGAATTCTGAACATTTTATACACAAGAGTTATGTATTTCACAGCAGTAGACTTAGACATAAGACAGACACCACAATGCACTCATCATTTTGAGTCTTCTAATCAATACTTTTCCCCTCAATATTAGCCCGAATGTATTATACAAAAGATAAAGCTTTTTAAAATTCATTGTTTCCCTTGCACTTTCTATTCCTGGCTTAGGACTTTATCCAAGAAAACCTCAGAAGAGCACAGTTGGTTGAAGACTCTTTAGTGAGGCAGTTTGTGTGTGTGTTTTTTTTAAAATGAACTTTTATCTGACCTTCTCCCACACATATGGTGGTCTCAGTTGTACAAGTTTGATCATGCATTCATTCCATTCTACAGATTTTCCCAGCTTTCAAAGAAAAACATTTGGCTCCCCAACCCACGCACCCTTTGAATTATATATTGGTTAATGATAGAACTCCATTGTCAAGAATGTATCCGCACTGAATGTTTCACTATTTTTTGACAAGTTACACAGTAATAGCCTTCTGCAAAAATGTTCTGACAACCCCTCTACCTTGTGGTCCAATGAGAGTCTCCATGGGAATTTTGTCTCCAGAGGAGGGGATGAGGGAAATCAGATTGTGTCTGTAGAATGCTACTACTTAGGCAACTGTGGAATCAGCAAGACACACATCATAGAAAATTAATGTACTTGAGCATCTCCAGTCTCCTGGAGAAGACACTGGAAAAGGTGCAGCCCAATACCCTGATGCTCTCCTTTTGACAACATAGGACTATGGGTTGGCAAGGACTAATTCAGGGCTTGTCTATATTAGGAATGTAAAATCCCATTACATTAGTTAATCGTTTAAAGGTTATGTTTAACCAGTTAAACAATTAAATAGGGGCAGGCAGGGAGCTGCTCCAGCCCAACTGGAGCAGCCACCCTGCCCGCCATGACGAGGCTGAAGCAGCCTCCTTAACCTCCAATGGGCAGGGTCTGCTCTGGCCAGGCTACAGCACCCCAGCCTGCAGTGGGCCCCAAGAAACTGAAGCACCCCCTGCCAATAGCAGGTAGGGGCTGCTCCAGGTCCCATTGGTTAACCGTAACAAGTAAACATCACATCCGTAGTCTACAAAGGACACTCAGGAAAATTAATCTAGTTAACTAAAGGTGTGAAATAAAAGTGGATTACTTAAAACTTCATTAAACAAACCCCCCCATATAGAGACATATTCAAAATGCAAGTGGCCTTTTTTGGCTCAGCTTAATTCACTTCAATTCTCAACCAAAGCAAGAATTATTTCTCTCCGCACTTCCTCCCTGATTCTGGGCCATACAGAGAAAGGCAAAGTTGTCGAGTCCTCATTCCTCACCAGGACCTCTTCATCTTCTATAGACACCCTCTTCAGAAGGACTACCACATGACTGATGCATGTCTATCATCTCTGAAAAATTCCTAAAAAAATTTACCCAGTGGAAGAGAAAAGGCTGGAAGAGAATTCAGAAATCCTTGTTTTCCTCCAGAGCATAAGGAGTTTCCTCCAAAAAAAAAAAAAAAAATCACATGTTGTACAGAGAAGGAGGTTGGTAAGGCAGCTACCTAATATACGTCTACTTTGAGATAAGAGACTCACAGCAGAGCTGCGGTTGGCTCAGGTCAGTTAACATGGATGCTTAGCTTGTGTGGTTCTTTTTTTTTTTTTTTTTTTTTTTAAAGACACTGTGTAGACACTTGGGCTGGAGGCAAATCCTGGTATCCTCCACCCTCACAGGATCCCACAGCTCATGTGCCAGCTCATGCCCGAATATACACGTAGTGATTTTTCAGCCCCAGAGCCTGAGTCCTGAGAACCTGAGTCAGCTGACTCAGGTCAACTGTGGGTATTTTAATCCCTGTGTAGACATAGGCTTACTGGCCTGCTTGGATTGCTTCTCCAAAGAGTGAGAAACACAGAGAGATTGCATAATCTATATGTAATTTTCCTCAGTTTGAGGAGATCTCTACAGGGATATGAAAGATTTTGGCTTCTGCTACTCCACACTCAAGTACTCAAGACAATAATAAGTAACCTTCGCTCAGGAGGATAATTTGCAACATGCCAAGTACCTTAGGTACTTGAACTCCAGAAATAAGCTAAGTAGATAAATATAATGGAAAATGTGTTTACAAAACAGAATTTTTAAGTTTGGTTCCAAAGACACAAGGAGGAAGACTCAGACATCAAAGTGGTTAAAAGGGTGGGATATTTCAATTTAAAGTTTTTATATAAAAAGGGAGTTAGATTTGAAACTATATTTCCCTGTACTACTGTGACTAAAAAGGCAACCTAGTTAAAAAGACGGGACATTTTATTACAAATATTTAACTTGTATACCATTTGGTAACTGTACTGCTAGCGTTTAGTAGCTTTATAAAGGTTTGACAAGTCATTAAATTATATTTAATTGTTATTTAACAACCTGAAAGGACTCAATAGCTCATAGCACATATTTGCTGGGTCCTCAGATGCCTGACATTTTCATGAGAAATATATTACTTTAAGCTTTTTCCAGAAGGAAATTACCTTTCCTGTACATCGTTATCTTAGCTTGTATTTCAGATGGTACATGGTCTCATTAAAAAGATATATCACCAATTTAAAAAAAAACATTTATCTGATTTTCCCTCTCATTGTTACAATAAAACACCTATGGTTACCATAAACTGAAAGACTAGAGAAAAAAATCTCAGTGGTTTTCAGTTTTATGTTTATTTGACAGAACAGTGAGCAGCTTTTCTCACAAATAGTGAGTCAGTCCATTTCCGTTGTTTGTGCTGTTCTTCCACATCAAGATTCAGAAAAATAGGACTATAAAGCCACAAGAATACACAAGGGACACAGAGACAGGGTTAGTACCCAAAGTTACTTTATTTTAGGTTTTGGGGGAAGGGTTGGGGTTTGTTTGTTTTTCCATTTGCATGGTTTCCGTTTAAGGATATCCCTTTAATTTTACAACTTTCTGAAATATGAAACATTTATTGTATTTGCCCTATTTTATGTGAACTCAGCACTTATGACAGAATCACTCAGACAAGAGGACATGGGAGGAAGCTTTGGCAAAACTCCCATGGACTTAAAAGGGCCAGGATTTCTCCCTGGGAGATTTCCAACACCCTTTCTATAACTGCCCAAAAAACTCTGGACACTTAATGTATACTCTACTATTGACAGCTAGATACAAAAATTGGTAAATTATCTTGAACTTAATTTTTAATTACACTAAGAAAGCAATCCCACACACTTCACAAGTTTTGATTAGTTTATGGTCTCTACCTCAATCCTGAAGAATAAACTTGTATCATTTAATATGAATGAAACCACCTCAACAAAGGGTTAAAGAGCCATAACGGACCCTGCTTCAAACAATCCATGTATTTTGACAAATTTGTTCTGAACTATGCTCAGATAATTGCTTCCCTAATTCAGCACAAAATATAATACAAAAAATAGTAATATTCATCCTATCTAGAACTATTAAACAATAAGTAACTATCATATTTGTTCATAAAGTCCACAGTCACTGAAGTTTATTTTAAATGTATTTTATACTTTGTGCTATTTTGATTCCAAATGTATTGGGCAGACTTGTCTAGGAAAACTAAAAATACGCAAATTCTTTTCAACCCTTCAAGTAGCAAACAAATTCTTCCAAATAATCAGTATTATTAAATTTTTATAAAAAGAGGAAGTTGCAATTGCTAGAATTTTCAGAAAAAAAACTTCAAAATGTAAAATGAAGATGTTTCTAAGCACTGAATTTAAGAACCAGTCTTATTCTGGGACATGGGGCTTTAGAACTGCTTAAATCAAGTAAAGGTTGAACCACTCTAAATCAGTACTCTCTGGTCTGGCAACAGCTGTATCCAGTAGCACCCTGGATATTCCAGAACCAGAGAGAGAGTCCTGGTGGAGGGCTGGTATCTAAAACTGCTTTAGTGTTTAGGCAGATTTTTTTCAAATACAACTTGAAGCAATGACCTAGCTGTCACTGGGGGAGCTTCCTAGCACCACTCATACTTTTCATGCATCTTGCCCTGAGGCTTCCCTTTTGTACATCAAACAAGTATAGGTGTACTTATTCGTTTTAAGTTGGTTAGCTTACAAAAGCAGAGCTGCAGCAGAAGAAAGCTTCTTAAACTGAAGCAAACCATTGCCAAAATTGCAGGAGGTAATTTAAAACTAGTTTACTCATTGATTTGGTGGAGATAGTACTGTTTTTAAACTCAGACTGTTTAAAACTGAGACTTTTAAACTCAGATGTAGGTTAGAGAAACAGATCTAGATTCGGAGCCACACGTGGGGGAGGTATGGTCACAAGGAATCTAGTTGCAGCTCTTTGATTGCAGGGCTGGTTCTCTGAGGGCCTCAGTTTAGATTAGAGCAGCCAGAAGGCTGCCCTGAAACACACCAAATGGTTATGGCTTACAAGGGGGATATCCATCAGCCAGTGATAACTGAAACACAACGTGCTTGGTCTAGGACTCTTCCTACTTTCTATTCTGGGAATTGTAGGTGGCAGGATGGGTGAAGAAGCCACCTATTACACTAGCTATCTGCCTTCTGGTGACTTGCCCACGATATGGAAATCCCCAGCTTCTTCCATTCTGAACCATAACACTCTTTCTAATGTTTATTGCTTTCACATTGAAGATTCAGAGGAAAAAAAGATTGAAGAGCAGAACTCATTCAACAGTCTTCCTTAGCAGAAACAAAAACTACTACCTAATTTGTGTGTGGGAAAATAGTTACAAAATGTAATTTTGAAAAGAGTTAATTTTGACTCGTCACTAAATACACCTTTAATATACATTAAAAAATCCAAGCTTAGCTGGCCTCCTTTTGACCTGAAATACTGTCTATAACATAACCAAGATCTCTAGCTCTGTGTGAAGAAGTTAACTATAAAACAGTAAGAATGCTTCTTCATAAAGACATTCAACTTCATAAAGACATTCAACATATGTGGCTCTTGGAAGAGAAGATAAGGATGAACACTCTACATGTTTCCATAGTTATGGGATGTTGAAAGAGTTCAAATTCAGTGAAGAGTTAACAAATTATTTTTCATCAATGTTTGCTGGTCATCTAGTCAAAATTATTTTCTATTTTAAACAAACAAGCAGGACAAAAACTTAAAAAAAAAAACAGGGTACATGACCTGCTAACAAGTGTGAAAATACAGCTTTGTTTTCACTTGAGTTATCTTGCATGTCAAAAACACACTAGTTTAGCAATGAAGACCTGGCCAGCAACATCTTATTTATGTTTTTGCAAGAACTTATCAACAGCTTTGTCCATCCTAGAAAAAACAATGCAATCTGCATCATTCATTATTATAATTCATATTTTTATGTTCTTTTACGTTATTTCCCAGCTAACACTTTTTAAAATCCTGGCGTAATAAGGGACAAGTTGTAGTTTCATTTCAAAGCTACAATTTGCCTGCTCTACACAAGAATTTTAGAACATACTAGCTAGAAAATAAATATGCACTATAAATCGGACCCTACAAAATTCACAGCCATGAAATCTGGCCTTCCCCCTTTAGTTCCCAAATAATGAGGAAGGGGATTAGCGGTGCCCCAGCAGCAAGGGAGGGGGGCCTCCAACTATATGCTGGGCTCTAGCTGCTAATCCCAGCCAAGCTGCAGAGGGATGGGACTTGCTCTGCTACTTCATTGGCTACTTCAGATGCTGGGTCAGACCCACCTATGTAGCATACAGAAGAGGGGCAATACTATATACCATGCCATACGCACTTCTGCATCAGTGCTGCCCTCAAAGCTGGGCTCCCAGCCAGCAGCTGCCTCTCTCCAACCGCCCAGCTCTTCCAGGAGTAGAGCAGAAGTAAGGGCAGCAATACCACAACCCCATTACGATAACTTTGTGACACCTCACACAACTCCCTTTTGAGTCAGAACTTCCGTAGTTAAAATACTGTGAAGCTTCTGATATAAATATATGAAACCATGACGTTTACGATTTTTAAAATCTTATGACTATGAAATTTAACAAAATGGACCATGAATTTGGTAGGGCCTTAAGTACAAAAGTCAGTGACAAAAGTTCAGTTCAAGAAAACAGTTGTGTGAAGAGTGCTACCACTAGAAGCTGCAGAGAAATGGCAGATTTACATAGCCACGATGACTGCATTTAGGATAGAAAATAGAGCATTGTCAAAAGTTCAGATACTGTGGTGAAGTGTGCAAAAACCACTAGCATTAACAATAGAAACCATTGAATAGGCTGTTTATCACCGAAACCCACTCAGCATTGAATGCTGAGAAGTTTCTATGAAAATATTATTACATTCTTGGGCAATGCTGCCATGCTGCCTTCATTAGAATTACAGGTGGGGTGTTTTATCTCCAAGCATCAAGTGAGGTGTTGTACTGAGCCACTGGTTTTGTAAAGCAGATAAAAGTTTTTAAATACAAAATTTGTATTCATTTTGATTTATCTATTCAGGTAAAAATAATAAAAGAATGTACACAAACTACATGGATCTTCAATTAAATTAAACAGCTTCTGAAGTTGCTCTGGTGTCTGGAGTAGCCTCCATCCGCAGGGAACCCAGCCCACTGTGGACAAGAGCTGCTCCAGGGAGGCTGGGAGCCAGAAGCCCCATCCCTGACACCTAGCCCCAGCGCAGGTCTGGGAGCAGGAGCCCTGCAGGCTGGGGACTGCTCCAGTCAAGCTGAAGTGGTGCCCCACTTAGATCCTGCTTAGTCAGTTAACCGGTTAAATGTTAGATCAACAGTTAACTTGTTAACTGGAATTTACATCCCTGATACTTACCAGGATATAACGACTGTGTAAAATAAGACTATCACTATCATAAATTATCCAGATCTGCTGTCATGAGCTAGCTATGAACACACACAAGATAAATGTAGCCATACAAGTCAAAACTGCATTTCAGAGTTATTCACCATGCAGACCTCCAAGCTATAGTTCAGCTCCAACACTACAAAATGAACCAGATGCATAATTTTTTTCAGAATCAATGACCTATGTAATTACTTGGTCCTAATATGGCAGCACAGTCTAAGCTCAGAAAAGCAGAAGACTGATCATTTAGAAGTTCCAAATGGCCCAAAAAAATGTCACAATGAAGGATACGACAGAGAAGATATATGGGAAATGAGAAACAGAAAAGCAGTGTTAAAAATAATAGAAATAAAAGATGAGAGGTCGAGGTACCAAAACAGCTTGATACACTAAGTTTTCAACTTAAAACATGAAGTCATGTGGGGCAGAGAAAGAGTAAATTAGTTCTATGACAAGATAATAGGGTCCCAGAACAATTCAACACAATTAACAAATATATAAAGTGGATGATAAGCAGACACCAATTTAGAGGTTTTGGCCAGTAGATTATTGAATTGTTGTGATATTTTACTATCTTCTCTTAGAATTAATTATATCAGAGATATTGGGCCTGATCCCCCATTGCCTTGCAACCATTTAGTCATTTACAGCCAACTGTTAGAATAGTAGTTTTTTATACCCCAATTGCACAAGTGCAAAGCAATAGTGTGAAAAATAAAACCTTAGAGTAACTTCCTTGCTCTAAGTCACTGGGAAGAGATGTGTCTGCAGCTCCAGAAGTGCATCACCAAGGGGGCTATGGAACTAGAGCATTATTTTTCCTGGGGCTTGCAGCAGCTCCACCCCAGCATCTCTTTTCATAGTCTTTTGTTACGGCAGCAATCTCCAACCCTTTTAACCCCAAGATAACATTTTGAATTGAAGTCAATCCAGGATTTACTTCAGATCCAAATAGCTTTGCCTCTCCTCCTTCCCAGCCCCTTCCCTGAGGCCCTGCCCCAGCCCCATCCCTTCTTCAGGGTCCCACCCTCCTCACTCCGGGAGATGGAGTACAGGGACAGGGGAGGAGGGACACCCTAACATCAGCACCCCACTTCTCTGCTTCCTCTACCTGGCACAGGGGGCAGCTCCAAGATAGAGGACAGGAGTAGCATGGCAGTGGGAGAGGGGCTGAACTGCCAGCATTTGATAGCCTCCCAGCCAAGCCAGTCAGGATGGTCTGTCAGAGGATCCCAATCTACCGGCTGGTGACCACTGTTATGGCATCTTACATGCACTATGACAGTAAGGTCATGCTTGTAGGGGCATGCAAAACCTTGTTCCCCATGTGGTGTGCTCTGCTGAAGCCTTGGCACCTCTTTTCTTATTAAAGCAGGTTGCTGTGGGAGAAGGAAAGCTACAAGAAGAACTTATAGCTGTCATGGAGAGGTTTAAAAAATGAAAATCACAGCCATTACTAAAGGCCATGAAGGAATTAGAAAGTGATGATTGGAAGGGAGACCATTCTAGAGCTGTAAATTAGTTCTAATAAACATGACTTTTATCTTAAGAAGATACAGATAGCTACCATACACACAAGCTGCTATAATTTATTCAACAGATGCATCCTACTCCTCTATCACAATACTTTCACCAAGTATAGGGAGCGTTATTCTGTGGCAATTAGCTTAATATAATTGTCTCTTCCAACTTCATTATCATGCTATATTCCAGACAGTGCAGATAACTAGACAGACAAATTCCATATAGCTAAAACTAATCTGGGCTCACAGACAGAATCCTAGTTTAAATGATGCACCAAACAGGTATACGCTCTTGTGCTAAAGTCCAGGACTTAAAGGTTGTCCCTTCAGGGGGCCACCCTATGGAACAACCTCCTCTCCCTACCACAGACCCTGCCCCACCTCTTCCCATCCCATTCTATTCCACCCCTTCCTGTAAGCCCCACCTCTGCTCCATCTCTTCCCCTCTACATTACACCCCTTCCTCCAAGCCCCCTGCCATAAGCGACACAATCTGGGGAATTACTGGGAGGCCTGACACGGGCAGCAGGGGTGGCCCCCCTGCACTTGCTGCAGCAACAGGAAACTGAGCAACCCAAGCTCAGCCCGCTCCACTCCTCAGAACCCAACTCCCAGTCACATAACTCTAAAGAGCATAGCTGGCTGGGGCCAATTAGCTCCATTTCCTGCAGCTGCAGCTGCCGCTGCCATTGGTGAGTGTAGGGGCGGGCCTGACCGCTGCTGCCCGCTGCTAGCACTAAAGCCAGCCACCCTGGTGTCATGGAGGCCCCCAAAGTGCAGGGTCTGAGGTGGCCGCCCCCAATAGTCCTATGGATACGATGGCTCTGCATTCAAGTTAAGAGGCCATAAGAACAATGGATTTAGAAGAAGCTTATTGTTAGCCTGGGGATCCTCCCCAAGTATGCTTTGAACAGCCTTTGAGTAATGACTGTGTAACACTGCACAAACCTGTGACCTGGTCACCTGGTGTCAGAAGCTATAGTGTTTTTCCATAGACCAGCAGGAGAACCATGTTTGTGTAAGCTGTTCTGAGATGGTTGTTCATCCAGCTTTGTCAGGTGAGTAGTGACTAACAGTATCAAAGGAATTTTAGCATGATGATATTACAGTAGCAACATCATCAAGGTTCTTCACGGACTCCCCACACAAACGGACTCCTGGAAACACCCAAGGAACAAGGAGTAAACTGAGGTGGGGGGGAGGAGAGAAGTGCTGGAACCAGGCTAGAGGGATTTTTTCAGTGAAAGGAACACCCAGGAACAGAGCAAATTTCATGAGCTTATGTTGTACAGTTCTCTTTGCAGCAAAAGATGATATAATTTTGGGTTTACACTCCAGAAGGGACATCCATGCCTTAGGAACTGGGAGATGCCTCAGATGTGCCTTCCCATCCAGGAGCTGGTTAAAAAACCTGTGTATACACACAGGCCTTCCTCACTATGGGTGTGTCTATACCACAAGGTTTTTTCGAAAAGAGTAGCCCTTTTTCGAAAAAACTTCACCTGCGTCTAGACTGCAGCCGCGTTCTTTCGAAAGTAAATCGAAAGAACGTGGCAGTTTTTGCGATCGCGGTAAACCTCATTTTACGAGGAAAAACACCTTTTTCAAAAGTACTCTTTCGAAAAAAGGCACTATTGAATGCAAACTTTTTTTGCTTTTTTGAAAAATCTGCTTGTAGTGTAAACACTCTCTTTCGAAAGAAGCTTCTTCGAAAGATTCTTTCGAAAAAGCCTCTTTCGAAAGAGGCTTATAGTCTAGATGCAGCCAAAAAGTCCAAGATACATCCCAAAAAACTTGGACTTAAAGCGGGGAGTTTTTCCCCCTGCAGCAGACTTCCATTTGCGCAAATTGGGGGTTTTTTGGTGCAACTTAAGAGTGGGGAACAATAGGACTTAAGAACTTATAATGCATCAGTTCCTACAAGCATTGACAACTTTAGTGTGGAACTGATATATAGCAGGGCAACTTATAGCGAGGATGCCCTGTAACTAAAACTACCTATGTTTGCTGGAACATGGGAGAGGACATGGCAGGATGTTTACAGTACTACAGCATCCAAGCTGGTGGGTCAGGGAGCTTAATGTTACCTCAGTACCAGATAGTACCCCCAAGGAACTGGTCAGCTGCTGCAGAGTGGTGAGAACTTGGGAGAGTACTCTCTCCTTGCTGAAGCCTTGAGTCAATCTGAACCCCCAAATCCCTCAGCCTCAGCTCTACCTGGAGCTCCCCCCCCACCTAACCTTCAGTCCTAGCCCTGGACCGCTCCCCTCCAGACCCACCCAAGAGCCCTCACACTCCTGCACTCCAATCCTCTGCCCCAGCCCGGAGTCTCCTCGCCACACATCTCCATATTAGGGATGTGAAAAGTTAACCAATAAGCATCACTCTTAACTTTCCCTCAAAAACAATTTGAGGGAATTTTTTTTCTACTCATCTCTTTTACTCTGCTGTTTAGTTACAATGGCATTTTTTTCCCCTTTTGATACTTTTTTTTTTAAACCTGGAAGTATACATTTAGTTTGAGACTATGATGGTGTTTTTAAATAGCTCTATGCAGCTTACAGGTTTCTACCCTTTCATTTAACTAGCTTCCCCATTGTTCATTAGTTTCTTTCTGAAGCTAAGAATACACCTTAAGGATACATACACGAGATCAGATGTTTTTGAACAGCAGAATCCATTAGAGGCCTGACAGCTCCAAAATAACTGTGTGCTTTTCAAAGCCAAAGGGGGGGGGGGACTTGAAATTCAGGTAAGTTAGACCTACTGTGTGTCCTTTGCCTAAAAAAGATCAGTTATCTTCTCAAAACAAGAGATCAGATTGGTCTGGCATGATCTATCTTTTGTAAAATCAAATAGTATTTTATCCCAATTACTAATATGTCCTTTACTTCCTCTTTCAAAATCTGTTCCAGGACTTTGCAAATAATACAAGAAGCCTACCATTTCCTGGATCACTTCTTTCACCCTTTTTTAAAAATAGGCAATTCTCAGCCACAGAGTAGGACCCCCAAGACCACAGATTTGTTTAAAAACCCTTCTACTAATCGTGTAATTTCATGTGCTAGTTGCTTTAATATTTTTGGAATGAGATTACCTAGCCTCTTCCTCCAATGTAGTCCAATTTGAATTTGACTTCTCTCTCAGATGTGGTAATTGCTTCTTCTACATTCTCATTCCTATTAGCCACCCTGCTACTGTCCCTAAGATTCTCATTAGCCTTATTAAAAAGTGAGGCAAATTATTCAATTTGGTATCAGGTCACATCAAGATTACTGTATGTTTAATCTCCTCCTCCCCTCTGTGTTTAGTGGCTCAACTTCACCCTTCCTTGTTTTCTTATTTATTGGCTATACATCTTTTTTATTTTTAGTTTTAATTTCCTTGGCAAGGTCCAACTCTGCTTGGCTTTTGGCAGTTCTCACTTTTCTCATATACTTTCTGACTCCCAAGAGGTAGCTTTCCTTGCTGATCACTCATATCTTCCATTCCTTGTAGACTCTCCCTTAACCTGTTTTGAGATAGTTGTTCATCCAGCTTGGTTTGGTGAGTGGTGACTAACAGTCTCAAAGGAATTATAGCAGGATATGTATGAATGAAGTTTCTCTGTCTATACACAGACCACCTTTCGCCACAGCTGCAAGTGATGCCTATGTACTCTCCCACATAAGGAAGCCTAAAAGAAGCCCAGGATACTGGTAATTGACAGGTGGTATTAGAGCAGTAGTCAGCAATCAGTAGATCAGAATCTACTGGTAGACCTTGGAACCTCTGACAGGTGATCCTAACTGGTTTGGCCATGGAGCTATTAAGAGCCAGCATTTCAGCTGCTCCTCCTCCCACTGCTGTGCATCTCTGGCCCTTTGCCTTGAAGCTGTTCCCCCAGGAGCCTCTTGCGTGCTGTGCAGGGCAGGGGAGGGAGAAGAGGGTGCTGATGTCAAAGTACCTCCCTCTCTCATACTATATCCTATCTCCACAGAGCAAAGAGGGGGTACAAACAGGACTAGGGAAAGAGCAAGTTTGTTAGCTGCTTTTGGGAGTGGTGCAGAACTAGGGCAGAGGTGAGCCTGCCATAGCCTCACTGCACCATCACCCACGAGCCACCTGAGATAAGCAGTGCCCAACTGGAGTCCACATCCTCAACCCCTATCCAAGTCATGAACAGCCTCCTATACCTCAAGCCCCTGCCCTATCCCTGAGCCCCCATGCATCCAAACACCCTCCCAGAGCTTACACCTAGAACCCCCTCCTGCAACCCAACTTCCTGCCCCAAGCTCAGCTCAGAGCCTCTCACACTCCAAATCTCTTAACCCAAGAACACAACCTGCACCCAAACCCTCTGCCCCAGTCTGGTGAAAGTAAGTGAGGATGGGGGAGGGAGTAGAGGAAGGGCAAGGAGCACAAAGGAGGTGGGGCAAGGATACCTGGGTTTGAGGTAGATCTTGGATTGCACTTAGATTCAGAAAGTGATCTCATGCTAAATAGGTTGGAGACCACTGTGTTAAAGACAGGAGTACTTTTTGGTAGCTTCTGATTAGCTTGAGATTTGTTCCTTTGTTTACCTTAGTTAAATTCTTAGTGAGAATGGAAACAAAGTGATATTAATAAGGTTTTATGTTGTCCAAACTTCAGATTCTGTTTGAATTAACATTTTTCTGGATGACTTAACTGCTAGCACTGATTTTAATTTTTGGGAGGGGCAAATTGCTTGGGCTTCTAAAGAGACTTCTTACTGAAAGACACTTTTGTTGATCTATAATGGTTTTCTATTCTTACAATGGAATGACTGTAGCCAGCTGGGAAGGGACAAATATCTTCCACTGGAAGTGTAGAATTGAGATTTGCTATGGCATAACTGATTAACAGTGGAAACTGCTGTCTAGAACAGAGGTTCTCATACTTATTTGATGATGCCCCACCCTTATTTGTGTCTGCAGTAGTTTACACTTCTACCATATTAGGGACGTAAAAAAATTTGTAAAATAGCAACCGTGTAACTGATCAAAATTCTATTGGTTACACAGTTAAACATGTTACCTAGAGATGTAAGCATAGGGAGGGAAAGGTGCTGGAGGGCTCCCGACTGCCAGACATACGGGCCTCCTGGCTGCCAGCCCCACACTCCCTAGCAGAGTTTGAAAGCCGGTTCTTTTAAACTCCACACTGCCTCTATCAGAGAGGCAGTGGGGTGGAGAGGGGCTGGGGAGACTGATGCAAAGCAGCCCCTGTCCACAAGGATCCCAGCAGGGAACTGGGGCCCCCACGGATGCCAAGCAACCACTGTACACAGCGGCCAGGGCTGGCCACAGGCAGAGGCTGTTCCAGCAGCTGCTACAGCAGAAGCCTTGTCCACCACAAACAGGGGTGCTGGAGTCACGCTGGTCTAGGACAGTGCACCTCTGCATTTTTAAATGCAGAAAGTGCCCACGGCTCTTACTACATTTAAAATACAGAGCTGTAGAGAGGGTGGCTCCTGGAGCCGGCACAAGCTGGCACTGCTCACTCCCGGCTGCAGCCGGCTCCTGGAGCTATCCCCGCTGCGGCTCTGCAGAGCAATCCTATCAACTAATCATGTAGTCTATACAAATTTTATCAACTATTCGATTAGCTAGGTAACCACAATTTAACATCCTTATGTCACAGCTATTTGGGTGAGACCATCTCACTTTGAAGATTTACCAGGTTCTGATTAGGGACATAAGCAACTAGTCAACTAATTGATAAGCAAAAGTTTAATGGATAATCAACTAGTCCTTTGACTAGTCGATTACCTTCCACACTGCCTCTATCAAAGGCAGAAGGGGGAGCAGGAGCCAGTGCTGAGGGGAGCCAATTTAAAAGCTGGTTCCCTCCGGCACCACCTCCACGGGGGGCAGAAAGGTAGCAGGGACTGGGCGCAAGCCAGGAATCTGCTGGCTCCCGGCTTGTGCTCAATCCCAGATGCTGTGCCTCTGCTTTTTAAATGTATTAAGAGCCTGCTGGCTCTTGGGAGTCCTGGCGCAAGCTAGGACAGCAGATGCCTGGCTCACACTGGGTCCCCCCTGCTGTGCTTTAGCTTTTTTAATGTATTAAGAGCCAATAGGCTCTCAAAGGCAGAGCTGCAGCAGGGTTAGCTCCCGGGTTACCTCCCCCGTTTATCGATTAGTCGAGGGAAAATTCATCAACTAGTCGATTAGTTGATTAAACTAAATTTAACATCCCTGGTTCTGATTCACCAAATAACTCACTTAACGGCATGTGTTTTTGCATCACAATTATTTTCCACACACCAGTTATTTTCTGCTTTTTTTCTTTATTCTTACACAGTATTTTAAACCCAAGCACAAAACAATCTGCCACAGCAGTAAGTGGATAAAAAATTCTGTGTATATTTCACAACTGCTAAACCTAGAGGCTAATATTCATATTTAACATATTAATTCCAAATTTGATATGCATGAGAGTATAAAATTGCTCAAGGCTTACAATAAAAGCAACAGTTTTTCCAATTAGGTCAGCTCTAACTGCTTTAAGCATAAGCATCATATTAACATTGCAAGTTTATCTTTAGGGAAAAAAGGGTCTTTTAATTGTCTAATAAAAGAAAGAAATTATTGTATAATTTATTGTACACGTACCACTGAGGGTCCAAAAGAAAAACCCTGTGTGTATGCCAAACTTATCTCTTCTATCAAAAAACTGCAGAATCCTCATTGCATACCCCAAATATAGGTATCAATGAAATGTTCATCTGAAAGTACAACTACATTAAGTTAGTGACATTATCTGCTTTGCTACAAATTCTAAAATACTGAACTAATGTCCAATGACATGCAATCAAATGTACAACTAGACACTTATTTATACCAAAACTAGAGATGTAACCTTGTTGCAAAATTCATAAAGATGTACTCTCTAAAGACCAGAAACTACATGAGTCAACTCGCAGCCTAAAGCTCAAAAAAAATTGACAAATTTGAGTAAGGATTGGAAAACCCATTAATTCCTCATGAACAAACTATCTTTCTTCTTCTCTCTCTCTCAAGAATCTCCTTAAAAATCAGACTACTTACAAAAACTATCTTGGTTTTGTTTGGTCTTTGTAACAGCCTGCCAAGTTCCCTCTGCTATGGCCAATTATAAACGAATGCCTGTTTACGAGATACCTGTCTTGGTCAAACAAGTTCTTATTTGGAGGCCAGCACTTCTCCATCTTCACTGTGTTAGTATTTTTACCAGAAAGAACCAGTGAGTTCGATACCTTATGTAGTAAAACTTAGAAAATAGTTATTAAAATTGAAAATGCCTTTTTAAACAAAAAGATAAGGAAAAGAAACCTACATAAAAAGTATAAAGTCTGCCTTTATCAGGGATCTAGCCAGCCAAATGAGATGGTGAAAGTACTGCAGTATTAATGGACTAATGTCAGCACCACCACAGTAGGCTCACTTCTGTTTCTTTAACAAATCAAATATGGAAAGGTAGGAAATATTGTGACTCTTACTACAGTTCTAGTGCCAGAGGTAAATGTACACATGCATGTAGACAGGGAGACAGATGTGATTCTGCTGGCCTCCATGTATTTCTCTTGATTCCACAATGGGCTAGGAGCCATACAAACATAGGACACACTCAAAAGCATATACCCTGATCTAAACAGTTTACAATCTTAAATAGTGAGAGAGAGAGAGAGAGAAAAAGACACACAACATATACATCTATCATCAGGCTGGAATTCAGCATTTAAAATGCCGATGAACAGATGGCAGCTAGGGTGCAACCCAGGACCACAGTGATGTCGTCTTGTCATGCGACCTGTAGCCCTGTGTGCTGCAAATGCTTTTTGCTGCTGTAACTGTGCACCTTGGAGTATCACAACCAGCCTGCCAGCTTACAGGTCAGAGACCCTGAGCCTCTATGTAGTAGACAGCCCTGGTTCAACAGCTCTGACTCCAGTCTAGCTTCCAGCAGCCTTGTTTACAACCAGCAAGGTAACCCCCCAAAAATATTCCTGTCTCAGATTTTCCCCAAACCATGTGCTCTGAAGTGTCCAATCCTCACCTGGACCACTCAGAGAAAAAAGACTGGTTGCAATTTTAAAGAGATAGAAGCACAGTACAGCTTTATTAACTTTGCCGCGATAAATATATCCTTTTTTCAAACACAGTACTGAGCTGATTTATAGTAAAAATAAATGAACTAAATGGAGTGATTTCAAGTAAGTAAAAACAAACCAAAATATACTTTTTAGTATACTTGCAGTCTTTGTTCAAAATAGATTTCTAATCAGTCCGTCCTCTTTCCAGCCACAGTTCACTTTTAACCAGGATCTTCTACAGAGAACATGCAGCTGGTTTCCCTGCTCTTCCTAGGTGAAAGATCTTTGCCTAAGCAGGTTTTTCATCTATCAGTTTCTGGAGACTTCAACGTCCCCCCCTCCTCCCTTGGTTGGGAAGACCCATCTCTCTCAGTTGAAAAGAGCCTGTTTCTTTGTGTCTATCTACCAGCGGATACTAAAAATTAACTTGTCTTTGCTTATATCGTTCAAGGTTGTATAATCTTATTTCAAGAGGGAGGATGGGAAGGCAACACAGTATGGGCAGGGGGTGGACAGCCCTAGGTGGGGAAAGAACAGGTTAGGAACTATTTAGAAAAGCTAAACATACACAAATCCATGGGTCCGGATTTAATGCATCCGAAGGTACTGAGGGAGTTAGCAAATGTCATTGCAGAGCCTTTGGCCATTATCTTTGAAAATTTGTGGAGATCGGGAGAGATCCCGGATGATTGGAAAAAAGCAAATGTAGTGCCCATATTTTAAAAAGGGAAGAAGGACAATCCAGGGAACTACAGACCAGTTAGTCTTACCTTAATCCCCGGAAAAATCATGGAGGAGATCCTCAAGAAATCCATTTTGAAGCACTTGGAAAAGGGGAAGTGAACAGAAATAGTCAACATGGATTCACGAAGGGCAAGTCGTGCCTAACCAATCTGATTACCTTCTATGATGAGGTAACTGGCTCTGTGGATATGGGAAAGTCAGTGGATGTGATATACCTTGACTTCAGCAAAGCTTTTGATACTGTCTCCCACAGTATTCTTGCCAGCAAGTTAAGGGAGTATTGATTGGATAAATGGACTGTAAGATGGATAGAAAGCTGGCTAGAATGTCAGGCCCAACGGGTAGTGATCAACGGTTCAATGTCAGATTGGCGGTCAGTTTCTAGCAGAGTGCCCCAAGGATCGGTTCTAGGAGTGGTTCTGTTCAACATCTTTATTACCCTCTTTTAGCAAATATACCCCACCCGAATACACCCTATGGTTTTTGCTATTTGAGTTAAAAAAA
>CM057845.1:10976384-10990181 GCA_030068395.1 Apalone spinifera
AACAGTGTGCCCTTGTAGCCAAAAAGGCTAATGGCATATTAGGTTGCATTAGGAAGAGCATTGCCAGTAGATCCAGAGAAGTGATTATTCTCCTTCATTCGGCTCTGGTGAGGCCACATCTGGAGTTGTGTGTCCAGTTCTGGGCCCCCCACTATAGAAAGGATGTGGACGCATTGGAGAGGGCCCAGCACAGGGCAACCAAAATGATTAGGGGGCTGGAGCACATGACTTATGAGGACAGACTGAGGGATTTGGGTTTGTTTAGTCTGCAGAAGAGAAGAGTGAGGAGGGATTTGATAGCAGCCTTCAACTTCCTAAAGGGAGGTTCCAAAGAGAATGGAGAAAGGCTGTTCACATTAATGATGGATGGCAGAACAAGGAGCAATGATCTCAAGTTACAGTCTAGGGGGGAGGTCTAGGTTGGATATTAGGAAAAACGATTTCACTAGGAGGGTGGTGAAGTACTGCAATGGGTTACCTAGGAAGGTAGTGGAATCTCCATCCCTAGAGGTTTTTAAGTCTCGGCTTGACAAAGCCCTGGCTGGGTTGATTTAGTTGGGACTGGTGCTGCCTTGGGCAAGGGGCTGGACTTGATGACCTCCTGAGGTCTCTTCCAGCTCTATGATTCTATAGCCTCATGTTTTTTCCTTCCTCTGATCTTCCCATTGCTTTGCTGATTTGATGTAAAACGAATTTTCACTGGTTTTGGTCACAGCTTGCTTAAGTTAATTGGAGACAGCTAGATAGCTGCTGCTATTCTTGTCTGGGAGAAAGCCTGTTTCTCCCTTTGCTTGATCTCAGACTGAAAAGCATAGTATCTGTGAGTACTAATAATTCCTCATACAGCATTATGACACATATTTCAGGATGATATCCAGGGGTGGTGAATGAACTTACGGCTGAGGAGGGCAAGTCCCCAGCCCTACCCCTTCCATCCACTCGTGGCAGCCAAGACCCCTGACTGTAGGGACAGGACACCCAGTCCCAGGCAGGCAACATGAGACCTCAGCCTTCCTGATCCTAGAGCACAGGAAGGGAGGATGGCCACAGCTGAAGACTGCGCAGCCCTGGGAGACTGGAGGAAGATGCACAGAAGGTGGAGTTAGGGGTGGAATGTGAGCAGGGCCACACCTGGCAGTTTCGGAAGGCATTGTTTTCCTCTGCCTCTGATACGTGCCACACTTCATCATATCACCACTATATTATAAGCTTTCATGAAGTAGAGTTTTTATAATATAGTAATATTATCTGTGATTAAACTGTTTACCATTTGAGATTCAACTTCCAGTCTTTGCAAGCCAACAAACCTTGCAATGTATTCTTTGAAAAATAAAATCTAGTCCAACCTTCTTTCTTCTCCTTTCATCATACTGTCTTCTCCCCCTCTTATAGCTTTGTAAACAAACCTTCACTGTCTCTCCCTAACCCTGAGGCTGGTCAGAGAAACAAAACACATTCCTTTGTCTAAGTTAGACCTGTCTACCAACTCCCACAACATGCCTTGTTTAAACACTTGAGTCCTAGTTCCAGCATACGCCCATAACCCAGTACATACCCGGAACATATATCATGCAAGATATTAATAATTAGTGGTTTTGCAATGACATATTAAAGGACACCTTTTAGTCATTTGGGGTACACTGAATTGGCCAGGTCAGCTGAAACTCATTAGACAGCAGTAGCCTTGCCTTCTGGCATTTAGATGCTCTTAGGGCAGGGATGGGGAACCTCAGGCCCAGCTTGCCTGGATCCGGCCCTGAAGGCTCAGGGCCCCTCCCCAATGCACTGAAAAGCACTTAACTGATTTTTCTGTGGGTCAGTGACTCCCAACCCAAAAAAGCTTCCCCGCCCCTGTCTTAGGGGAACACTTCCACCCTCTTTCACTGCAGGAAGGTTAGCCACTAGCTGACTCCGACAGCAGGTTAGAGACCACTTTCCTGGACAGGATATCTGCCATGATATTTTCTTTCCCTTTTATAAAGGAAACGCCTATTTTGTCTTTTGCCTGTTCACAGTCTCCAGGACTTAGAATCAGACAGCATTCATCAATTCACCCACAGAGTTGTTACATACATTCCACAGTGATATTAATGATTTTTATATATAAAACTTAATACACACGCTCAAGAATATACAGTGAGATATTAGTTGTCAAACAATGTGTTATATGTCAACTTTTAAATAAATACCATGATAAGTATATGAAGTGAAGTTGATATGTGATGCCTGACATGAGCTGCCTACACACAGCAATAAACCACAAATGGCCAATGTATCACACAAGACTAATGGAAGTCCATGCTAAACAAAATGACAGTTTAAGTCTGCTCCTGCAAAATCTGTTCAAGTCACTTAGTCATCATGAAAATGCTTCTCCAATAGCTCAACCAAATCACATTCTCCAGTGTGGAGATGTGAATAGATAATAGGTTAACAGACCCCTGGGAGCACAGTGCACCACACGCGGGGGGCTATTCCAATCCAGCCAGGCCCACCGTGCCGTGGATCAGAGATGAGGTCTGCTCCAGCTAAGCCAGGTCCTCCACACATGGGTGAGGAGCCACTTAATCAGTTAACTGGTTAAACTTTGATTTTACATCCCTACTCAAGTTTGTCCATACACTCTTACACTAATCTCAAAAAGGTTGCTTGGTGCCTAAGTTATACCTCTCTCTCCACCAAAAATTAGAGCAACTACAGTGAAGAATAAAAGAGCTCTTGTAAATAGGGAAAAAGAGAACAAGATGATCTATTTGACAGTGAGAAAAATTGCAGCAGTGGGGATTTAAAATAAATTCTCAAGTGTATTTAGACACTCTTCTACAATTTTTACATAGTTGAATGTGGAGAGCAGCTTCATGTGTTATGCCCCTCTCAAGCCAGTGGCATCAGTTGCTTTATTTCATTAATCTTAAATGCAATCACAACAGTTATTTCTTTTTCTCTGAATTTTTTTCTTTCATTAGCTTGACATACATTTTAATGCAATGAAGTAAGATGACAACACCCACAAGGCAAACACCACAAAAGCAAATGACCTTCTTTCTCGGACAATATCTGTTACTGCTGTGGGAATTCAGTGCCATTGCACATGTGCAGAATTCATGTCCTCACAGATTTCCCTCTCCCTCTGCAGAAAGGCTGTCAGAAAACCAATACAATTACATTGTTCACCCACCAATGGCTGCTGTGGCACCAGAAAAGAGGGCACCCGTCTCATGGGCTGTGTAGGGAGCAATCGCTGTGTTTCTCACAGGACCCTGCTCGTAAGCCAGGTGATGAGGCACACGATATCGAGAGGAATAAAGCAGGAAATAAGGGCCAGCTGGTGGGTCACAGATTGGGACTCAGAACAGCCCGTGGGGGGACAGACTGGGGCAGAGGCACAGGAGCTAGAGGGTTTACAGCATTAAGCCAGATAGTTAATTGGAGTGGGATTGCAGGAACACATGGCGGTAGAGGCAGAGGTACCTGACTGAATGGGAAAGGCTAGGGTCATCCAGGGTCTGCATGGGAAGGTTTCCCAACTCCCAAACAATCTCTCCCATACAGACACACAAAAGCTACCAGGTTCACACTCAGGCTCCTTCCATAAGAACATAGGAACGGCCAGACTGGGTCAGACAAAAGGTCCTTGTAGCCCAGTATCCTATCCTCCGACAGTGGCCAATACCAGATGCCCCAGAGGGAGTGAACAGAACCAGGTAATCATCAAGTGATTCCTCTCCTGTCATCCATTTCCAGCCCCTGACAAAACAGAGACCAGGCACACCATTCCTACCCATTCTGGCTAATAAGTAATGATGGAACTAACCTCAATGAGTTCATCTAGCTCTTTTCTAAACCCTGTTGAAATCCTGGTCTTCCTAGCAATTACTTCCCTCTCTCACACCTCCTCCATTATCCCTGAAACACCAAGCCTTTTCTCTGCTTCTGTACTTTAGTTTAAATTATTACTCAAAGTTGTGAATTAATATGCCTAATAAGGAATCTGTGTCAAAAAGCTTTTCCTCAATCATTTGTGTTGTTTGTATTCTTACAAACATACTTGTCAACATGTATTTTGAAATAAATTACCAAAATAATTTAAGCTTGTAGGATTGTATTTATTGTGTTGTTTTGACAAAACAAGAAGAATTTTTCAGAATTTTAAAATGTTTTGCAGAGAATTTGGCACAGAATTTCCCCTAGGAGTAAACTGTAGTTGACCAACATTACTACCTACAAATCCTCATTACCTCATTTTTCTAAAGTTCCATTAAAACAGAATCAAACTAAAAAATATAAGGAACTAATTTTGGTAAGCCCTTGGTATAACATCCAAGCATTTTGTTGATAGCATTGCTATAACTAATAATAAAATACCAAACACATGCAAGAGGTAATACTCATTAATAACTACACATAGCTAAACCTTTTCTAATCACATCATGTGGGGTCTGATAATTGAGAAAAAAAAGATATAGAAGTCATCCATTTTTAAAGGGCAATACATTATCTGGGTAAGGATTGCATTGGGAATAATACATTTACCATTGTGCACAAGACATCAGTATTGAAAGCCAGAGATACTGAATGGCAGAAGAAACTAATATTAACTGGAGTAAAACATTTTAGATCAAAGTCCACTTGATAAGTCAGAATGCTCACTGTAAGTCAGTGGTCACCAACTGGTAGATTGGGAGCTGCCAGTAGATCTTGAAGCTTCTGACAGGTGATCCTGACTGGTTTAGCCAGGAAGCTATCAAGTGCTAGCACTTCAGTTGCCCCTCCACCCACTGTCATGCTGCTCCTGCCCTCTGGCTTGGTGCTGCCCCTCTGGAAGCATTCTGCTTGCTGTGCAGGCTGTGGGAGGGAGAAGAGGGGGACGCTGTTGTCAGGATGTCCTCCCCCCACTTCTGTACCCTATCTCCACACAGATAAGGGGATGGAGGGAACTTAGCAATGCAAATCTGTCACACTCACAGTGTGTGTGCCTCTGTCATTCTCACAAACACACACTGTCCTTCACTCAACTCCCAACCTAACACATACATTATTGTTACTACTAGTACTGCTTGCCAAGTGTGTGATATCTGGTTTTTGACTGGTCTGTGCATTTCATAGTTTCTCTTTCTCGCTTATGCTTAAATTTCATTCTTTGAGTAGGGAGCTCTAAAACGCTTAACCTGTTGTGGCTGGAGTAATTACCCCTGTGGTAACTGTTGCTCCTGGAAGTGGCTGGCATGTCCATTACTTATTTCTGCAAAAGCTCTCTTAATAGTTTCCTCTATTTTAATTTTAAAGGGATTTTCTTCTGTGACGGGGAAAAGTTAACTCTGAAACCCCTATCAAAGGCAAAACCCTTAGCAACTTTTTCATCAAAGAGGTTAGGTTGAACAGAAAGATCAAAATGTTGTAAAGACTAGTTCCCATGAAGGAGTATGTATCATGTTACTTTGGTATAGAAATGTATCAAGAACTCCTGCAGCATCTATCCATGGCTGCCACAGTTGCAGTGGACACAATTGAGAGAAAGGTGCATGTTCCCGATTGGGGCAGGACAAACATACACAAGACAAACAGACACAGATAGACAAACGGTCAAATATATAGTACATGGCTGTAACTTTTCTCCACCCCTGCTCCCTGCTGGCCCAATAGAGTTATAGCTGTCCTGGTCCCCATTTCTGGCCTCTTGCTGTCCCCTTTGGTCATTTCTGCAATATAACAGTCCCTCCTACCAGACCCCTCCCATTCCATTTTATAAGAAAATCAAATTCCATGCACATCCCATTATCTTGGCACAACCAAACCCTAACCTTTAAGTTACAAGAGGAAACTGCATATTCAATTTGGTGGTCCTAGCTCTTACCATTTAGGTGGAATTCTTTAACAAATTTACTCACAGATGGACATTTCTAAAAGATATTACTAACAAATCAAAACAGGTTACACTTCCCAGCAGATATCCTGTTCTACGTGCAAGCTTACAGCAATTCCCTAACCATAAAATGTAAGATATTCGTGGGCTTACCCATACACAACCATGAATTAATTGCCACTGTCCTCTCTCTACTGATATACAGCAGATTTTTATCTAAACAGCATTATCCTAAAGCAGTGTTTCTTAAAGTGGTCCACAAAAACACTTTGAGAAAGCTGTTAACTGGCCATGCAGGTATGTTTACTGGAGCAGCAGCCACGGAGCCTCGCAACTCCCATTGGCTCTCTTTCGCTGTTTGCAGCCCACAGTTCCCTTTGGCTGTAAACAGTGAACCAGAGCCATGAAGCTCCATGGCTGCAATACCGGTAAGTAAACACACTGGAGTGGCTAGTTAACAAGTTTCTCAAAGTGGTTTCATGGACCACTTTGAGAAACGCTGTCCTAAACTTACAATCCAATACTGTTAAATGGACAGTGACCAAATATATTGTTTCCCACTCTGACGACAGAAAGAATCTTTTCTTGGATATTAAGGCATCCATTACTTTGGTATGTTAATCTTTCGACTGTTCTGCGTAGTCTAAATAAGCCCTCAGAGAGTAGGTATTAATGGTTCACAGTCATGTGGGAAGAGCATAACAAGTGGAGTTCTGCAGGGATCAGTTTTGGGACTGGTTCCGTTCAGTATCTTCATCAATGATTTAGATATTGGCATAGAGAGTATGATTAAGTTTGCAGATGATACCAAGCTGAGAGAGGTTGCAAGTGCTTTGGAGGATAGGGTCATAATTCAAAATGAACTGGACAAACCGGAGAAATGGTCTAAGGTAAACAGGATGAAGTTTAATAAGGACAAATGCAAAGTGCTCCACTTAGGAAGGAACAATCAAGTTTCACACATACAGAATGGCAAGCAACTGTCTAGGAAGGAGTACTGCAGAAAGGGATCTTGAGTTCATTGTGGACAAAATAGGAATCAGTGTGACACTGTTGCAAAAAAAAGCAAACATGATTCTGGGATTCATTAACAGGAGTGTTGTGAGCAAGATACAAGACATGATTCTTCTGCACTACTCTGCACTGATTAGGCCTCAGTTGGAGTATTATGTCCAGTTCTGGGTACCACATTTCATGAAAGATGTAGAGAAATTGGAGAAGGTCTAGAGAAGAGCAACAGAAATGACTAAAGGTTTAGAGAACATGACCTATGAGGGAAGACTAAAAGAACTGGGTTTGTTTAGTTTAGAAAAGAGAAGACTGAGAGGGGACATGATAGACCCTCTCGTATAATGACCCAACACGTTTGATATAAAAATGCTTTCACAGCAAATATGACAAAACCCAAATAATGTACCAAAGTGATATTTCTAAAAATAGCTACAGCACTGTACCCAAGGTTTAAAGATTTTAAGTGCCTTTCAAAATCTGAGAGATACAAAGTGTGTAGCATGCTTTCAGAAGTCCTAAAAGAGCAACAGTCGATGTGGAAACTACAGAACATGAACCACCAAAAAGGAAAGCTAGCCTTCTGCTGGTGGCATTTGACTCAAATGACTAAAGTTATCATGCATCAATCTGCATTGCTTTGATCATTAACAAGTGGAACCTATCAGCATCAGGGACTCATGTGCTCTGGATTGGAATTTGAAGCATGAAGGACATATGACTCTTTACTGCATCTAGCATGTAAATATTTTCAACACCAGCTACAGCAGTTAATTAAAATGCCTGTACATACTTTCAAGTTACATTGTAAACAAGAAGCAGGCAGTACTATCTCTTGCAAATGTAAACAAATTTGTTTGCCAGAGTGATTGGCTGAACAAGGAGGAGGACTGAGTGGAGTTCAAAGCTCCATTTTTTACATTGTTTTCTTTTTGAATGCAGTTATTTTTGTACACGATTCTACATCTGTAAGTTCGATTTTCATTATAAACAGATTGCGCTACAGAATTTGCAATCAGTGGATTGAAAAAATATTTTACAGTGCAAATATTTGTAATCAAAACAGTTCTCTCTGTGCACTTTGTATTCTGTGTTGTTATTGAAATCAATATATTTTAAAAAGTAGAGACGACATCCAAAAAATATGTAAAATAAATGGTATAATGTTCACAGCCCTAAAATAAAATTAACGCACCTTTAGAACGAGGATATAATTTTTGAGGAATGTCTAGCTTGGAATTAGAATTATTCTTGAGAGATTTTTGTCTAGGGTATGTTATCTTAAAGGCACTGACTCAAAACTCTTTAAAATCAATGGGAGCATATTAACTTCAATGGCTTCAGATCAGCCCTTTAGTAAGTACAATTTTTAAGATTTCTGTAACATAATAAAGAAAAGCCCTACATTTTGAAAATTGACAGTTTTTACAAATATTTCATATTTCTCTGAATTTGTACAGTGAACATTAACCAGTCTTTCCCATGTAACGTCTCATCAATACACTATTAATTGGTCTTCCATTAAAACAATGGTTTGGGGATAGTAGTAATACAAAGGAATAGTTAAATAACTTTTCCACTGCAATTTCTGAGGGTCATGCAAACACTTCTATTATATTACGTGTATTTTATTTTTATAAAACTTATCTTGGATTGGATTTAATTTGACAGCAGCCCTTTCAAGCAAAATTCACATCTAAATTATTTTTAAATTTAAAACAAATTAAAATTATTAGTCATAATAGGTCATTTTATCAGCACTGTTTTCAATAATCCACTGTTTTGATGAATAGCTAAGTAGACAACAAATAACTCTAGTATTCAGCAATAACTTATATTAAATATAAAAAAGCAGCTATGGTTTCTGCCCTGCAAAGAATTATGCATTCAAATATTTTTAGTCATATGTGTTTGTGTTTGCAAGATTCAGAGCTATATTTTTAGTCACAGACTATATTGTTAGTCATATTCTTCAGTCACATTACGATGAGAGCTACTAAACCAGTGTTTCCTAAATTGTGTTCTGGGGCCCACTGGTGTGCCGCAAGGCAGTCGGAGGTGTGCCGCAGAGAAGAACAGAGTTCAAAATGGCTGCCCTTAAAGGGACAGGCAACCTTTTTTTTGGGCTCTATAACGTTTCCCCCCCCACCCCACCCCCACCCCCAAAAAAAGAAAAAATCCTTGGTGTTCCTCATAAAAAAATTGTTTGGTGTTCTTCAGTCTTAAAAAGTTTAAGAAACACTATAGTAAACTAAATCCAATATGATTAGTTGTCTGGGTCACTTTAGGCTGAAAATAAACTCAAGGCTCTTTATGATTTGCAGTTAGAATAGACTGCTTTGGTAAACTGTTCAGATAGTCTGTTAAATCCATAATGCAAGTTTGAAGAATGGGTAATAAAAAAGTTGGTTAAAAGAAAACGTTTAAGTCTTCCAGGAAATAGCCAATCTGCATTTTATTTGCTTTATTATCAATTCTTGTTTTCAAGCCTTGAAAGCTATGACTGTAAAAATGTGCTCCTGCCTGACACTTGCCATTGATGATCTCAGACTGGAAATAATCTCAGGGGAGGGAGGAGTTAAAATATTAATTCATAGATCATTATCTTGTACATTTCAATGGAAAAATAATGAAATTTTAAAGAGAAATATATATATATAGATGTTAATATATGTATTATAAAATTGTGTAACATCTCCACCCTCATTGTGCCTAAATTAAAGCATATTTAAATTATACATATTTTCACCTGACATGTGCAGTGCTCCCACCTAGTAATGGCCCCTCTGTCATTTTCAACATAAATTTTCTTGTCAGTGACTCAACAGAGATGGTACTAGCAAAGTTGTAAAAGGATTTAATCCAGATTAAGAAATTTGATCCAAAAGTTAAACTTACAAAAAAAATCTTACAATAAATACTTTTGCTTATAACAAACTAGCATTTTTTATTCATAGAGAAGAGTAACTGAAAACCATATTGACCTCTGCCATATAACAGTGATTTGGAAACACACAATCCAGTTATCTATCATACCTCACTAAATTCACCTCACATTCTAGTGTACTGGGCTTCCTTGCAATCCTTCCTTTACAAAAAAAAAATGTCCCCGTTTACTGAAAACCTCTAACTATAGTCCTTTACATGAACAAATTATACAAGGATGAATTCAATTACAGGCTTCAAGTGATATAAACTGAACATTTATTCACACTGCTCTGTTTCCAACTATTAACATTTTCCCATTTTTGATTATTTCTTCAGAGTATTATAAATTCCTTCACTAAAGTTAAAAATGTAATAATTTAAAGTTTATACATATAAGTGATACAGTTAAAAAAACACTATACCCTGGTCAATTACTAGCAGCATGTGACCCTTAGCTTTAAGATGACCAAAAAGTAGAAAGAACAGATTCACAGCCATTTAACAATAGGGAAGAAGAAAAACTAAACTAAGAAAATTAATTTGGCTTTTTCCAGACATAGTCCAAAACAAATACTGATTTCAATTCAAAGTGAAAACGTACATAATCGGGGTTCTGGTGTGTTGGGGTGTGAGAGAGTGGGGGGGGAGGCGATTATACCCAGTTATTTCATTACTTCTGTAAAATCAAACACTACTCCATAAATTGCTTCATCATCTAGCTATGCTCATATCAAACAATCCAACCTATTTTCCCATCAATGCATTTGTATAAATTATACTGTTATCAATGAAAGCTAAGCACAGAGATCAAAAAGGAGACTAGGCTCTCTCCCCATCATTTTTAAAATTATACATTAGACATTCATAAAAAGATAAAATCAAAATGACTGAAGAATCCATCCAAGAATTTATTACATCATTTCACTGATCAGAATGAATTAGCCAAATTACCACAGAAACAAATAAGGTAAGCAAATAATTTCGGAAATTTGGCTTTATTCAGTACCTGTTTTGGCAAATAGGGCCCAGTTTGTGGTCATATTGTTTTTACAAAATTGTAGGTTCCAATGACTTCTCTGGAGATATTTTTAATTAATACTTGTGGTATGAGGGATTTAGAATCAGGTCATTGGCCTCTCAGAGCCTACTTGAGAAGGATGCACACAAAAAAGGCAGACAAATCAAACACAGATGTTTACATAGTGAATGCCTTAAGGCAAGTTACACACAGTAGAAAAAAATCCTGAAATACTGTTGGGAAGTGAATTAGTTTTCATTATTAGGGGTCCTTACAAACAATACATTTGTCAAATATTTTTCTAAAAATATTTAAATAAATTGAAAAACTCAAAATGAGCAATTAAAAAGAAACTCCAGCATTTTACCAAGTTTCTAATCAGGTGAAGAGTACCACTTTCTGCAAAGAATTCTTTCACTTTAAACAATAGCAGCAAATATTTGACACACTGAGCAGATTAACAAAACAACAGCAATCAATTTTAAACTATGACAAAATGTTTCAATAACCATTTACAGGATTTTAAGATTAGAAATATTCCATAGTTGTACTGCTGTTTAGGAGGGTTAAAATGGGTTATTATTGGACTTTCGATCTCATTTCAATAAATGTTAAGTCTTTTATTATACTCTAATATGAAATACTTAAATTCAAAAATCATATTCCTATGACAGCCTTTTCACAGCCTCACCTATGTGCACAAGGCAAATATTTTAGTACAGAAGAAAAAGGTAATGGTCCTTATGACAAAGTAATTGTTACAAATACTGGAAAAACTCCATCGACAGCACAATAAGTCTGATTAGGATTCTTTTTAGAACAGCAGCAGATGCAAACAGTGATAGTGGATTTAATGTAGTTCAAAGCCAACTACAGTAAATGAATATCAGAGTGCGACAGTATGCAACCATATACTAAGGGTTGAGTACACATTTCAAACAATTATACTAGAACCAAACCGGGAGATAAACCTAGCTTATAAACACATTGCTTAAAGGGTTAAGAATTAAATTTCAATGCTGCTCCTACCTTTCTTCACAGCATCTGTTCTACATCTTGCTGGCGACACTAGCTCCTTCACAATCTGTAACACCTGAATCATTGCTAGTTAGCAAGATCAAAGACACCAGCTGCTTCTCCAGATTTCCAACAGGTTTCATCACTACAGATCATTACATGTCTGTCTTCAGTAGGCTCAAACAAAACCCATGCATCTCTGTTACCTTTCAGAAAAAAATTCTACATGACAACTATACAGTCTGAGGAGAGGGATTTAAAGTGATTTCTACACATGGAGACAAAGGCAGTCCCTCAAAGGACTGCAGATTGTATTAGCACAAAGCATTAATAAAGTTTAAAGAAAAATATTTCACCCCCAAAAAAGGGAGGGAAAAAACAACTAAAATTCCTTTAAATCAAAGTTGACAGATGCAACATAATCCCTTAGGCACACCATACAAAAAATATTTTAAAGCGTGATTTTTTTTTATTAAACATTTTAAGGAAACTTGGTTCAAAGAAATCTGAAAACATAGTAATGAAGAAAAATGTGTCAGATCGACCAATGAAACTAAAAATCTAGTTTACTAAATTCTGAGTTCCCAGTAATGCCAAAACAATCTAGCACAATCGCAAGCACCTGCTAAAAAGACCCCTTCCATTTCTTCCCAGCCCCTTCACTCACACCCTTCCAACATTATTATACAATATCACTACAATATCACTAGAAGTTTACATTACACTGCACACTAGAAATCCTAGGTGTATTTGAAACATTCTTTTTTTTTAAGCCAATGGAGGAACAGAGAACACAGAATTTCAACTGAAGTATTAAAATTACTTGACAGAAGCAATGATAACAGCTGAATTGCAACAAATGCCCAAGTAATTTTTAATACCATTTTGCAAAGTGTACACTGACCATTCAGAAATCTTCTCTGTAAAAGTAATCCACATAAAAAGGTGAAGGGGAAAATCACTTTTATAAGCGGTCCATTAAAATGCTAGATAGGCAGCTCTTTTATATGCACATTTTTGAAAACCAAATCCTATGAGGAATAATGTGGCCTGGACTACACAAAAAGAACAGTTTAAAAAGCCAAATACCTGTACATATTCCAGGAAAACCATAACATTAAAGTAAAGCACAGATCACAACCAAAGAATAGCAAGACCAGTACTCTGGCTCTTAGATCTT
Source organism: Apalone spinifera (assembly GCA_030068395.1). Classification (NCBI taxonomy): domain Eukaryota; kingdom Metazoa; phylum Chordata; order Testudines; family Trionychidae; genus Apalone; species Apalone spinifera. The sequence continues at coordinate 10,989,399 of CM057845.1, forward strand.
CTATTCCTAAACACAATAAGCGGCATAAGTTTTGGAAGGAGAAGTAAGTAGCTCTTTCCATTTTCTATCTGCAGAGTGAAAACATTTATGATTCTAACTATGCTGACACATTCCTGTGCATGCTTCTCTTTCTCCCTCTCATTCTCACACAAAATGCATGAGAAACCGCATTAATCATGTTAAAGTAATCTGCATCTGCCTATTAATCCCTCCCCCCAGAAGTAACAGCATCATATCTGGTTTAAAGAAAACAAAAATAAGAACTTCAATCAGACGAGTTGTCAAAGAAATATTTTACACACACACACACACACACACACACACACACCCCTAAATCAATAGAAAGCTTAGAAACCACTACTGTGCAATTTATTCCTAGTTAAAAGAAAGTGCTTTATGCCATTAGAAGACTAGGAATACCCCTTCCGAACGGTGATACATCACCTCAGATTTCATGCTTCAGAATAATGACTTCACCATTAGAGAAGAGCCATTTTAGTTCTATTTAAAGGATTGTAAAACTTTTTTGTAACTTCCCTAGTAGGGATGTGAAAGGTTAATGAGTGATGCTTACCAGTTCCAGTTAACCAGTGGGGGCTGGAGTAGTTAGCTGCCCACTGCTCCAGCCCCCCCACTCACTGTAAACATGATGGTTGATCAGTTGACCAATTAAATTAAATTTTACATCCCCATTCTCTACCCCAGAAATGCCTGTACAATTGGACTTAGGATAGTATGGCAGGAAATCAAAATGATAATTCCAATAGAGAACAAAAATACAAC
>CM057845.1:11019790-11035141 GCA_030068395.1 Apalone spinifera
ACACCTTGTCACTCTAATATCTTGGGACCAACAGTTACAACACAGCATACTACCTTTTAATAATCTAAACTGACTCACTGACTGACCACAAATAAGGAAACATACAGTAGAAGCACAAATCAAATGCGCACGACACACCCTTTCTTTGAAAAGTCTCAAGGGATAGCCGTGTTAGTTGTTTTTAAAGTTACAGACTAGTAATCCTAAAGCACCTCAGTGACTAACAAAAATATGGCACAGCTGGAGTATCTACATTGTAAAAAAAAGTTCAGCAAATTGCTTCTAGCTCTCTGAAATGCTGATTGGTTCCTGGATATGTGTGTGTAACAAAATTAGAGATTCTTCTAAAGCCGCTATTGCATATTAATTAACAGAATAGAGAAGTTTGGTGATGCACTAAGTAACTGTACAAGAGTTATCCTAAAAGATACTATACAACACTAATCCTCTATTATACATTGTAAAGACGGGATATAATCTCATTCCATTAAACCATTGAAGCTAAAGTCCAGCTAGCCCCTAGAAGTAAAGTTGCTATACTGCTACTTGTTCCAAACCACAACTACACAAAGAAAGTTGTTCTTGAGTTTTCATGAACAACTGAATGATTCATAAGATGGTAACAGGAGGCAAAGCATTTTCTCTAAATTTGAATCCAACCCCAGGCAACAGTGAAATAAATTTTGTTTCAATCCAGTACCCTTCTGACAGGTTTCTATCAAAACCAAATCATTTGACACAGTTGAGGCCAAGGACTGAAGCATATGAGCAGGACACACTGTCAGAACCTTGTTTAGTCAAGTTGCTATACTCAGCCCGCCCATTTCATTCTCAAGGCTTGGCTGCCTGGCATCTTCAGGAAACTAACCCAGAGTTTTGATGGTCTCCAGAATTATTCGAGGCAGAAAGTTCACATTACTACTCCAACTAGCCAGACCTCAAGTACCCCAAACTCTCCCCACTCTCCAACACCAATGAGCCCCCAGATTATCTGAGTATCCTCATTGCCACAACGGCAATAGCAACCAAACGCCTTCATCCCCCTGGCACCACTTCCCCAGGTGATGCTCCCCCAGACACTCCCCAATTACCTCGAACTCCCCATTCCCTGACACCCTGCGCTCACACACAAAACCACCTCCCTCCCCAACAGGGCGGAGACCCACACAGAGGCTCAGCAGAGGGGCCTGCGCCCCTTCCCTGGTTTGAACCTAGAAGGGGTGCTACCCACTCGCTGAGGGGCCGACACTCCTCCAAGGGGAGCCCCGGCGCTCTACCCTTGTGGCGCTCGCAATGGGGGGGGGGGTTCGCCCTCCCACCCCCAGAGCCGACCCCACGAGCGCAGGGATCCCACTCGCAATGGAGGAGTGCGCCTCCCTAGGCTAGGACCCACCGGCCGCGAGGACGGAGCTGGGCGGCGGCCGGCCCCAGGGTGAGCGCAATGGCCGGACGTCCCGTCCCTACCTTGTCTCGGCCTCCTGCTCCTGCCGGGGCTCCCTCCCCGCCGCGCTCCCCAGTGCAGTGCCGCGGCCGGCCGCAGCGGCCTCCAACCAGGAAGCGCCCCGGTGTGTGACACCTACTCGCCGCCGCTATGGAAACCCCCCCGCCCAGCCGGCCTGCGGCCAGAGCACCGCCCCATAGGGCGAGCCCGCGGCCGCCGCCATCTTGGGCTCACAACGAGGCGGAGGGGGGGAACGGACCGCGGCCGCACGGGGCGAGCTCCCGGCTGCTGCCATCTTGGGCTCCCAACGAGGCGGAGGGGCCCAAGCTCGCTGCTGCCCGCCACGGGGCCGGGAGCGGGTCGCTCTCCCTCAGTGCGAAGGCGAGGCCGGGCCCTGCGCGGGGCAGGTGTCGTTGCCTTTAGGCGGGGGCCGGTCCCTGTGAAGGCGCCGGGCCCGCATGGGGCTGCACAGGTGTTAAGCAGGGGCCTGCAGTCTGACGCAGACACCAGGTGGCCTGGCAAGCCCTGACAGGAGCGGGCGAGTGTGAGTGGGGCACGGCTACAAGCGGGAAAGGGGGAAGCTCAGCAGAGGCATCCCTTTTCTCCTTGTGCCACACAGGCTCCTAGTGGTAGTGACTTGAGTTGGACCAGCCCCTCTCTTGGGACAGCAGGAGTCAAGCCCTCAAACCAGATCATTTTTAAAAAAAAAAAGCATAAAAAAGAATATCTTTGAAATACTTTACTGCTTTTTGAAGTCTAAAGTGGACATGGAGCTTTTCTGCACAGCCAGAAAGGTTAGAAATGAACTTTAAAAAGAAAAGGGGCTGAGAAAACAGATTTTCCTATAAATCGCTTTTCTCTCCGTGCTAGGATTTCAAGAAAAAAAACCCAGCAAATATCACAAGAATCAGTAACTGCCTTTTTTTTTTTTTTGTAAGCGTGCATGGAGAGAGTGCAGTAATTTGGGCTGGTGCTAAGAGCTGTAGTAAGGCATTACTTAACTAGAGACTGGCTATATGAAACAAGTTAGAAGGCGTTTGATTTGAAGAGGAAATGATACATAGATAATGTTACATTTATCTTGATTTATCTTCAAATCAAGGCGTTTGATTTGAACAGAAATGATACATAGAAATGATACATAGATAACTTTTCTTTTTGGAAAAGAGCTGCTCTGGAAGTTAATATTTCTGGATTCTGTTCCTGTATTTAATCTCGGGGGTTTTTAACATTTACTAACTGATCCTTCCTCACCACACTAATAAGTAAGTATTATTTCCATCTTATAGATGAAGGCTGAGGTACATGAGAATAAAACACAGATCCTCAATGGTATTTGAAGCCTAAATGTCTTTGAGGGTCTAGGCCTAGGTGTATGAGCTTGGTCACACACACAACTGCCAGCAGACAACCATATCCAGAATTCTTAATTTCTCAGCCTACACCATGATAACGCTGCCTTCCTAAATTACTCCTTAGGGACTGCTGAAGTCTGGTGTCCCTGTTATTTGCTCTTTTCTGCATTTACTATCAAACATGAAAGCTGATATGCAAGGTGGTGGCACAACTCTACAGTGTGTAGAATGGCATCGACCTTAAGTTTTTAGGTATACAAACTTTATATATATTTGATTTTCTGTGTTTCTCCTTTATTCATTTTCTCATGCTATAAGCTCATCAGGGCAGGAACTTAAATGGCCCTGATACAACAGCCATGTATGCACACATAACTTCCCACAAGTGAGGCATTGTACAAATAATGTCATATATACAGGCCTGGTGCTTTATAATGGACCAAATTACCAAACTTAAAAATAATTAGGAGAAAACTTATGAGGGGAAGATAAACAGAAAAATGTGAAATAATGAGCTGTTCAGAAACATTTAATTAGATGCCCAGAAACTTCCAGCTCCACAATAACCAAAGGCAGCTGCTTTGACATAGAGATGTAAAAGAAAATTATGGTCAAGAGGGAATCAATAGTAGCAAATAAATATAGTAATAAATAAATAGTAGCAATAAATATATAACAAATTGGGGGGGGAGGAAAATTGACAACAGTCAGTATAAATTAGAAGTTATTAGCTATGGAGAGTGTTAAAAATAAACTAAATTTAAACATTTTAAAATCTGCAGCTCCTGATAACTTGCATCCATGAGTTGTAGTGCTGTTTAGAGTAGATCATTGATGTTGTTTTTAATAAATCTTAATTTACTGATAAATTCTAGAAGACGAAAGCTACTGTTATGCCATCATTTTAAAAATAATTGGATGACCCAAGTAATTATATACTGGGTAGGCTGACATCAATCACCAGGCAAAATAATGGAACACCTGATATGGACTCAATAAAGAATTAAAGGATGAAAATATAATAGAATGTCTATCAACTCGGGATGTAAGATCCTGTTTAATTGGTTAACCAATTAAACATATTTGGGCCACTGGGCTGAAGGGCCCCCATCCATCCACTGCAAGCAAAGGCTGCTTCAAACTGGCAAGAGCAACTTTTGCTGATCCTCCCCACCCTGCAACCACAGGCAAGGATGACACTGGCCTGGCCGCCCCAGTTGGTAGTGGGTCCCACTGTGGGGCTGAAGCAGCCCCTTGCTCACAGCAGGTAGGAAGCTGCTCCGGCCCTTATGGGTTAACCAGTTAAACATTCACATCTCTACTATCAACATAGCTTGATGGGAGATCTAGTCTAACTTTTTTAAAATGGATTTTAGATGTGGTTGATAAAGATAACACCAGTTAGCAAAAGAAGTTAAGAAATTTCTGCACCATGCATATTACTGAGCAAAATCTCATGCTTCTTGTAAGAGGTAAGTATGAGCCTCCTCCCAATTTTACAGAAAGAATAACAGGTTGTCCTTAGTTGCTTTTGGCAGAGCTATGGTAGATCCCCCTTCTCAGCCAGACAGGTTTTTAGAGTTTGGCAAGTGAGGATTAGAGGGTGTTAACCAGTAGCATTTTATGCTGACTTTGTACAGCAATAAAATGACTCTAAAAGGCTAGTGGAGAGTCAAATCTTAGTGTTTATGTGTCTTCTCTATTCTCATCCTGTTCAGAGGAGGGAAAATCACAATATGGCTGTGATTTATGCTTTCAAATATTTCAGGACATAGTTATGATCAGGGCTTGACAAGCAGCGGCGAGCCCCACTCACCAGCCAAGTGGTTTGGCACTCTGTGCATGCGCAGACCGCGCTGTGGCACTGTGCTGGGCTAAAATCTATTCACCATGGGCAAGTAGATTACCCTAATTGTCGAGCCCTGGTTATGATTGACTAGCATGTCAGCACCTCACAAATCCTGAGAGGTTTACAATGGCCTGTTCTGACTCCTTCCAATTTAAAGTCTTAAATGTCTTTTTCAAGATTATAGAAGCTGTTTGAATATATAAACACATTTAGTTTTCTTTAAGTTGGGGATATTTTCTGTCCCTAAATGGCTAGTTACTTAAGATAAATGTCTTCCAAAGGAAACTCTCTCCTTCACCTAAGCCATCTGTCCTCTACCTACAGCACATTCAAACTACATGTCATCATTTTCTGTTTCCTACATGATCATTGGTTTCTGTTGTAATGTCACAACCGGTGTAGTGAAATTGTTTTAAAAGTGCAGTTTTCAGAGTTGCTGACGATGATATGCTTGTGTTAACAATTACCTTACCATTCGCAGGTAATGTTTCCACCAGAATTTCTTTTTTATTGCAGTGCTTAGATAGTCAGACCAACAATCAGTCTTATTTATACAGCATCAAAAACACATATGTGGTACTACAGAGGCAAAAAAGAGACAAGGGTCAGCTCTTCAACTGATGTCCCTATTGAAGTCAATGGAACTGTACTGGTTTACATCAACGGATTATCTGGCCTATGATCCTAGCTTTTAAAGATTAGTCTGTTGGGTCATAGGGAGGCCTTATGGTCAGAAAAGGAGGCAGGGCTACTGGTTAGAGCCCAAGTCTGAGGACCCAAGGTCAAGGCACAGTCAGAAGTGAGGAATCGGAGCCAAAGATCAGAGTCAGAGTCTTAATGCAATAACCAAGAGTCGAGACAAAGTCAGACACAGGAATTAGTGTGGAGGGTCAAAGAACCAAATTATCTGGAGTCAGAGAATGCAGGAGCAGTTGCAAGACAAGAGCAAGGCTGGGTGCAGGGCTTGGTAGGAGGCAAGGACAGGGAGGCAGAGAGTCTACAGTCCAGCGGTCCCCAAACTTTGGAGCAAGCCTCCCCCGGGAGGAACAGAGGAACTTTTGGGGAGCATGGCCACCCAACCCTGCTCTGACTCCAGCTATGTTCCATCCCCATCTATAGCCACAGCTCCTGGCTCCCAGCCCAGCCACTGTTCTACACTTAGCCATGGTCCCGGACCCAGCCCCACCCCAAGCCTTGGCCCCAAGTCATGACTCCACCCCAAATGCAGCTTTACTTCTGGCCTTGGACCTTGGTTCCCAGCCCCAATGCAATTCCAACCCCAGACTTTGTTTCCAACCACAGCCTTGCTCTCAGCCCCCCACAATTGCCCAGCTCCTGACCACAACTTCCAGAGGGCAAGGAGTGCAGAAAAGCTATGGAGGTGGGGAGGTGAGAAGTAAAAATGTAGGGAACCACTGCCTTAGCTGATCAAGTGGTTCTGCTGTGGCCCAGTGGCACACATTGCTTCCCTGACTGGTTAGGCACAGCTGCAAGCCCTCATTCCTGACACAGTCCTGGATCTTACAGTGTTTTGGGTACTCTCCATGCCAACTAAGCAAAGGCACTGAGAACTCTATATGTCAGAACTTCATCTTATTTCCTTACTTAGACACAGTCCTGCAAGGGACTGAGTTCTTATATAACTCTGCTGTAATAATTAAAAACATGCTATCCTCAAAAAACCAATACATCTGGCTGAAGTCTCTATAATAAAGTAACATATTTAGGGATGCCAAGAATCCAGTTTTCTACCGGAACACCTGTTTGAAAAGGAACCCCTGGCAACTGTGCACAGCAAAGTCCAATTGGCTACACCAGCCAGCTCCCAGAAGTGGCTGGCATATTTCTCTGGCTCCTAGGCGGAGGGACTGCCAGGAGACCTCCATGCACTTCCCCTGCCTTGCAGGTGCTACCCCAAGCACCAGCTCCACAGCTCTCTTCGGCCAGGAAGCATGGCTAATGGGAGCTACAGGGGTGGTTCCTGCACATGAGGAACCCCCATGGTAACCCCTGAGCCTAGGAGCCAGAGGCATATGTTGCCATTTCCTAGGAGCTTCCAGAGGTCAGTGCCACCCAGATCCCACACCCCAAATTGCTTCGTATAGCTTAACTCAGAACCCCCTCCTGCACCCAAACTCTCTCCTGGAGCTTACATGCCAACCCCCTATCCCAGCACAGAGTCCTCTCCTGCACCTCAAATCTTTTAACCTCAGCCTGGAGCCTGAGCCCTAGCTGAAGCCCTCATCTCCCTAAATCCTGGCCCCAGCTCGGAGCCCCCTTCCCTACATTTAAAACTTCTCATCCCCAACCCCATCTGAGAGCCCACACCTCCAGTTGGAGCCCCACTGCCTCCCCAACTTCCCAGCCCCAGCCCAGTGACAAAGAGTGAGGGTTGGGGAGAGCAAGCGATGGAGGAAGGAAAGAACTGAGTGTGCGCGACATGGGACTTCAGCACAGGGGCAGTGCAAGGGTGTTCTGTTGTCTTCAGTCAGGAAGTTAGCAACTCAAAACATTCTACCAGATGCAAGACAAATGCCAAAATATATAATATGACTGTATAATCTTATAGGCACTAGGGTTATAAAATCCCATTTAATCAGTTAACCAGTTAAACAATATATAGGTTTAAGCAGTTAACCTATTAAGCGGGATCCGGGGTGTGGAGAACCACTCCAGCCCCACTGGAGCAGTCTCCACCCCACAGGGCTACCAGCTGCCACCCCAGCATGCAGTGCAGTGGGCTTAGTGGAGCTGGAGCAGCCCTCCACTCACGGCAGTTGCGGGGCTGCTCCTGGCTGCCGTTAACCATTATCCAGTAGGATCACCTAGTAAGGATCACCTAGTAAGGATAACCAGTTACCCATTGACATCCCTATTAGGCAACTATTTCTCAGTATGTGGTGCTCTTTACTTTTGTGCTGTCGTGAAGTCTTTAAAACCAAACCTTTCACTCTTTTCAATAAAACAGATTTTAAAACAAATTACGAAACCATCATGTGTGCAGAACCATCCAAAATAACCATGACATCTTATTGTTGTAACCTTGGCTATCAGCAGATTATCTGTAGAACTTTTCACCATTGTATCTGTGGGCTTCCCAGGTAAACTGGGTTGATATTGTAAAGGCTTCATGGTGTCTTTTGTTCTTCTCCCATCTAGGGTTATTAGAGGCCTTGCTCTGGGGTATAATTTGTGTATCCTTGCTATTCTGTTTATGGTGGCTTTAAATGGAAAGTCTTCCAATGTGTCTTGAAGATGATCAGACTTTTAATGAGCCTCATCTCCTTCATTCAGTAGCTCATTTCACGACTGAACTCTTTTGACCATGCACATCTTATTTTATACTCGTAGGTGTTGTATCCTGGGCTTTGACAAAAGTGTTTGTGGGTCACAGATCACAGAATCAGAATCCTAGAACTGGAAGGGACCTCAAAAGGTCATTGAGTCCAGTCCCCTGCCCTCACAGCAAGACCAAGCACTGTCTATGGAAATGGATTCACTGAGGTAATTAGGTTCAAACACATCAATAGCTTGGAAAGTCAAGACCAAGTTCTCAAATTGGTAGTAATAGCAGACTGGGAACCAAATGGAAGTATCAGAGCATAAAAGTAATGTGCTCACAGTAGCCTATTCCACTGAGCAAGTCCATGATGCAAGGCGCTGTACAAACCCAGACTAAAACACATTCCCAACCCTGAAAAGCATAGCTATGACGTTATAGAATGATGCATTCTGGAGCTTCAGATGCCTCCATAGCAGTAAGCATTTGTTGGACTTAACTTTTAAAAGTTTTTGGTTTGCTTAGGTTTTAGCTGCCTACTCATCTGAGCCTGGTTAGTGTGGGGAAACAGCACATGCTTGTGTAGCACGTGGGGTTTCTCTTTTTGCTTTCAGATCACTTTTAAGGTGTCTGATTTGGTGTTTTAGTTTATGTAACTTGAAATGTAAACTGAGAATGGCTTAAAACAGTGGTTCTCAAACTTTTTGGCCTGTGGACCACCTGGCTCAACACAAACCTTTGCGCAGACCATCAGTTCCTATGGAGACTCACTGTTAATCATATAATTACGCCCAAGCCATTTTGCTAATGCTGCAGCTAGGAAAAATGGTTTAATTTAAATTATTAAACAGATTACGTGTTTTAACTTTCTCATGTTAGTTTATCAAACTTCATTTTAAATAAAGTAAAATATTAATTTATGTCCAATACAAAAGGCTTCAATGTTTTCTTTATTTATGGCAGGGATAGGGAACCTTTTTGGGTTGAGGGGCAATGACCCAGAGAAAAATTAGTTGGGGATCACACTAGTGAGAAGCAAAAAAAACTCCTCCAGAAACCCCCAACCCTGATTGATATGGCCGCCAACTGAGACACCTTACTCCTGAAGGGGAAGGGACAGGAAAAACTGAGGTTCAGGGCTTCCCATAGGCCAGATTTACTTTTCTGGGGTTCCAGATTTAGTGGATTTTGTGGACCCCCTTAGGCTCTGGGATGGGGACAAAAATGAGGGGTTCAGTGTGTGGGGCAAGGCTGCCAGTGAGTGCTATAGGGATGGGGTACAGGATCTGGGTGGGAGGTGGCATGCAGGATGCAAGGTGTGGGTGGGAGGTAGGGTGCAGAAGCAGGCTGGGAGCGGGAGCAAGAGCAAGGGAGGGTGCAGTGTGTGGCCAGGAGGGAGGGTGCAGGAGCAACGATGGAGGCAGGAGCAGGGTGGGAGTAGGTGTCTGGCCAGAGGTGAGGTGCAGGAACAAGGGAGAGTTCAGGAGGAGGCCTGGGGTAAGGTATCTGCCCAGGGGGGAGGGTGCAGGAACAAGTGAAGGTGTTGGAGCAAGCTGAGGGTGTAGGGACTTGGGAGGGGAGTGAGTGAGGGAGATTGAGGTGCAGGGGTCTGGGCATGAGGGGGGATGCTTACCTGGCTTTATTCCCCCATTGCTCCCATTGGCCAGCCAATAGGAGCATCAGGGAAAGCCTCCATACAATAATCACCACACTGCAGTTCCCCCAGCAGGGTGAGGGTAGCTTAGCCCCACCCTTCTCCCCACACAGAGGGGAGTCTACGGTAGCTGGAGCTTCCCTGCTCAGAGGACTGGGTGAAGAAAGCCCCAACCTTCCTCGCCAGACCCAGCTCTCAGAGAGAAGCAGAGCAAGTGGCTCCATGTACATTGGGCCAAGTCTGGCAGGGAAGGTGGGTTTTGGTTTTGATTGGTTGTTTGTTTGGTTATTGGGGGTTTGTTAGAGGAGATGCCCAAGGCATTAATAAGATGTTTAGTACAAACAGTCGGGGCTGGGCGGGAAAAGGAGCTGGAGGCAGGCAGCCCTACAACGTGACTTCACAGAAGGCTCTCATCTTCACGTACTTCAGTCGATATTTCCTCTTGAACTTGGCTCACTCCCTGGGCTCAGTCAGGTTCCTCTTCTGCAGGCTCCTGAACCAGTCGTGCAGGATGCTGCCCTCGGGCTTCAATGTCCACAGGGACTCAGCCATCTCCATGCTCAATTGTACCTGCATGTCGGGCTCTTCGTACCTGAGCCGTCCCAGCCACCGGAGCTTGGTGGCCTCGGCCCATCTCTTTGCCAGCCGTGCCTGGTGCCTGCACAGCAGCTCAGCCTCCCACTGCTTCACCTGCAGCCGGATGGCACAGAGCCAGAAAAGCTCCTGACGCCAGCACCGCACGGCCTTCTCACCCAGCCACTGGGCCTCCAGGATTTTGGCTTCCTTCTCCCTCATGCGCTGCTGCTCCATTTTCTTCTCAAGCAGGAAGAAGGTTGAGGCTTTCTTCACATACCTCCTCCATGCCCTCCGAGCAGGAAGCTGGAGCTGGTGCTGCAGCCTTGTGGATGCACAGTGACCATGAGGCTGCAGCGGCAGCACAGGCTCCCCACTACCAGAGGAGCTCAAGTTGCAGACCACCTGGGAGGCAGCCACGGACCACACTTTGAGAACCACTAGCTTTGAAGAACCAGTTAGTATCTAAACAAATGAAAGCATGGATCTTTCATTAGGCCTGAAATTAAATACTTAACTGTTCAGCCTTGGAGGCTTGTCAATTTTAAAAACTACACTACACTAAAATATATCTTTGAAATGTGTTTGATATTAAATCATTAAGGCAGTAGGAATAATAAGTGCTAGGCAGCAATTCCAGTGTCATGGAATAATGCATGTCAATACTATGTACATTTAAATGTACTCAACTTTAAACTACTGCCTGTTGAAAATTATTTGTGTGTGTTTCAGGTGGTACTTTTATAACCTCACTCGCCTGATTCTTCAATCCTGATGCATGCAAGACTCCCAAGGATATTAAGGAAAGCTTAGAGTAAGTCAAGACTGCAAACTCCTGTTGATAGCATTTTGGATGCATACAAACCATAGGATCATCCCTTGGCATTAAATCCAATGAATGTATTGGGAATTGCTGCAGAGCAAAAGCATTTTGTGAGAAGAGAGGGAACTAGGAATCCGAGTAGGAGTGTTTGCCCTTTTCCACATTCAGGCTTTAGTACTGAATTGCAGTCCTCTTATTTTTCTGGCTGCCTAAATCTTATTTTCTTTTCCCTTTTGGTTCCGATTGTTCATTTGGTCTCCTATAGCTCCATTGTCAGCTGACTTCTTTTGTTTTCTTAGGTTGAGCTCAGTTGATTGAGGCCTCCGCTTCTGCTCCTGCCGGCTGCTGTCTTCCTAATCGGTTTTGAAGGTATGTAGTGCTTCCTGTCACTGCCTGATAAAATGGGCTGCTTCTGTCAAGACAAATTTTCTCTATCTCTCTGCTTCCCTCTCTTCTCTCATATTTTCTGTCTGCTCTCCCATTTTCTTGCCTTTCTCCATTAACCTCCTCCTGTCTCTTTCTCCCCTCTGTTATCTATTTCACATCCTCATTGTTTCTCTGTCCCTTTCTCTCTCTACTTATTTAATTTTGATTGAGCCTTCAGTACATTTGCAGAGACGATAAAATGTATCCACAGAAAAACTGAATAAATGAATACAACACAACCCTATTTTTTTAAGTATTCCCATGATATCCATTGCCTTTCAGGAAAATTAAAAACTACACAGATAATAAAAAATATGTTACCTGTCTGCAAATGGAAACTGCAGGCAATGAATGCTGTACTAGAGCTTTCTCCACTACTTTAAGGGCATGCCTACTCTGGGGAGTATTTCGAAATAACAAGGTGAGCATCCACACTCCCAAGCCCACAATTTCAAAGTAATGGGCTTGTTATTTCGAAATAATAACGCCTGCTCGTGAAGAGGAATAAGCTTATTTTAAAATAGTTATTTTGGGAGTTATTATTTTGAAATAACTTATTTAGAAATAACTCCTCAGTGGAGACATGCCCAAAGAGGCCAAGAGCCTAATTCATATCTTTAACAGTGTGCTGATGCTTAAGTGCTGTCCTGATTCAAAATGTTTTCCTGAATCGGGGTATTAGCTTAGAATTGCCTGACCTGATCCTGTTCCCAAAGCAAAGTGAGTAAGGAGGCAATCAAAGAGAAAAAAGAGGCCATAATCAGATGGTGTAATTACACCCAAGGAGAAGAAGGGGAGTGTGATGGAACAGGAACAAAACCAATTAGGTTGTAATAAGATAAAGCAGAGGGTTATTGATGGTGATGCAGAAAAAGGGAGATACAAGTTTTGCATACCCATTTGCGTTTTCAAGGCTAACAATTGGAAAAAAAATATTTTGTAAGCAGTGCAGATCTGATAAGGAGCCATTATGAGCCTATGAACCTAGAATATCAGGATGCCATTTTTATGGAGACACTTTTCAGAACACAACTGCACATAAAGCTAAAGTTTATTTATGCCATTCATCCATTGCACAAAAAAATTACTGAAGTGATTTTCCTCACATTTAGCAGAAAAATTCACTTCTAGACTAACAGTAAGAGTGGCAAGTTTTAATGCCAAGAAAGAATTTTCCGTAAAGTTATAAGCAAATGAAAACAGGAGGCTGTAATGGAAAATTGTAGGTACCCTGAGCTATAGGCTTTGTTACTTCAAAAGCTATAATTACGTGTCTAATGTAGTGCAAAAGTTAATCTTCAGTATCTTTTCCATTTGCTGCTGAGACAAGCAGACAGGCATATACAGAAGTGTAATGGATTCTGATGGATAAGGAACATATTCAATTCACCCAGGTAAAGCTCCTGTGGGATGTCAGAATATATTTGTTCAAGAGTGTGATGTTCGCAGACTTTTTCCTGACTCTTCTTTTTGTATATATCTAAATAAAATGTACACCCACGCTATCTTTTTAAAAATTACAGACTACAGAATAGTATTAGAAATGGCTCGACTCTTCTAGTCAAACACAAGTGGTGCAAACAAAATTCACTAAAAAATTCTAATTTATACATCTGTATTCTCTACAACCCTACTCCTAATCTTCAGCTGAGGAATGCTCAGCCAAATGCGGGATGGAGGTACAAAGGTGGCTTTAAAACACAACTTTCCCTGTCAGGGACCACTATGTGTCAGACCAATCTCCAATGCAAATTAAAGCAGACTAACTGTCTCCTAATGGGCCATTACCACAGCATAACTTGCCAGGAAAAATGGAAGCTCTAGCTATGCCCTCTATGCCACTCACAGAGTGCAGCTGGAATAGTAGCCATTACAGCAGTGGTCTCCAACCTTTTTAAGCATGAGATCACTTTTTGAATTTAAATGCAATCCAGGATCTACCTCAGCCCAAATACTCTTGCCTTGCCTCCTTCCCACCCGTTCTCAGAGGCCCCGCCTCTTTTTACTCCATCTTCCCTCATCCTCGCTCACTTTTACCAGGCTGGGGGCAGAGGGCTGGGGTGTGGGGGAGGGAGATGTGGACTCTGACTTGGTCTAAAGGATTTAAGTGTGGGAGGGGTTCTGAGCTGAGCCTGGGGCAGGGAGTTGAGGTGCAGGTTCAGGGTGCAGGCTGTGGGAGGGAGTTTGGGTGCTGGGGGACTCAGGGCTAAGGCAGGAGTTTGGGGTGCAGGAGGGTTCAGGTCTGGGTCTGGGGTTTGGAATGTGGGCTCCAGCTGGGCATAGGTGACTTCTGGATGGTGGTGCAGGAAAATAAGACAGGCTCACCCCTACTCTAGCCCTGCACCACTCCCAAAAGCAGTGAGCAAATTCTCTCCATCTCTGCCTCCCCCGCTGTATGGAGATGGGGTACAGAGTGGGGGGAGGGGCATCCTGACATTAGTGCCCCCTACTTTTCTTCCTGAGACCTGCACAACAAGCAAGAGGCTCCTGGGGGGACAGCCCCAAGGCAGAGGGCAGGAGCAGCACAGCAATGCTGAGATGGGTAGATAAAGTGCCAGCACTTGATAGCCTCCCATCCAAACCTGTCAAGATCAGCTGTCAAAGGCTCCAAGATCTACCAGTAGATCCCGATCTACTGGTTGGTGAGCACTGCATTACAGTAATTGTATACCATCAGAGGATTCCCCTACATCTGACCACAAAGCCAGCTCTAAGGCAGCATTGGAGCATTGCAAAGCTATGATAGCAGAAGAGAGTATCTGGCCTACCCAACTATGGAGTATAAACACTGATTTTCACCTCACAAAAGTCATTAAGCAATTAGAAGTTTTGTGAAAGCCAAGACAACAAATAGAGTTTTCAGTCATTCTAGATCCCTATTTATGCAAGTAACTTACTATTATCACTAGCATGCTATTTTTTCCTTCTCCAAACTGAAAATATATTCAGGGTTCAATCTGACTGCATTTCAGATCAATCAAAAACAGGAAGTATCAATTTTCTTAAATACCAGGGGGGAAAGTGAATTTGTGCAGGGGCACATATACCAGGAGATATATGAGCTAGTCAGCTTAAAATGTAGTTTTGCCCTGACTTGACAAGGCTGAATGTCTTGGGCAACATATAATCTCTTTTAATATACAACCTGGAACATGATGGTGTTTGAAAATGCTTCCAAAATGCAGTTTATTTTGAGGGTTGACACCTTAATAGAAATTATGCCATCTCTTTGGAAACTCTGTTAAAAAGCAAAAATTAATAAAGGTTACAGTTGATTCGGGGGAGAGACAGATGGTGAGAGGCAGTGAATCAACTTGTCATAGATTTTGAGCAGTACTTTAAAAAATTATGTGCCCAGCATAGGAAAGCTTTCGCTAAACAGACCTGGCATGACAAAGCCACTGGAATTGTCTCTTTAACTTGGGGAAAATTACAGGGCTTTTGTCCTTTGCATCAACAGCTTTCAGAAGAGGTTCCTTCTCTCATTCGTCACCGTCAGCATGATTTAAAGTTATGCACTTCAGACTCAAATAAGCTTCTTTGCAAACACTGTCAAGTGTGGAGCGATTACATGTAAGCTAATTATGTTATGTTGCATTTGAAATCATTCAAAATTGCATTTGAAATCATCCAGAAATTAGAGGATTGGAGGCACAAGTGTTGACCCTACACTCAATCAGAGAGGATGAAGACTACCTCGATAGAAGGCAGCGTTTAATCCTGCAAGCAAGGCAGGCGGAAGAGCCAGAGAGGGCAGTACAGGATGAGGAAGAGAACTGGCATCATGTAACTTCTAGAAGGAAAAAAAGGCCAGCACAGGAATTCCCCCATTCCTACAGAGGTAAGTAATAGCTTTCAGGCTCTCTCCACAGGCTCTGTGATGATGAATGCTTTGAAAGGGACCTCACAAGGAAGAAATCGGAAGGGAACCACTTCTACTGGAAGGCATG
>CM057845.1:11043685-11055255 GCA_030068395.1 Apalone spinifera
AATTGGCATACAATAATGCAGACCACACCTCAACCAAAATAAGGTGGTGGTTTTTTGGGTATTTTGGGGTTTTTTTTGTTTTTGTCTGGGGTGTTTTTGCAAATTTTGGCTTCCCCGTTTTCACCCCCACACTACTCGCAGCACCCATAGTTCCCACAGCCTCAGGCCTGACTCATCAAATCCATCAGACAAGGATGAGTTGAAAAAAAACTTAGAGGCAGCCAAGACAAAGTACAAATCTCATGCTGACCACCAGCCAGAGGGCCCTATATTTGCATTAGGCTTAAAGGTCTGATTACTGGCCATGCAGCTCAAGAGCTGCAGACCTGTATGTAAACTGGACCATCTGTACCCTACCAATCTGCAGCCAAATCAACCCAGTAACCTTCGAACGTCAACTTCCCTACTACCTTAAGGTACATTTTGTATTTCCATGTCTTCTGCCTAAAACCCTTCTCCAACACTCCCTTTCCCTTATGAAAACAGCCTTCCCCTCCATCTCTCCAAGGCCAAAGTAAGTGCTTGTCCATGAGATCCTGACTTCCCTTTGAGCATTGGGAAGAGTACAGGCTGGAGGAGCGGTCCTGAGAACCTGTCCTCAATGGGCATGCTCCCGAAACTGCTCCCGAAACTGTCAGGTCTTCCGCAGAGCCCATCTTGACAAACCCAGTCTTTTGGCACACCAAGCAAGAGGTTTGGTGTCTGGACGGTGGTATCGAACCCAAGTCCAGCAGGCGCTGAGGGAGCATCCTCCAGACACCCACAAGCCCCACACTTTGCTTCTGATTGGATGGACAGTCAGCACTCAACCCCAACAGGAAGGGGACACTGTCTGAACAATAGACCATTGCCTGCTCTTGACTGCTTAGATCATCCTGCTGCCTCGCCTTACCTTGCCTTGCCACTTCACCCAACCTTGCCTACCTAAACCACTGACCTAGCCCCTTGGATTGAACCATCTTGCTACCTACCAACCCCAGTGAAAACTCCAACTGCTATTCCAAACAGTCTCTGATACTGATCAATCTTCTAGCTGCCTAATCACCTGGACACTGTTAATAAATGCTCTGAACTCCCCCTAGCCCACCACAGCCACCGGGCATTACAAGTGCCCACAACTAAAACAAAAGTGTATGGGAGCTCTGGGAAATCAGTAGGTCTCCCTGAAAATCAGGCCCTTATTCTAGACATCTGTAGCAGTGTTCCCTCTAAGCTATTCGCTTGGGTGACCATCCAGAAGAGATTTGGGTCCTGCCCATCTGATTAGCAGAGCACCCACGGTCAGCAGTATTTATTTTTACTAGTGGTGCATACCTACACATGCCTTATTGCACGTAACAAAATGTATTCTGCACATCAATGGAAAAAAAGAGAAGGAACATTGCTCTGTAGGTACTTCACAGCAGTGGTTCCCAGGTAGGTGTACATGTACTCCTGGGGGTATGCAGAGGCTCTCCAAGATGTATATCAACTCATTTAATAGACTGCATAAAAAACACCATATAGACAGTACAAACTAAAATTGCATATAGACAATGACTTAATTATACTTCTCTATCTACTATAAACTGAAAGGTAAGTACAATATTGATAGTCCAATTTATTTATTTATCTCATTTATCTGGTAAAAATGAGAAAGTTGGCAATTTTCCAGTAACAATGTGCTGTGACACTTTTGTATTTTTATGCCTGATTTTGTAAGCAAGTAGTTTGTCAGTGAGGTGAAATTTGGGGTATGTAAGAGGATTCATATTCCTGAAATGGATACAATGTCTGGAAAGGCTGAGAGCCACTACTTTATAAGACCGGAGCCAGACTATCAGAAATAGGGAGATTTTTTTGAACACGAAATTGAGTGAGATCAAAAATTCATATCCACAATGCACATATTTTGTTGTGTCTATCTTTGTACATTATTTCTTCTGTACCAATCACCATGGTAAACTTTGTGTGTAAAGCCAACAGACCTGGGTCGTTGGCAGGAGGGATTGAACCCACGACCTTACAAGTTAAAGCCATGTGCCACTACTACCGCATCAGCTAAAAGCCAACTGCCTTTCAGCTAAGGCTATAGAACAAATTTCACGCTCTTCTTGTCAGTGGTCTTTGTGCCTCTGACTTACATGTGCATAAAACATTTGTATTTGTCAATATTTCTTTTAATGTTTGGTAAGCAGCATGGGGTGAACTGATATGATTGTAGATGAGGATAGAAATCTGTGGGGATGGACGAACCTTGCTGTACAGAGAATGGGATGCATAATGCCAGTATGCTAGGAGTACAATAGCATCTTTCCCAGCTGATCAGCAGCCCCATAGGCTATGTCTATACTGCACCCTTCTTGCACAAAAGCCTATGCAAATGTAGCGCAGATTAGCATATTGCCACGCTTCATTTGCATAATTAATTAGGGCCCGTTTTTGCGCAAGAGGCTTTTGTGCAAAAAGGAGCTGTGTAGACAGCTCCTTTTTGAGCAAAACCCCCCTTTTCTGCAAGAGCCGTTCTTCCTGAAAAAATGAGGAAGAACGGCTCTTGCACAAGAGGGTTTTTTTGCGCAAAAAGGAGCCGTCTACACAGCTCCTTTTTGCGCAAAAGCCTCTTGCGCAAAAATAGGCCCTAATTAATTATGCAAATGAAGCGCGGCTAATGCTAATCCACGCTTCATTTTCATAGGCTTTTGCACAAGAAGGGTGCAGTATAGACGTAGCCATATTGTCTGCCTGCCTGTGCTGGTTTATGCACATCTCATCCACTGTTGAGCTGGATTGTGGGCGTGGTGACACTCTGGTTATGCTTTACTAGACCATTCTGGGACTTAAAACACTGCAGCTCAATGGTCAGAGTCAAAGTGACAGTCCTTGGCATGGCCTAAGGGATAGGGTCCAAGCAGCAGCACCTGGGAGTAGGGCTGCATATTGCCTAGGGCCAGATGCAAGGGCCATCATCAGAGTGGAGGTGGCAGCCAATGTAGGGCAACCCGGGCCCACCTGACTCCACTGAGTCACAGCCGCGGGCCCTAACATTGATGAGTGATCCATGGATATCTGCACCCATGGATGCATGCAATATCCATGGCTCATTTTTGCAGATACAGATGTGGATACAAATTTTGAGTATAGAACCCTACTTGTTCCCATAATGTAAGAACTAGGGGCCACCGAATGAAATGAATGGGCAGCAGGTTTAAAACAAATAAAAGGAAGTTCTTCTTCACACAGCACAGTCGATCTGTGGAACTCCTTGCCTGAGGAGATTGTGAAGGCTAGGACTATAACAGGGTTTAAAAGAGAACTAGATAAATTCATGGAGGTTAGGTCTATAAATGGCTATTAGCCAGTATGGGTAAGGAATGGTGTCCCTAGCCTCTGTTTGTCAGAGGGTGGAGATGGATGGCAAGAGCGAGATCACTTGATCATTATCTGTTTGATTCACTCCCTCTGGGACACCTGGCATTGGCTACTGTCGGCAGACAGGGTACTGGGCTGGACTGACCTTTGGTCTGACCCAGTATGGCCATTCTTATGTAAAAATTTGCCGATATCTGCTTTATATCCACAATTATCTGCATCTCTGGATGTCAATGCAGATATCTGCAACTCATTTTTGTGAACATGGATGTGGAAAAGATGCAGATTTTGTTTCTGTGCAGGGCTCTAGTGATCCACCACTGGGTCAGAGGGGAATGCAGCTGTAATGCAACACGCTGGCTTGTAATGTGAACACTCCTCCCCAGGAAATTTAGCAGTGAAGGAAATATAGGTTGTACCTCTGGCTCTGTCACTATCTTGTTGCGTGAACTTAGGAAAGTTGCTTCTATCTCTGAGCCCTGAATGTCCTCGTTGGTAAAATGGGAGTAATTAACATTTATTGAATCTATAGCTCACAGGACTGTTATAATAACTAACAGCTTTTGAGATCTTTCAATGGAAGGAGGGAACAATGTTAAGTATCATTAACAAATTGGCTAGTGTGCACACGTACCAATGCAATCCATTGGGTCTGAACTGCTCGAGTGTATGTCATAGGAGCAGCGAGATTATTTTGTCCACTCCACACTCCTCAACTTGGGCTACAGTCATTTTGCTCTCACAAGTCTTATTCTTTTCACAAGTGACACATTACGGGAGCCTGGTGTTGACTAGTGCACAGAAACTGATTTTCTTTGATTCCCTGTTCTGTTGTCAAATCATATGACCTTGGGAAAGCCACTGCAGCTCTGTGCCTCAGTTTTCCTATGTGTAAAAGGAAAATAAATCAGACTGCTGAGTGGCTGTCTCACACGGTGGCTATAAGTCTTAATTTAGGTTTTTAAAGTTCCTTCAGAACTTCAGCTAGAGACAGACAATATCGCTCCAATCTGCAAATTAAGACATATTTTTCAGAAATTAGGATTTCTTCCCTCTGTTTCAGGATGATCAGTGACATCAGCCCAAAGCCCATTTGTTACCCATTATCAAAAGGCCATTTAAGATAATTCAGAGATGCAGGCTTAGACCTATGTCCCCAGTTCCCATAAAAACAGAATGTCACAGATTCTACAGTTTTGCTGAAGGTATAAAGGACCACAGAACTTTATTCAAAAAAGGAAAGAGTAATTTCTTCTGCATGAATGCTGAGCACCTCAGCAGTTGCCTTCCTGATACAATAAGCAGCTGCAAATATACCGGCCAAATCCCCTACTGGGCATATTAAGAAAGTCACTGCTGCTTTAGGAGCCTGCATAGCAGCACCACACCAGTGACTGTATCTGGGGTCGAGTCCAGTTCAGTAATGCATAATCACATACCCGTGCAAAATGAGCGCTGCCCATGGGCAAATCCACATGGCAATGCTTTTGCACTGATGTGCAGCGACAGAGGCAGGCAAGGGGGCATCAGGCTGGATATGCCTGGAGCAAAGGCGAGCAGGCAGAGGGAGCAGGTTACTGTTGATGCCGAGGTGGAAGCAGAGTAGCACGCTAAACCCCAGGCCTTGATTCATCCCCTCCTCCCCCCCATTCCCTGCCAGACTAGGAGTCAGCAGCGAGCCGGAAAGGCTGCAGCCACTGAACAGCAACTCCTCCCCCAAACAAGCAATGGCTGCCAGCCTGAGATTATGGAGGCTGAGGCCCTCCTGGATCTTCCGCTGCCCCGTTGCTTCGAGGCTCAGCAGCGGCGCCTCAGCTGGATCCGGGCAGCAGCCACAGCTGGAGAAACTCACCAGCACGCGGCAGCTGGATGGCATCAGGTGAGGCTGCGCTGCACCCGTGTCAGCTGCTGGGCAAAGGGTCCAGCGGAAGCGGCCAACGCTGCGACGTCAGCAACCCCCCCACTGCTCCCCAGTGCCCTACGGGACGTCCCTGTCCTGGGATTGTGTAATCCCCACCTGAGGGGTGTCGGGTCACGCGCTGGACCCCACCGCAACTCGCCCCTCAAGGCAAAGGAAAGAGGCTGAACCGCTGGTGGATTTCCCTGACCTGCAGAGAGATTTTTCTGCCCAGTTTCTCTTCCTAACTCTGGTGTCAGTGATGGAATGGGGCGATGTCAGGTTTTGTGGGGGACCCACACAGATATGGCCGCAATGAGTGAGTGTAACTGAAAGGTGGCTGGGGGACAGTTCAAGGCCAGTATTGCAATCAGTCCTTTTAAAATGTGGGCATAAAATAGTTTACAGGAGCTGAGACTGGCCCTTTCCCATGTGTCTGGTGAGTCCCTAGCACTCTGGGAGGGGCTTAATTTTGACAGCATATTTGCACTTCTGAATTTTCCTGCTGGCATATAAAACCCTGAATACACCGCTCATGGTGTGCATGGTGCTGCTCAGAGCTATGAGGAGCAGGGAGCCTCTGCTACCACAGAGATTTACCAATGTAAGGGATGGATCCTGCAATTGCTTCTGTAATATGGACAGACCTGTGTGCCTGCATGGAGCTCCATTGCCTAAGGCTCCCGTATCCTACCCACCAAAGTGCTCACCAACCAGTTTTGTCCTGATGACCTAAATGGGAGTATTCACAGTCACAAGTATTATGCCTGGTTTTAAGTGTGTGCTGGATTGGACCCTAAATGAGGTACAGGACATAACAGCTAAGTCCCATAAAATGTGTGGCTTGGAATTTATAAATTAAATTGTGTATTTACTTTAGAGCAGGGGCTCCTGCTTTCACTTCATGAAATTGTCATGCTCTTACCCTTTGCCACCATGGGAGAGAAGTGATAATAGAATAAACATTCTAGCTGTCTAGCTGTCCCAAGAGGTGGCCTCCCAAGGATCTAATGATGAATACATCTGGTGTGGATAAGCAAACTTGGTAGTTGGTCCATACCTGACACAGAGGAACAAGGCAACCTCCATCAGGGAACAAAATTGTCAAAATCCCTTTCTGATGACAAATTTAAAACCAGATTCAGCTGTAAATTCTTTAGGGCAGGGACAGTCTGTTTCATGATTGTACAGTGCCTAGCAGAATGGGGTCTTGAGCACTGATAATAAAACTAACAAATTTCAAGGGCCCATCCTTGACCAAAGCTTTGATTCCAGAAACAGTTGCACTGGATCATGACCAGTTTATTATTAAAATCTTTACAGACACATTATCTTGAATAACCCTAAGAAGAGAAATGCTTTGTCTCTCTCTATGCTGAAGTGTCTCCGTGATGATATTCTGCATGATATGGAAAGCAAAGCTCTCAGAGTTATCATCATTTCAGGTACTTCCTTGATCTCAGGGAAAAAGAAAAAGGGTTGGGACAAAATAAAATAGGTTAATTGCCATGTTCTACACCAGGGTTGGGAAAATACTGGCCTGCAGGCTGGATCCAGTCTTCTAGGGTTAGCCCCTGGTGGGCACCCGCACCAACACATTTACCTGCACCTCCGCAGGAATGGGGGATCGCAGCTCTTGCTGGCCACAAATCACCGTTTCCAGCCAACGGGAGCTGCAATTGTCCATACCTATGGAGGCGCAGGTAAATGTAGTGACAAGGGCTAACTCTGGTGAACTGTTGCTATTTGATTGCCCACCCCTGTTCTACGCAGCCGGCTGCATAGTAGTAGTTTGGACAGTGTTAGAGCTGGGCAAAATAATGGAAGTTTTGGTTTACTGGCAGGTCCAAATTTAAAAAAAATAGTTCTGGGTCAAACTGATAATGAAAATTTTTTCAGAATTTCGGGTGAATTGAAAAGTTAAACCAATTAAATTTTGTTTCAACATTGAGGGCATTTTTTGTTTTTTTCAGTTCCCTTGAAAACTTCAGCAAACTCGGCACAAGTTTGTGAATAGCTTTGGGTCAACTGAATTTGTGGGTGATAAAAACTATTTGTTGAAAAAATTGTAGCCAGCTCTGTTCAGTGTTACACCAGTGCATGCTACACCATAATAAAAATAATAGGAGTACAGTGTAATTGGTAGGGACCTGATGCACCACTTGGCTATGTCTACACTCGTGGCTTCTTGCACGAGAAATATCCAAATGAGGCTAAGCGTGGAATATCGCCGAGCCTCATTTGCATACCTAATGAGCTGCCATTTTTGCAGAAGAGGCTCTTGTACTGTCTACACTGCCCCTTCTTGCGCAAGAAAAGCCCTTTTGCGCAATGCCGTTATTCCTGAAAATAATCAGCATAGCGGCATTGCGCAAGAGGGTTTTTCTTGCGCCAGAAGGGGCAGTATAGACAGCTCCTTCTGGTGCAAGAACCTCTTCTGCAAAAATGGCAGCTCATTAGGTATGCAAATGAGGCTCGGCGATATTCCATGCTTAGCCTCATTTGCATATTTCTCACACAAGAAGCCGCAAGTGTAGACATAGCCCTTGATTTTCAGTTTGTGCTTAATCCCATTGCAGCATAGCTCTTAAGCAGGTGCTTAACTAGAAATCTGCATCTTGCTTAATAGGAATAAAATTAATTTACGACTTTACGTGGACTTAACGCCATGCATGTGCCTAACAATTCTGCAGGAGAGTAGAAAATTCATGCTTCTGGGTTAACCAATTGACATAAAGTTTAGTGGGTTAACCAATTAAATAAGATTTTACATCCCTAGTGGGGAGCTACTCTAGCCCAACTGAGCTGGAGCACCCGTGGCATGGCATGGCGGGCCCAGCCAGGCTACAGCAGTCCCTCTGCTGGGCCGCCACTTAACTATTCCAGTAAGCATCACCCAGTAAGGATGATGCCTACCAGTTAACTTGTTACCATTTACATCCCTAGTGTGCTTTAGAAATCTCCCCCTCATAGTCTGCATTACTGATCTGTGTACATACAAGTGTTCATTTTCAGTTTTTATTTGCTTTGTATCATGGGTGTTTTATTGGTTAAGACCTAAAATCAGAAGTCCTATATACATGCTTAACTTTACACAATACCTTCAAAGTCACTTGAGAGAGTACAACCCACCCTGTGTGACACTAAGTATGTGCATTAATCCATACAGGATTTGGCTTTACTCTATCAGTGCAATAATAAGTACTGACTATAGTAATAATAACTAAATTTTTCTTCACTCATTACAAATACAAATCTACTCTGGTGACAAACACTACAGAAACCCTCTTGTAATCTACATGTTTTAGACCAGTAAGCAATATATTTTTAAGGGTTCATAAGTCCAATTGTTACTTTTTCTTTTCTTTTTAAATTCAGTTATATATATAGGGATCTTTTTGACAGAATAATAGATTGCACTGACCCTCAAGATAAAGAAATTCTTTTTTAAGAGTTTCACTGTTCAGAGATGCTGAGCTCATATAACTCCTATTGATGTCCGTGGCAATTACAGAAGCTCCCGTGCTTAATGTTGCTATTGTGATCAATGTCACAATATGTTATGCAGAAGTTCAGTGGCTAGGACACTTATTTGGATTTAGGAGATTTAGATTCTATTCCCAGCTCTACCACTAGCCTTCTTTGTACTCTTAACCTCATCGTCCCCGTGTTTCCCTATTTGTAAAAGGAAAGATGCAAACATTATAAAGATCTAAAGGTGACAGGGGTAATATAAAAGAATAGCTGGATTTGTGTTTGCAATTCTTTTAGTTTTGTGTGCATGAGAGTGAGAATTGGATTATGTGTATATCTCTGTGGCTGAAGGATTTATAGGGGGAAAGGTAAATCAGAGAGATGAATTTTCATTTAGCTCTGAAGGCCCATGGTATTTATATCACTTGCTGCAATGAGTTTCATCATCTAGGTGCAACGCCAGTAAAAATTCTGGATCCTGTACACTCATGAGCTGCCCTAAGATGCACCACACAACAGAGGATGAAGCAAATAGGGGGAAAGTGACATATTTTTTTGAAATTTTGTATAAATTTTCAAAATTAAAAAGAGTATAAACATTTTGTGAAATATTCTACATGTTTGCATTGGGAGGCCAATCCTTGCCTACAGGCAATCCCCCAACCTGAAGCAAATGCCACCAGCCACACAACACACTTCAGATACACTCACCCAGGAACCTACCCCTGCAACAAACCCTGTTGCCAGCTCTGTCCACATATGTATACAAGGGACACCATCACAGGACCTAACCACGTAAGTCACAACATCAGGGGCTCATACAACTGCACCAGTAAAATTTTATTTGCATATTTACATGTTCATTATACAAATAATAAATATGCAAATAAACTTTTGCCGGTCTGCCAAAAGCCCTGCCCCTGGAGCCCCCCAGTGCCAGCCCTAACCCTTAGAGCCCTCCACCCCTTCACTAACCCCCAGAACCAGCCACTGATCCCAGAACCACCGCCCTCCTCCCCCGGGCCAGCTTCCTGCCCTCAGAGACCCCCAGTGCCAGTTCCCCAAACACCTCAATGCCAGCCCCCCTTAAATCCCATCACCACCAGACCCCCAGTGCCAGCCTCGTTTCCAGAGCCCCACTGTACCCAGCCTCCTCAGAGACCCTGCAGTGCCAGTCCCCAATATTAGCCCGATCCCCAGAGCTCCTCAGTGCCAGCCCAGTGCTGCTCCATTACTAGCCCCGCCCCCAGAACCCCTCAGGGCCAACTCCCCACCCCAGACACCCCAGTGCCCCCCAGTGTCAGACCCCTACCTCTTAGAGCATTCTGAATTGCCACTAGCCCAAGATGCTAGATTCATTTCATATTAGCAACATGTAATGTTTTTTCCTTTCCTTTTGTTGAATGCTTTGCAGCTGAAGGACCTGTGTTTTCTGCTGGCCACGATTTAAAGGAATTGTCTTTTGAACAGGACACCAAGTACCTTACAGACGTATTTGAGACCTGTGCTGAGGTAAGCCAAAGTGTTGGCTTTGCATTAATGCTAGTGAAGAGATGTTGGCATTTTCAGTGAATCCACTGCGACAAGTGAGGAACTGACAGGGACAATGAAACAAGTTTATAAAGGTAGAGAATGTGAGGGTTTAGTGCAGGAGTGGGCAATAATTTTTAATGGGGGGGCCACTCCAAGATTTTGGGAAGTCGTCAAGAGCTGCACTTCTATGGAGGATGTGAGGTCTGGGATGGAGATTGGGTGAGAAAGGGAGCTTATGTAGGGAACTGGGTTGCAGGAGGGGCCAGGGGGTCTGAGAGGAAGTTTGGGTGAAGAAAGAGGTTGTGATCTGGGGCAGCAGCTTAGGGTACAGGATCCAAGAGGGAGTAAGGGTGCAGGAGAGAATTGTATCCTGGGGGAGGGGATGCAGGGTCTAGGAGGGAGTTGTGACCTGGGAGAAGAGGGAAAGGGGTATAGAGGGTTTGGGTGGTGGTCTGGGGCAGGTAGTTAGGAAGAAAGATGGGGTGAGGTGCCATAGGCAGGTTCTGGCTGGGAGGAACTTACCTAGGCGGCTCCCAGGCAGCAGCCCTGCAGGAACCTGAGGCAGGCTCTCTGCTGAAGTCTCAATTGGCTGGCTGCTCCACATGGAGTCTGCTCCGGGCATAAGAGGGGGAGGGAGAAGGCTTCACACGCTGTCCCTGGCCTGAGCAAAATGTCTCAGCTCCTATTGGCCAGAGACTGGCCAGTGGAAGCTGAGAGATTTTGCTGGGGGCTGGGATCAGTATATGCAAAGCCTTCCTTCTCCCTCCCCAGCAGCCTTTTGTCCACACCTGGGCTAATGGTTAGCACAGCGCTTTGTGCTCTGGACTCCTGACTCTGCCAGTGATTTACTCTCTGATCTTGGATTTTTTTCTCATTTTTTCTCCATATGCAAACAGAAGTGCAAGGATAATGCATGATTTAAGGCTTGTATCTACAATATGCAGGTATCCTAGACTAAGTATAATTGTGCCATATTCCTTACTTTACATCTTTTATTTGCCCATGTGTCATCACTGCAGGAGTCTCACACTCTGAGCAAATATAGGCAATTCCTTATCTGTTAAATAAGCTTAATACGACTAATCTACCTTGCAGCAGTTAGTATCTGTTGACCTAGTCCAAAACCTAGTAGATCAGCTGCAACCAATAGGGACTCATGAGTGTTGTCAGGGTTAATTTACTGATATTTGTTAAAAGCTGTGAGACCCTCATGGGAAAGTTGCTATATAAGTGCCAGGTATCATTAGACATATCAATAACACCCGGGCTGTGTCTACACTGGCGCAATCTTGCGCAAAAGCGGCCGCTCTTGCGCAAA
>CM057845.1:11077268-11089971 GCA_030068395.1 Apalone spinifera
GCTGGGGGAGATCGGGTGGGGGAACTGGCCAGCAGGAAGCAGGGCTGGCGGGGGCAGCAGGGCTGGCCAGGGAAGATCAGGAGGAGAAGTGGAAGAGAACCGGCCGGCCGGGAGGGGGTCGGGGGGAGCACGAATTGGCCGGCGGGGAGTGGGACTGACCCGGGCACGTGCAGGTCCCAGGGCGCTGCCCGTCCCGCGTACAGTCCTGGCGAAGAGCAAGTGAGTTCAGCTGCGGCTCCACCATGCGCTTGACCAGCGCTCAGGAGCATGTACAGGGCTTCTCCTCCTCCCCAAGGCGTCACACGCAACCAGAGGCTCTCAGCGCTGATGGCGCCCCGCCTCCCAGCCACTCCCCGCACCCCCGCCAGGCTTCCGTCGGGTACCCAGCCGGAAAACCAGAAAATACTGGACATTGCACATGTCCAGTACTTTCTCAATGTTTTTACCAGACTGTCCCAACCCCCCCCAAAAAAAGACTGCCCTATAACCCCCCTCTAAGTTGCTCGTGACCCCCAGGGGAGTCGCGACCCACAGTTTGAGAAATGCTGGTGTAGACAAAGCCAGCATGGCTACTTGCTCTCTATGATACGGATGCATTATTATCTGCCAAAGTCCAGGTTCGGTAGCCTCAGAGTGTGGCTACCAACTCATACTGGTGGCTGCTCTGACCATTTTTCCTAAAATACTCAATGAACTTTAGGAAAAACAAATAAATATGCACATATATGTGTCTGGTTCATTGTAAGTTATTTATGTAGGGTGTTTTCACAGACTCAGTAATAAAAATAATGTACAGTTTTCCATTCTTTTCTGGGCCTAAAGTGAATAGAAACAAATAATGTGGTTTTGTTGTTTCATGGAGGTTAGGTCTATAAATGGCTATTAGCCAGGGGATGAAATGGTGTCCTTGGCCTCTGTTTGTCAGAGGCTGGAGAGGGATGGCAGGAGACAAATCTCTTGATCATTGTCTTCGGTCCACCCCCTCCGGGGCACCTGGTGCTGGCCACTGTCGGCAGACAGGATACTGGGCTAGATGGACCTTTGGTCTGACCCGGTACGGCCGTTCTTATGTTCTTATGTTGTTGTTTCATTTGTATTTTTGGCTGTGTATTTTTTAAGATTCTAAGTCAGTTCCTGTGAAAAGTGATATTTGTGTTGTGTTTAATATCACTTTTCACAGGGGCAGATTTGCTGGCTAGTAGGGAGGCCATGAAAAGGGATATTAACAAACACACAAAAGTCACTTTTCACAACAGACTTACTCAGCCCTGCCAAGCTTGGGACAAATTAAGCCCTGGGTGGGGAGGTGGGGTGGGAGGCAGCTGGATGGCAGGGATGATGTGAGGGGGTGAGATCAGGGAATGGAGCCCTGCAGCTGTACAGCCAGAGGGTGCAGTGGGGGAAGAGGTGAGCTTGGGCCATCAGTCACTGCTGCACGTCTGGAGGCCAAGGTTGGGCTGCATGGATTCACAGCTGACATCCAAGGTCAGAGTCCCCCGCTGCACCACTGGAGCCTGGGGCCAGAGGAGGCAGCGGGTGGGGGGTGGATGAACCTGGGGCTGGGGTGAAGCTCAAAGCCATGACCAGCGGTGGAGCCTGCTGCCAGAGCCCGCCACCTGCCACCCCAGGTCTGAAGCCTGAGCCTCACCAACTGCCTGCTCCTCCAGCCTCTGTGGCTCCAGAGGGGGACAGGGCCCAACCCCTGCTGGGAGAGCTGCGTGAAGAGCCACTGCCCATCACCACCCAGGAGGCTGTGGCCACACAAAAAACCCTGGTGGTGCATTTGAGAGAGGCAGGTTTAGAGCTAGGGTTACCAGATGATTTCAAAAAAATACTGGACACACTTGATCTCAGATGAGGGCGGGGGGACCAGCCAGGAGAGGAGCAGGACTGACCGGGGGGAGGTCAGGGAGGAGTGGGGAACCGGCCAGCAGGAAGCAGGGCTGGCTAGGAGGGGGTCAGGAAGAGCGGGGCTGGCCGGGGTGGGTGGAATCAGCCAGCGGGAAGCCAGCCGACGGGGAGCAGGGCTGGCTGGGGGAGATCGGCGGCCCTGGGGGAGGGCTGGCTGGGGAAGCAGTGTTGGCCGGGAAGTGGTTGGGGAGAGCGGGGTTGGCCTGGGCACACGCAGATCCCGGGGTGCTGCCCCTCCCACGCACGGTCCCAGCGGGGCGCACAGGCAAGTTCGGCCCCGGGGATTCCATCCCGGGCCCGCCCCCATCCCCTCCTCTCTTCTGTGTAGTTGTGTACTGCCTTTGCATCGGTAACCCACTAAGAACCCCCCACCCCTCCAGTTACTTCCTCCTCCTCTTTTCTTTTCTTCCCTAGGACCGGAAAGGTGTTAACCGCCCACCTCACTTTGAACAATCTCTTGCAACATGCTAACGATCCACGCTAACCGATTTGTTCCACCTTGTTTAGCTGTGAGCCTCTGCGTGGCTTCCCAGCCCTGGAGAAGAGCTCCGTGTAAGCACCTCTCTCTTACCAGCAGAAGTTGGGCCAATAAAATATATTACCTCACCCACCTAGTCTCTAATACCCTGGGACCATCATGGCTACAGCAACACTGCATCCAGGGATTTAAGGGGTTACTGACAATAGGCAGTTAAATGCGCAGGCATAGCAGGGACCACAGAACATAAACAACTTTCTGTAGAGTCCCTTTCCAGTAGGAACAATGTCCCATCTGTGATGCAGCTTTTTCTGCAAAGTCATTCTGACCCCTCTGCGGGTGGGCGCTCTGTAACCGTCTGCTACTCTAATCATTAAACTATGGTCAGTATTAAATTATCCCAATTCCAGGTGTCTCTCGATCTGGACTTGGATTTTATGCCTGTTCTCAATGACAAATACAACAGTGAGGTATTAATACAAAATAACAATAGAATTAATACTGCCTGGAACTTTTGTTACTTTACAAAAACTAATGAATAAACCTCACAACAGTCCATGATGTCGGGAAGGGATATAAAGGGGATTCCAGATTCCCAGGGTGAATGCCACAACAGCTTGATGCGCAGAAACAACAGCCAGACCAAAAAGGGAAGGAGAATATTGGATCCTGTTGAAACTGTATTCAGGCAAACATTCAGCTGTCCCCCTGGAATGTGGCAAACCGGGTTATTTTGAAAAGAAACCCTTCCCTCTAAATAACCCTTAAACCTCAATTTTTAAGGAGTAAGGGTTATTTCGAAGGAAGGGTTTCTTTTTGAAATAACCCTGTTTTTTTTCTCGAAATATGGTATTTTGGAAAAGCGGCTGGTCGTGATTATGCAAATGAAGCGTGGGAAATTCAAATCCTCGCTTCATTTGCAATTTCATTTGTCTGCATTTGCATTCTTCTCTCGAAGGAATGCAATGTAGACATACCTTAAGTCTCTTATGGATGCCATAGCTTTGATGTATCTCTCCGAGAAGGAAATTTTGTAGTCAGTCCATAGCTGGCCATACTAGCCTGACGTTCTCAGTAGCAGTCCTGAAACCTACTGTTTATAAGGTGTACTAGTCAGAAGTAAATTATTCCCAGAGAAAAGAAACAGAAGGGAGGCAATTATAAAGGTTGCAAACATAAGGAACAAAGGTTGCAGATTTGATGCCATCAACTTGCCATTCTTCAGGGCTTCAGATAACTTCAGTTTGGGTAGAATCAACAAACCGGAAACACCATTAAACTAACTCCACTGGGAAATTGGAGACATTCAGGTATGCTCTTTCATTTATTATATCAGGAAATGGGCAGATCATACCTATGATTACTTTGTGCTGAAAGCAATCACCAAGATGACTATGAAAGGGCTTTGGTTATGTTTGATGCATTCTTTTACCTTCAGATAACCTTGGCTTATGAAAGAGCATGTTTCTGCCAGAGCATTTGGAAACCAAGCAAAAATGCTGAATCTTTTATAATCATGTGATGTCCTGCTTAGGTATCCAAAGCTATGAGCCTTGTGTGACCAGGGCCGGCACGAGCCATTTTGGCGCCCTGGGCCCCAGGCGGGCAGTGCTGCCCCCGGGGTGCACGGCCCCACCTCTGGGCGCATGGTGCATGCGCAGGCCCGCCCCCGGGATGCGCGGCCCCACCTCCGGGCGCATGGCGCATGCACGGGCCCGCCCCCGGGGTGCGTGGGCGGACGCATGGCACATGCGCTGCCCAGTCGGCCTGGCCACTGCCGATGGCGCGCAGCCCAGGGCCGCCCAGGGCAGGCTGCACCTGGCCATGCAGGGCCCTGCGGCCGCAGGGGGAAGGACGCTGCTGGCCAGTGCTGCAGGGTTTAACACGGCTGCTGCAGCCTGCCGGGAGCCAGGCACCCCCCATAGGTTAGCACCCTAGGCAGCTGCCTGGCTAGCCCACCCCTTAGTCCGGCCCTGTGTATGACTTCTCTCAGCCTCAACTAGTAAGGCTATGTCTAGACTACAGGCTTCTTTCTGAAAAACCTTGTTTCAGAAGAGCTCTTCCAAAAAAACTTTTTCTGAAAGAAAGCATCCACACACAAAAGCACATTGAAAATCAGTCTGCTTTTTCAAAAGAGAGCGTCCACACTGAATGGAGTTGGACTTTTTCCAACAAAACTCTGTAGTGTAGACATACCCTAAGAATTTTGCTATTACTATGTTGTATGATGACTCCCTGACAGACTAGTCTGTCTGCCTTGCCAGCAAACTCTTTAGGACTCTGCCTGCCCAAACCTTGCCTATCAGATAACAGTCAGTGAACCCTTGTTCCCAAGTTGCCCAAAGATGTTTCTCTGCTGCGACCAGTCCCTCCCACTAGACACTCATGCAAGTTACTAAGGATAAGGTCAATTTTGTCAAAGCATTTTTCTCACCTATAATCAGTTTCCAGCTGCTCTTGCTTTCTAGGCCAAGAGGATTCAGCTTCCATAGGCTCAGACTCAGTGATGGATACCTAAAATGTCCCCTCTCCACCACCTCTCCTCCTTATATTACCTAAAATTGGTTGTGTCTCTTTTGAGAGCCAAGACAGAGATTCTGACTGTTCCTCGGCATGATTGCTAAATGGTCTTTTCCTATACTCATTTAGCTTGATGGCTTTGTTTACCTTATATGTAAATGAATTTCTATCGTCCTCTGCCTTAGCCAAGCTGGTCAGACTGGTAAATACATGCTCCATTCTTTAGGATGGTTTGGGTTCCTTCTTTTCCTTCAAAACATATTTAGACGGGACCAGATTGTTACACATTTGCGTCATGTAATTAGAAAAGTATGATGCAGAGACATTTAACAAACTGATCTGTGCTGAACTTCAAAGCTAGCATGACAGTGTAAATTTTGTAAATGGTCGGAATGTAGACGGTAAAGGAAGACACAAAATAATGTAAACTGTATTATATTATTCATCCACTAGGTGGTAACATGTGTAACATATTAAGCTCAGTACACTAAATTATACATCTGTCTGGGGGTGGTATACGGACGTTTTCAGAGTTTTAATCTGTAATAGCCGGCACAGCTCGGCCATCAATCGGGATGTCACATTTGTGCCCTGGTCAGTTAAGATCTCTTTCGGAAGCCCTACTCACAAAAATATTTTTATCAATTCTGTCACAAGGGTCGGGGCAGTCGTGTTCCAAAGGGGCACAGCCTCCGGGTAGTGGGTCGCATAGTCCACGACAACGAGTACATATTGGTACCCCTCCTTTGTCCGCTCCAATGGCCCTATCAAGTCCAGGGCTATTCGCTCAAAGGGGGTGCCCACCACAGGAAGGGGGACCAAGGGAGCTTTGGGCACTGTCCCCGACCCAGTACGCTGGCAGGTTCTTAACGTCCTGATAGAAAGAACTTTTACAAAGGTTCTTAACATCCTGATACACCACCAGCCAGTAGAACCTCTGGCATACTCATTGTAGCCCAGGGGTTGTCATGGGCGAATTCGAGAAGGAGTTGGTGGTACCGAGCGGGCACTAACAGTTGCTGTAACTCCCCTCTGCCGGGTTTCTGCATAACTCGATAAAGCCAGTCCGCACATACCTCAAATTGCGGCCCCCTCGTTTGCAATCCGGCACCCCGTCTGTCGTGTAGTCCCATGCTCGGCGGAGTGAGGGGTCCGCTTTGTGTTCTTCCATGAAATTTTCACCTTCCCACCAGTCCGTACTGCTAGTGTCCGGGTCAGGACCACCCCTTTGGTTGAGGAGTGAGGGGACCAGCTTTGCACCCATATCCACTGTTTCTGGTGCCTGCCCCGGGTTCTCTGGGCTAGTCCAGGCAGACAAGGGTGTGGCCTCCAGCCCCTTGCCCTTGTCAGTTCTGGTGGGTCCGCTGGAACCCGCTCCAGTCACGCCCAAGGATCATGGAGTAGGCCAATCGAGGGGCAACAGCCACTCGACACCGGGTCTCCTGGCCCCCTTCCGCTAGACGTGCCCAGACCATCGGATAAGCACGAATGTCGCCGTGCACGCACTGCATGCTCACAGGGGGTCCTGCGTCCGGCAAACCTTTTACCAGGTCTACCCAAACCAGGGTCTGGCTGCTCCCCGTGTTTACTAATGCTTCTATGGGTATGCCTTCCAGCACTACCCTGGCCGTAATCTTTAATGTCTCGCTATCCTGTTCCTCGGCGGTCAGCGTGAGCGCCTGCCTGAAGGAACAGTCCATGAAGGGGCAGACCCTCTTAAAGTGCCCTTCTTGCCCGCACTCGAAACAAACCTTTTTGGGTGTCCCTCGTTCGAATGTCACCAGGTACGCCTCGGGATCATCATTCGCCCCCATCTTGGTTAGTCTTAGCAGCAGCTGCGCTCCTCCTTCGGCACCCCCCTCAGGTCTTCTAGGTGGGGCGGCCGCTGGACGACTCTGGCTCGCCTGTTGCTGTACCCAGCATTCCTGCTGAGCTTGCTGGTGCTCTACTAGTTCGTGCATCCGCTGCCTTTGCTGCTCCTGGTTTTGGGCCATCAATTGTTGCAGCAGCTGGGCTTGCTGCTGCTGTTGCTCTCTATGGCTCTCGGCCATCCATTGCAGGAGTCTGGAAGTCTCCATCCTGGTCCCCTTCTCCGGCCCACCATAGGTCCCTTAAACACAAGAGCTATAGTTCCCTAGCCTCTCGTTCTCATAATTTTTTTTCCCCTCCACCCGCATGTTCCACCACGTGTAAAAGGCGGAGCTTCCAACCCAATTCGTGCCCACCTTTTTATTGCATTGTCAGCGCTACACCTGCGCTCTGAACCCTCATCCTGCGCTTGGACAAGAGTCCCGCATCGGCTGCTTACGATCCGAGGCAGGTAGGGGGGCTTGGGCCCTCCCTCTCTCTGAGCCCCGACCCAAGGCCTAAAGACTGGGGTCACAGACCCTGTCTGCTTGGTGGGGAAGTTTCCCACAATGCACCAACCCATGGGCTTCTCGCTAGCCACACCCTGGGTCACTCCTACCGCCTCGGGTCCTTGTCGGTTGGCTCCGTTCCTCCGCTCGACATCCCTGGGGAAAGGAGTCCGTCCTGCCACTCCGGGCTGCCTCTGCTCCCAGCTTCTCCTCCTCCCTCTCCAGGTCTGGCAGCAGCCTTTAAATGACCTGCCATCCCTGCGCCGTGGCTGCTGGGGCCAACATCCCCACTTGGGCTGATCCTGCCCCCACGTCCGGTCTCACACCCTGCCGCGGCTCGGCTCCGGCCACCAAACAGGCCTCGCAATGGTGCCACTGCGCCGCCACCGCTGGCTCTCCTGCCCAGCATGCCGGGGATGGTGGTGCTGGGTGAGTGCGGGGCCTGCTGGGCGCCCCGTCACAACCCACTAAATCAAACTGTGAGGTTCCCCCGTCAGCGCTGGTACTCCTGGCTATCGCAAGAAGTAAGGAAAGTCATGGGAGCATTTCTCCCATTGACCTCCCACTGTGGAGATGGTGCCAAGCGTGGCTTAAGGTACGTTGACTCCAGTTACATTATTTGCATAGCTGGAGTTGTGTACCTTAAGCTGGGGTGGGGAACCTCAGGCCCAGGGGGTTGCCTGCAGGGCTGGAAGCACACAAAATCTACTAGGCTGGACCCCCCTAACTCTGGTGTGCAAGGGGAATGTGGGGAGTGTCTTTCTCCTCAGGCAGGTGCCATGTCAGTGACGATTTTTGTTTGGTCAGTTTGTTGGTTTTGCTTCTCATTTGTGTGCAGCCCCCGACTGATTTTTCTGCCTTAAACCAACCTTCCGGGTGTAATATAGACCTGGCCTCTCTCTCACTCTCTCTCTGTAAGTGGTCACTACATGGGACAGTGAACCACACCCAGTAGGTGTGCAGGTTATACCTAAATACTTTTAAAGCTCTGGAACTTTGTGGCTAGAGGTGAAAGTCTCCACAGCAGGAACTAATTTCTATCCTCTGTTACCCTAGGTAATCTCATTGACCAGCATCCTGTAAAATCCAGCAAAAGCCTGTAAAAGCTCATTAAAACAACATTGAAAATGTTACTGCTAACAAAGGCAATGCAGCAAACAGTGCTACAAGGTGGGTGTGCACACTGCAGTTCATTTTAAACAAGTGACTAGAAGTAATAACGCACTCACCATATCTCTGCAGGCCAGGCAGGAACGTGGGCCAGGACGGTTTATTGTTCACACATTCTGTATTGTTTGACTGTGGACACTGCTCAGACACTTGCAAAGCCATTTCCTTGTCAGCAGTGTTCCAGTGCAGTTAACAGGGTCACTTGGGTGCAGCAATGGGTTTGGCAGAATCTGTATGGAGAGCAATCCTGGAAAACATCCACTTTTCCTGTTGCCACCTTCTTTTAAAAATAATGGCATCAGGACTTTTGTGATGGGCCAGACTCTAATACCCTTACTGGTGGGGTGTAATACCTTAGTATGGATGCCATGAAATCAGTAGGGTTATTGATGGAGGCAGTATTGCCTAGGGAATAGTGCATTGGATTGGGACTTGGGAGACTCTTCCCCTAAGAGTGCTGATAAGAGAGCAAATCATGTCACCTCTCTGTGCCTCAGTTTCTCAATCTATAAAATGGAGCTAATAATACTGACCTCCTTTGTAAAGGTCATAAGTAATAGGTATTATTATTATTGTTATTACTTTTACTACAAATGCAGTATACAGATAAGTTATCAGCATATTAGACTTTTATCGTGCATGAGTTAAAACTCAAAATACTCTTCAAAATATATTCCTCCACCCCTGCCTTCCCAGTGTTGCCAGCCTCATGATTGTATGGCAAGACTTGTTATATTTGAGGTTTTGGTCTTTCAGTTCTAGCTGCTGGAGTCCTGTGCATACACCACCAGATCTCAATCCCTCTGTCCCACCAAAGTAAGTTCTGATCCCTTATGGTTCTGGAAAAATGATGGAAAATGTGACCTAGGAAGATGCAAAGGCCAGAAGGCAATACAAAACTCCAAAGTTAGTGTTTGGTTGGGCTTTGTTTTTAATTCACATGATTTTTAAATCAATAGTAACTTTTGGGGGACTGACCACTGATTTTTTGAAAGCTGGAGATTGTCACTCATGCATGCCTGCCCTGGTCTGTTGTTATTTGATTCCCCAATTGTATTTACAAACTAGGTTCTTCAAGGAATGGACTTACGGACAAGTTTGAAGCATTATCTTTCAGTAGCTTATTATGTATAGATGTTATTCATCCATATCTAATGGAAGGATACATGGCTGGATCTAAATACAGAATTCTGATTACAATTTACACATTATAATTGGATACTTTTCACTCTTTGATGTTCCTCCTGAACAAGTCTTTCTTATCTAAAGATCACACAGTACCTGATATCTCAGTTAAAGACAACCTGCAATAGATTTTTAAATAAATTGGGGTGTATGATTCTTATAGCTTCTAACTCCCCAAAAGAGGTTCTCAACCAGGTGGGTTGGAAGATGAAGCCGGAGTTGTTCAGCAAGGTGAAACTGGGGGCATATAGGACAAATCAGATGCCTGGAAGAATACAGTGTCGAGCACCACGGTGCACAGAACTGTGATTAGAATGGCACGGGTCGGCACTATGCAGGCTTTCCTCAAACAGCACCTAAAAGGACTCCATCTGCATGCACACCAGTCTCCATGGCCCATTCACATCTTCTGAGATTGCCAAGGAGAGAGCAGATTGCTGCCCATGGTGATTTTTGTGACAGGAATTCCCATCCACTGGGAACAGGATTGAGATCTCCCAAATCTGTTTCACACAGAACATCAAACAACCATGAAATGGCAACAACTTTCAGTCCCTACTGATCAGAGCAGCAGTTGAACCATAAGTGTGGGCAGTGGGTGAATCTAGGCCCGGGGGAGTGAGCCCCCAGCCCTGCCCTGGCTGCCTGAGGCCCTGCCCTTGCCACACAGGGTCCCCATGGGATCCAAGCCTTCCCCCACTGTAGGGGCAGGCCACACAACCCCAGCTTCCTCCCCCACAGCACAGCGAGGGCAGGCGTTGGGAGATCCCAGCCTTCCCAAACCCCAGAAGCCCAGGGAGGGCAGGCAGCATATGGGCCCAACCTTCCCCAGAGCACAGAAAGGGCAGGTGACCCTCTAGCCCTGGAGTGTGGGCAGTGTCCAGCCTCAGCCCCCTCCCCCAACCCCAGGCGGGTAGAACGACCCCAGCTTCAGCAGGGCTGAAGTCCAGGCAGCCCTAAGAGACTGGGGAATCTGTATTGAATGAGGGGGCTGGGGACAGAGTGGGTACGTCTGGAACCAGGAAGTGCACGCCAGGACGCGTTAGTTCGAACCAAACCCTTTGGTTCGAACTAATGTTACTCCAAAAATGAGGAGTAACATTAGTTCGAACCAAGGGGTTTGGTTCGAATTAATGAATCCCAGTGCGCACTTCCTAGTTCAAATCAGCTGTTGAGCGGAGTAACACACCAGCAAGATCATGCTAATGAAACGCGGGATATTTAAATCCCCACTTCATTAGCAATTTCAGTCGCCTACATTTGCATCCCTAGCTCAAACTAGGGAGCAAGTATAGATGTACCCAGTGTGAGCAGGGCCAGCTGGGCAGTTTGGAAAGGCTTTGCCCTCCTCTGCCTCTGACATCCACCGCCCATGACCAGAAGTTCCGAAATAAAAAGAGCCAAACTTATTTGTGGGTGTCTTTATTTTACTGTGTTTAATAGAAAACATCATAGGCCATTTATTGTTGTTCTTTCCTTCCTTCCCTCGTGGGACTAACGTGATTAACACTGATTCCTACATGGTGATTTATCTGTGAAATTCTTAACAGGGAAGGAAACCTCGTCCATTTCAAAAGTGCTGAGGTACATCACTGGACAGTGAGCTTCTTGGAGCAGGACAGGGGGACTGGAACAATTTGTATAGTGGGGGAGCTGAGAGCCATTGAACCAAACTGCAAACACTGTATATGATGGAAAGCACCTCAAGCCAAGGGATGTGGCAGTACCCCCAACACTTGTAGTTCCAGTATTGGCACAAAAGGGTCCTTGTCCATGACTTGGGTCCTAGGAGCTACAATAACATAAATTGATAATAATGAGAGCAAGACAGACAGAGGCAGAGAGAGTATGATTATATAAGCCTCAGAACATGTAGCTATGGAATGGTAAAAGTCAGGGACTTTTTATTTCATTTAGTTCCCTGAGGCACCGATTAAGATGAGGACCCCACTGTGCCAAATGCTGTACAGCCAGCGAGCACCATTCTCTGTTCCAAGAAGATTACAATCTAACTCAGGGTGGGGAAACCATTTTTAGGTTGGGGGCCACTGACCCACAGAAAAATCAGTCAGGGGCTGCACACAAGTAAGAAGCAAACAAACAAACAAACAAACAAAAAAACAACCCCCCCTAAAACTCCTCACTGCTATGGGCCCCAGCTGAGAAAGAGACACTCTCTACATTCCTCTCTCAGAGCCTAGGAGGGCCCATCCTAGTACATTTTGTATGCTCTAGCATGGCGGGGCTGGAGCAATGCTGGGGGGGATCCCTGAGTCTCAGGGACTAGATCATGGCAAGTGGGGGACCACAGCCAGCCCCCAGCCCTGAGGTTCTCCACCCCTAATCTAAATAGACAAACTATGGGGAAAGGGAAACATTGTGCCCATTTTACAGCTGAAGAACTGATGCACAGCGAGGCTAAATCGAGATCCTCAAAGGCATTCCAGTACCTAACTCCTGTTGGAATCAGTTGGATTCAAACACCTAGGGCATGTTTACACTAAAGGGGAAGGTCGACTTAAGAGATGCAAATCCAGCTATGTTAAATACGTAGCTGGAGTCAACATATCTTAAATGACTGTCCACATAGCAGGAGGTTGACAGGAGCAAACACTCCCATCAGCTTCTCTTACTCCTTTTGAGGAGCAGGAGTACCAGCACTGGCAGGGTTGCCCTCTCACTTTGAATTAGCGATCTTCAATAGACCTGCAAAATCATACTGCAGTAGGGTCAAACTGCCATGTAGCAGAGACAGGGTCTTAGAGGATCAGGGCCTAAGAAACTTACCCAAAGTAACCCAAGCAATTCATGGCAGAGATTAATCTTGAACTCAGCTCTCTAACGCACTAGTTTACTGCCTTAACTACAAGACCATCCTTCCTCACTCAATAAATAATAGAAGAATAGTTCTTAGGCTTTTTCCCTTCACAAGTCTCTCCATGCACTGCCATGTGCAATTGTATTCAGAGATTGTGATTACACATGCAGTTACAGTGGCATGAAATGCTGAGCAACTCCATCATACTTCTTGGCTACGTCTAGACTGGCCCCCTTTTGCGCCAAAGGCATGCAAAGGAGGCCA
>CM057845.1:11100640-11121468 GCA_030068395.1 Apalone spinifera
CCCCACCCCACCCGGCTTTTGTGTGCGATCACAGGCTCCTAGCGCCAATTGTGGCTCTGCCT
This sequence comes from Apalone spinifera, assembly GCA_030068395.1. Classification (NCBI taxonomy): domain Eukaryota; kingdom Metazoa; phylum Chordata; order Testudines; family Trionychidae; genus Apalone; species Apalone spinifera. Next base: position 11,100,703 of record CM057845.1, read on the forward strand.
CCCAGTCGCTCCCCCACCAGGCTTCTGTCTGGCACCCAGCTGGGAATTCAGAAAATACCAGACTTTGCACGTGTCCGGTATTTTCTGAATTTTTCTACCAAACGACAGTGCAAATACCAGACTGTCTGGTACAAAACCGGACACCTGGCAACCCTAACCACAGGGACTTCCCAGCTACACCCTGGAGCAGCGCGGAGGGAGGGAGGAAGGGAGGTGGAGTGGGCAGGGAGCTGCCTTAACCCTGAAGCTGGCATGTCTCTCCGTGCCCTTTGGAGAAAGGGGGGCAGTGGGTCTACATGCACTGCCCAGGGCAGCAGCAGTGTGCACTGTGCCGCCTCCCTCTCAACAGGGGCTCACAGAGACCTGCCAAAAGCTGGCCATGTAAGTGATCCTTCCAAAATGGAAAGCTTCCAAATGTAGAGTAGCACAGTTCCAATCTTGCCTATTAAGTTCTCAAATGAAATGGCTCTTGTGATTTGCTAACAAGTACATCACTCAGGTCCCTGGTCTAAAAAGTCTCTCTTCTGGTTGCTAAACTTGGGGGGGAAGAGTTCACAGGTGCTAAAAATGTGTCCTCCTGGAATGAAAGACCACTCCTTAATCTATAGCCATTTTCCATAATTTCTCTGCTGAGTCTGTGCATGTTGGGAAAATTAAAACTGTACTCAGCCTAAAATTATCAATGTCTGTTAAAAATTATTGTTGATTAAAATCCCCATCTAATGACTAAATTGCTGCCAATGGCAACTATATTCAGAGAGCTCGGGGCTCCAGATGCTGCCGCTCATGCGGTGACCAGAGCCTTAGGCCCTTGGGCAACTGCCCTGTTTGTCCCTCGCCCTCTCTCTCTCTCTCTCTCTCTCTGCCCCCCCTCCCCTCCCTTTGCAATCAGGCAAGCCTGATTAGGATTATTTGAAAGCTGCATAAGTGAAAATTAGAAATTGGGAACTTAGTTTTCCTAAGAGCAAATTCCATCAGTATTTTCATATGTACTTTTCTGCTGCCTGGCCTGAAGTGGTCCAAATATTGCACTGATGGGAACAGTCTGCCACCACTGATTTGAGTAAGGGCATTGCATTGAAATGCTTGTAGTGTGTCCATAATGAGTGTGTGAGGGTAGACAAGAAATAAATCCTGTTGTGAACAGTTTACATTTTTAATGCATTCTTGACCTTCAAAAAGAGCAGCTTCCTATTAACCTGCTGTTTCATTTCTCTGAGGATCGTTTTTATTTTGAGCCTGGCTGGTTACCTTGACAATCCTATTGGATCATATCATGGGGGGCAGAGGGTGGTTGTTTTGAAGCTCCGCTCAGAGGTTAGAATACAGGGGACTAAAGTCATAAAACCGCTATCGCTCGCTAGTGATGGAGTACCGGGACATGAAATGACTTCAGCGTTATGCAAGTCCAAGAAAGGAATTGGTCTGTAAAACTACACCACTGGTACAGTAATGCTTGGAAGCCTCAGTTGAGATCAGGCCCCATGGTGCTAGGCACTGTACAAAACCATGTTGGGGAGGGCTGTTTCCTGCTAGGCATAAATTCTAAAGAGACTTACACACACAGCTGAGGCTAGGGTGGGGGAGAGGCAGAGTTACCCTTCTCTTACAGATAGGTACAGGAGAGCAAATGGACTTGTGGGTCAGCTCTGCGCTCGTGGAAGGGGCGGGGCGTTGGGCAGAAGAGGTGGGGATGGGGCAGCCAGCCCTCAACATTCTCTGCCTGGAGCATGCTATGTGGGTTTAAAGGGCTGAGCCATTTTGAATCGCTGGGCCCTGGGGCAACTGCCCCCTTTGCCCCTCCTATCAGTGGGCCTGGATGGGGTTTGGAGATCCAGAGAGACAGAATGCTTTGTCCAGAATCACGCACAGTCTGTGGTAAAGCTGAATATTGATCCTACTCTAGTGCCTTTACAACAGGTGTTACCTTTTCCACTCCCACCCTGCACTGCCCTCAGTCCTAGGCCAAAGGGATGTAGCACCAAATCTTAATACATTGCCATGCTGAGTAGTTGCTTGGTTAAAGCTCTGTCTGGATTCCTTTTTCTACTCTGTTAGGAACTTCTTCTAATAGGCTGTGTGCTGTGTGTGTGCTGTGTCTTGTTCTTTGTCCCTTTCTTAAAAGCAAACAATGTTAGGAATCATTTTGACTGCTGCTGCACATTGAGTGGATGTTTCAGTGTAAACATTTGGAGGCTCTTTGCTGAGATGCTCTGGTGATATGAGCCACATCAGTTCCTAGACAAACAACGAACATGGTGACCTTTTGTCACAAATGGAGCACTGTTGTGAAAATGCAGGTGTGTGCGAAAAGGTCAGCAAAAAGCTTTCAGGTTAGGATACCAGAAAAACCTGGGGCTCACTGAAAGACACTGTTGACCAATGGAACCAATTTAGTGTTTCTGTACATTCAACCCATGACTCTTCTATGTGAATGTTAAAGGGAGATGTTCAAAGGCACAAATGGGAGGTGTAGGCTGGCCTTGCTAGAAGTCCAAGATACGTTCAAAAAAACTTAAAGCATGGAATTTTTTCCCCCTGCAGCTGATTTCCATTTGTGCAAAATGATTGGGTTTGGGGCTTTTTTGCGCAGCTTAAGAGCTGGGAATAGGAGGACTTATAACATATCAGTTCCTACAAATGTAAACAACTTTAGTGCAGAACAGATGTATACCAGGGCGACTTATAGCGGGGACACCCTGTAAGCAACCTGGGAGTTGTGGTAAGAATTGGACATTCGTGCCTTTGAAAACCTCCCCTTTTGTAAAGCAGTATCTTTAAAGATGATGGGTGAAATCCTTGTCCCATTGAAGTCATGGGAGTTTCCCAATGGAATTCCACAGAGCCAAGATTTTAACTTAGTTACCCTTTACCAAATGCTGCTGCCAACCATGTGAACAGTCTAGTGCTTACTCTGAAGATGGCACTGAGGAGTCCAGGTAATGGCACAGGAAGCATTCTTCTGTCATGCTGCTTGTTTGAATTCAGAATCCTCTTGATGCTGAATCTCTCCGGGGCCTGCATAGGCAGAAATGAGAACATTAGTAGCTACAGCAGTGTAAAAAAAATTTGTGGTCATAGTCTTCACAGTATATGTGTATGAAACAGTGACTGGGCATTTATTTACGCAAGTGCTGCTACAAAAAAGCTGTACTTGCAAGATGATGCATCTAATCTCTTTGACTGTGGATTGCAGTATAGTTAGAGGTAGGCCCAAGAAGACAAAGTAGGAAGCATTCATTCCAATGGAGAGGTGGCTTTTAAAGTCTCCAGAGTAAATCATAACTCTTAAATGAAAGAGCTGCTCTTGCAAGCAACAATAAATATTTTAGGCATGGTTCAGCATGGTGGAAATTCACTGCTCTGTTTAATTTGTACACCTAAGATTGTCTGGATCTTAGCCTAGCTACATTGTGTGGGAGCCTTCCTACAAGACACATAATGGCACAGTTATGACAGCATTCATAGAGACCTTTTTCATAGCATTTTGCCAGGATGAAGCGATCAGAAGAACGGCATTGTCAGAGTAATGATGGATGTTGTTCTGAATGTGACATGCCAATTGGCTGACTAAGAGGCCAAAAAGGGTGTTGGTTTCTGAGAGTCATGCTTATGGGGGGAGGGGGGATGGGAAGGGAGACGGAAGAGAGAAGTAATCCAGTGGAACTGGAAATGCAACCAGAGTTCCCTACTTCCCACTCATTTTGCCCTTGAGGAATCAAACTGAGAATGCAAATTCTTCCGGCTAGGGCCTGTCTCGTTCTATGTTTGTATGGAGTTCAGCATGGTAGGGCCCCATTCTCAATGGCCTCCTGGGTTCTGCTGTAACACAGGTGATAGTGACTGGGACTTGTTAGCACTAAATATGAGCCCAATGTACTGAGAAATTGTTACCGCTGTACAGAATATGTAATTATTGCCTATGACTGGGGCATGTGTAGGAGAGACAGTGAATCAGAAAAGTATGTGGTACTACACGTGTATCATCCTGCTATTAGATATGTTTGAGCAGAGAGAGAAGACAGGCAGGTAGAGTGGGGAAGTGACTCATGCTGTTAGTGAGAGCTGTCTTTAGGATGCTTTATCTTCATGATAATGTTTGGGATTGAATAAAAGATTGGGTGGAAGGGTTAGTTTCCTTAAGCCTTGCATTTAGGACAATTGTTTATCAGCCAGATGCTGTGGAACTGAAATCTGGGATGACTTGAAAGCTCTTGTATGTGGTTTTTAGTCCTATAACCTGTTTTCCTCCCAAGGAATAAACATATTTTTGAATGACAACTAATAAAATTAAATTAGAGCCAGAGGCTCTCTGTGGTTTGCAGTGCAATTTCATTCTGAAATGTGACTATAAAAAGACTGAAATGTGACCTACCTGCTCACTCCCCAGATGTGGTCCTTGAATGTAATCAGGCTTGCATCTGTTCATATGCTCAACAAATGAGCCAGCCCCGTGGAGCTAAGAGATGGAATTGGATTCCATTCCCCTTACAAATCTTAGGAAACAAAAATTGTTCCCTTTAAGCCCCTGGGAACACAGTTGCACAGAGTCTACTGAAGAGGTGATAATTTGGAATGCAGAATCTGATTACTAGTAGTAGTGATGTGTGATAGAAAACCCAGACTGAGTTTATAGGACTGGTAGTTATGTAATGTCCATACTGACAGAGGCCATCTGATCTGTAAATCACTAAGATGGATATGATACACCTCTATTCCATGTGTGTTAGTCACCTTCTAGATTAAAACTCTATTTTAAGATGCACATAGTTGGTGGAACTACTCTGTCCTGCAAAGTGGTTAAAGATTTTCTTGATCATAGACTTCCTCGAGATCGTCACTATTTACCTTCCCTGCCCTTCAAATATTTTAAAAACGAAATCTACACTAATACAACATCTCTACTTACAGAGCTGAATGGAGTGAGGAGCCCCACTGAAGACACTGACTGCTTTCTGCACTGCGTGACAAACTGCCATTGGCGTGCTCGTTCTTTGGGGTGGGATGCCTAGAAATGTGATGTTGGACTTCACTGAAATGGCATCTGAAGTCTCGCCGAAGTGCAGACTCGAGAGCTTTGAAAGAAGTGGGAGCTTGGAGAGTCGAGGCAGCCACTCTAGGTGCAGGAATTTTACTTCGGTGAGTGCTTCATCTAGATAAACTTTAGCTTTCTTTACATAGTGTAGTGTGTTTTGTATCTTTAAGGACTCCTCATTGTTTTTTGCAGATACAGGCTAATATGATTACCTCTCTGAGTCTTCTTTTTTTTTTTTTAGTTTGGGTTTTTTTGTGGGTTTTTTTTTAAATATATACATCAAGCGCCAGTGACATAAGTCCTGTATTACTGTGGATTTTTTTTTTAAAGCCCTACATACATTTGAAGGCTGGAAGTAACCCTGTTGCTCCTTCAGTCTGATTTTTGTTTTTTCCTGCTGGCGGCACAGGCCAGAGCTCTGTGAAATATCCTATTTCATTCACAAAGCTGAAATAACCACAGGCTACTGTGATCAAATCAGATTGCAAACTTCCCTAGTTTGTTCTCCCCATTTTACCACCGCTGATTTGGAATCACAATTGACTTGTTCGAAATGTCTACATTTCCTTTGAACAAAAGATATTGGAGGCGTTTCCCGTTTCCCAAAGCAGACTAGCTTTGAGAATAACCATCAGTAAGCTACTGAGTATTTGACTGTAGATAATCTCTTGTGTTCTGTTTCCTATTAGATTAGGCACCACCACTAGCTGCACTCACTCAATATAATTTGGTGTATAATGAATACATGCCTATCTTCACATGAATGCTTGTGTGTCATCATTAAAATAGCATGTGAGTAATCGCTGAATGTGCAAGGCATGAGTCTTGCATCCTCCAATTAGTGACTGGATAGTAGCCAGGAAAGGGATGGAGTCCTCCTTTCACACTTGAGTCCATGAGTCAGTGCTCCTGAGAGGGCATTGTCTGCCTCTCAGAAGCATTAAGCACCCAGGCTTCCAGGTGTCAGATTGGGCACCCAAATCAGCGGCAGCTTTTAGAAAATGAAATCCAATAGGTGTCCCCATCGTCTCACATCTGTATTTTCAGTGTCAAGATGTGACATTGGCCATCTTTTGAATGACCTTCATCTAAGTGGGGGTATGTCTACACTATACCTTTTTTTTGGAAAAACTAATTATGTCCCCACTGCAATCACGTTCTTTTGGAAGAAAATAGAAAACAGGGGTTTTTTTTCCAGCATTGGTAATCCTCATTCTACAAGGAAGAAGTCTTTTTCCAAAAGGCTTTTTTGGAAAAAGGTGTGTGTGAATGGGGAAGAGGGAGTTCTTTTGGAATAGAGGGGGGGAAAAAAGCACAGGTGCCCTGGTGGCCACTCCGTCCATAGTAATCACAGTTTAAATGCAAGAGAGCGTCCAGTCAGTGTGGACGCTATCTCTTAAAAAAGCAGATTGCTTTTTCGATGCTCTTTCGGAAGAAGTTTTTTCGGAAGATCTCTTCGGAAGAGGCTTTTCCAGAAAGAAGCCTGCAGTCTAGACGTAGCCTGGGGGTAGATATGTGTTATGCCTACATAATAGGGTTGGATTCCTCTGCTGTCTTGGTGTTTCGGTATGTAATGAGGGGAGAGGGGTGGTTTTTTGTGCCCAACCCTTCAAGAATAAAAAGCTGGCTATTGATGGAGGACTTCCACCAGCATCTTGTATCTCTCAACTGCTGAAGCTCATGGAAACATTAGTGCCTTTTCAGAAGGCCATGCCTTGTAGTTTGGGTGGCTTTTTCAACCATATGCAGTGGGAAAGATGAATTCAAGTGTGATAAGTCTCTTGAATTACATCAACAAATTCTTATCTTTAAATAGATGTTATAGGGGTGGCATAGTAGATAGAGGTCAGAGCGTAAGGAAAAATTTTGTAACAGGATAGGCCTTCTACACTAAGAAAAGAAATCCTGTTTTTAGCTCAGTAGAATGGGAATCCACCACCTATATTTCAATATAGTAGGCAATAAGTTACTGCTGGTATTCAGTCCAAAAGAATGCTGCAATTTAAATCCCGTGTAAACAAGAGGGTGGTCTGTAGCGGGGCTGTTATGGGAGGTCTTGCCTGATTAGAGTTTGGGCCTGTCTCAGTAGGAATCAAGTTTCAGTGCTAAGCTTCTACCTCCTCTTCACAATCTGACAAAATAAAATAAGTCCAATATACTTGTGGTTGCCATGTTTCTAGATGCTGGCAACAGGACGCCTAAGGCCCCACTGCCACCTTTGCCCCTTCTCCCCCCTCCATCTCCCATCACTTACTGGAGCCTGCCTGCAAGTAGGAGGTGGCCCCAATTGAGCTGAGAGGCGGCTGGTGTGGGTTAATGATCTGGCGCTACCCCCATGCTCCAGTAACCAGACTTTTGGTTCGTGTGCTGTTTAGGATTGCCAGGTCCTGAAAACCAGATACCTGGTTACCCTAATTCTAATGTTAGCCTGTGCCATATGGCTATCTATGCTTTAAAAACTTCTCCAGAGCAAAGATTGGAATTCCTTGAATACGTTTCTTCCATAAGAAATTGGAGAAGATACAGAGAAGAGCAACAAAAATGATTAAAGGGCTAGAAAACATGACAAGGGAAGACTGAAAAAATTGGGCTTGTTTGGTTTGGAAAGGAGAAGACTGAGGGGAGACATGATAGTGGTTTTCAGGTATCTAAAAGGGTGTCTCAGGGAGAATGTTCTCCTTGGCCTCTGAGAATAGGACAAGAAGCAAGGGGCTTAAACTGCCGCAAAGGAGGTTTAGGTTGGATGTTAGGAAAAACTTCCTAACTGTCAGGGTGGTTAAATGCTGGAATAAATTACCCAGAATGGTTGTGGAATCTCCATCACTGGAGATATTCAAGAGCAGGTTAGACAGACACCTGTCAGGGATGATACAATCAGTGCTTGGTCCTTCCATGATGGCAGGGGACTGCACTTGATGATCTCTCATGGTCCCTTCCAGTTCTAGTGTTCTATGATGTGTATATTTAACAGTTGAATTCTCAGTTGTAAGTTCATAACAATAGAGCTTTTGCAGTCTATTAAATGGAGAGAATGGAGTAACTCTTCCCTTACAGGAAATGAAGATGAAAGAGAAGATCAACCAATGCTTAACCTTATTGCAATATTCCACTGGATCTTACTTTAAAGCAAGTCCTTCATCCTTCAGCATAATGAGGATTCTAGTTAGAAATGTGACAATCCTACCGCTCACCCCAGTATGTTTTTGTATGAGAGTCCTTAAGAGGTGCTCTTCCTCCCAGACAACCCAATTCCTGTTGTGGCCTTTAAGCCAGTCCTGTCCTTGCTTCCTCATTTACAAAATGAGAATAAATAATACCAACCCCACCCTGGTGTTTGTAAAGGGATGAATGGGGAGGTGGGGGGTGGGGGGGGAAGGGGGAGCACAGACAGCATGTTTGACTTCCCTTACAGTCCATATTAAGGCACTGTCTAACCACCTCATTGCTACATCTTAACATATTCCTACCAATGTTAGTCATCTGTAGCTACTTTTCTGTTGGCATTGCAATCTTTAGTTACTACAAGGCAGATCATTAAGTTTAAAGATTACAAAGAGCATTTGTCAGCATAATTGAGTTTCTGTTTATCTAGACACAACACGGGGAGTCTGGGTCACTTGCTTTGCCGAGCCTTAGAGAACTAGAAGTGAAAGTATTGAATACGTTTCTCCCCCCCCCGCCCCCCCCACTCAGCTGGTTGTAAGGAAAGGGCCCTCCTCCTTAGGTGTCTAAACTCCATCCAGTCGGCAGGTGTAACCTTTGGATGAGAGATCTCTATGGAATTCAAACAAACACACAAACAATAGCATGTGCAAACAGTTGAATTAGCTCAGGCATATGATGGCTGCTCAGAGTCTGACACAGTAGCTTAAACACAACAGCAAACTGTCTACACTAGTGCGGCAGCTGTGAAATTGTACCAGTGCTAGGATTTGGGGGAGGGACTAAAATCTCAGTGTACACAAGGCCCATGTGCCAAAGTGTAAGAAGGGATTGCTGGCAAGAATCTGTTGCTACTTTAGCATATACAGGAAGGCTTGGAAATGTGATCTGCATGTTCATGCTCTAAATTAATACACTTAAGCCACCCATACTCTTATGTTGACTAGAAAAAAGCTGTTTTCCATGCTGTGTGTTGGTACACTATTTGTTAGGAAAATTTCACTTCACTCCTGGGTTAGCAGGACTGTCACCATCACCGTCCTGGTCAGGTGGTTAGTAATGAAATACTTAAGGAGATGAGACCCTATAAAAATAAAACTCTATAACAATGGGAGATTTCAGCTGTACCTAGGTCCATGGCCTATCAGGACAAGATACAGATAGTCATTTATTGTGTCAAGAAATTTTGTGTTTCTTGGAGTAACTAGTCCTGGAACCCATAAGAGGAGAGACTATTTTTGATATAGTTCTAAGTGGATTGCAGGCTCTGGTCCAAGAGATGACCTGATTATGGGACCATAATATAACCAACATCCCTATGGGCAAGAGTAACACCAAAGAAGCCCACCACCATAGCACTTAATTTTCAAAAAGGGGAACTGCACAAAAATGGGGAAGCTCCTTAAATAGAAATTAAAAGGCCCCAAAACTCAAATGCCTGCAAGCTGTTTTAAAAATGCCATAATAAAGGCTCAAATTAAATATATACCCCAAATTAAACATAGTAAAAGGATCAAAAAGTGCCACCATGGCTAAACAATAAAGTACAAGAGGTGGTTAGACAAAAAGGTATAGTTTAAAAAGTGAAAATTATTTTCTATTGAAGAAAATAGAAAGGTGCACAAATGCTAGCAGGTCAAATGTAAAAGTATTTTTGTCCTGTCCAATTATAACTTGAAAAGCAAGTAGCTAAGGACTCAAACTGTCAGCAGTATTTTTTTTTAAGTATGTTAGGAGCAGGAAATCCACAAAACAACCAGTGGGGCCACTGGACAATTGAGATTTTAAAGAAGCATGAGCATTCAAGGAAGATAAGGCGGTGGCAGAGGAACTAAATGTATTCTTTGCCTCAGTCTTCATGGCAGAGGATGTGAGGGAGATTCCTAAACCTGAGTGCAGCAGCTCCCCTCCCCCCCTTTTTTAAAATTAATTTTATTCTTTTAAGGTGGCAATTCTGAGGAACTGTCCCAGATGGTGGTCTCAGTCAAGGAAGTTTTGGAACAAATAGATTAACTGAACAGTAATAAGTCACCAGGACCAGATGGTATTCTCTCAAGAGTTCTGAAGGAATTCAAATGTGACATTGCAGAGCTATTAAATATGTATCCAGCTTGATACATACACTATTAAGTCATCTGGCATAGAAGAATATTTGAGAATTAACTAATTCAGGGATGGTACTTGGTCCTGCCGTGAGGGCAGAGGACGGGGCTCGATGACCTCTCAAAGTCCCTTCCAGCTCTATGGCAGAGGTATATCTCCGTATATTCATGTGACACACATTTGTAAATAAGGTTATGTCTAGACTACATTGTATTTTCAGAAGAGGATACGTAAATTCAGCGGGAATTTACGTATCTTCTTCCGATCTCACTTTTGATAGTGGATCTTTCAAAAGTGAAAGTAGTCTAGACACATTTTTTTTGGAAAAAAACTTTTTTTTTTTTTTCCGAAAAATGCTCTTCCTTTTCAAAAATGAGGTTTATGCAGTTTTTTCGAAAGGATTTTTTTCTGGGAAAAAAAAAAAACTGCATCCAGACTACTTGCACTGTTGAAAGATCCACTTTTGAAAGTGCGATCAGAAGAAGATCTGCAAAGTCCTGTGGGATTTACATATCCTCTTTTGAAAATAGAACATAGTTTAGATGTACCCACTGCTTTTTTTTGTGTGTGATGGTACACACCGGTACAGGGTACCGGCTCCTTTTTTTGTAAGCACTCTGGCCGTGCTGCTTTCCCCGGCACCATCCCTGGCCCTGGGAGTACTTGCACTGTGGTGCTCGGCTTGTCGGCTGGGGGAGGGGTTGACAACCAGCATGCAGCTCTGCTGTTGGGCTGGAAAAGTAGCAGCACATGGCTCAGCTGGGCTGGGGGAAGGGCAGAAAAGCAGTGGGCAGCTCAACTGGGCTGGGGGGACTCAGTTGAACCAACACTAGAGGCATAGTGAGGAGGGGACAGTTGCTGCCGGGCCCAACGCTAATTGGGGTGAGAGTGGACTGCACGCTGTACAGGCCCACGTGTCGCATAAAGCAGTGAGCCGAGAGTTGGGCCACATGCTTCCTCCCTGTACACACTGCAAGCCAAGGCAGCTGGGCCGGCAGCAGGAGCGGCCACTTTAAAGGCAGGGTTACCGTACCCATCTCGTCCCGTCCCTCCAGTGCCTGGTTCTGCAGGAGGGGAATTTGGTTGGGGGGGCACTTGAGGTGCCTGGCTCTGGGGCAGGGTAGGTTGCATTGGAGTGGGGGTGAGGATGCCTAGCTCTGAGGGAGGGGTCAGTTTTTGTCCTGGCAATACTGCTTGCTTGCTTGCTTGCTTTGCTTTTTTTTTTTTTTTGTGACAGTACACCCCTATTTTCCCATCATACTGTAAATGAATAGCATTCCCCTCGAGTGTACCAGCACCTATTTATTTTCCTGGGGTGGCTTGGAGTTTGTCTTTTTGCTCAACTTTCACCTGGAGTACTGGCACTTTTTTCTTTCAAAAAAAAAAAAGCACTGGACATACTCCCCTCCCTCCCGATCCGATATTGAAGGCCAGTAAACCTAACTTTAGTACCAGTCATATTGGTTGAAACTATACTGAAGAACAGAATTCTAAAACACACAAATGATCACGTTTGGGGGGGGAGGGGGAGGGAGGAAGAGTCAATATGGCTTTTGTAAAGGGAATCATGCCTCACATCTCTTAATTCTTTTGCGGAGGTGGTCAACAAACAGCAATCATAGAATAAGATGGAAGGGTTTCTCATATAGTGGTAACTGGTTAAAAGATAGAAAACAAAGAGCCAAACTAAATGATTGGTTTTCAGCATGGGGAGTGATAAATAGTGGTGTCTCCTAGCGATCTGTACTGGGACCAGTTCTATTCATAAGTTACCTGGGAAAAGGAGTAAACAGTGAGGATGGCACAAGGCTGGCCTCACCATGAGGCAAACGGAGGCGGCCGCCTCTAGTGCCAGACTCTGGGGGGGGGAAGCTACTGGGCCCCAGAGAATTGAGACATTTCAAAGTTTTGGCCCAAGCGAGAGGGCATGGGGGCGTCATTTGTGCTCCCTGCCTCAGGTTCCAGAATGTTGTGGGCTGACAACACTTGCAGATAATACAAAATTACTCAAGATCAGGCCAAAGCAGAATGGGAAGAGCTACAAAGAGAACTCTCAAACCTGGGTAACAAAATGACAGGACACAGAGAGCCAAGGTGGGCCCCCAGGGGCAAGTGCATCATTTGACTGCTATATTGGGAGTAAGGGGGTAGCGCACACGAGCTCTGAAGGCAGCTCCCCTGGCTCGCTGCCGCACCCCCCGCTCCCGCCCGCGGCTCCCATCACACACACCCTGCCTGGGAAGGTATCTGAGCTGCAGTGCTGGGTGGGAGGATGGGCTGGCTTAATGGGAAGTCCCAGCTGCCACTATGGAATGTGACCACTCCAGCACCAGCTGCTGCAGTAATGCTGCTGCTTTAGTGCCTCCTGGTGCTGCTGGATCTGCTTCTGCTGTCAAAGGGACACCACAGGCTGGGTCCCCCTCCTCTTCACTTCCCTAGTTACCTTCTCTTCTCCCCTCCACCCCCACCACCTTGGTAGGCTGAGCAGAACAGCTCTGCCCTTGCAAAAAATCAGGATGGCAGTGACATGTGACCCCCATGTGCATTTTTGCCTTGCCCTGGTTTGGGGGCAGTGCACCCCCAGACTAGGGTTGCCAGATGGTTGAAACAAAAATACCGAACACACACACCCCAAAAAAGGGGGGGGAATTCTTTTGAAGGGGAAAAAAGAGGGAGACCAAAGTTGTTGAGCAAAAAAAGAAGACTCCGAGGACTTGAGCCAAAAAAAAAAATTAAAATAAAACAGCATGTTCCCTTTAAAAGTGAGTGCAGGGATAGGGGCAGTTCAGCACTAAGACCCAGGGGAAAGTATTGCTTCCTCCTAGGTCTTTTGGCTGGCAGCCATTTTGTGCCAGCAGCCTTGGGGAACCAGGTAGGCATGGGGGATGGAGGTGTTGAGAGCCGGGGGGGGGGGGGGGGGGGGGGGGGGGGGGGGGGGGGGGGGGGGGGGGGGGGGGGGGGGGAGGCCGAGCACTGAGTGTCTGTAGGGTTGCCAGGTGCCCAGCATTTTAGCCTCCTGGCCTGGGAAAAATTCAGAAAATACCGGACATTTTAGGTGTCTGGTATTCTCTGAATCTTTTTACCAGACAGGAACCAAAAATACTGGACTGTCCAGGTGAATACTGGACACCTGGCAACCCTACCCCAGACTACATCCATCCCCTCCCCATCTCACAACACAGCATCCACCCTCACCCCCTGTCTTCCCAAGTTGGGCTCCCTCTGCTCAGAATGGGAGCTGTGGCTGGGGGCTACAGCTATGTGAGGATCCTGCCAGCTATTGTAGCCTCCCCCTTTCCAATTCCAGCACCCCTGTTAGCATGTGCTGGCACTTACTGACTGGCTTCTTGCTCCAGGCCCCTGCTGGGATAGTGGAGCCTGTCCTTTCATCCTGGTCCTTCAGTGCCGCATGCTGTGTTCGCATGCTGTGTTCACATGCTGTTGCACAGCATTTTGGGCTAGATAGAAAGGAAAGTCAAATTCACGGGGGGGGGGGGGGGGGGGGGGGGGGGGGGGGGGGGGGGGGGGAAGAGGTGGCAGATTCTCCTGCCTGCTACTATTGCCTGTCCTACTGTTGTCATGGGTCTTGTTATATTGCACCATCAGCTCTTGAATCTCCTGATGGCTCTGCTGGGCTAGGCTTTTAGACACACAATGGAAAAGCAGAGTTTTTCCAAGTCTGAGTTGGACACTTTGTTGCTGCAAGTGGGCGCTGTTGTGTTCACTGCTATCTTTAGTCAGGTGGCAGTTCTTTCAGAGAAAACAGCCTTTTGAAGAGGCACCCATCGCTGTGCCGCAGGTCAAGGCAAATGCACCTGTATTCCCCTTCTGTGGCCTACCCAAAGCTCACACTTCTAAGTTTCTAGCTTCCAATTGTTCCTTCTCTAGGGTGGAGGCCCATGTCTCTCTCCCTCTAGGCTGCTGTACTTTCAGGACACACAGTTCACTGCCTAAGCAGTGAAATCCCTTGCAAACCACACTGTAGACAGGCCAGCATCTGCCCTTTGCTTGTTTTTCAAAGGCTATGGATAAGGTATCTGCTAGCAGTATAAGTTACCCCACAGCTTCCTAAGCAAGCAGGTTTCACCTTAAGGTGAAAGCATTCTCAAGAAACCAGCAAAAGAACTTACATGCCAATAAACCTACCGGAATTACAGCCTCCTTCCAACCTCCCCACGCTCCTAGTGTCATTTAGTTGTCTGGTAGGAGTCAGCCCTACTTAGGGGTTTTTCTGTGGCTTCAAGTTCCTAACCTCCTCCAGCTCAGAGGAAGTGTAACTGAGTTATTCTTTCCTTCATACAGCCTGGGCCTTTGATCTTCAGATTCTGGGAACAGAAAATCAGGAAACAGTGGACACCTATTTGGTGCATAGCTTCCAAAGACTGCTTTTTTTTTTTTTTTTTTTCTTTCCTCTTCCCTTCCCTCTCCATAAGTGGATGTTGGAATTTGTATTTACCTCTCCTTAGAGATTCCCCAGGCAAACCACTTGACACTATCCAAAAATCTATTCTTGTCTGGACCATTGTCCGGGCAGTCCTTTGAAGTTCATAACACTTCCCAGGGCTCCCAATAACACATGAATGTTGCATTTGTATACAATGGACTTCAAAGATACCTTAATTTAATAAGGCACTTCAAGGATATTGCAGGAAATGGCCGCCTCTGTCATGCACCGTATCAGCTTCATATTGACATTAGGAGAATGATGTGGAATAAGTGACTGCTAGCAAAATAGCCTGCTCCTTTGTGTACTATGTTGCTTGCTTCCAGAAAGCTTGGCCAGTAGACTAGAGAGGGCAGACATGCTAGTTAAACAATGACCTAGGAGGTAGCAGCGAGACAATAGCTGTTTTCACTGCTGTGAAGCAAAAAAAAAGCAGTTATGTAGCACTTTAAAGACTAACAAGATGGTTTATTAGGTGATGCACTTTCCTGGGGCAGACCCACTTCATCAAAGTGCTTTTTTTGTTTTACCAAGATCAGACTAACAAGGCTACCTCTCAGTTACTTTTCACTGCTGTGTTTAGGCTTGCTCAGAACAAGCCTAATGTAATCAGTGCAATGATGAACAGCCCAATGTAGGAAGAAATAGTGTTAGGGGGTCTGTTATGCTTATAAGAAGCACATGGGATCTTTTTCAGGGAAAAAGGCAATGCGCTGTGTTTATTAAAAATACAGTATGAAAAGCAGCATATGCATTTACACTCACTCACTCTCTCATTCTGCAGAGGATTTATAGTTACCTGTCCATCGTGGCTCAAGTCAGTCTTACTGACCAAGAAAGACTGAGCATAAGTGAGGAGTCAGGGTTCATCAATCGGGATTCGAGACTTGGTTTGCAGGACCGAACCCAGAATCTTATGGCAAGAACACGCCAGCTTGTACTTGTTAGATCTCACTTGACACTATGGGTTTTGCAGTGTCCTCCTGCAGTTCTTGATACATTAATGGTTTTCTACCGGTTATCCTTTTGTTATCTTTTGTTTGGTCTCACCTTCAGGAGTGTCTGCCTGTCTCCAGGGCTTGTCTTTTGCTAATTCATTTGGTCTCGGGCACTATGGATGTTCTCACATAGTCTCGCAAGTCTCTTTAACTATCTGGATCTTTGTGGTGACATTCTTCACTAGCACCAAACAATTTACAGAACATTCTAGACAAAGGATTACATAGTTACTAGAAGACACACGAGACTGCAATGCAGACATTGTCTGATCATGAGCAACAGGGTGAAATAGAAACGTACAGAATTTATAAGCAAGTAATTATACATCACACTTATGTTCTTCTACCAATATTACATATTGGCTACAGGTTGAATGGTTAACAAACTTCTCTCTTTGGCACTGGGTAGTGTGCTGCTGCATTTCCTTCCCCCCCCCCCCCTTTCCTATTCTTGTAACATAAGATTGTGTGAACCAATCCCATCCATGTTAATCTCAGGCCTTCCCTTTGTACAGGTACCTGCTTAGCCTCCGCTGCATCTGACCACCTCCAGCTGCTCCTTTAAACCAAAGTAGTTGTGTGGCAGTAAAGTTTCAGAAGTTAAGGGTGTTAGTCAGCAAGTCCAAACTTGAATACTTGACTACAACTGTTCCTCTTGTTAATATGAATTTACAGTGGACTGATCACAATACATCACAACTCTTTTGACCTTGCTGAACATAGGTAATTTGCTATATTAAATCGTTCTGTAAAAACATTATTTTCAGAATATTGAGATGATCCTTAGTCACTTAATTTTACCACTGTTTCTGTTCTTTGTCTGTGGTCCTACATGTATAGGTAGATACTCTCACCACACAATCACACATACACATAACTAATCATTCTTGTTCTGAAGCACGTCTCTAATTCTAACAGTTAATGCTAAGCAATAAACATGAAAACAAATCCGTTAAAGGACCAGTAGATCAGACCTTTGTTGGCCCATTTTAAAACACAGGGGTTGCACAAGTCTCTGTGGGCTTCATTTGTAGAACCCTGCACGATGATAAATGTTTGTCTACATCCGCGTCTATATCTGCAAAAATGAGCTGCAGATATCTGCCTTTACATTGTCCGACGCATATATCTGCGGATTTGGGGGGGCTCTACATTTTTGATCTCCAAAACCCTCAGTTCCTGATATGGAAAAAAGAACAACCAGAGGGTGGTTTCAGATCCAGTGTTGTTATTGCAGGGATAGCTTTCAACATTGTTACTTAGTGCATTTTAATTTTGAACCCAAATACAAACGCAGAATTGTACACCCCTCCTCACTCCATGTATATAGCTAAAGTTTATTTTCTTAAACTTACAAAGTAGCCAAAACTTCAGATTTAATATCATGGGATAGGTAATACAGGGTGCATAACTAATTTTCTCCTGTTACTAAAATAACTTTTCATAAAGGAAAGCTTGTGTTTCAGTGAGCAAATTCTCTTCTTTCCAGCACAGAAAAGTATTTGTGGTGCACTCTCTCTGCTCATGTCAGACAGGGCAAATGTCCATGAAGTATTAATATATTAGATGCCAAGTGAGCACACTTCTTTTTGCTTCTAATCCAAATTTCTTTATCTTAGCTTAATCTTAGTGAAGGAAAATCTACTCTTTCCCTCCATCTCCCCACTCGCACACTCGCACTCCGGGGCTTATTTTTCAGACTATGTGGAAAATAGGGTTATAATAATGGAAACAGATTTTGTAACCTTAGTTGGCATGACCAGCACCTGCTGTAATAAAATTTCTCCCCTTTTTCTGAAGCTTTCAGTATAATTTAAAGAATGCAGAAAAGTATCTTGTAGGACAGCAGTGCTCTTAGAACAGGGATAGCTTGTAATTCCTCCAATTACACTGGGGAAGTAATTGGAGACAGTGTAAGTAATAGCCATTAGTCACAAGCTGTCACTGCTCTAATCATATTGTTGTCCCACAGTCCTAATTTGCATATGCAATCATCATAGTATCTGAGCAGCTTGAACACAAATGGATTTATCCTTGTGACACCTGCAGCAGGGAAGTATTATCCCATTTTACAGATGGGGAAACTTGAGGCACAGTGTCTATGCAAGGGTAGAATCTGGACTTTTGAGGATCTCCTGAACCCTATCCCAGTGCCTACCCAAAAGTCCATCGTTCCTATACAGCTGCTTTCTCACAGCCTCCACAAGAAATTGACTACTTAGGTGACCACTGCAGTGAAAACGTTTGGTTGAGAAAAGAAAATATTGGCTGTGAAATTGCAGGATTAAAGGGAAATACTTTCCAGTGTAGATGGTGGTGTTTGATACAGAACTAATTGTGTAGATGAGGACACATGTCAAATATTTTGGAGGACGAGAGGTGCATTTTTTTTTTAATTAAATGGGAGACTTTTTTTGCAATTTTTTTTAAACTGTAGCTGAAAAATTTTGCTCAAACTTAAAACTAATACTGCCATAATGCAGAAACCACCCTCTGAAAACTTGAGTCCAAGAAATCAGTGCTTTAGACAGGCAACTAAAAATGAATATAGAATGTGGGTTGTGCCCACAAAAGCTAATGATACTATCTACATTTTTGTTAGTCTCTAAGGTGCTGACAGGCCAGGTGCCAGCTCTGCTCAGGCTTGTGGCATTAGCTAATCACTCTGACTCCTCACTGGAGACTAGGCCACTTCACTTGTGTTTAGTGTTACTCAATAGGCGTTAATTTTAAGAATGTATTTAGTGTTTAGACTTTCATTCAGGCAGCAACTTACGGACATTCTATAGTCTTACTCATAATGTCAGTATTCCATGCTATAAGGAACTATGTCAGTTTTGCATTCTAAATCTGAAAGTTTGCTCTGAACTTGTAAACTTAGATGGGAAGTGGAGGGGAATTTTTTTTCCCCACCGCCTATCCAGAAGAACTAGAAAAATCAGAAGGGCCACTACAACTCTGTTGCTCTTAGGATTTAGATTGCAGCTCATTTGAGTGTGTTCGCTTGCTTCAACTTGTAAAGATTGACTAGGAAGAATAAATGAGTTAGCTTATTACAAGTTTGGCTACAGGTATTGTCTTTGGTGTAAGAGCTTGAGTACCAATAGATCTGGAATAAGCGTGTGGTCTCTGGGGACAGGAAGCTACCTGAATTTGGTGGGATTCTCTATTTTTATATATTTATTTTGTGCAAGTGATCAATGGTCACTAAGTCTAATTTGCCTGGATGGCGAAATAGACTGGAGAGTCTTAGGCAGCAGTTCTCAAACTGTGGATTGGGACCCCATTTTAATGGTCACAAGGGCTGGCTTAGACTTGCTGGGGCCTGAAGCTAAAGCTGAGGAACTTGTGCCCTGGACAGTGGGTATAAAATTATAGGCCCCTGCCTGGATTTCTCTCTCTCTCTCACACTCTCACACTCTCACACTCACACACACACACAGAGGCCCCCTTGGACTTGCATAGTATTTTTTGTTGTCAGAAGGGAGGTTGCGGTGCAATGACTTTTGAGAACCACTGGTAAGGGGACTGTCTTTGACATTCTGGTAAGACTGTTAGAGGGATCCAGGAGTTCATATTGTTACTGGCCTGGTGAAATCTAATTCTAGAACATACCACGAGTTTAGGGTGCCTGCCCTTTTTAAAAAAAGAAAATAAAAACCACAGTTCACCCTGAGGCTGGTACTCATAGTTGTGAGTCACTCCAGCCAGTGACACACAGCTGTATCAGTCTAGAGATCAATTCACCTAGTCTGGCAGGCATGTGCACTTCAGGTTACAAAATTAATGTCTGTTGTATGGATACCATAACCTCAGTACTTTGCTCTTACCCATCAGGCATTTACTCTGCCAGCAATAAACCTAGGTCTCCGGGAGTACACCAACATTACATACCTCTTCTATTAGCAAAACTAACCCAAAACTTCCCTTGTATTTATTAGAAAACTTGCACAGGTTGTAACTCAGCCAATACTAACCAGAGCAAAAAAAACCCACTTGTGAACCCACCTGAACACCAAAAGGCGGTCTTCGAAACTCAAATGTAAAGCAGTGCGAACACAGTTCCATTGGCTGCTTGGTATTAAGCATTTACCTTCACACCCACATGGTGGTTATTTAAATTGCAGATCCACTCTTAGTGCCAATCACACACACCCAAGGCCCACGCTTCTGGGGAAGGTTGGCTTAACGTACGCAATTCCAGCTATATGAAATCAACGTACCTTAAGTCCGTATCGTCCTTGCAGCGGGAGGTCAATGGGAGATATGCTCCCATTGACTTTCCTTACTCCTTGCAAGGAGTAGGAGTACCAGAACTGATGGGGGGGCGCCATCAGTATTCAATTTAGAGAGTTTTTATTAGACCCGCTAAGTCAAATGCTGGAAGATTGACCACCGCAACATCGACCTTCCCACAAGTGGAGACGTGGCCCTAGTGCTTTTCATCTATAGACTTCAGTGTTCTGCAAAGGTAGATCACCAGCATTGCCTCTATTTTAATGACTGGAGCATCAAGGCAAAGATTCTGCCTCACCATGATTTTACCCACTGGTATGTCTGCACTAGGGCCAACTCTTGTCAAACACTTCTTTACCCCAGCACAGTTTGATTTACATCAGCATAGCTTACTCTGGTTTGGCACAAGTTATGCTTTATTACTGTCAATTGTTTTTCCTCCAGGGCTTTGCGCTGGTAGCGTTGTGCTTGTCTGGCTTGTGGCAGGCCATGGAATAAGCTAAAAACAGAGAGAAAAATGGAAGTTGTATCTTGACACTCTACCTATTGGTAGCCAACAGCTGCTACCCGTTCTCGTATTTACACACTGTATTAGAAAAGTGAAATCTTGAAAAGGAATCACTTACTTACCTCTCATTGATACGAGAACAGGTGCTTGTACGTGCATTCTCCAAACCCAGTGGGAAATGTCCTCCTGCACCCATTGTTTCAAAACAAACCTCCTTTTGAGTCACTATTTGTCATCCTACGGGGGGGAGGGGAGGGAAGAGGCTGCTTCCATGTGCTAA
>CM057845.1:11121568-11139436 GCA_030068395.1 Apalone spinifera
AAGAACAAACCTACAGTCCCTAACTTGTACGTAACCCGGGGACTTCCTGTAGTCGAGCAGGGAAGACTTAAGTGACTTCTTGGATCATCCAGTCTGTTTCCCCACTCCTGCAGGATTGTTTCCTGCTGTTCAAAAGCTGCCTGCCTGGTTCCTCTACTGTCAGGAAACATTTCCTGACATTTATTTTAAATTTCCCTATTTCTTTAAAAAATCACTATCAAACTCCTTTTCGTCCTTAGTATGTTTTTGTAAAGATTACATCCCTAGTTATACTAACTGTGTGATTGATTGATTGAAATGTAATTGGTTACATGGTTAAATGCTCCTGGAGGCTGCTGGCCCCGAGTTTAACCAGTTAACTGTAAGCTAATACTTATCAGTTAACTGGTTAAACTCTTACATCTCTAGTATTAACAATATGTAGATAGTTGGCTTATCATTGATATGTCTCTGCACATCGCTGTATTCCTCTTGTCCCCCAACTTGATACTGTGACCAAAATGCCTATTTTGAAAGCCTAGTATGACTCACGCAAAAGGAGCTGATACTTAACTTTTTAATGAGAATCAGACATTTAAGTCTCTCACATTGGACACTCTACCACTGAACATTTGTGAAAACATAACCCTATACTCTTTAGTCTCCATTCTCATCCAGAACAACTGAGGTCTATATATTCTCTATACACGCTGCTAAAATTGGATATTACAGCAGCAGTGATCTCATCTTTTGTTTCTAATTATTTTGTAATTCTATCAAAGCAAAGACTTTCAAGTCAAGACTTCTGCTAGGTCAACCCATAGTGCCTAATTATACCCATTGTGCTTATTAAAGCTCTTTAGAGTCTCTTTCCTCTCTGTATTTCATAGTTTATTAAAGTTGGGCGTTTCTGAATGAAACAGTAACCATTAAGATTGAGCTTTTTTTTCCTTTAAAATCAAGTGCTACATTTTCATAGTTAGTTAGTTTCTGCAAAACCCTAAACAACGAGCATATGTTGTCTTAAATATAAGACTCTTGTTTTTTAATTACAGGATGATGAAAGCCTGCAATACCTAACCCATGAGGAGAAGGATGTTCTCCTATTTCTTGAAGAAACCATTGATGCTTTCGAAGATGACTTGGAAGAACAGGTCCTCTACGACAGCGGCATCCACTGTCATACCCCAAGATCAATGGAAGAAAATGCTTCCAGCCATTCAGAGTCTGAAGATATCATTGACTTGGTGCAAGCAATCCCGGAGAGCAGCGATCCTGAGTGCACTGCAAACGGAGAAATAGCAGCAGGTAAAGTGTGACTGCTTCTAGTGTAAATACATAGAAGAAAATCTGTTATTACTCAGAATACAGCACTTCTAAATCTCCTCAGACCTGAAATACCTCTCGTTCTGAATTTGTTCAACCTTCTTAAAAAAAGACTTTCACCATACAAAAATGCCCCCTACAACAGAGCGGTATCTCTGTACCTCCAGAGGTGACAGAAAGAGGAGGGAATGTGAGCTCATATGCCCCCTCCCATTCTCTGATTGCTTAGTTCCTGAGTGTGGCAAGCCCCGCTGGACAGCTGAACTAAGCTGGGCAGGGAGAGACAGAAGCAAGACTAACAGCTGGAAGCTGCAGGGAGGGACAACTGCTTACTGGAAGGTAGTGGGGAGGAGAGGTAATGTTTTGGGGAGGATGTCTTGAACTGGTCTTGGGTTGTGTCTCCCTACTACTACCTGCTATGGTTTATCTCTGATTACCATCCATGTGGCTTGCTAGCTCAATGTTACAAATTTCCTCCACTGAGTTATTCATACAGTGCTGAAATAAAACTACTATTCCTCTCTGCCCTCCCCCGATACTCCAGAGCCCTGACAAAATAAGTGTCGTGAAATTGTTTCAGTGAGCAACAGTAGTGAAATGTATAACAATGACAGTAACAAGAATACTTGTTCATGCACCTATTCCTTTATCCACCTCTAGGCCACCTTCTAAGGACAGTCCTCTTGTGAGTTGATGGTAGTGGAGCCCTAGTGAGGGTTAGAGGAATGTGGCTTCACTGACCCAACCCCACCACATGGGTAGGTGGTACCTGTGCAGCATGGCCTCCTAAACCCAGACAGTTTCCCCAGACTCTCTGCAGAAGAGGAGAACTTGCCCATTAGCAAATGTGCTGCTTGGGTCTTAAAGATATTTCTTTCCCCTTTAGGCACAGTAACACTGCACATACAGCTAGCAGACATGAGAATAACAGATTAGCAGAAGGAAGGACTGTATCAAACCAAGTTAGGCAAAATCAGGCCCGGGGGCCGGAACTGGCCCACCAAGCATTTCTCTCTTGCCCCCCCCAGCTGATGAGCAGAGGTGCATAAGTGTGTTCAGCTGCCCCTCCCCCACCTTGCTCCATCCTGCAGCTGAGTTGCTTCCAGGATTTTCCTGCGAGCTGTGCAAAGTGGTGGGGGGAGGAGAGTGCTGAAGTCAGGGTGTCCCCTTGCTCCTGTACACCATCTCTGCAGGGCAGGGGTTGGGAAGTGGGAGAAACACATTGGAGCTGCTCCCGTCTGAAGCACAGATGGTAAACGAGTGCAGAACGGGGGGGGAGGAGACGAAAGAGTGTGGCTTCGCTCAAAAACGTACCCAGCAGCAGCTAGCGTGCACACACACTGTCACTGTCACACACACATCCGTCTGTGCCACACACACTCCATCTGTGTCATAGTCTGCCTCTTTCTCACTTACACACTCTGTATCTCTCTGTAACACCTCACCCCTTCCAGGGGGCTGCAGCCAGCCCGTGACCATGTGCCAAAATTCGTGGAGTGGCCCCCCTGAGAATTTATTGCTCACCCTTGTATCAAACCCATCTCAGTGTCTAAGGTAGTGAGGGGCAACCTAGGCTAGTGAGTGGGTTGCATGAGTGGCCCTCCTTCTAGGGTTGCCAGATGGTTTAACCAAAAATACTGAACATCCTCTCTTCCCTCTCTCCCCCCCCCTCCCCCCCAAAAGGGGAAAAATTCTGTTGGGGGGGGGGAGGGACCCTGAGAGTTAAGCAAAAAAAAAAAAGCATTAAAACAAGATGGCCCCTTTAAGTGCATGCAGAGTCAGAATAGGGATAGGAAGAGAGGAGAGGTTGAGCATTAAGACCCAGGGAAGACATTGCTTCCCCTTGCTTCAGGTCTTTAGGCTTTTTGCCGGCAGCCATCTTGTTTTGTTGATCCAGCCAGAAGGCCACTTCCCTGCGGAACCAGGTAAGTGGCGGGGGGAGGGGGAGCTGGGCCCAGTTGCTGAGTGTGTCATAGGGTTGCCAGGTGCCCAGTATTTTCACCTCCTGCCAGGGAAAAAACCCAGAAAATACCAGACATTTTAGGTGTCCGGTATCTTCTGAATTTTTTTTACCGAACAGGAGGCAAAAATACTGGATTGTCCAGGTCAATACCGGACACGTGGCAACCCTACCTCCTTCATCTCAGTGAGCCACAAAGTTGTCGTAACCAAGACAGTCTCCCGGGCTAGGATTGTTCCGCTACCTGCGCTTGCGTACCTAGCATTTGCGGGATGTGCCAATCGAACTGCAGCAGTGCTTTGATTGGATGCTGAGAGAACATGTGTGGCTCTCACAATTTCACGCCCTTCGTTTAAGTGCTTGTCACTTTTGTAATATTGGTAGGAAAAAACCTCCTAAAGATGGAAACCAGTGGAATCTGTCAAACCTGGGGATAGGCAACGGTAAACAAAATGTCTTATAGGCCACCCATAAAATCCAGATGGGCAGCAAATTGCCCACCACTGGTCTATGGGAAGACATTAGTTTGTTGACTGAAGACATTAAGCTACTCACATTCCAACTTCTTGTTCAAGGAAAAGTTGGGGTAGGGGAAGGTGTGGCAGGAGAGGCCAATACTAGTGAAAGGCAGCCATGAGTTCTACTCTGTGCAAGGACCTAATGAGATTCCATTTGTTTTTTTTTAAGTGTCAGAGCCTGCCAGGAGAGTGGATGATCCTAAGCCAGAGGGCAGTGAACTGCCGGAGAAGAGTCCATCTCCCGATGCTCCCACAACCCATGCGACAGCCCCTCCGTTGATGAGCAATGAGCAAGTTCTTGCTCCATGCCCACTGCAGCACCCCAGTCTTCATCGTTCCATCCCCACTCCATTTGTCTTGGCCCAGAAAAAGTCTGAAAAACAAAATACAACCAGGACATGCTCTCCTACGTCACAGGCTTCCCCGCGTTGCAGGGAAAGAAGAGAAGTTCCTGTGCCCAATGGAGATGGTTTCCCAGCCCCTAAGCACCCTCCGCTGCCAGCCACCAAATCCTACCGGTTTCCAAGTAATATCAACATAACCAATTCAGCTGGGAAAGATTTCAGCCAAACGATCTCTAAGGCAGCAGTCAATGTGCAGGAGCGCAAAGCTCAGGTGCTGGCCAGCATGAATGGAGCAGCCTTTGAGACTGCTGAAACAGAAGAGCGGGTGCAGAAGA
The DNA here is from genome assembly GCA_030068395.1 of Apalone spinifera. Taxonomy (NCBI): domain Eukaryota; kingdom Metazoa; phylum Chordata; order Testudines; family Trionychidae; genus Apalone; species Apalone spinifera. Next base: position 11,126,031 of record CM057845.1, read on the forward strand.
ATGAGCTCTTGGCTCGCAGCAGAAGCTCCTCCTTAAGAGACTTAACTTCTGAGCAAACACGCTACGAGGCACTCACGAAACTAGGCCTGGTGAAGGAAAAGCCAAGTCTAGCCCAACAATATCCTGCCCCAAACACACAGAAGATACAGGACTTGCAGGCAGAACAGGAAGAGGTGGTTCCTAATGGGTATCAAAATATCCACACACTATTAAAATGTAATCCCAGCCCTTTCCTTCCTATGGGCAAGACCGTGATGATCAAACCAGACATGGCTATCAGCAGTGACAAGGTTGCTCGGCAGAATGTTGCCAAAAGCTTTTCTGACCATGGGCAGTCCACTTTAAATCTGGAGATGAGAAAGAGGTCATGTTCCCTACCTAGGCCTTCAGGATTTCGACCCCAGGGGATAACAGTACAGTTTTCTGGCCGAGGCTCAACGGAAAAAGCCAGGAAAGAGGCTCTTCGGAAACTCGGGCTGCTGAAAGAGACTATGTGAAAATCTGAGGGGACCATCCTGTTACCTGGGGGGAGGGAGCGAATGGATTGTCCTTGTGCTGGAAGAGTCAAAACCGAATTTGGTTTAAAAGGAAGCCGGGTGAACAAAGGGCAGGTCTCTCTGCTGCTTCAACCCAAGAAGGTTCTCCATACTGTACAATTGCAGGAACTTACTGTCTTCACATCAGAGAGACTGCAGGGGGTTCAACACTACATCCCACCAAGAAACCCTGTCTGCTGGTGACTTGTGAAGACTTTTCTTTCTAAAGTCCTGACACTAGCAGAGGACATTGTGTTCATGAAGTGTTCTGTGCAGTATTTTTTTAAAAATTGTATGTAGCTGGCAAATGGAGGATTTTCCTTATGCTGTCCTATTCTGAAGCCAAAAAATAGACAGATCCCTGCATGCATATCTATATTTTGGCGGGGGCATGTCAAGATCCATTAAAACTCAAGTCTTCGACCTATGTGATAAAATTCCATGATCTTTCTTTCCTATCATATTGTATTACCCCACTCTGCCATTGTCGAGATAGAACAGTTGATGGAATCTTCCTTTTCCTCACTCTGTCCAAAATCTCAGCTCAAGCATATATCTGACTTGTACTTCGCTACAGAGGATGGTTTTCTGTTTGGCCGCCTCATGGACATTAGAGGTCCAGAACAACCGCATTGATCTGCCACTTAATTTAAAGGTTGTCTCTCCTCCTCAACAGTTGCCTCTTGAACATGTAGCAACTGGGTGTACAGTGAAAGGCACCTGCTAGCGCTCAAGGATACATAAATATGTGTCATGTCTCACTCACAACCAAAGAGTAACGTGACAATCAGGAAACTAAACCTTTATATATAAGAAATGTCTACCAGAGAAGCCATAGGAATCAAGTTAACTTTGTGCTGGGAGTGAGAGCCTTTTCTTTAATATCTGTCTTTAAACAAGTGTTCAGTGGAGGAAACCTTATTGTTCTGAAATAATTGTTCTAGCCCACTAAGCGACTGTGACTCAGCACTGTTACTATTAACTTGTTTCCCCTTAGTTTATCGTATGTCTGTAGCGCGTTGAGAGCCTTAATTCCCAATTCTTTGCAAAATCATCCTGTCCTAATGTGCCACCAAAATAACCAGAATCCTTGTACAGTAAGCAATTAAGGGAGATTGTATTTATGCACACTTGTAGATGTCAAAAACTCTATCCAGTTCCCACTTTCCTGTGCCCAGCAGGCAGAGTTAAAAGGTAGTGAAAGGTAGTTATTTTTACATGTTAGAAGACATGTTGTCTCTCATTGCAGAGTTACTCTTTCTAAGCAAAATAATTCATTTTCTCCTTCCATATGTATTCCAAAATATTTTAAGAATAGAAGCTAGTTTGGAATCTAATGACAAAGTATCTGAACATATTTACTCATCTTTATTTTTTGTAATTTGTAAAAGGTCCAAAACTTGTAATTTTGCCTAAAGGGGAAAACAAGCCTAGTCTCCCTCACACTCATACACTCTCTCTTTGTTTTTGGTTTGTTTTTTTGATAGCCTGTAGCAATTTCTTTTCTTTTCTTTTTTTAAATGACAGAGTTATAAATCTCGGAAAAGGAGGTGTGGTTACAATAGGAACTAACACACCACCCTCTATTATAAAAGTTCTGACAACTGTGATAAATGTTTCTGTATTTCCTTGATATCAAGTGTTGCTTACAACTTGCTGAGCAGAATTTATTAATGAAGTTTTTGTGAAAGAAATTTTGTTCATAATTTACCTGCCTCATAAGTTATAAAATCTTTTTTTTTAAATAGTATTTAATCAGTTTTTATAATTGATCACATAGGTTATGGAATCAATCTGGTTTTATTATTTAAATGAGGGATTATTTTTTTCAGACTTTTAATGCTTTGATTTAAAAGATCATGTTCCCTGCTATAACAGAACTTGTATATTGGTAACTTTGAAATAGTGACCATTTCGCAAGCAGGCAAAGCACTCAAGCAGCTGCTGAGATCAATACATGATTACACCCACTGAAACAAAATGAGGCTACTTGTATGCTGAACTTTTCCTAGATCTGAGAATCTAGCCCTATTTAAGGGCTGTGTTTAACATGTGCTTGGGATGTAATTGCCTCAGTGTTTTCCTGAATATGGGTCTAAGTGAGGATAATAACACATCGCTAATTCATTAAACATATAATCTTAACAAGAGTGTATGAAATACAAAATTACTTTTCTACAAAAAAATCAAATTTAAGTGTTCCATGGCTTTTATGTATCCAACTTTTGACTCCTAGTAAAGAAACACTATAAATGCCAAACCTATATAACCCATCTTCACATTTAATCACATTTTTTCCTCCACAGTAACAAGTATTGATCTGCTCTTCAATTTTATTTACATCCTCTTAATTTAAAAACAAACACTGTTTTACCCAAGTGTTTCATTTGAGTAAAACTGAATTTTTCAGTATATTAGTTTTAGCATAACATTCAGAAATGGATAAGGGTTTTAATATCTGTTAGGTGTAAGATCGCAAAATCTTTAATATGACCTTACCCTAACTGAAGAATGAAAGGATATCTCTAGACTACATGGCTGCATGTAGTTGACGGAGCCATGTGGATTAGGTTTCTAGACATAGGGAAATGTCTAGAATTTACATAAAAATGGCTGCCTCGCTGTGCCCATCAGCTGTTTGGTGGCACAGCGCGGTCGTCTGGACGCTCCGCGGTCAAGAAGGGAAGCCATTATGCCTCGTGGAATGAGGTTTACCGGGGCGGTCGACAAAGCATCCAGACTATTGCGCTGTGCCACCAAACAGCTGATCGGCACAGCGTGGCAGCCATTTTGATGTAAATGAAGCCGCAATTATTTAAATCGCTGCTTCATTTCCCTTTTTCGAGTACACTAATCTACGTGGCTCCGTCAACGGAGCTGTGTAGTCTAGATGTACCCTTAGGGTTGAATCCTTACTTGGTGGGAACTGGCATAATTCTAAAGATACACCAGCTGAGGGTGTAGGCCAGTGTATTTATTTTGATGTACATGTTATCCCATTGGTAAAACCTTTCTAGTGTGCCTGAAACTGTAGAAAGTAAAGCCACGTATATATGTGAAATTATTCTTGCTGCTGATTGAAAAAGTTTGCATTAATATACAGATTATATTGTGTATCATGGTACTGTGTATGCAAATGTAGAGGGTTCTGTTTTTAAGGCGGTAATTTGTCGTCGTCTATAAATATTTGCTCTGAAAAAATGAATCAGCTGATTAAACTAACTGGGATAAAACCCTGCGACTTGTAATGGATGGAAAGTGAAAATTCTTCCTTTTTTTTTTCAAAATTTTCTTTATCATAGAATACTAGGACTGGAAGAGGCCTCGAGAGGTCATCGAGTCCAGTCCCCTGCACTCATGGCAGGACCAAATACTGTCTAGACCATCCCTGTTAGACATTTATCTAACCTACTCTTAAATATCTCCAGAGATGGAGATTCTACAACCTCCCTGGGCAATTTATTCCAGTGTCTGACCAGTTAGGAACTTTTTCCTAATGTCCAATCTAAACCTCTCTTGCTGCAGTTTAAGCCCAGTAGCACCTGTCTCCTTTTCCTTTCTTTTTAAGATGAAATGACTGTCTTTACCCTGCAGGGCCTAACAGGGATCAGCATCCAAGACTAATGGGTGAGCCGCATGAGAGGCCCTCCTTTGTCTCAGTTGGCCACAAGATTAAAATCCAGTGGTGGGCAACCTGAGGCCTGTGGCCCATTGGAGTTCTACCTGTGGCCTGTGCACCCCTTCTCTGCCCTCTTCCCTCAAGCCACTGGAGCCCTGCACTTACCTACTCCTCTCCCTCCCTCCCAGCATTTTCGGAGCACCACGAATCAGCTGATTTGTGATCCACCTCTGCTCCTTCCCAGATCTTGAATTCCACGAATCCACCAATTCACAGCTCCGCAAAAGTGCTGGGATGGGGAGTAAGTGAGTGTGGGACTCCAATGCCCCAACATGCAAGAGGCGCGTGTGGGAGGGGGCAGAGAAGGGATGTGCGGCCTGTAAGGAATGTGCGGCCTCTGCACTGTCACCTGTGCTGGAGATGCATCCTAGAGCCAGGGAGGAGGTTTTTGTATCATTCTAGTTAATTCACCTCTCCATATGGTGGTAGCTAGATTTGTCAGATTTTTTTCCTATGGACTTAGCTGCAAGGATAAAGGAGCGAGGCTGATTTAAATATCAAGTGTAAACCAGGCTTTAAATACCTGACATCCTGAATTAGTGCTCCCCTCTCTCAACTCAGTTGTAAAGAAAACAATGCTGTGCAATAAGAATAATCTCCTTATGAAATGAGGACTAATTTAGAGCCTGGCAAATTCACAGATATCCACGCATACTGGCATCTGCAGCTGTGGATGTGAATGGCCGCAGCTCTCTTTTGCGGATATGGATACAAGATATAAATTTTGTATCTAGAATCCAGCAAATGTGCAGCTATCCATTTTATATCCATGGGTGTCCACGGCTATGGATGCAGACATCCACAGCTCCTTTTTGCACATACAGATGTGGATACAAACGTTGCATCTTTGCTCCATGTTTAAATGCCTAACCAAGTTAAGTCTCATTTACGCCAGTGCCATGTATCTGCAACTCCCAGCAAAGCTTGTGGGAGCTGCTGGTTTACAGTATGACTGAAAATCAGGCCACTTATTTGGGTACTTCAGTCTATGCAAGTGGCTCTGCATTTATTTTGCCCTTGACATTTTAATTTGTGAGAGTATAGGGACTTATTGGAAACCCAAGTTATGTGCCAAGGGTCTGTTAAAGCAGCTGGTCCTTAAGGTGTGTTTACACTAGAAACACCACAATGGCACAGCTGCGCTCCTGTACTAAAAGCCTTCACTGTAGTGCTGGAAGGGGTTCATTGGGCACTGTAGTAAAGCCCCCTCTGAGAGGCAGGAGCTAGGTGGACAGAAGATTCTTCCATCAACTGAGCATAGTCCACGAGGAGTCTTAGTTTGCCTTAATGATGGGCAGGTCTACTCTAGGGGAACAAGCTGATTGAAACTACACAATTTGAGTTATGTTAATAGCATAACTCAGTGATATAGCTTAGACCTACTTCTTGCAAGGTCCACAACACATTTGATCAACAGAAGAAACTCTCCCATTGACTCTCCTTATTCATCTCATTCTGGTGAAGTACCAGGGTCGACAGGACAGCGATCAGTGGTCGATTAAGCGGGTCTTCATTAGACCCATTAAATTGACCCCCCCCCCCCCCCTCATGGATTGATCACCACAGCATCGATCCAGCTCATGGTGGAAACATACCCCCATGTAGCTCATGGTGTGAATTTTTCAAACCTCTGAGTAAGGGAGCTAGGTTGACTTAAATTCTAAGATGCTTAAGGGCTGGCCTGCCCACAGATTTTGTACCTTAAGGTACAACTATTTTTGTTAGGAGTGTATTTTTTTTTTTAAAGTTACTCTGATACAATCCTAGAGTAGATACAATTATACTGATATAAAAGTGCTTACATCCGTTTAGCTTTTTCCTCTTCCTGTGTGGGACTAGCTACACTGCTTTAAGGTTTCTTATAGGCTATGTCTACGCTACGAGTTTTCTTGGCAAATACATGCTAATGAGGGACTCATTTGCATGAATTGTGATCTCATTTGCATATTTTCTGCTGATCTATTTTTGCGCTGGGATTTTTGTGCAAAAACAATCAGTGGACATTTTCTTCTTGTACAAAAACCCCTTTTTCTGCAAGATCAGTATACCTCATTTTTTGGGGTATAAGGATCTTGTGGAAAAAGGGGTTTTTGTGCAAAAAGAAAATGTCCATCCTGCTTGTTTTTGTGCAAAAACAGATCAGCAGAAAATATGGTAATGAGGGACTCAATTGCATGAGTCTCAATCTCATTTGCATATGTTTTGCTGAGAAAACTTGTAGATGTAGCCTGATACAACTTTTGTATGTTGACGAGGCTTAATTTCCCTTTACCCTGCAGCAGTAATGGGGATTCCAACTAGCACCACTTAACTTGCACTATGTCTACACTAGAAATACCACTGTGGCATGGGCACAGCTGTGAGATGCATATAACTGGTGCATGGGGAACGGGTTCTAGCTGCTGATGAAGTATGGATGAAAGCATTTTTCCACAGTATATCACTTTATAATCTGTTTAAATAAACTTTTTTTTGGTCCAAATTGTTGTTTTCCTTGGGTTACCAATCAGTCCGTATTGCTTCTCTTTACCCCAGTGCCCTTTCCTAGCACAGTTGCACTGTCTAATTTACTATGGTTACTGGACTGTTCAGTGATAAAAATTCTTACCTTAATTTTCAGCTGTGTCATTATAACATCAAATGGCAGATGAAATTTTCTTTCGTAAGAGGATGACATGTTAAGATTGAGTTGAAACCTTTCTCAACCTAAGAGTTGAATTTCCCTCCCTTTAAGATAGTTCAAGGGAGCTTCCACTGGGTACATGACCAAGGGGCTATGTGTGTGAGTACACAAACAGCCCCATAGAGCCAAGAAAGCCATGCAATAGCTTCTGAGCATATTGTGACTGGAAAAGCAGGAGCGGGAGCTTTGGTGAATGCTAGCTTAAAGTGATTATTTTATTCTTTGTTCCTCTTGTGGTGTTGAGAGGAGTAGGACTAAAAGTGCCAGCCCTCTAACATAGCTTGGGCCCAATGATAGCTGGAAGCAACACAGGTGAGCATCTGAGCCATTTTACCAACCAAGGACTATTCTCTGTACTTTTTTTTTTTTTTTTTTAAGTAATGGATTCAGTCAGATTAAGAATTATTGGAGCTCTGGCCCCCAAGAATACTGGGGTCCCTAAACCTCTCACCAGTGGGCCCTCCCCCTTCTCCCCAAGGCTTCACCCTCTAGCCAGACCCACAGGGATAGTTTTCACTAGTGTAGTTGGAGATGGGGGAGGGCAGCACGGTGGGTCACACACACACACACACACGTACGTACGTACGTACGTACGTAAAAATAAAGCCAGGTTGCCCGGCTCTTGCTCCACCTGCTTGGAGTGGTACCTAAACTTCTGGGGTGGGTGGGGGAGAATAGGCTGTCTTAGCAGAGGAGTCCTAGCCCGTTAGTCACCCCTCTGCCCAAGAATGACCTGGGGGCACAGGGCCTGACCTGAGCTAACCCATACTTAACGCTCAGGCTCTTCCAGGGCTCTGGCACCAACCCCAGCCTGCAGACACTGATGATTCTCCATCAGTCACACTACCTGCCCCTGACAGTTCTGCACAAGCCCCGTGACCTTCCCCAGGCAAAGAGGCCGGCACTATGGCCACAGAGGGGTGCGGGGGTGGTTGATACAGTTGCCATTAAGACCAGCCCCACTCCTCCTCCCAGAGAAAGGGCCACTGCCAAAGCAGGGCCACCCAAACCACACCTATGCCCGGCCAGGATGCTGGGGGCACATCCCAGGATCTGCTCTTGGGCAGCCCAGCCTATCGCCCAGGCCAGGTGGGGTTCCTAGGGCTCCCCTTAGTGGACCAGGCTCTCCGAGCAGCTTCTTACCTGACCAGAGAGGCAGGGCTCTGAGGAGGAGGAGCAGGGGGAAGTGCCGCAGTTCAAACACCAATTTTCCCCTCCCCATCCCTCCACATGTCTATACAGATTTCAGTGCTCCTGTGGGGTCCCCTAAATTTGTCAGGTCCCCTAGGCTCAGCCCCATGAGCCTGCGTGTTCCTCTGCCACTGAATTTAGGCCAATCATTTTGTAATGTCTCAAGCAAGTGTGAGGAAGGAGGTGTCACATCAATGGCGCACAGTTATTGTTGAAGGTCTATGAAACAAAAAACCTTTGAGCACTGCGATTGTGGCACACCTTTGCAGATTGCATTGTATAAAGATACTGGCTGAAAGTACATGACTCAGGTTCACACACACGAGGCCTATTGTTTGACCACACTGAAGCTTAATCAGCATCCTTTGAACCGGTTTGTTCCCATCCTCCCCTATAAATACCATCAAGCTGGTAGGTTAGGAGCCCTATGGGCCAAAGAAAGCAGCCAAGTACAAAATCCTGTGCACCATGGGTGGCAGGAGAGTGGTCTGTCACCAATTTTATTTTCACTTGTTCAGTGAGTGCCCCCCATTCATTTTAATGGGCTCTGCACCTCAGGGGGTCTGCCTGCACAGAACTGATGGCAGAATCAGGGTCACTAACACCATTCATGCACGCAAATGGCCTTAGATCTGGCCCCAGCCTAAGGCAAGCCTGGTAAAACAGCAAGATTAAGTTTCACTGCTCTTAACCGCCCATACTATTGTTGTACAGGCACAATGTCCCTCATTACTTGCAACAGAGAAAGCCAAATACTCCAGGGTCTTTCTACCTTACCAAACAGCTTCTTTCTACGCTTAGCATTGTCCTCATTCACCCTAAGAGGAGTGAGGGGCAAAAGATTGTTTCAGATCAACTTTGATGCTAGACACACCAACAGCGTGACTGTAAAACTTACAGCACTCCTCGATGAACTGGAAACATTTCATAACTGAATTCACTCAGGTGGAAATTGCAAAACACATTCCTTGGCTGGCTCGTTACAGTCATTGTTATTGTTGGCAGAGAAGGAACAAGGCTACCCTGGAAAGTACACTACCCTGAATCAAACAGAATAGCAAGTGTCAGAAATGCTAAAGAACTGCTTTGAGCCATTGCTCATGTCCTGTCCTGGAGACAGCTACAAAACAAAGCCTTTCGTTTCCTCAAGTGTATTTCATGCTTCACTGCCATCCATGCCTTGGTAACACAGGGTGTTGTTCTTGACTTACCACCTAGCTCTATACATGTGGTTTGGTGATGTCTTGGAAAAGAAAAGATAGATTGACAGGGGATGTGAAATTATAGGAAAAGTTCAGGAACGTATCTACATCAGGCCTGGGCAAAATATGGCCCATAGCCTGGATCCAGCCCACCAAGCCACTGGATCCAGGCCATAGATGCTCTTTGCTTGTCTCGCCCCACCCACACACTGTTTAGAAATGTGGCTGCAGGCTGGTTTTTCTTTAAAAACAGTGAGTCCGGAGGGGAGGGGGAAGCTTTAGGAGCTGCTCCTGCCCCCCAGGACAATCCCATTGGCCTTCTGTGCAGGGGGTGTGAGGTCTGGAATGGAGGTTGGGGTAGGGGACTGGGGTCCAGGAGGGGAGTGAGGTGTCTGAGAGGGAGTTTGGATGAAGGAGGGGGCAGTGATCTGGGGCAGGGGCTTGAGGTGCACAGTCCAGGAGGGAGTATGGGTACAGAAGAGGATTCTGGCCTGAGGGAGGAGCTCTAGGAGGGGGTGCAAGGTCTGGGAGGGAGTTGTGACCAGAGTGAAGGGGGTGCAGAGGGTTTGAGTGATGACCTGGGGCAGGGGAATGGGGTGCAGGGTCCAAGAGAGAGTATGGGTGCAAGAGAGGATTCTGGCCTGGGGGAGGAGCTCTAGGAGGGGGATGCAAGGTCTGGGAGGGAATTGTGACCTGAGAGAAGGGGAAAGAGGAGTACAGAGAGTTTGGATGGTGGCCTGAGGGGGTCAGACAGGAGAGAGGGGGTGGGGTGCCTGTGGGAGGCACTTATCTAGGTAGTTCCCAGCCAGCAGCCCTGCAGAAACCTGAAGCAGATTGCCTGCTGCAGGCTGCTCGCTACTCCATGTGGCTCTGCTCCGGGCATGAGGGGGGCGGGGATGGAGAAAACTTCCCACACTGCCTCTGCCCCCAGCAACATTTCTCAGCTCCTATTGGCCGAAAACTGGCCAATGGAAGCTGGGAGATTTTGCTTGGCAAGCGGGGGCATTGTGTAAAGGCTCCCTCCTCCCTCCCCAGCCATCCAGAGTGGAGAGCTGCTGGCTTTTTAAAAAGTGTGAGCTGCTCTCTACTTAAGGGTCCTGGTAAGGTACTAGCCACAGGCCAGATCCGGTGGCTTGGAGGGCCATATCCAACCCGCTGGCAGCCTCTTGCCCACCCCTGCCTTAGACTCACTCCCTCTTACCAATGTGTATCTTACAGCCTCATCTTACACGTTAACTTTGAATTTAGTCCACGTTGTCTATGCTGAGACTGGGGATATGAATGGTTAACAAGTTATGGTTAACTGGTGGGATTGGAGCAGCCGTGGGCGAGAGGTGCTCATGCTGAATCGGAACAGCCCCTGCCCATGATCAGAGCAACACACCAGGGGTAGGGATACTCCAGCCCTGCTGGAGCAGCTCCCACCTGCCCCTGTTTAAGCAGTTCACCGATTAAATAGGATTTTACATCCCTAGCTGAGACTAGTCCTAGCTGTAGCTGCATCAGTGCCAATCGTTCGCATGGGCTCTGTTTACACTGTTGCAGCACGACTGGCTGTTTGCAAGATGCACAGGTGTAAATCTTGTCGCTAGTTGGAGGATCCAATGGTGCAACTACACTGGTGACTGAACATCCAGTATAGACAAGGATTTACAGTGGAAAGGAGTCTAAGGCTTTGTCTACATGACCAAGCCTATGGCGGCATAGTCCCTTAGCATAAACACAGCATACCCCAACAAAAGGAGGTGGTATTCTGCTCACGTAGTAACACCATCCCTCGATGCAATGTTAGCTATGCCAAAAGCAGCTCTTTTCTGTCAGGATAGCCACTTCTGCAGTGGGGCGAGGGGGCTGGGGATTGTTGGCACAGCTGCGTACTAAGTAGAGTGGGTTTCTTCATACCACATGACTGACATAGCTATGCTTAATTCTAAGTGTAGACCAGGACTAACTTGGTAAGACTCGGACAGGAGAAAGGAGCACAGCAAAGTAGTGTGCATTAAAGCTGCTCCTGTCGTAACTTGACCCTTCTTAGTGTTTAACTTACACCTGTTTAAACATTAGACAGACCAATTTAGGAAGGGCTTGTCGAGCCAGTGTGTGTATAATTTTGTGCCCTGGAGTCATATCGGTAAAGCTTAATCCTCCGCTCTCACAGTGCTAATTATTTTGGTTACAAAAAGTTGAGCTGAGTGCGGGAGAGCCTAATTTACAGCGCCTAACACATCCCCGATGAATTTGGCCCTTTGTGTAATATTCTTGACAAAGCTTCCTTTTTAAAAGCATCTCCTACGCTAGGTTTAGTTGCATTCCCTGGTGTGTTTTCATCAGAGAACTGGCTCCCCATAGAAAGAGTTTCTCCCTCGTTCCTTAGTGTAAGGAGGCTCTCGCTTCACTTGGAGGGATTCAGACATGTCCCAGCCAAACGGAACACCCTCGCATCTTTTATGGTCTTGCCTTCTTGGAATTTTTAATGCATTTCTCAGAATTGGTCTCTCCCTTCCGAGTTTGGGGTGACCCCTCCCGAATTAGGAAGTGCCTTCCCTAGGCAGCAGCCGGCATGCCCCAGGCAAACACTTACTGAATTGTCAGATGTGGGCTCACCTCTAGGGAATTGAAAGGAAAGGCTCAGCAGTTACACCCCGGTCTTCAGACTTTCCATCAGGTCACAGCCACCTCCTCCTACTTGCTACCTATAAAATAAAGAGCAGCAAAAAGGAGCCTCTGGTGGATGAGGATTAAACATAAGCTGTAAGTAATAAGTGCCTGGTTGGTTGCCTAGCTTCACTCTCCCACAGTATGTGCTGTCCCTTTAGCTCTGCAATAGCCGCCCTATTGCCCCAAAACTTTGTTTACATTACACAGCTCAGTAGTATGTTTGTATTTGTAGGGGCTGTACTGTGTGTGTGTGTGTGTGTGTGTGTGTGTGCGCGCCACTTAGGGCACGTCCACACAACAGCGTTATTTCAAAATAACGAGGTGAGCAAACCCGTTATTGCAAAATAATTTTGAAATAATGGGCATCTTATTCCGGAGTCATTCTATGCACCATTGTATCAGCTTTCTAAGGTAAAACGCAGGGTAACTTATTGGATCTTCACCTGAACATATAAATGAAGAAGCTCCTGCCTCCTCTTTGTGGCTGTTAAAGATTTCATAACACTTCAGGATTGTTCTGAGTGACATTGCACAATGTTTCTCCTCCACCCATTGTTGTGTGATATGTTCTATAGATACTTGTTTTCTGTCTTGCGGCCGCCCTCCAAGCCAGAAGTCGTTGCACTTTAGTGGTGACATGATTCCTGTGGGTGTTAAATTTACAACCTTCATGCACGGAGAGTTAGTTTCAAATGGCATAATTACGTTAGTCTTTCAGGCCCCAGGGCTTCAGGGCTCATCTACACGGCAGGGTTAGTTCAAAATAGCAAAGTGAACGTCTACACAGCAAGCCCATTATTGCGAAATAATTCCAAAATAACAGGCTTCTTATTCCGGAGTAATAAACCCTCATTTCATGAGGAATCACGCCTACTCCGAAATAGTTATTTCAAAATAGGGCATGAGGTGACGGGGCAGTTGTGGTTATTTCGAAATAAGTGACCTCCAGGGATTCGCACAGGTTCCTGGCTGGCCACTCTGCCCATGCTCATCTGGACTCTATAGTGCCCCTTCCCCCGCAGGCTTTAAAGCTGCAGCCACAGGGGAAGCAGTTTGTGGCACACAGCAGGCCCAGCTAGCACCGTGTTACACAGCGGCACCCAGCTCTGCCTATCCTGCTGCCATGGCAGACCCCCAGTGCTCAGTCTGAGCCCCCTCACAGCTGTGAGCACAGCTCCCAAGCCCCTGCCCCAGGGTGGAGGAGGCCGGTCCTATCCTGGATTGGTGCAGAGATCCTGGATCTCAGCGATCTGGGGAGACCAGGCGGACCTCCGGGATCTCCGCACCAGGCGCAGGAACGCCAATGTCGCCAGCCGGATGGCTGGCAGCCTGGGCCAGAGGAGACACAGCTGCACCCAGGAGCGGGTGCGAATGAAGGTCAAGGAGCTCGGCAGGCCTATACCAAGGCCAGGGAGTGCAACTCCCGCTCAGGGGCATCCTGGGTGGGGGGGGGGGGG
>CM057845.1:11148733-11177044 GCA_030068395.1 Apalone spinifera
TTGGGTACAAGAAGTGTTGTTGCAGAGCGAATGGGGAAGCCAAAACAACACCCCGTCAGGAAGAGTGAGCGAAAGAGAAAGAAAGAGAGAGAAGCAACCAGAGTAACAATTAAAGTTATTTATTATATACATAGGGAGCCAAATACACAAAACAGTTACAATATTAAATCTAAATTGTAACTGATTACACGTTAGGGCTAGCTAACCATATAACAGTTTACATAGGGCAGAGTCAGGAGGCTAGGCTTAGAGATAGGTAGTTGGTGGGAGAGAGAGAGAGACTTCACCACTCCGTGGAGCTTGCACTGATTGGGGTTCCCAGATGATGATGGTAGCCGGAAGGCCAGAGGGCAGAGACAAGCAGAGCAGAGCCCTCAGCACGATCAGACAGGAGATGAAGAAGTCGCAATGGAACTGATGCAGTTTAAACCCAGGTATCAGAACAGTTTTTCTTGGGGGCAAGGATAGGCGTTTTTGTAGGGATAGGACAATAGTTCAAAGAGAAAGAGGAGAGACAATAGAGACTGATCACCCCTGGCTATGGGTGATGTTCCTTGAACAAGCTCACAATGCAAGTAGGCAGTTTCAGTATTTTGGATGTCAATAGGATCTTCACTAGAATTGGTCTGATAATGACTAATTTGGGTGTGAGCAGGTCTGGATTCATTAGCATCTGGAGTAGAGATTTCCCATCCGACAGTGTTTCTCTGCTTTCGGTGTCCCATAATTCTCTGCGGTTTCTGCCTTGGAAGAGCTGGTCTCCATTCTGTATGCTAATGAGATGTCCCTCTGTTCTATAATGCAAATGAGGCTGGGGTGTTTCCTTAATTAGTTTAGGTGTGTCTTCCCCTGTCTTTTCCTTGCTTTGTCTGATTCTAGCAGAGGCCTAGGGAAAAGGGGGGATGGTTTTCCATGAATGTCACTCCCTGTAGGCAAGAACACAATGCCTACAATGATACAAGTATATAACTATGACCTATTATTTTAATAATTGTACCAAATACTGGGTCTGAAGGACCCTGGGCAAATGCTTTGTGAGTTGATGTATGTCCCGAGATTGCTTTCTGCCCTGTATCCAGCCTTTATGAACCTGCATCATATTAAATGTGAGGTGATATATTACACCACCACACTTAAGAAACTTTGGATGCTGGAATAATAACGAGACATTCAGTTTAACAAGAGACACATGAGAGATTCAATTGCTCTGCATTCAAAATAGTTGCCACCTTCCATGTCAGAGGTGGCTGCATTTCATGGTGAGTAATGTGATCCTTTCTGATCCACTACATACTTCACAAGTATGGTATGAAGCTGCATAAGTATTGCCTGTGATGCGTTCCTAGAATAAATGGTGGCATATAGTGACCGCTTTATATATCATGGGTGAAATCATGGCCCATTGAAATCAATAATTAATTTAGGGATTGACTTCGATGGGGTCAGGATTTCATTCTAGAAATAAAAAGAATTCGCAGTCTAGCTAAATCATTTCCATGCTAATGCAGGAAAGAATATAAAATAGTTTAAAGACACTTCAATTTTTTTCTCATTGGTTCCAATAAAAGATGAGAGCATTTTTGCTGCTCCATGCCAACAATCCACTCCAAGAGCTGCAACAAGACACTAGCACGACTATAGGAAATAGCTTATATTCCTCAAAGATTCACAAGACCCACAGGAATTCTCCTGCATCGTTTTTTATATTGCTGTTCAGGTAGGGTCATTTAGTCACACGTTCACGAGCGCACAGAACACAATTAATGGTTCTGCAAACACATTTTTTATGCACAGATGTCACTGACTGAACCATTATAAACCTGCTGAACCATGCACTGGGTGCCTGGTATGTCGATAGAATGTTACTAGAAGTCCAGTAACAGGGGGTAGCAGGCAGCAGTCACACAGTGGGAGTTTAGGAATGAGAAGCTCTGCTGATGGGCCAGGCTTGCAGTGTTATTTTCTCCTGGCTTTGCTGTTGAGTCATAGTCAGACACTGGTGCAATTATGCGATGAACTTGCGCTGCCACATTTTTGTCACTGTTGTGTGTTTTTTTTCTTGGAGATAAAATAAGGCCAACTCAAACTGACCAGAATGAATGCTTTAAGTGACTAATGGGTGATTACATAATCCAAAGGGGAGGGCCCACTTGTGAACAGAGCAGAATGCCAGACTGGACCATGAGTCTATGGAGAGCTTTCCCAGAGAATTCTGGGAAAACAAAGTTTAGTTGTTGAATTTATACTGACTCGTCCTTTGGCTTGATGCAGATGGGGATAGGGCAGGGATAAAACACTGCAAAAATCAGAAGTGATTAGAGTGGGTGTTTTGGTGTCTTTTTTCCTGTGGTGAAGTAAAATCAAAGGGCACTGACTGAAGGTCCTCAGCACCTCTTATAGGGGTGTCCCATGTTGGTCACCCAAAAATGAAGCATCTGCCACGAGGCCACTCTGTAACAAATGGCAACGGGCTGACTCCTCCATTTGTACAGAACCTCAGTGGGACTCTGCATGAGAGCAACAGTCTGCTTGTGGGTGGACACTTGAAATGGTTGGTCTCAGGACTTCTTTACACAGAGACATCTACTGGAGTAATTATTCCAGTGAAATTACACCACTATGGTTCTGTCGGTGTAATTATAGTGGTGTAATTCTACTGCTATAATTATGCCAATAGTTTTCCCTGCTTTGACGACTCCTTAGGCCTTTCTCACATTAGGGAAATTCACTCCAGGGATGTGCAAGCCCCTAATGTAGGCTTTGTCCACATGCACTTTAACTAGTCAATATAATAAAGCAGTACAACCCCTCTCCTGGGTGGAGTTATATCACTATAAAGAGGCAGTTGGACCAATATACTTCTAAAGCTGTTCACATATGGGATGGGGAATAATCAATCCAAGTATAACCTCATCCACACTAGACCCTGGTCTACACTAGGGAGTTATTTTGAAATAACCCCCTTATTTTGAAATAATAAGCAGAGTGTCCACACTACCAAGCCCATTCTTTCAAAATAACGGGCTGGTTATTTCAAAGTCTGTATTTGGGCTTTCCTTGGGGAATAAGCTTATTTTGAAATAGTTATTTCGGAAGTTATTTCAAATTTAGTTATTTCAAAACAAATTCCTACCGTAGACATGCCCTAGGGGTTGTACCGCTACAACTAGTTCCATCATAATCACAGCCTTAACTAAACTAGTGACACCAGAACAAAACCGTCTGTAGATTAGACTTTAGATACACTGTGCCAGTACAAGATAGGACATCTATCAGTGCAGATTATGAGCTGCCTTATCAGGTATATTAAAATATTCTTAATAGTTATAAAGTGCAATAAGGTGAAAAGTTGTGTGGAAATAGGGTTCATACTACACTTGGAATGCTGCTTGCCAGATAAGTGACGAAAGCCACATTCCACACATTGGACCTGGCTTAGAAAGAGTGAAACTCCATGATAAAAAGGAGGTGAAAGTCCATCAAGTAAGCAATTCAGGATTGTCATTGCCTATCCACCCAAAGGGATCAGTACCAGTGGGAACAGGGTTAGAATGTGTAACACTGTATAATGCATAATACGGACAGGAACTCATTGGGTCATGTAAATCTTGGATGTAGGCTCCAAAACCTAAGAGTACGCTAGGGCCCAGTCTATACTACAAAGCTTTGCCAACGTGGCTACATTGGCTCAGAGTGTGGAAAAACCACCACTCCCCTCCCCAGCCATCTGGGGTCTATAATATGGCCAAGCTTTCCCTGGCTGGAGTGAGCAACACCAGCAAAAGCACTGGGTTTTTGCTGATATAAAAGTGTTGCATAAAAGCAAGCATCTCCCTAAGTACCATCAGTGTACTGGCAAACGTGGCTAGTGCAGAGCTGACTTACAGCTCAAGAACACTATTTTTAGCATTGTGACAAAGTATTCATCCATGAACAGCACCATCGACAGCCTCGCCAGGCCTCTGGGTAAGGCGGGGGGAGGGGGGGAGAGGAAGAGCGCCTGTTGCATGCCCCCAGAAGGGGCAGGGCCTTGTGTGGAAGGAGTGGGCTGGGGCTGAGGCTAGGCAGCCCTCAGCACCATCTGGAGAGTGCTGTGCCTCCATCAGACAGCCCTCGGTGCCGCCTGGAGCACGCCGTGCAGGGTGCTAGCAACAATTTAAAGGACCTGAGGATCTGGTCACTGCAGCAGTAGTGGTGGTGACAGCTGGGAGCCCCCTTTTGTATCACTGGGCCATCGGGCAGCTGCCTCTTACTCCTCCCCCCTATCAGTGGGCCTATCCACAAACATCGGAAATCAGCAGCAATTGGGAATGTAAGCCTATGCTTTAGCCCAGGTTCCGCATTAACTAACCCCTTTGCATCCATGTTGTAATTGTGCTAACTCAGGATCCTGCAGGGGTGGAGGGTCTGAGCGTGAGTCAAGCTGGGACACAGGGTCGGAGCCCTATTGCGTTGCAACATAGCCACAGCCTCATTTGATTTAGGTCCCAGGAGTCACGTGGAAGTATTCCAGGGCACTGTAGCCAGAGGGTGAAGGGCAACTGGGCATGGGTTTTGCTGGGCAAAGGGGGTGGAGAGTTCTAGGCAGTGTGGTGGGGCATGCTGAAATTGCAGGTCAGGAGGTTGGGGCATAGGTGGCAGGAAAGTGCAGGGGGCAATGTGAGGAGGGTCATAGGACACTAGAACTGAAAGGGACTTCGAGAGGTCATCTAGTCCAGTCCCCTGGTCTCACAGCAGGACCAAGCACTGTCTAGATCATCCTTGACAGGTGTCTGTCTAACCTGCTCTTGAATATCTTCAGTGATGGAGATTCCACAACCTCACCCGGCAATTTATTCCAGTGTTTATCCTCCCTGACAGTTAGGAAGTTTTTCCTAATGTCCAATTAAACTTCCCTTGCAGTAGTTTAAGCCCATTGCTTCTTATCCTATCATCAAAGGCCAAGGGGAACAATCCCCCCCCTTCCCCGTGACACCGTTTCAGATACCTGAAAACCGCTACCATGCCCCCTCTCAGTCTTCTTTTTTTCAAACTAAACAAGCCCAGTTCCTTCAGTCATCCCTCATAGCTCATGTTTTCTAGACTTTTAATCATTTTTGCTCTTCTCTGGCCTGTCTCCAATTTCTCCACATCTTTCTTGAAATGTGGTGCCCAGAACTGGACACAATACTCCAACTGAGGCATAATCAGTGCAGAGTAGAGCGGACGAAAGGTTAGAAACAAATGGGGCACATTGCAGGGGATAGAGGTAAAGGGAGAACAGGATGAGGGTTCAGGGATTGGGAAGCTCCTGGATGCAGGGGAAATGGGTTGTGTTATGCCCACAGGAGTCAGGGGAACACAAGTTCACACAGGGTACTATTTTCCCCAAGGCCAGTCCTGGTTGAGACATTAGGAGAAATTATGTTGGAAGACTTATTAAGTTTGCCAAACCCATTCTGTATAGAGAAGATTTCAAAATGAAGAACTGCTAATCCATTGCCCTTCTCCAGGACTAAAAAATAAAGACATCTGAGGGACACGACAGACATACCTTTCTTACAAGTACTGCAGCAGAACCAATGATTAAATGAACAACAGTAACACCTTCCGTTCTTTTTTGTCCTACAAGATTTTTTTCATTCATTGCCCTTTGACTCACTTAAGGGAAGGGAAAGAAGGAAAGTTTTGAATGACACTCTATTATTCAATTATAGCTGAATCATAAATGTCTTTTTTACGTCACCACCTTTTCCCTTCTAGTATGGGCTTGATATTTTTTAAAGTTCACAATTTAAATATGAGTAAATGGTTTGACATGAATGGGGTTGTTTGATATCTTCCCAAATAACTTCCTATTTCTAGGCTCAGAACTACCCAAGTCTGGTTAGAAATATATATTTAGCGCCAAGTTCTGGGAGGTGACAGTCAAGTGTCATCATATCTGAGTCTATCTTGAAGGATGGAAGAATTATGTGTGAACAAATTCCTAAGGATGCCAGCTGTTCAAAGGGAAATGCAAGATATGCAGAGATTACAAGGAGAAGTTTTGGTTTCACATTGTTTTCATTACTCATTCACTTACTCAATGTACATGTTCAGTGTATGAAAGGGTGCGGTGGGGAGATTTGTGTCACTTGGTATGGATACTATGTAGTAAGTAAATCCATCTACCAAGCTTTTTACTTAGCTCTATCTTCTGTGTGACTGTGTAAGCAATTATCATATATATGTGATGGCTCTTCAGAAACCTGTGTGTAAGGGGTTTTGCGGTCCCATGGGACACACGTCCTCATTACTAATACCACTCTAGCTGCAACAAATGTCCTCTCCTTGTTCTCAACTTCTGTCCCTTTCTCCCCTGCCCTTCTCAGTGGAGAAAGGAGCACAGCTGCCAGCCCCAGTTCCCAGCCCTGTACACGGAAGCAACAGCTCTGTATAAGGGCAGGCAGAGGAGCTAGGATTCTGCGCCATTCTCTGCTCCTCCATACTGCCCCCCATCAATATAGGATGAGGAAAGACAGAAGGGGATAAGCGTAGGAATCCCAGGCTGAGGGTAGAGTCACATGAGCGATCACACGTAGGGGCCCTCCTGCTCCCCTATTGGTAAAAACTTTTGTTTCGAGTCCTGCAAATCCGAAGATATCCGCTTTACATCTCTGTGGCTATTAGGGATGTTAGAATTAGATCAACTAATTGAATAGTCGATGGAATTTCCATCGACTGTTAGATCAGTCAAGAAGGGCACTTCCGCTTTGAAATGTAGCAAGAGTCCGCCCGCCCACATTCATTATCTCTCCCTTCACATTCATTATTGCTCTGCATGTGGATCAGGCTGCCTGGACACCAGTATGGGGAGCACTGAGACTCGAGGGGAGTACAGCAGCCCTGACAGCTGAGTCCAGCAATTTCATGGAAAGTTCCGCTCTATTCCTGAAGCCACGTGGTACAGTACAGATGGAATTTTCAAAATTTAGAGACTAAATTAACAGGACTCTACTGAGCATGTGGGGAGGAGACATTCCTGACACCTAAGCAACTCTCCGTGCCAAATCTAAAACTCCTGGTTCAAAATTTGAAGGCACAAACTTCTCACAAATGTTTTGCTCATGTTAAAAAAAAGTTCTTACAATGTATTTTCCCCATCTATAGTCTCAGAAATGTCTGAAACTATTTTTTCCTGTAACTTTCCCAAAGTATTCAGCCTGAGGTAGATATCAGAAATGGAAAATTCCAGACTGAATGAATGAAAGCTTCACAAAATTATAAGCAACTATGGATTGTTTGAGTGTAAATGACTGTTTAACCATGCTTAGCTGTTTTATACTGCAGAGCCCACAGTGCGGGTAACCAAGTAACTGCTGAGATTTTCAGTGGTTACATGGTTACTCTAATACATAATTTTTAATATCCCTATAAGCTACTGAAAATAAGAACCTCTTATTTGGAAATGATAGGCAAGCTAATCCCTAGCACTATCTGTAATTTCTTTATTTTAGCCGTTCTTCGTAGCTTAGCACAATCAAGCTAACTTTGTTGCTCTTCCTTACTCTAATTTTTCAGTATCTTTGGAGTAAGTTAATATTTTACCAACTTGATATATAATTGTAATCAGTACTCTGAGGATTGTGCTCAGTCAATATACGGATCTGAAAAACTGATTAATCTCTCCACATAAGGAAATTGAGAAAAACTATATCCCTCTAATGTAAGTAGAGAGAGCCCTACAAATTCACAGATATCTACTTTATATCCACATGTATCTGCATCCGCGGATATGAATGCAGCTACCAGTGGCCAATTTTTGCATAGACTGATACAAGTTTTATATCTACAACCCTGCAAATGGTATCGATAGCTGCCACACCCACAGAGGCAGCTATCGATGACTTGTTTTTGCTGATACAGATGCAAATACAAAGCGTTATATCCATGCGAGGCTCTACAAATAGATTAGGAGCAGGGTTCCCTCTAAGCTGCACGGGTGCACACCAAGAATTTGAGGCCTACCCACCCCCTCGGCAGGGCCGTACGTCGTCTGCTCAGCTGCTCCAGGGCAGAGCCGTATGTGGGGCAGCGGCTCCGCACCAGCAGCAGCTGAGCAGCCACCACACGGCTCTGGCCCCAGCTTCAGTCCTTCCCTTGGGCTGGAGCTGCGGCCAGGGCGGACTGCATGGTGGGCGAGTGGCAGCTGCTCTGGCAGCCAGGTCCTGAGCCACCACATGGCGGGTGATGGCTGCTGCTCCTGTGGCCAGGGCCAAGCTGCTGTGTGGTAGCTGGCGATGGGGGCTCTGGAAGCCAGGGCCAGAGCTGCCACATTGCAGACAACAGCAGCTGTTCCAGTGGACAGGGTTGGGGCCTGAGCCACCACATGGTGGGCAGCAGTGGGAACTAGTTGGCCAAGGCCCAAGTCACCACATAACAGGTGGCAGTGGCTGCTCCGGCAGGCAGGGCCTGAGCTGCCACATGGGAAGCGGTGGCAGCAGCTGTTGGTGGTTTGGGGAGGGTTGAGAGCAAGTGGTTGGTGGTTAGGGGCTATGGGCAAGAAGAGGCAGAGCAAGAGCATCATCATCTTAAGTGGAATGGAGATGGAATCCCAGGGCAGAGAATCCCCAGGGAAAATAAAATTCAGTGCCTATGTACTGTACCATCATATTCATACTTTTTACAAGGCTACAATGGATTTTGTGACCTTATAAAGTAGGTATCCTTTGAAAATCCATAATTTGCTAAATATTTTCCTGGTAAAATATATCTGGCGCCATTGTATGTAGTTATACAATTCTTCTGTATCGTGTTCCTAAGACATATTCCAGATCTCAGGAAGCAGCCTAGACCAGTGCCTTAGAGACAAAGAAATGACCAGTCGTCTGCTAGTGAAAGAGACTGTGAAAAATTAAGAGTGACTCGCTGTCACTTGAACCCAACTAGTGATGATTCTCATAGAAAAGAAATGCTTTAAGAAGGGACAACAAAGGGCACAAATCACCTCGTTCCCCTCATCTCTCCTCATAGCATTAACAAGGTTTGAAAGACAAAAGCAGGGAATTGAACTGGGGGGAAATCCACAGTGAAAGATCCAGCCAGACTGCTGTGAACATATGGCAAGAGAAATCCTGTTGCTTTATGTTCATTTAGCTTTGTTAAATAGGTCTTACTTTGTTTTACTTTTTATTTCTTTGTAACCAATTCTGACTTTGCCTCATTACTTATAAGCACTTAAAATCTATGTTTCTGTAGTTAATATACTTGTTTTATTGTTTTAACTAAGCCAGTATGTTTGGTTTGAAATGTTTAGGACCCTCCATTTGAGCTAACAGGGGTTGTGCGTATCATTTTTTTATGATGTTTGTCATGAACTGACAAACTGTCTATGAGCTTGTACTGTCTTAGAGGGAACTGGGTAAGAAAGGGCACACGTTTCTGGTGACAGGTCTGGGACTGGGAATTTGCTGGTTTCAATGTAAGTCAGCAGTGCCTGGCTAGAATACTCATATCATTCACCTGGGTGTGATTTTGCATACTGTGTATGAACAGGCCAGGAGTGCTTGTTCTCACAACAAAGCCGTGTAAAAGGTCTCCTCCCAAGTTGGAAAATTGAGGGGACACAGCTGTTCAACCATCTAGACTGCACCCTGGTGAACATCACATGCACACAGGACAAATACAATGCTTGATCTCCTCCCAAGTAATGGAGAGCTCAGCTCAGTTATTAGGAGACTATTAGTTTGAATTATATTGGAGCTCACTGATAGCGCAAACAAACTGTCCTGTATTCATACTGAAACATGAGCACTGGTGGTTCTCAATCAGTAACATCTGCAGACTCCGATCGGAGATAAAGCAGTCGTAAATTCATGAAGTCATAAAGCAGACAAAGTTTTGAGTTTACAGAGAATTCTTCATTAGGTTTGGGAAAAGTACTCAAGGTGCCAGCACTAAATACAAGATGGAGCAGACCGTTTAGAATAAAGAGTTTACAACACACGTTGCAAGGGATTATTCATAGAATACTAGGACTGGAAGGGACATTGAGAGGTCATCAAGTCCAGTCCCCTGCCCTCATGGCAGGACTAAATACTGTCTAGACCATCCCTGATAGACATTTATTCAAGACATTGCAATCATAGTCTATAGGAGGGTTAGCGGGTTATAGACTGTAAGCTCGAAAGCGTGTCCCCTTCGCAAACACAAGTTGGTTTAATAAAAGATATTACCTCACACACTTTATATCTCTAATGTCCTGGGACCAACATGACCACAACAACATTGCAAAGGATTAATTAAAACATTTAAAATCTCATTACTCTTTGAAGTTAATATCCCCATGCAATTAAAAGTGGAGTTCATACCTCTCAAGGTCTTTGTTACAAGGTCCCCAGCAGGCTCAGAAAGAAAGCACTTTATCAGTTTGTAACTGGCTCACATTTGGATAATTTTATTTGCAAAACACAAGTTGTTTTTTTTTTTTAAAGGAAAGCTTTGATTCTGCAAAATCTGGGTATACCATGGAGGCCAAATAGATATATCAAATGGGCCAGATCTGTCCTGCCAATTGTGTGAGATACATTCTAGTCTAATAGATCTTACCCTGAGAATGTTTTTCCTGGTATTTTATTGTTACTAAAATAATTTCAACTTGATTTTATGAAAAAAGAAAATCACATGAGCTGCAAGTTCAGTTAAATTAACTTTGAATGAATGGCTCTAACAGTGCAGTGAGTAATCATGCAATAACATAGCTCTAATTCCAACTTTGTTTGGATACTAAAATAGTGGGTTTAGACCAGCATAGTTTCATATCTATCCTACTTAAGGAGGAGACATTTATTAAAGAAAATGGCCACAGTTATACACACAAAACAGCTTGTACACAGCTTGAGAGTCAAGCCTCTTACCTTTGTTCGCCAGGCAATACACCCTGCCCGGAACTCAGCACAGTAAACAGAGACATCTTATAGCAAAATAATATACCAAGCTGGGTGGTTTTCAGGGTGGATGGGTGCAGGGTCATGAGCCTTGTTAATTATCCCTTGTTTTAGTATTTTTTCTTACTGAACAATTTACAATTTGTAAATATCCAAACAAGTGCATGTGACATCAATATTGGTACACATGATAAAACTCAGTCTGCTCACAGATAGAAAATCTTAGAGGGAACACTGATTAGGAGTGAGGAGAGGACAGAGCTTCCAGAGGTAATTCAGGCTGTATTAATTAAGACTGTATCATATTATCTGTGCTTGATTTAGTTTTTCAGCTTGTTGGGAGCAAGGACCATCTCATGTTTGTACAATGCATATACTCCTTATGACATTTAAAGAAATGAAATGATGGCTAAAAATATTCTCAAGGGCACACAGTACATAATGTATTAGTACGATCATTTCTGATAATCATTCATTTCAAAATGAATTTGAAGAGAGACAGACACTAATTCTAAATTACAACACTTTATTGCAGCATCGGCAAAGGTCAGATTTCTGAAGCTGGTGAAGATCGGGCGGCATTTCTGTGTGAAATGTTACAATTTTACAAGTCTTTTTATTCTACATGCATAAACCAAACCAGTGGTAGAATTTTAGAAGAGCTAGAAAAAAAGATTTAATTGAGTAGTAGCATACAGAAGTACTCTAACTGAATGTACTACACCTACCTGAAAATGAACAAAAAACCACAACTATACTAATAAATAACAGATTGCCAGAAATGGACCAAGAAACCTCATTTCTACCTAGAAAAAATAAAATAAAAATTCTATTTATTTCCAGACTTTTTCTTCCTCTCTTTTTTAGACACAAAGGCTTATCTACCTGTGAAGGTCAACAAAACATTTGGATCTGCTCCTTGATGTCCTTCTGTCATGCTGACTGGCACATTTTGGTTTTCAATGATACTTACAATGGGCTCAACTATATCCCTGTTCTTAGGCTGGTGTCAGGCTGTTCTATGCAATTTGGGTAAACACTGTGTCAATAAACTTCACATTTTGTTTTTAACCTTAACAGGCAATTTTAACTCCTTGGCTCGGTTTGATTTTCCCCCTCCCATCTATTCCTTTTAAAAAACAAAAGCCTTCCCTCTGTGGAGTATCTGATGTTTGGTAATTGATCATAATTTCATCGTCCTACATGTCAGGATTTGTGATAAGATTTTACTGCTTGCTCTATACTTTTCTACTGCAGACTTGAAGCCCCCAAACGAATATTCTTCTGCCACAGAATGCTCTATTCAGAGATAATATAACTCCCACTGGGTTTAGAACTTTCTTAGTTTTTCCCCACACTGAGCCATCAAAACCTTTTCCGTTCCAGTGTAATCCATCTTATTTTTAATTGCTCTTCGTTGTAACTGAACTGCTCACTGGTCAAGTTAACCATCTCATTTATTTACTTCCATTCTCATGAGAAGATTAACCCTCACACGGTTCCTGTAACAAAATGCTTTTTTTTGTAGGCCATGACTTGGAAGCTTCCACTTGTTCTGTTTTTAGTGGAGGCTGGTGTTTCTTCCCCACGGCTCCAGCCTGTCCCAGGTTTCGATTCTGAACTCTAGACTGACATGCTGAGATGTGTCCACGGCTCTCATTTAATTGCTGGAGGATTCCACTATCCACAACATCAGAGATACAGGACCTAATGAAATGACACTTGCTGCTGGATCAACGTCTCCTAAAGTGGGGAAAAGAAAATAATTATTATTTTTGAAGGATCAGAACTGTAGGACTTAACGTTGGCCTGAGTCCTTTGAATCTGGATCTGTTTCATGGCCTCTCCTTCCACATGTAGCCTATATATTTCAAATTAATCTTCATTTCACTTTTCCAAAAACTATGTGTGCCAAAGGAAGGCAAATATACCACCATGCAAACAAACCCCAGGAGATGGATCAGAAACATTCTCCTTCCTGACCCATCTCCTCTCCAAAAGGGGACACTAAGTTTCCCTTCAAGCACAAAACTGAATGAAACAAGATTACTGAGTCACCAAGTACTTGTTGAAATGTAAGTAGAATTTTACTTCACTTACAATAGACTTTGCTTTCATGCATACTTTCCTTCTTGCTGTACAACATATAACAATGTGGGTAAAGTTTACAGAATCAACTACAGTTGGGCTTTCTAGAGTAAAATACTTAAGTGTTTTGAAAAACTTGTAGTGAGAGGAACTCACACATTAAAATCTTAGGTTATACCTAATATATGAACCTGTTCTATATGGGTAAAATAAGTTTCACAAGAATGTAAATGGCAACAGTATGGGGAGATGCGCTATAAAGGAAGAAGCTGGAATGTACATATCTTTAAATTAACTGAAACAATTACAAAGTGCCACAAAATTTTGCAAAAACAGTGCAATCTACTTTTTTTAAAAAACAGTACTTCCCGTCTACTGATGATGCAATTTTTGGGTTTTGCTGCATTTGTTCTGATATACAGGAGGCCCCTTGACTTGCTACGTGATTGGTTCCGGGGGAAGCATCGCAAGTTGGGGGTGTCATAACTTGAACCTATATTTACGGTAAGTGCTGTCGTAAATGCGGGCCGAGGATGTAAGTCAGGGGTTTCCAGTCCCTTCCGCACTTACAAAAATCGTTTTAAGTGGGGGGGGGTCAGAACACAGGCGGTCGCAAGTCGGGAGCCTCCTGTAGTGACAATTTCCCCTCACGCAAGTTCTCCCACTAATATCACCTGTCCTTATATTTATAATAATTAAGGAGAGAATACACAGTTCTCCCTATTTTTGTATGGTAAGTCACAAATGGGAGAGGCAAGAGTAAGACTGCTAGCCCACTGAGCATGTTCACAAATATTTCAGTAACTTAGAAAAGTTTTCTGTTACTAAATTTGTTCCTCCCAAACCTTGTTGAGCTGCTAAACTCCCTTTATTAAGAAAGACTTTCATCAAAAGTTTCCAAATAGAGCCCTTTGTGTAATAAGCATATGATCTGAGGAAGTGCATCTGACCCACACAAGCTCATCACCTATTAAACCATCTTGTTAGTTTTTCCTTTTGTTTTAGCAAGATCAGACTAACACGGCTACCTCTCTATTACAAAAAAATTAGTATTTCTTAAAATGGGAAAGGATTACCTGACTTCTTTAGCCCTTGGCCAAACCTCAAAAGAGATGAGCATTACCTTTTGATTAGATGAAACATGGAAAGGTTTTTAGGACAAATTATGAGCATCTAAAATAGGATACCAAAATTTAATCCATCCTGTAATTTTTTTTGCTGCCTGCAAGTTACTTTGGACTCCTAAGGAGCTTGATGGATTATATAATAGGGCTCACTTCATCCAACACGTCAATACAACCTCATCTGAGGTAGAACACTACAGCTATTTAAAAGTACAAAGTATATTACAGTTTAGGTCAAGAAGTGAAGAACCCTATACACACTTTAAATGGGGATTTAGTTAGATATAGCTAATACAGCATGTAATGATCCAAACTGGAATGTGGGCAGGATTCTCAGGATAACACACATTCATGAAAAACGCATAGTCTTGATGCATATTGAGTGTAATTACATCAAGGGAATCTGCTGATATCAAACCATAATAGCAAAATGTTGACGACTGGTTAACACACCAGACCATCAAGAAGTTACAGATTTCCACGCAAATCCCATCATCTTCTCCATCAACCCAAAACTCCATGCCCGTTTCATTTCCTGAAGTAACCTTTCTTCCTATGTGCCAGGTGCCCTCTTTTGACTTCCAAACACCTTCTTTCAAAACTCACTTTTTGGTGTGCTTTCCAAGACTAATCTCAGCTTCAGCGTTGTCTATTTCCTCTCTCTTGCCTGACCACGTTAAACAAAGAAACAGGAACGACACGAAAGACACACAATGAGCATGTGATTTCTTTTTAAACATTACTGTTTCATTAGCAGTTGTCCTTCTTATAGCTTATTTTGCTCCTAGTGGTGTTTTCTTGCTTTATCACCACCTCAATCTGGACTGCATGATCTTAAAGAACCATGTACAACAATGACAAGTAATATGTATATGCATGGAACACAATCACAGGATGGAGTACTAGCTTAGGAATGTCAAGACATGGATTCAAGTCTCTGCTTTGCCACAGACTTCCTGTGTGACTTTGGACAAGTCATTTAATGTCTCAGTGCTTTAGTTCCTCATCTGTAAAATAGAAATAATATGACTTCCTTACCTTATAGGGGTGCCGAGGATAAATAAATCAATTGTGAGGCCTTTGGATAGCACAGTAGTATGTGGCCATGTAAATACCTCATATTTTTATTCACATGTGTAATAGCTTATTATACATAGGATGGAGGAAATTTCAATGATTAACACTTGGAATCAATCTAAACATATTAATAGGTGAAATTCCGGAAAGGCAGTATTTCTCAACACTTTCTTCAAATTATATCCTGGGTTTTAATCTATCCTTTTTGACACCAGACAATAAATGAGCTATAAATCTCCATGTACAGCAAGTCTGTTTTTTTGGCATGTCAGTTGTTTCAAAGTGCACATTACGGGTCTAGTATAGAGTGAAGACTGCGCCGATCAGTTTTTGTAGGATGAATAGAGTTAGATGAATTCCACACACACACTTTTCCAGGAAAAAAAGTATTGTTTTTACATTCTCACAGCCCTAGACTCTCTCAGCCCTTACAGCACCCTAATACGATTAGCTAAGAGCAAGAGTTGAAGTTATTTTAATAAACTATTTTACATGCTCACACTTGCAAACCATATGATACCTTGTAGCAAAACCAAACCACAAAGCCAGCTACTAACCACTGTAATTAATCTGGTAATATAAGGGAAATGTAGTACTTTCCTGACTACCATGAAACTGCAAAACTCTGAGCAGGTTGTTATATACACCACAATTTAACATCCTTTATTTAAAAACACTTAAATTAAGCATATCAATACAAATTTGCTTTTTATTTCCCTTAATATTAACTGTAACCCTGCACTAAGTAAGTGAGAGCCACATGTCTCCCCCATCTCTGGGAACCAAATGAAAGCTTACGCTGCTGTTATAAACAGGTACGGGACATACAGGAATGAGCTCAAGAGCTCTACATCCTCTTCTCACCACCCTGGTTTTGCTCAATTCCCATGAAGCCTGCTGAACAAAGACAGACCTGCAGGATCCAAGAAATGGAGTTCTCTCAACCCTTGCACGTAGCACTTAAAGTACGTCTACATACACAGACAAAAAAAACCCCATGGGTAGCTCATGCCAGCCAACTTGGGCTTGCCAAACTTCTGGGCTTGTGCTGGAGCCCAAACTCTGGAACACGTGTGCACACACCTTCACACAATTCCCTCCAAGGTGGGAGGGTCTCAAAGCCAGGAAGCCCACACAGCAATGAAATAGTTGACACAGCCTGAAGCCCTGCAAGCCCAAGTCAGAGGGGACATGTCAGTCACAGGCGTTTATTTGCTTTTTACGCATACTCTTAGGAGCAAGAGGAACACCACACTGCTCTGCGGGGCCTCCTTTGTGCTGGAGAAATTAGAGAGAAGTACGTGTGCGTGTGAGCAGGAAGATGCATGTTGCACAGCAATGGAAAAGAATCAAAGAGGGAACTGAGAATAGGGCAAGGTTGGAGGGAGCAGGTGAAGATGGCTGATGGCTGCAGTGGAAAGCAGAGTTATTTCAGAGTTTTGACAACCTAGAGGCAGCAGTGTTTGAATGTGAAATGGATAAGATGACTAGGAAAATGGAAGATGGGAATAGTACGATCATATTCCTTGAGACAAGGATGTAATGTTGCTAGTCCCTTGCCACTCCCCCTTTTAAGAGGGATTGACTAATATGGAAGCCAAATAAGGATTTCAGAAGAGGCAGAATCAAAATAAGAATGAAGTCTGTCAAAGACCTGGGAACCATGACATACCAACATATAATGTTTATCTAGCCTTGGAAAATTACTAGTCTTAGCACCTGTGTAGATGACCCCACCCCCAAAAAACAAAAAATAACCCCAGACACAGTGAGCTGTATGAGTTGCCTTTAAAATGGAGCTGAGAAGAGAAATTGGGATTCAAGATTACCAAGATTTCTGGCTTTTAAAGTTGAAAGAAGAGAGAACTCCAAGAACATTGATCAGCTGTATGGAGAGTTATACTTGCAGTTTCCTTGCTCAATAGCAAAAATGGGAAATTATCATGTTAACCAATCTAAATTTTCCCTTGTTAAGCTTGCCTTTATTTCTCAGCATTAATAAAACAGGCTTTATTATGGGATTTTAATGACTATTTGGAGCATAAAAATCCCAACATCCTGTTATTGTCTTTATGCTTCATTTCTCATTTAAATTGGTTACAGGGGGAAAAAAAGACAAAATAAGTGATCCCAAAACGGTCATGACAAATGTTTTCACTGAAATCCAGTAGACAATCACAAGTGTTTTCTTACAAAGCATTAGATATACCATCTCTCAACTGAAGTTTATATTACTCAGACTAATTTGTGAGGTTTACTCTTCTGCCAAACAAGCACCCCTTAAAAGCATGCCCTGATGTAGATCAGATAATTATTTCCTCTTTTCATGATAAACTTCTGAAGGAGCAATTAGTCTTTAAGCTACTGCTATTTAAAGGAGAGGTTTGTAAAAGCAAACTAGGTTATATAGTGCATGAAAATTACTATTTCTGTACTCACATGTCTTCTTTGTAATCTGTTGCATTTATTAATATATTATTTATATTTTAAATCAAAGGACCAAACTTATGTTGCTTATGTATATTTCCCAGATCTGAAGAGCTCGTTTGTTTTCATCAAACAGAAGACAATCCAACAAAAGATATTACATCACACATTTTGTGTCTATAATATTCTGGAACCAAAATAGCTACAAGAATGTTACATAATATATAAATAAATCAGTTAAACAATCTGAATAATTAAACCCTTCTGGCTTTATGGCCTTCTTAGATGTAGTTTCCAAGGTATTACATATATTTTTAAAAGGTGATTACTTTATTTGAAACAAGAATCTAAACCTGAGATTTATACCATAATATTTTAGTAGTGGTAAATACACAAAAAAGAGACTCCTGAGAAAGTATCAGACTGACAGTTTTAAGGACTCAAGTCCTAGCATTATGCACAGAACCAGTGCAGAACAGGAAGCTGGAATGCAATCTTTCTCCACTTTATTCCATCAATATACCTCAACCTTGATCTGGAAAGACAACATCCGTAGGGAGCTGATGGTAGACTGTCTTTATGTCCAGTAAGTCTTGGGTTTCTACTACGATTCAATAAGAATTCCAAGTCAGAATAAGACCAGCAGGTCCTTAGACCTGAAACTAAGCAAGCAGAAAACCCAAGAACAACAATAATAAAATTCCTTAGGTTTATGGTCCAAAATCTTGCAAGACAACTGGAAGTATGATATTAGATAATCAGCAAAGGTTTTGTACTTCTAGTTCCCCGTACAAAAAGGAGACTCAGGGGAGTGGCAAGGAACACACATCTTTTATTGTATTTAATTCTACAATTTACAGTGACCAAACATCACAGCAATAAGTGAAGTGTGTGTATCTAGAGAAAAATACAACATGCAAATTAACTAGAGACAAGGTCAGGATTACTTTAGATCTCAGAAGTCATAGTAATTCTGCTTAAGAATGACCGAGCTACTGACATGACTAATGACTAGTTCAAATTCATGGTCTATATTGGTCAATTTCACGGTCATAGGATTTTAAAAATAATAAGTGTCATGATTCCGCTATTTAAATCTGAAATGTCACAATATCATAATTGTAGGGGTCTTAACACAAAAAGGAATTGTCTGGATGGGAGGTGGGAATTGCAAGGTTATTGAAGGGGGGGTTGCAGAACTGTTACCCTTGCTTCTGCACTGCTGCTGGCAGAGGTGCTGCCTTCAGAGCTGGGCAGCTGGAGAGCAGTGGCTGCTGGCTGACATGACTGAGTAGATTAAAAAAACTAGACAATTGTTTAAAAAATTAAATTAAAAGTTATATTATGGAAATTATGGAAACCGTTTCACCCAGAAAACTCAATTTTCCTCTGAAAAGGAATTGTGCCAAATTTAGAACCTAAAATCTTTTAAAACTAAAACAATCTGGTTAAACAAAAGGGTTAAATCCTATTTTTAAGGCTACATCTCGATACAATCAGGCTTGGAACCTAAGCACCAGCTACCATCTTTTCCCACATCTCTCAGGACATGGATGGCACTAATCAAACAGCAAAAAGCACTAGAAATTAAAACTGCAGCTTCTGAATTAGTTCAGCTACTTGACATGGCTCTATGTGGTTTGGTAGGGGATTCAGAGCTGGAGGAGAGCGAAGCCAGCAAGGTGTTGTAAACAATGCTGCTGTCACAAAGACCCTTGTTGCTCCTGCTCCTCTTGATCAAGAAGGGGTTTCCCTACTCTCCTAGCTCTTGCTCCCTCATGGCCAATGGAAAGTGTAGGATGTCTTTCCCCTTTTCATCAAGAAATGGTATTGGGGGCAACAGGGTGATGGGATGAATGGCCAGGAAAGCAGACATGCAAAGAGATAGCAGCAAGAGCTATGGGTAGAGCCTGGCTAGTACCATGCATGGTTGGCTTTAGCAGGGGTTCATGGTTTCAACTACAGCACAGAAATCATGAAATCCAGAATGCAAAATGTGAGTGAGGCGTATCTGTGTTCACTCCTTTGCACAAGAAACTGCCCAGCCTCATACTGTTGCTGCTCCCGACCAGGTCATTTTGTGATCATGTCCTGAGTCGTGTGCTGCAAGGCAGGCCTGAAGGGCAAACTCGATAAGAGGGATCACTAGTGGGTGGCAGGGTGATGATCTCCATCCATCTTCCTGATCTCCATGTGTCCTGATCTCCATCCATCTTCTAGCCACTGAACAAAGCCATCTCTTGCATTGGGATCTGGGGCACAGTTTCTCTCACCCCATCATTAACTGGGGACAACAGGACCGAAAGGAGCAACTCTTACTGAATCATCACTCCTCTTCCCCCCAGCCTTGGCCGTCTCATTGTATCATGCTATTTATTTTTCATTTTGTGTCATACTGCGATTACATTAGAGCAGGGACCCCAACCTTTTGAGGCTGCCAGGCGCCCATGGGCGGGGCCGAGCATGCACCGCGTGCCCGGGGGCGGCACCGTGCATGCGCCGCACGCCTGGGGCTCAAGAATGGCTCGGGCTGGCCCTGGTTACTAGGCGGATGCACATAAATGCCTTGGCGGACCACTGCACTAGAGTTTATTATAATGCACCCGCTGAATTAGGAGAGCATGCCTGTCCCTGCTACCAGGCTACATTCCCTCTTTAGTTTGACCCAGTAACACAATTTACAGGCCCTACTGGTACTTGTACAATTGCAACAGCTAGCAATTAAGACCACAATACATGGAAAACTAATCTCGGCATGTGCTGAGGGTCTGTTCATTTGTTTTTAGCCTGATTAAAATTTCACACCAATAACATTCAGTTAGACAGGGGATCCTTGTACAACAACCCTCCCCCAATTCCTCAAAGTTACAGGTGCCACAATAAACACTTTTAAAACATTTCAGCAGGATAGCTTGCTTTTTAAGTAGCTTTTTGGCACATTACAAATGTTGAGGTTTATGTCACTTCTAATAAAAGTACGGGTGAAACACCATACCAATTTCTCCACAACTTGCAGATTGTTTAAAATCCTCACACGAATATTTATTAAAAAAAAAATAATAATCTCAGACTGTGATTTCAATATAACACATCCATAAATTTACTGGCATGAATACAACCTGGAAGTTTAAGAACAAAAACCTGCCTTCCTTAAAGCAAACATGCTGCTATTATTAGTGAATATTACAGTCACTAAGCTCTGACTCATTACTGTGTGAAACTAACCCCACAATGTGTCAGCCTGGTCTGTAATAGCCACACAGAGAAAAAGAAGAAAGCAGAAAGCAACTCATCACATAAATGGCAAAACAAATATGCTGCTGTACTACCTCACTCTCACATTAGAAAAGCAGTGCTTACTCAAACAGCAAATTCAAAACAGCAAGATTGCAATGCTCTTGCTCACAATGAACAGTACTTTACACCACAAATCCTCTCCCTGAAGTCAGGGGGCGATTTGTGGTGTAAGATAGGAGTAAAGGTCATCTCAAAGGGGCACCAAGCACTAAGCCATTCTTCAATGTTGTGTTCACTATACCGTGGCTCCTTATTTAATATGCTGAAAGTGGGTATGTGTGTGTGTTGGATCACTGTCACTGAACCAGGAAAAAAACATTAAAGATGTGTGAGAGGGAAGAGCCACACAGAGGTGCAGAACTTCTACCAGAGCATCTATCTCAAACAGCACTTTGGAGTCCACTCCACTCCCCCGACACTGCCCACTGTTGGCCACTCACACAAGGCCCTGTATTCCTTGAGGAGCACAACGGAGCCAGGAGTAGCAGGAGACTGTAGAAGCAGAACTGGCCCAAGGACTCATTCCTATCCCCAGTGACTATCAGAGCACTCCCACCAAGACCCTCCAACTTCACAAATGTCACTGTGTTCCCTACCCTATATCTCCAGAGACCCCAATCCAATGAATGTCACTGCACCCATCTCCCCTATTACCAGAGATCCTCCAACCTGAATCTAATGAACCCCCACTCCATCCTCCCAAATGTATTTTGTTTTAATAATTTGGCTTGTTGCCTCATGTAAAAAACAGTAATAGATAAATAAGCGAAAAAAGGCATGTAAGTATGGAATGAAAATATATTTATTATATATTTGGAAGAGTCTGTATATCTGTTCAAGAACTCCTCCTAAATGGTAAGAACTGAAATTTTGGTATACAGCTTCCTCTTCTCATAACTTAAAGCAATGTAAAGGTTTGGTTGAGCCAGGAAAACAAGATGTGCCTGGAATGGGGTTGCTTCTCATAAAACCATACAGAAGACAGAATCACTAAGCAGGTGAAAGGGACTGACTAAGGGTGACCCCTGGCCAGGATTGCGCCAACCCTGAGCCTTCCACCACCCAAGCACCCTTTAGAGGGATTCAGATTCCTAAGGGGACATTAGTGGCTGTTCCTCTTCGTCAGGGAGCGAGGAGAAAGTGCACAGTTTGCTACATTCCTACCCCTGGCTGAGGAGCACCTGGGTGGAGGGGGAAAGAGGGGGAGAACAAGCTGTGCACTTTGCTCTTTCTCCCTGACAGGGACAGGGAGGGGAAGAGAAAGCAGTCCTGGTATAAATTTTGGGGGAGGGGGGAAGAGGGGGAATCTTCAGCCCTTCACCCTCCCTGCTATAGACACACAGAGCCCCTGCCCATAGCCCCCCCCCACTCCCCACATTAACCCCTTCACTCCCCAACCCCTCCTTAAGGGCCTGAGCAACGCCAGGTAAATGTGCTAGTGTCTGTCTCGCTCAATCAATCAATACATTTGTGAATTATCGGAATCAAGTGCATGAAAACTTACTTTGCCTGGTGTAATAAGCCCACAACCTTTTTCAAATCTGTTTAAATATTGCTTATTTATGAAGTGTAATTGACATACAGATAAACATGCAATCAACATGTACAACAGACAAAACTTGCCAAACACAGACAAGATTTCTGCCTCTTGTCCCACGGAACTTACAGACTAAAAGGCACAGTAGCTAAATTACAACATAATATAAACCAGGCGAGTTGTGAAAACCCATTTTATAGCATGAAAAGTAAGAGCCATTTAAAGCTCTTTACTCTGAAAATCTGGCTCAGCTCACCCTGAGGATACTTACTCCATTGTGAGAGCCTAAAATGATGGCATTTTAGATTATTTTAAAATAGAAGTATTTCAGAATGATATTTAGAAGTAGCTGTTTATATGTAAACAACTACGACTTCTATTAGACTTAAATTGAGTGTCTGTTGGTCTAGCAGCTGGATTTAAAGGAAAATTTCAGTTTTTCTAATATATGTTGTTGAGACAGATATTTATAAGAGATTAATATATAAATAAGTATTCAAGGGAAGGCCTGCACAGAATATAATAATGCAATGTCTGGGAGTAGTTCAGAAATCTTGTCTATGCTCCATAGCCTTAACCAGTATAGCTATGCTGGCAGAGCCCTCTAGTGGAGATGCAATAAGTCAGCAGACGGAGTTGTTCTGCCAGCATAGCTACCACCTCCTCAGATGGCATTACCGATATCAACAGAAACCCTCTATGCAGTTGCATTTACACTAGTGTTCTGTTGGTATAGTTATGTTGGTTAGGGTGTGTGTGTGTGTGTGTGAGAAGTTTTTTCTTCATAATCTTATCTGACACAGCTATGACGACAAAACTTTATAATATAGTCCAGGCCTGAGTTTGCACCATAGGCTCTGCTGTGTGCCTGTGAGAAGGCTGAACTGAGGTGGGAAATATTTCTGATCTTAGGTCTGGTCTATACTACAAACTTAGCTTCATGGAAGCCTCTTTATAGTGACATAATAACGTGTGCATTACTAGGTCCCTTCCACCAATTTACCTCACTTGTTACATTGGTTTAATCATTCCACATTCACAAGAGGGGTAGTGCTTACTTTGATGTTCATGGGTCAATTGGGAGGCAGCGTAGATAAGGCATTGTGTAAGTCAGATGAACTGCTCTCCAGCAGCTGCTCCACAATACTCTCAGGTTCAGGGACAGGTGTCTTACGCAACTAACTACCTGGAGTGCTGGGCTTAAGGGGGCAACAGTGTTGGCATAGTGTTTTTGTTGCTAGTGACGAAAGGAAAAATAGAATAGTAAAACATGTTGATTGACCGACCTTATGGCAAGGAACATGCTGATGTGGCTCAGTGAAGTGAAGTACTGAATTTACAGGAAGATTTGCTGACAAGGATGGCTGTATTCAAGTAAGGAACACTACCTGTTTCCAGTCTGCAGACTACTCCACTGGAAAAGGCCTAACAGAACTGTTTATGAATGCTCTGAATGAGAATAAAACAAAACTTCAGGACTGCGGCAATGATGGCTACAATGGTGTTAACATGAAGGGAAGAGACATGTTTTCCAGGCCAGGATCCTTGCGCTGAATCCAAGAGCTTTCTTCATGCTTTGTGGTAGCCCTTCCATCAGGCTGGTTATGTAAGATTCAGGGTCTCTCTTCAAAGCATTGCAAAGGATATATACATCCTGTTTTTAGCATCAGCTATTAAGTAAAAGATCCTCATGGACAATGCTACAAATCGGACTCTGAAGATATCAAAAGACATGCGCTGGGAAAGCCACACTGGCAACATAAGGACAGTGAGGTTCTAAGTGACTGAGGTTTATAACACCCCGATGAAACTGGTGCAGTCAACTAAAGCCAAAGCCAGAATCTGGCACAAGGTGCAAAGTTGGCAAAGCAGATCACTGACTTCAAATTTCTGGTCTCAATTGTGATTTGGCACAATATCCTGTTTCAAGTAAATGTTATAAGCAAGGCTTTACAAAGTCAGACAATGGACATTGTGACTGCTACTACTTTGATGAGAATCTGCCTTGATTTAGTTGTAGCCTACAGAGACAACACAAAGATGCCATCACTGCTACCAAAGAAATGACAGAAAACTTAGGAGTTGAGCTTATCTTCATGGAAACTCATATTTTTCGGAAGAAGAGACAGTTTGTTTATGAGTATATAGATGAGGTGATAGGGAACTTGGAAGAACAATTTGAGAGGGAAGTTTTTTGCTCACTCATTGACACTGTTCAAAGGTATACTGAACAAAGGTTTGGACAAATGAAGCACTATGAAAACACCTGAGGATATTGGAGGGGGGCTTGAATGACCTTAATAAACTGCCAGCGTGCAGGAAAACAATGTAAGGGCCTTCACCAGATGCTGATACATGGGGGAATGTTCTGACATAATTTATAAAAGACCTCTGTGTCAAATTGGACAAAATCAGTCACATTTTGCAACATGGGGAAGCGCTTGCCACTGCAAGTTCTCCAATTCATTCATGATGCAGAAGTGAAGGACACTTTTCCTAATATGAGGCTAGCTTTGAGGATTCTGTTCACGCTGCTGGTCACAGCTGAGAGTAGTGAGCACAGCTTTTTGAAGCTCAGGCTCAATAAAACATTTTCGAACAACAATGGCTGACAAAACTAATGTTGCTTGCTATTTTATTGCTTACCAATGCCATTAGCCAGTCTGGATCTCTCTGACATAGTGCTTCAGTTAGTGAAGACAAAGTAATCTTTTGAATAAAAAGACTGAGGTTAGCATTCTACCACTGTTACCTATTGTAATACTATTTAATACTGGTCCACTGAACATTGGTGCACAGGTCAATTTCTTGATGAGAGTACATTTAGTGCAAATTTAGTGTCTTATATGACAGGGAAGGTGGTGGAAGCTTACTGGTCTAAGACGACAAAAATCTGTGCAGGCACAACTCCAATTCAGATGCAGAAATGTTGACCTCTATGAAAAGATCTCGTGGAGTATGGTGAAGGAGGGCTGCAGCAGGGACATGTAAAAATACCGTGTGAAAATCAAAAAACTTTGGCAGACATAGCAGAAGACAGGAGGTGAACATGCTGCTTCTACAATGAGAAGTAGCCTGGTGTTGCAAGCTTCCACAGAGTGATCACCATTCACTTCTACACTGTCAGAGTAGTTCTCATTTTAGTATAGCTGCTTCTTCAGGGCTGGGGGAAGCTCTTGGAATGTGGCCCTCTGCCTTCAAAGTTCTCTCGCTACTCATCATCCCATAACTGCATAATATGTGATCCCACCAGGCAGTGCTTATTTCATGGGAAAAGACCTGGTGCTCCACCATGTTCAGCTGCTGCGCGATTGCCTGCAGCAATTGGGAATTGTTTTGTTATATGGATTGCAGCAGGCTGGAAGAACACCACTTCTGTCTTGGCCCTGCAACTTCTGCAGGATAAGATGAGAGGTGCTTGTAATGTTCACAATACCAGTTGCCAGCTGTGTGGAGTCCATGCTTCTTGGGCTATGGTATAAACAAAGCTGAGCAAGGCCTTTGAAAACAGGAACAAAAAAGTATAGGTTGTTTTCTGTTTACATCAGGGTAGGGGAGAGAGGGAGGAAGAAAACTGCATATGTGAGGCCAAAATCATGTTCCCATTCCACCTGTGGCAATATTTTGAAATTATGTTCCCATTCCACCTGTGATAATGTTTTGATTGCATGAGGTACTGCAATCCCTTTCCAAAGCACCCTGCAACTAGTTGCACTGTGGGATAGCTACCAATGCTGCACTGCTCTGTGCATTAATGCAAGCACTGCTAAGGAGAATGCACTCTACCAAGACAACGAGCATAGTGTGGACAATTACTGCAGCAGCTCATGCCGATTTAACAAGTTGACTTAACTTTGTAGTGCAGACATAGCTTCAGTGGGTCAGAATTACCCGATTGTTGTTTCTTTGGAAAGTGTCAAAAAGTTTATTGTGATAAAGTTTAAAACCAAAATACACTATTTAGAGAGGCAGTGAAGGTGGGAGGAGGGAGACGACTTTAGACCCTCTCTCCAAGGGGCCAAGGAAGAGAGAAGGAACCTAAAACTTCCAATTCAAAAGTACTACCAAAATGAAAACGGTGAAATTTTTTGATTATGGGACTAGAACACTAGTCATGAGCTTTTTTTTTTTTTTAATAGCTACCAAAGAGAAGTGTCTATCCTGCTGTTCCCTTAATCCGCCCCCAAATTAGTCAATGTGTGAAAAAAGGAGGAAGCAGACCAACAAAGCGAGCATCAGGGAGGGCAGTCTGTGTGTACAATTTTTCTCCATGCACATAGAAAACAGTAGAAAACACACCACCTGTTTAGGTCTTCACTTCATAGTTAACTCGGGTTTACCTTCATTCCAGAGTGAAAGTGACCATAGCGAAATAACACTCAAGCTGCACACAGCAATTTGATTTACATTCAATTGCAGGTGATATTGTATTATTATGAGATGATCTAACTTGAGCTGTTCCCTACATCCTGAGAAGGCAGCCAAGTCAAATTAAAAGCATCACCACATTCAACTTAAAAACGTGTGGGAGGGGCAGGACTTGATTTTGGAAAGATACTTGAGTTAACTCCTCAATGAAGACAAACCCTATGAGTTAGGCAAAAACAAAGTAATTGAAAACCAAACTGTTTATTCTCTGTCAACTCAAACTGCAGATACATGTTGAAACCTGACTCAAGTCTTGGCTTGACAAACCCCTGGCTGGGTTGATTTAGTTGGGACTGATCCTGCCCAAGGCAGGGGGCTGGACTTGATGACCTCCTGAGGTCTCTTCCAGCTCTATGATTCTATGCATTAAATGGCCTTATCTCCTATTGGTTTCAGTGAGAAAAAACTTGTTCCACCTCTCAGGAGCATTGCTGCTTCCACAACAGTTTCCACCGTGCTTTTTTTTTCTTCCCTTTTTTTAGTTAGTTAATTATAACCCACCCCCCCTCCACCCCACCCCCCAAAAATTTCACTTTTTGGGTAAGAGTTGGTAGGAGTTTTAAATTCAAAATTTAAAAAGAGAGTTTAAAAAAAATTCTTAAAATGAACCTTCTCAGACTGCAGATTTGTTCTCTTGGATATTTATTATCTACAGAGTTTCAAGGGTTTCAATTTCTACTCAAAAAGATGCTCTGACTTATTGTGCCTGATCATTGGTGTGTCTAGTCCAGGACCCTTGCCTTTGACTGGGTCAGGTTTAGATGCTACAGAGAGGATCAAACCCAACCCATAATTAACCTAGTCAATCATGGATCTTCATAAAACATGGGAGGAATTCTGCCTTCTTTTTCATAATGAAGTTCAATTTGCGCTGTATCTTTTGCAAAACTGGTAAATGTTTTTTGTCCTTATATTTATATAATCAGTTTTTAAATTAAGCTAAACTACTTGCTTCTACCTCTTCCTGCAGTACACTGAATAATTCATACTGCACTAGAAACAGACAGTATCTTACAAAATGAGAAAGACTTATTTTCTTCCCGACTTCAAAAATTTGAAGATGGCACATAATTCAAGCACACCCCACTGACTCTTATTGCCAGACTACCTCATCCCAGAATTTAGAAGCTTTTTGGAATATGAAATGCCTGCCACACCATGTGTCTAAACATTCTTGCTACCCTTTTTAGGATAATCTCCACTGTACTCTTTTGAGATGAAAGAATTGATAATATTGTATTTTTTCCTGTGATATCAAGATTTCTGCCTTCTTATAATGTTTAAGAATACATCAATTATCCTCTACGTCATCTAGATTTTAGATCCTGAAATGATAACCTGGAATACCTCTTTTCATTGCAATACTGCTTTTCAGTATGGCTACGTCTAGACTACATCCCTTTTTCGTAAAAGGGATGTAAATTAG
>CM057845.1:11177144-11254754 GCA_030068395.1 Apalone spinifera
TATGTCTAATTTACATCCCTTTTACAAAAAAGGGATGTAGTCTAGACGTAGCCTATGTGTCTACCATATGGTCAATCAAATGAGTTCTGTTTTCCTTCCATTTGTGACAATGCAAAAAAGAGGATTTCAAGCTTACAAAGTTCAAAGAGCCACAATTACATTACAATTCTTAAAGAAGTTTTCAACTTTCTTCCCTCTCACCCATTTTGTATGTGAAAATAAAGAATTACATCTTTTCTTCTGAAGCTAATGGTACAAGTTTTGATAACAACAACAATTAGATCAGGATTCCATGGCATCTTCCCAACTCCTCTATTATGGTGACTTAGTAATGTAGAAACATTTCATATTTAGCTAGAAGCCATTCTGTAAAACAAAAGCTATTTCAGTTTCTTGTGTCCGCATGTATACTAGAGGGAGTGAACTGACCTTCACTGAGGTGGGGAGAGCCCAGACAGATGCGCTGTTGGAATGTGTTAATGAACTATTTTGAGCTGTAGCTCGAACTCCCTAAAACAACCTGTTTCTTTCTCTGCTGATAATAATTCCTTTTTGAAGTTCGCTTTGATTTCTTGCCCTGACGTCAGACTTGTTTGGTTAAGGGTATAAAATACTAGGATTGATTGTATTAAGCAGCCTCATTGAGCCCAGCTCTGATTGGGATCACATTTGGCTCACTTTGTTTTTATTGGCCAATAAAACTATCTGTTTAGCCCCGTAAACTGAGTGAAGTCTTTACTTCAACAGTAACACAACTCATAAAACTAACCTACTGAGTATTTTAAGTTGGTAGAATAGCATTACTTTAAATGGAAACCACTTCACTTTCATTGCACACATCATTAACTTTTTGTTATGCTGGAACATACTTAGAATTAATAACTTTAAAGAAAGGTTGTCTTACCTCCCACCAGTTTTAAAGATTAGATCTGCATTAGGTGCTCCCTTCGGATGCTGGTAACGAGGCCGTCGTTCACGATTAGTATTTGCTGGAGCTGGACGCTGTGCCAGAGACTGCAACATCTCTGTAATTTCATATAAAAAGATTAAAGCTTTTGCCTCCTTTTAAAGTGGAATTTACACAGACTAAATAGTATAGTAATTCACATTTTTGAAATGCTTATAACCCAATTATTAAAAAATGCTTTGATTCATGCTTTCATATATTTGTGGACAAAACTTCCCTCACGGCAGCCAACTCATGGCCACAACAGATTCTTTTAAAAACAGTTCTGAAATTGCATAAGAGGTTTTGATATTTTCAGCTATTCTGTGGTGTGTACTCTGACTTCCAGCTGTTTGTTGCTGGATGTTCTGATAGAAGCAGTTGTCAGCAGTGTTTTTCAACATTAGTACGTGGTAAGAAAGCGATGACCTTTTCTTTCAGATACTAGAACTTGGTCATTCA
Source organism: Apalone spinifera (assembly GCA_030068395.1). Taxonomy (NCBI): domain Eukaryota; kingdom Metazoa; phylum Chordata; order Testudines; family Trionychidae; genus Apalone; species Apalone spinifera. The sequence goes on from CM057845.1 coordinate 11,178,553, forward strand.
CTTCAGTGTCATTTGATATCGGACCACTGCAGTGCTATTAAGAGGGCACACTTAAAAACCATCCAGAAGTAACAGCAAGTACAAAAGGCAGCTGCCACTTTAAGCACTTAAAATTGTTCAATTAATCTTTCTTTGCACAAGGAGAAATAAATTATCATGACTCAAATAGACTCTTGAGCAGCTAACATAAATGGCTATTTAATTTGATAATCAGTGTCTTGGCATACCATGGTGAGTCTACCTTCACAGACCACGAGTTAGTCGTACATGAACATGTTTAACTGAAAGTACTTCTGATAGTCCACCTGTGCAAGGATATGCATTCTCAGCAAACATGAACAGATGGCATAAACAAAGGGTAAAAGTGGAATAAGCTTTTGATAATTTTAGATTACTCTTGAAAGTCTGCTGTCTGGTTCTCTAATCTTTAGTAATCTCATTCAAAACATGTCCAACATCTGCTAGAACATATTTTGTAGTGTACTTGTAGAGTTTTGCATTGTTTGTAGTAATGGCTGCTAACGTCAATTAATGAGATTTCATCATATATACAGAAGAGGAAAATTCAGTCAATACAACGGAAGCTCCACTTTGACCATTTACCGTGAAATTATTTAAAACCTTTTACCAAAGTTATGATTAATACATGACACATGCAATTTTGAGGGAATTTGTTATCTACTGATTATTAATTAAACCATGCAAAAGCAATGAGGAGTCCTGTGGCACCTTATAGACTAACAGATTTATTGGAGCATAAGCTTTCGTGGGCAAAGACCGACTTCATCAGATGCATGTCTTTGCCCACGAAAGCTTATGCTCCAATACGTCTGTTAGTCTATAAGGTGCCACAGGACTCCTCGTCACTTTTGCAGACTCAGACTAACACGGCTACCTCTCTGATAATTAAGCCATGGTATCCATAAGAACGGCTGTATTGTGCCAGACCAATGCTCTACCTAGCTCGGTATCCCATCTTCCAACTGCAGTCAGTGGCAGATGCTTCAGAGGGAATAAACAGAACAGGGCAATTGTTGAGTGATCAATGATACTCATTCAGTCTTGGCTTCTGGGAGCCACAGATTTGGGACAACCAGAGCATAGTGTTGTATCTTGACCATCTTGGCTAATAGCCACTGATGCACCTATAGTCCACAAACTCATCTATTTTTTTTAAACCCAGTCACACTTTTGGCCTTCACAATATTCCCAGGCAAAAGTTTCACAAGTTGACTGTGGATTGTGTGACGTTCTTCCTTATGTTTGCTTTAAACCTGCTGCCTATTAATTTAATTGGGTGACCCCCTGGTACCTGTATTATGCGACAAGATAAAGACTCTTCCTTATTCACTGTCTTTGCACTTTTATTTTATAGCCCTTTAGCATTATCTGTTCTTAATCATCTATTTCCAAGCTGAACAGTTCCAGTCTTTTCAATCTCTCTTCACATGGAACCTGTTCCATAACCCTAATAACTGTTGTTATCCTTCTCTGATTTTAACTTTTTTGAGAATTCGATGAAGAATTCAAGGTGTGGGTGTACCATGGATTTATACACTAGAATTATATCTTCTGTCTTAACTATCCCTTTCCTATCTTTTCAGCAGTTACTGATCCATGAGTGGATCATGTCTCTTACCCCATGACTGCCTACTTTTCTTAAGAGCCTTTCCTTTCTCTCCTTAAAAGTGAAGGACTTTTCTCAAATGCTTTCTGAAAGTCTAAGTACACTGTATCACCTGGATTATCCTTGTCTAGATACTGACATTCTCTAAGAATTCTAAGAGATTGGTGAGGCACAATTTTCATTTACAAAAGCCATCTAGACTCTTTATATTTTGTTCATCTATATGTCTGATAATCCTATTCTTTACTATAGTTTCAACCAATTTGCCTGGTACTGAAGTTATCTTTACTGACTTCTAAATGCCAGGATCAACTCGGGAGTTAAGCGACAGATAAGGAAGTTACGGTAACAATGGTTCTTCAAGATGTATGCCCCGGTGGGTGCTCCACTGTTGGTGTCGGGCTCGTCCTGGCGCCGCAGATCGGAGACTTTCAAGCAGTATCTTGTTGGGCTGCACATCATGTGTGGCAGGAGCATGTGCTGTTTGCACTTTTGGAGTTCACGCACATGGACCAACTCTCCTCAGTTTCTTTGTGATGCCCTCATGTGTGGAACAGATACGAAGAAGAGGGGAAGAAAGGTGGGTTATGGAGCATCCACGTGGACACACACCTTGAAGAACCATCGTTACTGCACAAGGTGAGTAACTTCCATTTCTTCTTCGAATGACGTCCCCGTGGGTGCTACACTGTTGGTGACTATACAGAAGTACCGACAGAGTAGAAGGTGGGTTTCGGATTAAGTGTTCTGCGCAGATGGAAGAACTGCTCAAGCTACTGCGGAGCTTAAGTCTACTTTTAAGTGAATTGCATAATGCCTTATGAAGATGCGGTTGAATGACCACGTAGCTGCCACGCAGGTGTCCTTGAGAGACAGAGAGAGACACTCATCAAAAAGGCTGTTGAGGTGGCTATTGTCCGTGTAGAATGTGCCCTGGGGAGCAAAGAAAGTGTTCTGCCTCGCAGCAAGTAGCACTGGATTATGCATGATGTTATTAGTTTGGAAATATGCTGTGATGAGAGTGGCATTTCCTGGGAATGTTCCACAAATAATAAAAACAGAGTCTGTGACTTGAGAAAAGGCCGTGTACAGTCAATATAAAATGATAATGCTCTCCAGACATTCTGGGTGTTTAACACCACCCCTTCATGGGAAACATGGGGCTTTGGGTAGAATGTAAGTAGAACAATGGGCTCATTAATGTGAAATTCTGAGAAGACTTTAGGCTGAAAAGTGGGGTGTGGTCGGAGGACTGTTCTGTCCTTATGGAATACTACGTAAGGCAAAGCTGCTGTGAGAGCTGCGATCTCTCTAACTCGTCTTGCAGATGTAACTGCCACTAAAAACACTGTCTTCATTGTTAATAGTGAGACCGAGCACATGGCTAGAGGTTCAAACAGTGGTCTAGTTAATGAATCAAACACCAACTCTAGGTTCCATATGGGGGCCTTGGGTTTATGTTTAGGTTGTATAGCCCTGTAATAAATCTCGTAGAGATAGGATATGTGAATAACGAAAAGCCATCAATTGGAGAGTGAAAGGCTGTTAGTGTGGCGAGATGTATTCTAAGGGCAGCGAGTGATAAACCCTGTTTGAGGTGGATAATGTAATCGAGAATTGTATGTACAGGGGTGATAGTTGAGTGACCATGCTGTGGCAACATGTTGTGAAATGTTTCCACTTCTGCAGGTAAGTATTGCAATTAGTCTGCTGTTGACTCTGAAGCAAGACATTCCTCACTTGGTGTGAACATCTTTTCTCCTCTTCCAAGAACCAGAGAGAAGCCATGCCATGAGATGTAGTGTTTCCAGCTGGGGATGGAGAAGAGCGCCTGCATTCTGAGAAAGGAGGTCTGGATGAATCGGAAGGGGGTAAGGTGGTTGACAAGATATTTGATAAAGATAGGGAAACCAAGAGTGTCTGGCCACTCTGGGGCTAAGAGGATGACTGTGACATTGTCCAACTTGATCTTCATGATGACCCTCAGAATGAGAGATATTGGAGGAAACACACAAGAGACAGGAGCTTCCTATGTGACTAAGAAATCATCTCATAGTGAGCCCAGACCTGCTCCCATTCTGGAGCAGTACTGGGGGCACTTTGTATTCTGGTAAGTTGTGAAGAGATCTACCGTCAGGAATCTGCAGAGACAGAATATGGTTTGTATGATGCTTTTGTGGATCTCCCACACATGGTCTGTTCCAAAATGGTGGCTGCGAGCATCCACAGTTGTATTATTGATCCCCAGGAGCTACGATGCAACTAGGTTGATGCTGTTGTTGATACAGCATTTCCATAAGCATACAGCCTCCACGCCGAGGGAAGGAGAGAGGGCATCAATCTGATGATTGATATAGAACATAGCGGTAACATTGTTAGTGAGGATGCATACTGCAGATCCTCAAATGTGGTGGATAAAATGCTTTGCAAGCACTGGTCACCACACAGAGCTCAAGAGATTGATATGCAACTGGGATTTGTGAGCAGAGCATCCGCCTTGTGCAAAGCAGTGTTGCATGTGTGCACCCCAGCCAATAAGGGAGGCATCTGTGATAATTTGTAGAGACAGCTGTATCTGGTGGAATGGGATACCAATGAGGAGATTTCTTGGATCAGTCCACCATTGCAAGGAAATGATAACTCTTGGAGGAATCAAGACCTGCTTCCACATGTGATGTTTGGCTGGGCTGTAAACTGAGGACAGCTAGTGCTGGAGACGACAAAAGTGCAGACATGCGTAACTGACCATATTACACGTGGTGGCTGCCATATACCCCATGAGTCAGAGGTAGGTGAGCACTGTCACAGTGGAGCTTGAAACCATCATAGAGATGAGGCATTTTATGGCCTCAAAACATTGGGCAGGAAAGTATGCATGTGCAGTGGTGGGGTCTAGTCGAGCTCCTATGAATTCTAGCAACTGCGTTGGGTATAGGGTGGACTTCTGCTCATTTATGATGAAACCGAGAGATCTGAAGAACCTCTTGGTGAAGAGGAGCATCTGTAGTGTAGTTCACGAAGATGGGCCTTGTATAAGGCAGTCGTCTAGATGAGGAAAAACATGATGCCCTGGTAGCATAAATGGGTCGCCATGATGGCCAGTATCAGAGAGGAAGCCGTGTTAGTCTGAATCTGCACAAGCGGCGAGGAGTCCTGTGGCACCTTATAGACTAACCGAAGTGTTGGAGCATAAGCTTTCGTGGGCGAAGACCCACTTTGATGATGGCCAGGGTCTTAAAAAAAAAACCCTCTGGGGGCAGAAGAAAGTCCGAAGGCTAGGACAATACCAAAAGTGATCAGAAGCAACCGTAAATTGGAGAAATTATCTGTGTCTGGGTGAATGGTGATGTGGAAATAAGCATCTTGCAGGTTGAGGGCTGCAAACCAGTCTCCTTCATCTAGTACCGGGATGATGGATGGGCATGTGATCATTTTGAATTGTTTGCGGAGGTACTTGTTTAGATGTCAAAGACAGAGGATGGGTCCCTAACCACTGGTTCTTTTCTCTGTGAGAAAATAAATTGAATAGAATCCCCTGCCCTGATGTTGTTTGGGCACCCTCTCTGTGGCTTCTATTGAAGATGTTTCACCTCCTGTCGTAGGAGTGTTTCATGAGGGGGTCCCTGAAGAGGGACAGCATGGGTGGGGAATTGGGGGAACTGATGTAAGGGGTGTGTGACGGGGCGCAGCCGTCCCACACTCTGGACCCCTCAGTGACAGCACTGTTCGCAGCAAGAGAGACCGAGTATTGGCTCTGCATGCGGTGTTTGCAGGTCGTGAGACAAATCCGTGGCTATGGGGAACCAGGGAGGGCAAGCCGCAGTAAAGAAAGGGGGGGTGAGAGGGAGAAGTGAAACCGCCTGGAAGTAAGATGGCGGAAGGGAGCGGGGCCTGAACAGGTGGTGCGAAGTGACGCCATGGCGGATGAGTGGCGGAAAGGTTTAAAAAGTGGCCAGAGCAGCTGCACAAGAGGAGGGAGGGAAGAGGACTCCGGTAAAGGACATGGGGGCAGGACAGAGAGCACGAGGAACTTCTCCGCCTGAGGCGGGAAGCAAGCAAAACAACGCCAGGAAGCAAGGAAAGTGGGGGAGAAGCAGCAGCCCAGGGCAGGGCAATTATTTGAAGCCTGTGGGCTGACGTGTTTTGGCAGGAAGCCCCATCAGCCGGACAGGACCAAAGTCAGTTCCTATCCTCAGGGCCCTGGGCTGGAGCCTGTGAGTGAGGGTAGGCCTGGGCCCTCCTCTACTCCTTGCCGGAGGTGAAAGCGCATTGACAAACAGAAAACCCAGACCAGTCTGTTCAGACAGCAGTGAGTGCAGAGTGAGGTGAATAACACGGGGCGAACCCAACGAGCCAACTCATGAGATGCGACTAGGGAGGGACTTGAGAGTCAAAAGTGTCCCGGCTAATGAAAGCAATAAGCGTGCCGGACTATATCTGGTAACAAGGGGGAATACAGTATCCACGTTTGATAATCTTTAGGACCCATTTGTGGTGACTGCTGCCCACTGATCATAAAAGGGGCACGGTAGGTGGTGAAAAGTCATGTGATCACAAGACACAAATGGAATGGAGAGGTCCTGCAGGCCCTCGACCGGAACCTCAAACTTGCTGTCTAGAGGCTTGCTGGTTGGAGGAGCGGTTATTGGTACTCCTTCGGCGTTGGTTTCTTACCCTTGATTGGTTTTATTCAAAGAGTCTTTGCTGATGCCTAACGTAGGAGAAGTCATGGTGCCTCTGGTAAGGAGTGTAACTTTTCCTATGAGATGGCAGTCTGTACATGCCGAGTGTGTGTGTGCAGGAATCTTTTCTAGAATGGACAACTTCCTCAGTGTTTGCCACAAAAAGTTTCTCCTTGTCGAATGGCAAGTCTTCGATCTTGGTTTGTAGCTCCTTTGGCATCTCTGCTCCATTTAGCCAAGAAGTACGCCTCATTACTGCTGAGGTAGCTGTTGCCCTTGCTGACCTATCAGCAGCATCGAGTGCCATCTAGAGCGCTGTGCACGAAGTGGAGTAACCAAACCTCCTGCACTATGGATTTTAAGATGGGTTGCTTGTTGTCCAGTAAATGCTGCATTAGCTTGGCCAATTTAGTGTAACTGTCAAAATCATGGCTTGCAAGCAACGCAGTTTAATTGGCTACCAAGAGCTGTACAGTGGAGGAAAAGCACATCTTCCTGCCAAAAAGATCTAGTTTCTTGTGTTCCTTATGATGGATGGAAGACCTGTATTTTTGGATCTTTGGCTTGCTGCATCTACCACCAAAGAATTCGGTTGCAAGTATAGGAATAGAAAATCCATGCCCTTTGAGGGTACGAAATACTTTCTATCAGCCCTCTTTGTTGGTATACCTCATCTGCTGCCTCCATAATAGCTTTGTCAATTGGATGCGCAATCTTTGATTTGGCTGATGCTTGTAGGTTCTTGAAGAGCTTGTGTTGTTTCTCTTGAACCTTCAACAGGGAAACCTCCTGACTGATAGTAACCCTTTTAAAAAGCTCCTGGAATTGTTTAAGGTCACGGTAGGAGATGTATCGTCGGGGAATGACCGCTTCGTCGGGAGAGAATGAGGACTTGTCTGTTGGTGAGGCACCCTCATCGCTAATCTGTCCTTCCTTGGTGTCCAGGTCTTCTGTGAGTGGAGGAGGACTCTGAAGGTGCGAGGATGGTGCTGATCTGTGGGCAGGAATTGACAGTTCCATGGATCAGTGCCACAATGGAGTGCAGTGATGGCATGGGGACCACCATGACGGATGGTGAGGGTGATAAGACCAGAGTACCACAGAGAACGATGGTGATATCATGGTCGGTGTCTATCGCAGGGTGTATTTGTTCTGGTTGAAGAGGAGAACATACTCCTGTGGTCATCATCATAACCAGAGTAGTACGAGAGCACTGGTGATCTCGGGAAGTGGGGGCAGTTTCTAGCTGGTGATGGTGACTGTGATGGTTGTGTATGGGATTCAATCTGCGGTGACCTAGAACTTGGTGCTGCAGCATAAAAGATATTTCTTAAAGACAGGTGAACCAGGCTTTTTTTTTTTTTTTAAGCGGGTTTGGTTCCCCCCCCCCACTTGGGGTTACCATGATAGTATGAGGTGTCTCTTTGTCGTATGGTTTTAGAAAATCTGTACTTAATCTGAAGTCTTCTTTTTGTTTCTGTGAGGGGTCGCTGTTAGGCCTGGTTAGACATGAAGTGCATCAGCAGGTTGAGGGAAAACTATTTACATAATGAATGAGTCATTTTTCTCTTTTTCAAACAACTAAACCTAATAACTATAAACTTCAGGAATTATTACTGCCTAACTAAAATAAACTCTCTTGTTGTTCACAGGAACATGAAGCAGAGGAGAGGAATCGAGCTCCATCTGTGACCGAGGGTGGTATGAAGGAACTGAGGGGAGTCGGGCCATGCGCATGAACTTTAAAGGCATGAACAGCATGTGCCTCTGCTGTGCATGCGCAACCCAACCACATGCTGCTTGAAAAAGAGTCTGATCTGCAGCACCAGGGTGAGCCCAACACCAATAGTGGAGCACCCACAGGGACATCACTCGAAGAGAAATACATACTACGGTTAGTAATTCCGCAGTTTCATATTTGAGTTCCTTCTGGTCCTGGTGACTTATTATTCATTTCATCAATCTGTTCCAAAACCTCCTCCATTGACACCTCACCCAAAAAAAGAATAGCTCAGATGTGGGAATATTCCTCATGCCATTTGCAGTGAAGACAGATGCAAAGAATTTATTTAGCATCTCCACAATGACCTTGCTCCCAAGTTCTGCACATTCCATATTCCTCAGATACAAAGCATAGTTCTGGCCATCAGGATGGACACATGGAGGAAGGGGACAGTTGGGGAGAGAGGATTAAAGGTAGGTAGGCAGACAGCAACTAGAAATAGTGTGTATGTACCTCTCACCCCAGATGTTAAAAAGGTGCAGATTTTGTGGAGTACAACCAGCACTGAGATAAGGAAAAATTATGAAGGCAGACTGGGTGATAGGAAAAGAGGAATAAGGGCAAATTTTAATGAAGTCACCCTCGATAGCACATTAGACAATGTTGAGATTTTTTTTGGCAAAATTTAAATTTTTTTCCTTACTGGTTCTAGTAATCCTTTAGAAGCTTGTCACTAAAATCTGCTATACTCTCTTCTGAAAAATATCAGAGAAAAGAGTGAATATGGACATTGCAAACACATTAAATGGATCAAATTTTGGGTCTCAAAAATTGACGTGTCTTTTTATCTGTCTGTTATGAACATAAATCTAGCGTAAAGCAGTGGGAGAAAAATCAACATAGAAAAAGAGAACCAGAGACATTTGCCATATTCACTTCCTAGTGTAAATATATTACTGCTGCTCGTATTGTTAAATATGCAAAATCAGAATATTCACAATAAAATGATTGCTCTTTATTAACTGACACTAATAACCAGTTTCATTCATCGATCACAACATTGAGATCCTTTATTGTTTTACTGCATGAGCAGTGCAATTCTTAGTAGCTCACAACAGAATCCTACACTAAATTACATTTATAAAGATTCCCCATACAAATCAACTGAAACAGATCACGCCAAAACCATGTATATATATTGACCTTTAAAAATATATTCTACATAATGGAAAAATAGAGCATCATAATCTAGATCTACACCACAACTCTGACCACAGCACTCAAGCTGCCTAAGTATAAGAAGCATTCCACCTTACCCCAATATTAAATCGGGCTTTGTAACAAGGAGTACCTGGAAAAGGAAGTTTTAAACAGTTTGGGAGGTTTAAAACGTACAAATTCTGTATCCTATTTACAATTTCAGAGCTCTGTAGCAATTGTGTTTCTGGAAAAATATAAAACAGAGGCTCCCTGATTTGGTTCTCATGTCACAGAATTTTGAAACTTGTTTTGCATTCCATGGCATTCATTGAATTAATAGGCTTGTTTTGAATTTAAAATTTAAATGCAACAAACTACAGTTCATTATTAAAGAAATGTGACTTACTGCTTTATTATGTACAGCTCATGTTTCAGTTTTGAAGTAGAAATTAACACTATTAATAACAGAGAGAACTGTGGAGGCATTAAATGGAAAAAAGTGATTTAAGGACTAAAAATACCATCTGCTTTATTAGGTTTGGCCCTGGTTATCATCAAAGTTTGCCAAGGAAAATGGAAGCTGACACAACATATTGAATTCACTAAGGTACGGGCAATATCCGGATTGCCAACTGGTTCACAGGCCGCCTTTTGTCTGTTCCAAATCACTTGAATTAAATATGAATTGATTTTTAAAAGATACATAATTAGTATAAAGTATTTATGCTCTCAATATATTCAAATACCATCCTTTAGAATGCTGAAACGTAGGAGAAAATGAGATTTCCATCCACTTCAACAATGTCATTATGACCCAAACACAGCTATTTGCCAGACTAATTTAATATATGTATATTGTAATGCTAACAACACACCTTCACTCAAGTTGCACACAATCCATTTCCCCTACACCTGACAGGTTTCTGTTCCTACTGCATTGCAGATGATAGTACAGACATCATGGAATTCTAACTGAAGCATGTTGCTAGGCTACAGAGTATCAAATAAATTGCTTCTTTGGTAAAATTTCCCTAAATGTAACAATTTTGTATCTCCAGGGAGTATAAAAAGAACTCAGAACTCAGTGCTGGTTTCATATTCCATTGGAATTCCTAGGAGCTATGAGAACTAGCATTGTAGATGCTGAGGCACAGAATGAAAAGGAGTTGGTTGCAGCAAGGACAAATTTCTTGGGACTGAATTTTTACTGATTAATTTCCCTATGAATAAACCTGAAATACCCAATTCTTTTGAAAGATAATGTCATACCCTGATAGTCTTCTTGTTCTTGCCGTTCATTAATATCCAAAGTGAGCTTTTTCATTCTCATTCTCTCCTCTTGCTCAGCTTGCTGTTGATTCCAGTGGTTGGCAGCAAGTTGTGAAGACATTGGCACATTTAGGATCTTAAACTGAAAGAAACAATAATTTCTTCAAGTATGGATCATACTTGACAAAGAACAAAAAGAAAAGGCTAACTATATAATAAGACATGTCAAGTTGAATTTTATTATTTCTGAACTGTGAAAAGACACATTTCCTGAATAGTTTTCTGGGGAGGGGGAAGGGAGGAGAGGGAATATGTTCCTTATTTTCATCTATGCTCACACATACAGATGACACCTTGGAAACTATATGACTGCTAAATTTTAAAGCCTATTAGATACAAGCAGAATTCTCCATCTGAGAAACAGGTATATTTAGTGTAATTAAGTAAACTCTCTGTCAATAAATTTATCCTTATAAATAAAACATTTGCATATTCTCTTGGTAGCTGGCAAAAGGTAAAGTTTTGTCACTCACTATTGTATCCAATCCACCAATTAATCTGTTAAATCAACATAGAGGTATCTGTATGTTGCAAGAGCAAAAAATATATGGAAAACATTTTATAAATAATTTGTATAGAAACCAAGATACATTTGGACACATTCTCCTAGTACAAAATGGAACGTTCAATGCTTTACTTCTCAGTAGAAAATCAGTACAGCAAAAATACATAAAATCAATACTATGCAAAGGTGGTAAATGACTGGCTGATAAAGGTTTCCACTATGTGGTATCTAATAACATCACATAGGTTTTGTACTAGAGTCAGATTCACCATGGAAGGTAAAAGCTGCACTTCCCAGTGACATCAAGACTTTCTGCCCTTTAGAGAGATTAAACCACAAGGAAGAGCAGGTGGTGTTTCCACCACAATTCGTTGTTGGTTGTTAGATAGAAGGGGGCAGTTTATATTTCTCACCAGGCCTACACAGGAAAACCTCCCAGAAGAGGGTCTTACTAAGTCAATGATCAAATACACTCAGCGCATACCTGCTCTACACTTTCCATGTTATGAACGTTATTGTCCTTTACTTCCCACTTGTTGGAGAGAAGATTACATGAACATATGCAACAGCTATATTTTCCCCAATGAACTCATCACTAAGAAGCCTGCATGCTGGTATATGCCTACAGAACCTGGTGCAAACCAGAGGTGAACATTGCTCCTTGTATCCAAGTTCTTCTCTCACCAGATATAATGGCTGTGATTTCTAAAGGAGCCTAAAGAAATCAGATGCCATAATTCTCCTAAGATTCTTTCAAAATCCCAGCCATTATGCTCAGAGGGATAAAATATTACAGAAACTTTAAAAGCCAAACAGAAATAATTTTTAAACTTTTTTATTCAAAGTGGAAACACCAGGCTTCAGAAAAAGCCTGTTGACCCTAAACTTCATAGGCACACATCAGAAAATGTCAGTTGTCCTTCTAAAAGCATCTCTATTTCCACCCTCAAGGAAAATGGATAACTTGTAGAAAAATATGTTAAGATAATCAAACACAATTGAATGGGAATTATTTTTTAAAGCCTCTTGCTTGCTTTTGCTAATCAGAGGTCTACTTCCATGGGAATGAAAATGAATGCCAGTCAATGTGCAAGAATTCTCATCACTTTAATTGACAAGATTGCAATGCAAATAGATATAATAGCTTTGTTTTCTACAGTGCAGAAGCAAAATACACATAGTAAATCCACTGAATCTATCACAGAGCAGCTCAGTTTTGGCTGTAGATTAGTGCTATGTGGGGGAAATGATTCTGTTGCTGGTGAGTACTCAGGCAGCTACAACATTTGAAAAACAGTTAATTTATGGAGGAAAACTCAACCAACTGTTAGTTGCAGCAGTTAAGACTGGCTGTTACACAGATCTGGGAATGTACTGAAACATCTTTGTGTGACGCTGTCAACTAGAATGCTCATTTAGATGAGGGAAGGGGGGGGGGAAAGTGTTTTGAATAAAAGAAAAGAAAAGTGTAAGGATTATCAAGAATTCTGCATGTCAAGTTTGAATATTAAGAGCATTTTAGGTTAACAGATTTAAGAGAAAAGCAACTAAGAAAAAAACAAAACCAAAAAGATGAAATCTCTATGGACACCCAGAAGAAAAATAAATATATACTTGAGCCTTGTCAGCATCAAATAAACTAAACAGATTCACAGATATCAGTACTTCACAGTTAATTAGTCAACTTACTGATAGTGTCTAAAGACACAAATTGCTAACTCAGAGGTCTAGTGGTGGTATACGCTCAATACATTTTTGTCCCATTCTCTCAATTAAATCAGGCTAGCAAGATTCTGAGAGGCAGGATGCTCAGAATAAAATAGAAGGGAATATAAAATTTAGATGGTGGAATGAAGCAAGAAGGGTTCTTAGAAGACTATAAACCAATTATGAACTGATGAGACAATAGTTAAACTCGGAGGTAGGAAGGCATACCAACAAGAGCTCTGATCCATCAAAAACCACAAGGCTTTTTAGACAGCCATCTCCTTCTAGGTCCCATATCTCCTCCCAACAGACTTTTCCATGTACCCTTCCGGCCCAGCCTGGTGACAGCATCCACCCTCTAGTCCAGGGGTGGGCAAAAGCCTCTCAGTGGGCCAAATCCAGCCCACATGGCATTTCTAGGCCCCGCCCCCTAGGGCGTTGCCTGGGAGCTGGAGATGTGCAGGCCCTTTTAACTGCTTCTATTTACAGGGCTTGTACCTCCCCCATGGCTGCCAGGCAATGCGTTGCCCAACAGGTGCAGGGCAGGTGCGAGCCCTTTAAATATTAGCCGTTAAAAGGGCTCACAAGTCCTGGCTCCCTAGCAATGTAGTAACGGTGCTGGGAGCTGCAAGCCCTTTTACCTCCTTCTATTTAAAGGGCTCGTGGCTGCCAGGTGGCTGGCAGCCACCTGGTAGGCGCAAGCCCTTTAAATAGAAGGAACTGAAAGGGCTTATAGCTCCCGGCCCCATGCTAGCCCATTGCCTGGGAGCCAGGGACGCATGACCCTTTTGAATTGTTTCTATATAAAGGACTTGCGCCTTCCCCATGGCTGTGAGGCAACAGGCTTGCCCCTTCAACCTGAGACTCTGCCCCTTCCATCCAAGGCTCCGCGATCACTTCAAAAATTTTTGAAGTGGCCCTTGTTCAAGTTATTGCCATCCCCTGCTGTAGCCTATACAAACTGATTTTCTTCCCAATCAAACAATTCTGATCTGTCCACACTGGACAGACCTATCCTTTTATACAGTGTCTTTGGGAGTCAGCCAGTCAGCTAGGGTAGCTTGTTCACTCTTCTTTCTTTCATCCAATTATATTACATTTGTTTGCCACTGACAATCTAGTCTCCCCCCCCCCCAGGCAACAGGGGTATTGTGCTATTTTTTCCATGAATATGAATTAGTTTATCTCTGGTTCGCTCCCTAAATCCCTATCAAGGCACTCTGGGGGTATGCCTGGCATACTGACTCAGATCATAGGAGAAACACCAAGACAAAGCAGGACTGCCCAGCTGTTGCAGCCTCTTTGACTTTCCCTGTGAAACAATATATAGATGGTAGACAGGAAACTTCTAATACTGTAAGGCAGGGGTGGGGAACCTTTTTAGGGTTAGTGCCACTGACTCTGAGAAAAATCCATCAGGGGCCGCGCACAAGTGAGAACAAACAAGCAAACCAACCAACCTCACTGATGGGCTCCTGACTGAGAAAGAGAAAGACACTTCCCACATTCCCCTCGTATACCAGACCCTCCGTGGGGGGAGGGGGCAGAAGAGAGAGGAGAGAGAAGGGAGGGTAAAGTGAGGGGGCTGGAGCACCAGCACAGGCTACCCAATGCTGGGGGGGATAGAACCCTGAGCCTTGGGGACTGGATCCAGGCAAGCCAGGGGCTGCATTCAGCCCTTGGGTCTTAGGCTCCCCACCCCTGCTGTAGGAGAAGAGAACAAAGGGACAACCACTGAAACTGACCGTGTCAAATTAAAATCTGTTAAAGTAAGTGTTTTTCTCATTGTGGAACTCATTCCCCCAGTATGTGGTTGAGGCCAAGATCATTACAAGATGCAAACAGGAATTAACATTCATATGGGTAACAAAATAATCAGAGTCAAGATAATATATAAATAATTTTCAAAGGGTGATAAACCTCATGCTTCAGGGCTTACCCTAATCTTTAACTACAAGGAAGTTTCCGAAGTTTATCCAGTTATCTACCTACCCTGGATTTTTTTGTACCTTCCTCAGAAAAAGCTGATGCTGTATAAACATTATAAAGAGACCTGATCTTGTATGAACGTTGGTATGTTTCCTTCGCCTTCCTAAAAAATTACCACCATAAAATGATATTGCGACATACTTGAGGTGTTGACGACACCAGGCTTTCATGGCTCTACTCCTGCTAATCTTGGGTGAGGAGTCTCACAACTCTGTTATGATAGCAGGCATCTAACCAGCACTGATCTGTTGTGAGATGCTATTCTTCCTTGCAGCACATAACTAACCTGAAGCTGAAATGTGGGGGCCCTGTTCCTACTGTTCTTAGAGAATTTTAACTCTGATCACCTGCAGCTGCTAATAGCAATCACTTGTGAACTATGTTGTGAACTATGTTCTTCTGTTCTTATGGTCCATTTATGGCTGGTGCTTTTACTAATGGCATACAGTTTTCCTGGACTCTGGGATCTGGGCCCAGCATTTGGAGATGGTTGGATCCTAATTATCCAGTGTTAATCCCACACAGGAAAGAGGAACAATGTGTACCAGCAATCTACAGAAAGACTGAGATTAGGCTCTCATGGTGATGAGATGGTGAGACATTACTATTACAGTTTACTTCAAATAATTGTAAACAAAACTGAAGGTCAAACCACACAAGTATCTTAGTAAACTGTTGTCCTCATTAAATGCAAGTATTTGCACATCCCAGGTGGTTTCCTTCAGTGGAAACATAACAGGTAAATCTCTGTGTTAGGATTGAACATTATACTTACTCCGTAATAGCTAATGCTTGATTGCCTGTTATGTTTGGTGGGTGGAAAGACAATTTACTCGACAGCCAGGTTTCTCTAATGCAGTTGTTCAACTCTGCCACAATCTACTAAAAAGTCTACTTTAACATAACATTTGTATAATATGTATTACTTGCGTCAAAGGGTAAAAAATACACAGCAATATTTGATACCAGTTTTGACATCTATTAAGGATTTCCCTCACTTCTAAATTCAGTGCATATTCTACTCAACCAGGTTTAAAATTCTTAGTACTGTATGAAGAAATTTTCTTTTAGACTCTACCTCTTCTCTTCTTATTTTTCTTTTAAAACTGACTACTACAGTATTTTTTTTCTAAAAACAAATCTATAGACAAAGAAGTCTTTCATAGACTCGATGACCAAAGTATTCTATAAGGCAACACATTTTACATTTCTAGAATCACCAAAAAGTTTTGCCAGGAAGAGCCTACTCCCAAAAGCAAATATGAAGGGTGGTGGAGGGGAGGATTCAGAACAAACTCAGCTTTCTTTTTTCAAAGCACAAAATGCTAGCACCATTTTCCCATGATGCTCCCCAAAATTTAAATATTTTATAAAATTCCTGGCTAAATTATTATGACAGAGTTGAAAAGTGGTCATAATGAAGAGTTTCCCAAAATCTCTGGTTCACTAATGACTACGGTTAAAGGGGCTGGATTTTTTTGGGGGGGGAGGAAGGAGGGGAGTTGTACATATTTATACTTACTATTCGGCTCCCAAGAAAACAGAATTCAAGGAAATGCTTTTTTTTACACGAATGCCAAAGGAAACAAAAATAATTAACTGTTACTACTAAACCTAGATACACACACACACACACACACACACACACACACACACACACACACACACACACACACTTACACTTCTTTACTAAAAGTAATTCATAATGAAGATTACAAGTCAACTCACTGACATGGAAACAGAATTCTAAAGTTTGGAATTAGATTTGTGATCATAGAAGGTATAAAAAGTATCCTTTTAGTAGGATTTTACTTATCACTTCTTATACGCAATAGCACAAATACTATGACGTATCCCTTTATGTATTAAATGTTTAGATAAAACAGACACCATGATAAGCTTGTGCAGAGCTGAAAGGGCATAACGAGTGGTGTTTCGCAGGGGTCTGTTTTGGGATCAGTTCTGTTCAATAGCTTCATCAACGATTTAGATGATGGCATAGAGAGTACGCTTATTAAGTTTGCAGATGATACCAAGCTGGGAAGGGCTGCAAATGCTTTGGAGGATAGGATCGTAATTCAAAATGATCTGGACAAACTAGAGAAATGGTCTGAGGTAAATAGTATGGAGTTTAATAAAGACAAATGCAAAGTACTCCACTTAGGAAAGAACAATCAATCAGTCTCAGACATACAGAATGGTAAGCGATTGTCTAGGAAGGAGTACTGCATAAAGGGATCAAGGGGTCATAGTGGACCACAAGCTAAATATGAGTCAAAAGTGTGCCACTATTGCAAAAACAGCAAATGTGATTCTGGGATGCATTAACAGGAGTGTTGTGAGCAAGACAAGAGAAGTCATTCTTCTGCTCTACTCTGCGCTGATTAGGCCTTAATTGGAGTAGTGTGTTCAGTTCTGGGCACCACATTTCAAGAAAGATGTGGAGATATTGGTGAAGGTCCAAAGAAGAGCAACAAAAATGATTAAAGTTCTAGAAAACATGAGCTATGAGGGAAGACCGAAAGAATTGGGTTTAGGAAAGAAAAGACTGAGAGGGGATATGATAGACGTTTTCAAGTATCTAAAAGGGTGTTACGAGGAGGAGACAATTTTTTCTCCTTGGCCTCTGAGGATAGGACAAGAAGCAATGGACTTAAACTGCAGCAAGGGAGGTTTACTTTGGACATTAGGAAAAACTTCCTAACTGCCAGGGTAGTTAAACACTGGAATAAATTGCCTAGGGAGGTTATGGAATCTCCATCTCTGGAGATATTTAAGAGCAGGTTAGATAGGTATCTATCAGGGATGGTCTAGACAGTGCTTGGTCCTGCTGTGAGGGCAGGGGACTGGACTCAATGACCTCTCAAGGTTCCTTCTTGTTCTAGTGTTTATGATTCTATGAGTGTACTTATAAAAAAAGCAATGTTAATATAAAATGTTATCCTATCTCTGTATCCTTTCCTCTTCTGGTTTTTTTTCTCTTCAGTATCTGAGGAAGTGAGCTGTATCACATTACAGCTTATGCCCTAATACTCTAATAAATTTGTTAGTCTTCGAAGTGCTGCAACAGACCCCTCTGAAATCTGTCATACAAATAATGTTATTAAAGGGAAAAACAGTCTCTCTCTTATATATGACAGTGTTGGGGTGTCTGTCTGTGTTTGTCCGTCTGTGAGTTCAATTGTTCAAGAACTTCTCCTAAATCAGTGTTTCTTAAACTTTTTAAGACAGAGGAACACCAAACAATAATATTTTTTTTAAATGAGGAACACCAAGGATTTTTTGTTGAGCAAAAAAGAAAAAAGGGTTGGGGAGAAATTGAGCCAAAAAAAATAAAAAAAAATAAATCACCTGCTCCTTTAGGGGTGGCCATGTTGAACTCTGTTGTTCTCCGCGGCACACCTCCGACTGCTTCACAGCACACCGGTGTGCCACGGAACACAGTTTAAGAAACACTGTCCTAAATGGTCAGAGCTAGGACCACCAAATTCAGTATGCAACTTCCTCTTATTATTTAAAGCAAGATCAGGGTTTGGTTGTATCAGGACAATGGGATGTGGGTGGAATGCAATTGTTTCCCATCAAATAGAGAAGGAGAGGTGTAATAGCAGGGACAGTTATACCCCAGAATAAGCATGGGGGGCAGCAAGCACCCAGGGAGCAGCTGCTAGGTGGCAATACAGCCCCTGCTGCACCAGCCACCCCGGGGAGCAGCTGCTAGCTGGGCCATTTGTCCCTCCTCTCCTAGTAAGAAGCCAGGCCACATGGCCCCCGCCACCCTGCCCCACGGAGAAGTTGACACCAACCTCCCTGCTCTAGCTAGAAGCTGGCAGGCAGGCCATATGGCTCCCACTACCCTGGCGAACAGCCACGGATTCCCCCACCCTTTGTCCTGAGCCCCCCACATCTCTCAACCCCCTGCTTTGACTCCTGCACCTAACCCCCTTCCCTGAGCCACTTTTCACCCCTTGACTCCTGTACCCTCCACACCCCAGCCTCCTGCCCTGAGCCTCTATGTGTCCAAGCCCTTGCCCTGACTCCAGCACGGCCCCCCCCACAGCCTCAGCCCCCTGCCCTGAAGGACCTGAGCAATGCTGGGTTAAATTTTCTAGAAAAAATATATTAGTATCATTCCAAGCTACATAGTAGTTCAAGAAAAATAAGAGATACCAAAGGGAACAAAGGAAAGAAGTGGTATAATGGAATTTTGTTATTCTACACACAAAGCTGTGGTCTCTCTTACCTCTCAAAGATTTAACAGATGTCTCATATGACTAATACCTCATTGCTTCTATAAAAACGCCCACACATTAGTCGGATCAGGCCTTAAGGAACACAGTGTATTTCATGATGATTATTTCTCTTATCGTGTGTCTTCACTTAACAAATTGTGAGATTCAGTCATTTGCAATGTGTTTCCAACTCTATGCAAATTAAAGTGTTTTAACAGTAGTTGTCAAAACTGCTCTACTATGCCCTAAATAACACTAAATTATTGTAATTAAATATTTTTCTCAAACCACAAAAACTTCAGGCTACACAGAATGTTTAATGAAATGCTAATCTGTATTATATTGTTCCATCACTAGTAGGGATGTAAAAGGTTAACCAGTAAGCATCACACTTAATGGGTGATACTTACTGGTTCCAGTTACACAGTAACTGGTGGGGGCCGGAGCAGCTCCCCACCCTCCCTGGGCCGGGGGCTGCTGCAGCCCTGGAGAGACCTGCTGTGGACAAGAGCTTCTCTCATCCGGTTAACCTTGTTAACGGTTAACCGAGATTTTACATCCCTAGTCACTAGGTGGTGCTTTGTGTAAAATATTTTAATTAAGCTAAACTCTGCCATCCCTGGAAGAGCATTAAAGGATCTTATGAGTATACACACCAGATGTATTTAACAAGCTGTGTAACCAGTACCTATCTGACACAGGCTTACGGGACATGGTGTGAGGAGTAAACTAAGAGAAAAATCAGAAGGAAAACAACCAAATTGAAGGATCTCATGTAACTCTGCAAAGCCCCAAAGCAGCCATGAGCAACCTGGACTAGTGAGTGGGCCACATAGGTGGCCCTCCATCTCAGTGGGCCACAAAATTGTTGTAACCAAGATAGTCTTCTGGGACAGAGTAGTTTTGTTAGTTGCACCTGCATACCTAGAATTTGCAGGGCGTGCCTACGGAACTGTAACAATTCTCCAACTGGCTGCAGAGAGAGCGCGCGGCTCTGATAGTCAATGTTGTGTGCAATCAGCATGCACCTCATTTCATGTGCCCTGGCTTTAAGCATGTCACTGTAGTAATATTGGTAGGAAAAAAATCTATTCAGATAAAAACAAGTGTAATCTGGCAATCCTGCATGTGGACATCAATAAACACCACTGATCTAGTGTCTGGCAAGCTTCTACGCTAACTTCAGAGCAGTCCTAGCTCCTACCATTTAGAACTACTTGACGAAACAGACAAACTCTCTAAAATATATAGTAAACATGCTGTTCTAGCATTAGAACCACTAGCAGGGACTCAAGGAATTTAATGGCTCAGAATTTAAGACAATGATCTGTGAATAGTCTTGTTTAACCTGTAAATGATCTGTGAATAGTCTTGTTTAACTACAGGCCTGGACTGTAGTTGGGCCTGGCAGATCATGTAATACTGGAATCCGTTTTGGATGTGGTACTTTGCCATGGCTGTGTGTGAATGAGTTGAAGCTAAGCAAAAAGCATTCCCACTTTGATTGGTCTATTATCACTCGCAACCACTTAAATCCTACCTCTTATTTATAATAAAATCATTTTTATTATTAAACTCCATCTAAATAATTGTTACTGCGGATCTGGTCCCACTGGGGCTGTGCACCTGGGTGCTGTGTCAAGTTCCTGTGACTGAGTCTTCCCAAAGCTGAGCTGATCTCAGTGTCTGTTTTGCTCTGCTGTCGGCAATACCTCAGCTTTGTGCCTTTATTGGGGGGAGACCTAAGCTTCTGGAGTTCCACAGTAGGACAAGGTGATGGTCATCCCAGAGAGCAGGTAGGTGGGCTCAGCGGTACAACCAGCCCATCAGGTGACAGTCTCAAGGGGATCTCTGTGAATCAACCAGTCACAAGCCTCAACTGGAGAGGCTGATGAAATATTCGTCTGAGAAGTAACCGTCTTAGCAGCTTTTTTTCTTGTTCAACAATTCTTCTCATGGCCAGATTGAGGCAGGAGTTGGGGGAGAAGTGGAGGCAGTAAACAACAGAGTGCTGTCTGTGGGACTCTTTAGAGCTCAGTGCTTTGGAGAACTGCAGGTAGTAGGCTGCTCAAGGACCTCAATATGGGCACTGGAAAGGGCCAGAGATACCAAAGATGAGGAACATCTGAGGCTGCCTATGTTTCCAAGAATTTCTGAAGACAACAGATTCAGGTGAAAGAGACTGGGATTGATAATCAAAGGAGCCTTGCATGGAAATTTGATCATCAGAAGAGCTGTCATCTGCATAATCCAGAAGGGAGGCAGACAGTGGCGGAGTATTGGGAAATGTCTGTCTGACCACATAGCTACCAGGGAACAGCTAGCAGTGTTTATTGAGAACAGATACGAATTGTTGATTGAACAATTGATATTAAAAAACCTAAATTATTATAGATAAACTAAACTACAAAGAACAAGAGAGGTAATTAGCTGCACAAGTGGTGCACCAACAGACACGCCGTTCTAGGACAAAAGTTGAAAAAAAAGGAATGCAGTTCATCTACTGCAGCTCTATACATACTTGGTACAGGACATAAGGATCCCTAGAATGCATACCTACATAAGAAACATTGTTCAGCATCTCTTTGGTCTAACTAGAGAACAGCTTAGTATAAAAACTAATAATGGTATAAAAGCGATTAAGTGCTGTATACAACTCTTAGTAAGGAATTTAGTGAAGAATTCCATCAACAGAACAAAACAAGACAGCATCCCATTCTAAAAAATAAAGACAAAGAAACCAAACTCTTCATAGCAAAAGAAAGTGTTTACTTACATCCAGATAACTCCTTACCTGCTGTTTATTGCCTTTTCGAGTTAACATGACAAATGGCATTGTGTCTCCGGATTCCGATTCTCCTTCACCACCACCTAAGGGTGGACCCTTCTTTAGTTGACTCTTGAGATGAAGAGGAATAGCAACATCCAGCTGATGCACTTTTACAGACTCTCCACTCCGTTGCTAAAGAAAAAGAGGATGAAAAGGGCTCTAAGCAATCATATGCTAAAAATATTAAAGGGAGGTTTTCACAATTCACTTCTAATGAAAAATGTCAACTACCTTCTAAGGTAACTTATCTTTGCACAAGTAAAATCTCATACAATTTATTTGGTTTGTTTCTAAGTTCCTACATTTCTTACACTCTTCACTATGCAGAATTCAGACTACTGCAGAAGGCTAATTAAGAAAACTACAATAAGAAAATGTACTTAATTTTAACTGGATTTGTAAATGATTTTTAACATTAAAGAAACAATTAAAATTGGACACAATATTAAGATAAGTAATTCTGGATTTTGATTTTTTGTTATATATCACCTATTCTATTCTTGAATCAGTCCTTAGAACACATTACCAATTTTTTCTCCAGATGTTATCTGTTTGTTTTATTATTTTATTACATACTATATGGTATGTAAATTCAAGTGGTAGCAACATTTTCAATTCTTAACATCCTATACATGAATAATCACGTGATATACAAATCTAAAATGGCAGAATGTCACAGTATTTATCTTTATTAAGCAGCTGAAAGATCAGCCAGCATCTCCATATATTTAGTGGGCAGAAGAAAACAACAGATGCTTTATGAAAAGCAATTCTCATCCAGTCATACTACTTCCATTTCTTAATCACTGATTCTTGAAAACAGTACTTGAAGCTCATTTTATAGTGTTCCTACATGGTCACTAACTGTTCCCTCCAGTGTTTCCTGGGAAATTCCCATCCTTTCACAGAAGTACAAATGAGTAAAGGCATTATTTTGTATTCTGTCCCTTGGCCTAAGTTCTCTTTTCCCATAACAGCTGTTATCTTGTAATTTTTAACATGTTTATATTGCATAACTCCACTGACCGATTCAGCACATGTAATTTTATCAAATACATCAATAAGGCATGCCAAATTAAAAAGCCAATGCTGGTCTGAAAAAAATTAAAAAATAACCAGCTCAAAACCTACATAAAATTCCTATTAAGAGGGAAAGTTATCAAAAGAATATATTGACACACAGAATATATCTCCAGGTTACAACCAAATGACAAATATCTGGAAGAGAGTGTTCTGACTGGATACAAATAGTATAATTTACCAGTTTTACAGCATTTGACAAGGTTATAGTAAGTTCAGGAAAGCTTTTTTTGTATTGAGTCTACTTTACTAAAGTAGGTGAAAAGACCTGATTCTTGTTAAAATATTATTTATGATGCCAGTTTAGAAGATACACCAGTCGCAAAGAACTAATCAAATCCCACTGGATTTTACAAGAGTGAAATCTTACTCCCTAGCACAATATTTGAATTCATCAGTATAATAAAATATCTTCCAGAAACATCACTAGTAAAGACTACAACTTCCACCACTCTGGAAACATTAGTAAACTCATCAAAAAAACATGAGAATTGATTGTGTATCTTTCCAGTCAATTAGGATGGCACCATCCAAAAGCAATTAATTGATGTAGTGTCTGACAGTGCTACTGGAAGAACAGAAGCAATTTAATGTGTCTTTTTATCTAAACTCACAACTAATAATCAGGATATTATCAAACATCAGACTCAAGACTGAATCTTGAATTCTCTCTCCCTTCCTCAACTGGAAAGATGGGTGCATCAAAGAAGCACACCTGCTGATCAATAAAGCACAGGATTAATGGAGCTCTGTTCACAACTTATAACTGCAGGTACTTGTGATGACAGGACAGGGGGATAAAGATTAAGGGAGAAAAGGAAGGCTTCCATGAAAGCACAATTGAGCCAAAACAACAAAGACCGATTTTCATGACTGTTTCTCCTACACCAAAAGACCCCTTACACCAAGGAAGATGGGGAGTATGATTTGTCTCCCGGGAGGCAGAGCCAAACAGCAGATGTGAAGAGTTAAGAAAACTTAGCATTGGAGGAAAATAAGTATGAAAACTTCCCCATATCCCATCTGCAAGCAACTCTACGTTAACCACTTTTTCAGAGTCAGCTATACAATAAAGGTGCTTATTTAATTCAAGACAATAACAAGGACTAATACCTGAAGATTCTCCAGCATCATTTTATCCAAAGCCTGAATAAAGTCCTCATCCTCGACACAAGGAACATGTTTAAGTCCTCCTCCTTTAATCATTACTTCCTGATGTAGAAGACAAATAGTCTGTTACATTAATTTCAACAATAGAGAAATTCAGGGTGGATCCTAATTACTAAGAAAGTTACCCAACTTGCATTTCTGACAAAATTTGCCATAGGCGTAGTTTAAAAAAATTGTTGCAGGGAAAAAAAAAAGTTAAAAATGGATTTTCCCAGTTGTAAGAATTTTGGTGTTTACTGATCTACTGCTTTCTAACATTGATCATTGCCTAAAAACTGTCATGATTTGCAATAAACTTGGACCACCTTGGTCCGGCATCCTCATGACCTGATTGGTCCTGAATGAGGGAGTTTGCTGGACTCTAGGCAGATTAGTGCCCCTCCTGGCTGCCAGCAGCTGCTTCCAAGCTCCTTTCCCTTGCTTCTGGCCCCTCTGCAGCTGTCCCAGCTCCACTCCCAGTCACTAGCCCGCCTACGCTCCCAACTACCAGACACCTAGCCGGCCTCCCACTTCCAGCCACCAGACCAGAGACGTTCAAGTGTATGTTACAATACAATCAGCACATTGACTTGTACTTTAGACACTATGCCTACAATATATATAAAAGAATATTCTCTCCCTGATTGCACCTGCAAGTGATTGGTTTGGATGCGTTTCTTAAGATTATGGAATTAGAATGCATATTCAAAGAGGACAACTCTTAAATATTTGTAAAGCACACTCATATAGCAGGTATAATGTAAATAATCATCACAATCCATTCACAGGACAGCTGATATAAGGACACACTACAGAGAGGCTCTTCAAGGTTGTTTGGTGCATGGTTCTTCCAAATACGTTTTAGCCTATGATAATTTTGGTTCATTTTAAGTGGAACAAAACTGTAACCCTAACAAGATTAAACAAGATGCTCTTAAGATCAGTGGAGATCCGACTGGTTCTGCCTTTGTAGCACCAGCCAGTAAAACAGCAGGATTCAGTGTTGCACCAGGATGTTGGAAGACCAACAAACTCAGTAGTCTACTGCTGAAACGCTTGCATACCATCCTCCTTCCCACTCCCAATAAGTCAAATGACCTCTTTGGATGTGTGCTCTCTCTGGGCAACTAGCTGTTCCACCGAAGTCAGAGCAATTGACTAGTACTAAGCAAATGCCATCATCCAAGAAACACTGGCATCAAAGAGCATATCTACAGGCCCTCATTCTATTTTACACCTGTTTCAGTCTCTGGCAAATGCTGCTTGTTTCCATGATCTAAGTGACTGTCATTTGGTGAGTTTCTTTGCTCTGAATGGAGGTAATGAGATTATAATACAGCAAATACCTCAATCCTCCAATCTCTAATGAGCATTATTCACTAAAATATATATAATCAAGAAAACTGAGCAAATAAAACCAGTCTCATTAGCAATGGCACTTACTGTGTTCTCTTCATCAGTTTCATTCTCCTTATTGGAGTCTGTGAGGTAATCAGTATTCTCTTCCTCTTCTTCCTCGCCCTCCTCCTCATCATTGTCTGAGCACTCCTGAAATAGTATATTAAAAGTTTATATTTTAATGACATGCTACCTGTTAACATAATTTGAGAGTAACATTAAGCGCATTAACTACTTACAGTCCCCGTCACTGCCATGAAACGCCGTATCACTGATTGATTGACCTTTCATCACAACATGCAATGTCTGACTCCAATGAGAATGCCATGCCATCTAGCAATATTTCCTGACCAGTTTCTGAATACTCATCTTACTGTCACATTAAGCCTTACTATGCACAGGTCCTCATCTTCTTTCCAAAATTTGTTCTTTATTGTACAAGTTACATTTTTCTGCACTGAAACTGATCTGAAAACAGACTAAATTTTTTAAATCAAAGATTAAGCTGACAAGTTGTTTTGTGCACTGTTGTTGAAGCTGTTCTGGTCCCAGGATATTAGACAGAGAAGGTGGATGGGGTAGTATTTTTTTTATTGGACCAATTTCTGTTGGTGACACAGAAACTTTGGAGCTACATTAAGCCACAGAAATTAGAATTTGCACGATTACTATATCATACACGTCCTTATATATTGTCTATTATCAATTTGATTAAAAAGGTTACTGAAATAGTAAATAAGAACAATCTAAATACACCTTCTTTATCTCTATTTCAGAAGAAAAATGATGCCCAATACAAGGTGCCTCTTGTTTCCCTTAGTTTTGGCCCTTTATGTGACTTTTAATGCATCTGCTCCAGTAACTAGTTTGGAAGATGGCATAAAAATAGCTTTATATTTATAAATGAATAGCATAAATATGGCAAGAGGAAGCATACTCAGTTGGGCTAAGCACAGAACTGACTCTAATCCTCCCTCTACCACTACTTGCCTTGGGCAAGTCTCTTGAATGCTCTGTGTTCACTTTTCCATGTACGTAAAATGGAGGTGTTACTGCCTACGTTCCCATGGGTGAGTGAGATTAAGTGCCAGATATCAAGGATCCTTTCTGCACAATCTGAGCAAATGGATTTTTGTACAGAAATTTTCAATAGCAAGTAGGAGGCAGAAACTGTCCATCCATGAAGCACAAGCAGAATTGGTGACTCCATAGCACATACGATTTAGAGTCCCCCCCTAAACATAACTCTCTGCAACTAGTGCTTTGTGCAGAAACACAGTCATGCCATATCCATGAGTCTGAGGCTTCGTGCAGACCCACCACAGGGTTTAGATCTTTACAGTCCACAAACTGCTAAGTATTATTTCCTTTTATGTAGGACCATGCAAAATAAGGTAAATGAATGTGATCACCTCTTCCTCTGGCTCATTTACTTCACTTTCATTTCCAGACTGTTCTTCAGTCTCTGCTCCACCTTCCTCCTCCTCTTCCTCTTCTTCCAGATTCTCACCTTCTGTCATGGAATCTTTTGAATCTTTGTCATTCATAAGGCCTGAGAAATGAAAAAATAGTATGGAATTAGGAATACAAAGTTTTAGACAGGAAAATATCTTTTGCTGTGGCTAGGGTTGCCAGATGGTTGAAACAAAAATACCAACACCCCACCCCCACCCCCCCAAAAAAACCACCCACCAGGAAAAAATTCTGTTGAAGGGGGAAAAGGCGGGGGGGCAAAGTTGTTGAGCAAAACAAAAATTGCTTCCCCTAAGTCTTTTGGCCGGCAGCCATTTTGTGCCGGCAGCCTTGGGGAGCCAGGTAAGCATGGGGATTGGGGGGCTGGGAGCCATGGAGAGAAGGGGGGGAAGGGAGAGGCCGGGCGCTGAGTGTAGGGTTGCTAGGTGCCCGGCATTTTCGCCTCCTGGCCAGGGAAAAATTCAGAAAATACCGGACGGACATCTCAGGTGTCCAGTATTCTATGATTTTTTTTAACTGGACAGGAGACGAAAATACCGGACTGTCCAGGTGAATACCCGACACCTGGCAACCCTAGCTGTGGCATCACACTGAAAAAAGCTGTATTGCTATGTGAGTTTGAGAAAGCCACTGCTAGTAAATGCTGACCAAAGTGTTATGTGGTTATAGTGATTAAGTCTTAATGATATATGTATTTATAAGTTCATGAATCTATTTATAAATTCTTTACAAACAAAAATCACAGGAAGAGACAATGGTTTCAAAGAACTCGAGAAAGAATTTTTACTGGGAACATTTAGGAATTCCCACAGAACACAAACTAAGTAATGGAAGTGTTACATTTCAAAATATCTTTGAAATTTCTTTAACTCCAATATGCTACATTTTGTAGGATACCTTAAAATGACACAAACATTTTAGATGCTGTACATAAAATCCCAGATACTAGAAGTTATTGGATCTGTGCAGTGTGCCTTTCAGTATTCTGGGAGATTTATCAAGAGCTGTACAGACTGTTTACAAAAAACTTCAGAGCATGCAATCAAAAATTCTACAACCTCTATTCTGAGCTTTCAATTCTTGGATTACGGTACCACATCGAACGAACCCACAGAAAATTTTTTGTTGTTACTAGGATTTATTATAAAATGAAACTCTCACAGTACAGTTCATAATTGAGAAAAAAACATTGAATGTTTATAACAGATTATTGTAAAACTGAATCTGATTTGTTTCCCTACTAAGGCTCTAAAGATCCTGCATTTGAGTATGTATGCGCAAATCCTGACTTACGTTGAGCGCCTCACAGATCAAAAAACTCCTCCCAAATCTGTCACCTAATATTCCTACCTTACTTTAGAGAGTAAACCTTCAAAGGTTCCCAGCTCATTTTACCATCTTCTCAACTGATAGACTAATTGTCTACATCCCCTGTAAATCAACTTCGTTTTCTGGTTTTTGTTTTGCATTATTTTGACTAGACAACCAACTTGGTAATGCTCTGGTTTCTTCATTAATTGATCCTTCAACTTGGTCTGTTCTCTTATCTATATTGTTCCTTTTAAGTGTATTACAAGTGTATTTTCATTTTGGAATGGATAATTTTGGATTTTCTCAGATCCTGCTTTTACCTCACCAAATATTCTGTGATACAGTTTTAACTCTCTTTTATGGAATTGACCCTATTATACATTATCAGATCAGAAAATGCCATTGGTGCACTTCAGATTCCAATTTAGTCTTAGTAAGTTAAACTATTCACAAAAGACATAGAAGAATTTAGTATAGCTCTGAAATGTGGAAAAAAGGTTTTTTGAAAAAAAGCTTTTGCTGAAGTGAAGATACCCATTGAGAAAATGAGCATGCTTCTAGCACACAGTACTTTTTCATACTTGTAATTTCTTTTCATTAGTCCACAAAGCTACTTTATATTCATAGGGACTGTGGTTTGAGGTAGGAGAGAATGACACTGATGCTAGCCTTGCCCAACACAGAAGATTTCATCCTATGATTTTTCAAAGATATCTTTCAAAACTGATGCAGTCAGTACACAGTACCTTAGTCATAGTTTTAAACTATTCAACCCACTCATTTAGAATTTACAGTGATGTTACTTATTTTAGAGTGCAAAGAAAGAACTAATTTCCATTCTCCTAGAATACAGTAGTTTTGTTTCCTATTACATCAAACAATACTTCTATCTACTCTAGCAGGCGTAGGGCTCATTTTCATAAATGTGGAATCTGTGCTCTGAACAAATTTGTGCAGCAAGAGAGATTTTTGGTTCTATAGGCCAACGCCTTAAACTGGGGCTTCAACACAGACCCAACAGTGATCATCTTAGTACAGACTACTTCTAACATAATTGTATTGGCTATGTCCATTCATCCACTGTAGAAATCTTACGTACATTGCTTCTTCAATCACTATCCATGATTTGCGCTGTAAGTCACCAAAAATGACAAGGAAGCATTTTGAAAATATGATGACCGGGCTTTGTCAAAGGTCAGTGTAACTTTCAATCTATCAAGTGCAGTGCTTTATTCCTTGTTTCAGTTCCATGACAAAGGAGACAAATGTTAACCTACTCTGATGATATACAATAAACTAATTTGCTGGTTAGCTATTAGACACTTAACTGGTCACAGATTTATTTTAACTGTCCTAAAACAGATCATGCAGTAACTTTTGAAATTTTACGGACACATCAGTTTAATAATACAAATGTGTATCACAAGCACAACAAAATACTATGGCTTCATGGCACGTATCCATTCAAAATGCTTATATTAAACAACATAATATTTCATACAAGAGGATCCAGTATTCCCTTGAATTAAAAAGCAAAACATATTCTCAGATGAGATGCTCAGATACAGCCTTAATAGGGACCATATGAGGTACTTAGATCAACCTTGACAATGCTGATATGTACAAGACTTATCTATTAAAATTTTCAAGTTGAATAGTGATTTAGGGTACTTCTGTTTTTTTTTCTGGCCAATTAGTCTGGCCTTTTACAGGGTCTCAGACTAGGCACCCACTATCATGAGTCACTTTCAAAAATTTCAACCCAAGTCCTTAATAAGATATTTAAATTAGCCAAATTTCAGTACTATGATTTATAGTAGGTATTGCTTTTTACTTAGTGGACTCTGACTCTCATTCCTTCCCCTCAACTCCAGTGGCTCCAAGCTATCAATATTCCTTTCTGATGATTAACTGGATATAGATCCAAGCCACTTGTGATCAGTACAGATCACAAGCTGTTTTTGCTAGAGTAGGACTATTGATCTTTTAGTTTTGATTAAATTTCCATTTTGGCAGTTATCATACACTCCAATTCTACCTTAAATTTCTTTCCTACAAGTAATTTCAACTGGATACTATATTCCTTCTCATTACATGTCAAGCTGCTGCACCAAATTGTTATGTTAATTTCCAAATGTGTACTGGTTCCTCTTGTATGCGCAGAGTTCTTCAGGATTCCTTATTCTTATATTTATGCCTCATATCTAGACATATAGACAGGCATATGTATGAAAGTACAAAATATTAACACAGGCTAGAACTGCGTCAAATAAATAGTATAAAAATCTGCCATATACCCATTTAAATTATCTGGAATCTTTAGCAATATATATTTTACCTAAAAAATAAATTTGACAACATTATTAAAATCATGTAGGAATTTGCTGTCTTGGAATTTTCTCAGGTACTTCATTTAAACAATTTAAATGAAATTATTTCCACTGAAAACATTTGTACATATCATAATAGCCTTCATAGCTCTGAATAGAGAAAGCCAGATAAGAATCTTCTAGACCTTACTCTAAGTACAGTCACAACAGCAAAGGATTAATAACTATTCAACTGTGTGTTTAACTGAAAGCAAAAGATATTGAAAATTCAACACCATTGCTCCTTCACTAACTCCTTTTTAAAAGTAACAGCAGAGAACTGCCTATCTGACGCCAGAATAAACATAATGGAATGCCATTCCCCACAACTAGCTCATACTCCAGGAATAAGAAGATCCCACTATTGTATACATGTAATTTATCCACAGAAAAAGGTTCAGAAATTACTTCGATTTACATCAGAAACTGTTGGGCACCTTTTAAAGGAATATATTAAAATGCATACAATTAGTCATAAACTGCCTTTTTAGGGAAGTTAGAGATCATGAAAGCCCTATGTTTAGATCATGCTATGAGGAACGGGAAAGTTTTCACCTAAATGGCTTCCATTCCAAGTGTTTTCTCTTTTCTGATCATTGTAACATATATAAGGAAGTCAAAGTCTGGTATCAATACTAAATTAGATTTAGTATTCAGAAATTAACTGAATAATTTCTCCATTTTTTAACCTTTAAATTAAGGGATCATTTTGAGAACTGAACTGAGTTAGCTAGAAGTAGCATGGATCAGGTTCTTGCCTATAAATTAACATTTTAAGTGAAAAACAAAAATCTACAAAAAGCCCTCAAGTAAAACAGGGCTTCCAATTAGAAGTTAAATCTGTTCAATAGCAACTGAATACATTAACAGCCAATGGCACAGCATAAAGATTTTCTTTAAATGCATCACTGCCCTAATGATTCCAGATACAAACATTAAAGAGTACTTGTCAATTGAACTGTGGGATGCCCATTGCCTGGTTCTTGCTCCTGATGCTAATTTCTACACGGATAACTTTGCAACGTTTCATAAACGTACACCAGAGTAGCTGGAACAAGAACAGGTTTTATTTTTTAGTAACTCAGCATATAACTAGTGATGCATTTGTATTTGAAAAAAGCAGTCTATGAATCCAACTTAATAGAAGCATAAAGAGAACAGAAGTAATGTTTATATTTAGCTTAACTAAGAGACATATTCTCATCTACTAATTTCCTCCACTGAAAACTGAGGCTATTTATGAGCATTCCAAGAAAAATATGAAAGACTCAATGTGTCTGATAGCTTTCTAGAAATAGAGCTGTCGTCAGCAAACAGGTTCCTTTGTTTTATTATAGTTCCAGACTATTATAGTTTGACAAGAATTGCTATTGCCATGCCTAATGTAAGAGTAAGTCAACATGTGAGTTGGAAAATACAGGATTATGTTGAATCTTTTCAACACAGTGAAAAAAGAATACTGTAACTCCATATGACACAAATGCCATTTATTTTTCTTATGCAGACCACCAGTTGCAGTTCCTTGGTGACTTATCTGGCAGAACTTTTATGATTAAAAGAACTGTATAACGATTAAAAGAACTGTATAACTTAAAGCTCTTCCAGTAGAGGGGTGAGTAAACAATTTAATCTCCATTTTACAGAATGGTGTAAGTGAGAGTCAGAGAGATTATATGAATTGCTAACGGTGATATAGCAAATCATGGATGTAAAACAAATCTCAACATCCAGCCTCATGCTTAGTTCACTTGAACCCAGTTGCCCACTACATGCACTTATGAGTGTACATATGGAGGTATAAACAATAAACATACTCTCTTAATTTCTGCAGTGTCTTTCCTTGAAGACTATCAAGACTTTTTCAATCAATTTAAGCTTCAACTATTACCAGGCAGGTAATGTAGAAGGAAAACTGAAGGAAAGAGATCAACTGAGTTGTCTAGGGTCACATAAGCCTGAGGAACACAACTCAAATGACCTCTAGCTTCACATAACATTCACTAGACCACGTTAGTAGGCACAAATGTTCATGCCAATGACTGGATATAACAATGCACATTTGAAGCTTATTTGAATGACTTGTTCTTAGGGTTGCCAATTTGGTAATAGAAAAAAACTGGACACTCCAACAGGAGTGCTGGAAATCTCCCAGCCCACCTCTTACCATTAGGTACCGGCCCTGCTCACCTCCCTGTCCCCCTTCCCTCCCCTCCCCCGAAAAAATCACCCTGCCCCAACCTCTTCCCAAAGCCCTGTCTCCATCCACTGCTCTTCTTCCTCATCACTTCTCTTTTTTCCTTTCCTATCCCTGCCCCACGTCACTTGCTGCTTTTCCCCTCTCACCTCGCCCCCTGGGTCATGAGGGACTTGCCTGAGGAGATGGGAGCTGCAGCCACCTAGCAAAGGTAGACTGAATCCCAGGTGAATTGGGGGATGGAGTAGGTGATATCCTGGTGCCTTCCTTGCTCTCAATAACTGGTCACTGTCAGTCCCCTATTCAACTGGACTTTCTAGTCTTAAACCCTGGACTTGTAAAACAAGGAGAATGGCCAGGTGCCCAGTTTGAGTGTAAGAGTACCATTTAGCTTAAAGAAGTTCAAGTAATAGCATGAAAGGATGTGTTTGTGAGCAATGAGCACCCAGATAATAGCACCAATGGATATAATTGTGTGCAATGAGCTACTCAGCCACCAGGACTGATGGAGGCACTAAATTCCATATCAAAGCAACCAAAAGTTCTTCTATACTAAGTTAGAGTTTGTGGATTTTCCCCCCATTTATACCAGTCATCATAAACAAACACCAGTCATCTTCGTGTTTAGTGTTTCTTTAGGTACATCAATTTAATGTCACAGATTCAGAACAGGTCAGGAAATGCAGAAAAAAGGTTAAAAATGCTTGACTTATTATTGATAATAATAATCAAGACAGTATAAATGACATGAACATAGCTATTTCTTACCTAGTTTTATTAAGAATTCTCGTTCCAAATCTTGTACCTGCCTGACAGATTCTTCCAGAGAATGGCAAAGTTTTATCTTCGGTCTCAGCAATTCTAATGTATCACTGATCATATAGTCTATGTCAATAGGAAATGGATGGTCTTTTGTCCAAACGTCCAAATTCTTCTTCCACCAAACATACCTCTGAAACACAAAATATCCTTAATATGATATATACGTATTGTATTGCATTGCATGTTGACTGTAGCTTTCTTGCCAAGAAAAAAAGACATTAGCAAAATATTGACAAGAATGTAGAAGCATACAATTCACTAAAAACATTTTAAAATAATGTATCCTATTAAAACAGTTTGAAAGAATTCAAAGAAAATCCCTAAAACAAGAGTCCACATGATGTCTTAATGCAACAATCCAAATTTTAAATTACATAATCAAATAAATCATCAATGGCAAATGACTTAAAAAAAACAAACAAACCAGATACAGCTGTAAATACCCTTTTTAGGGACAGATTAATCCAATGATGCCTACCTATCCTTTGTGCATTTGAAAATCCCCTTTAATTCTTCTAAAAATGCAGCCATATAGATCATAAAATGTTTTCCATTTTAAAAATAATATATATCACAAAAAGTAAGCATTAAAACTTCAGATATTGTTAAGTGATACTTCTATGAGAAGTATCATATTAAGGAGATTTTTACAGCAAACTAGCACTGCATTCATCTGTAAGATGCAAATAAATTCTAACCTTATTTATACAAGTGCATTAAAGGGCAGAAAGAGAGCGATGAGGTTAAGCAGGTGCATCGCAAGTCAGAATATAATCAGAGGAACTTTTATTAATGGAGGTAATGTTCAAGCCAGAAAGGTCTCAGTCTGACATTCAGATTTTCAGGACTAACAGCCATTAGAATTTTTTTTTAAATTTTGTCTGAACAAATTTGATATGTATTTACTGAGACATAAACAGAGCCCCATAGTTTTTTAAATAATCACTTCTTTAGTTTAACCTCATAGGAACTGAGTCAATATATATTACTTTCTCCTTGTAAAGTAAACTAAAAGAAATCAACACTAACACTCTGAAATCCATGAAGGTTTCCAGGAGTTACCAGGGCTTCATCTAGTTACATTTGATGTTTAATACCATTTCAAAAATATTTCTCATTAAATTATGAACATCAGAAGACTTTTAAAAATCATTACAGAGTTTGCAGAATTCACACACAGCCTCAATTCAGCCAAGTATTTAATCATGTACTCAACTTAAGCAGTGAAATCTGTGGAACTGCTTATGTGCTTAAGCACATTTAAATGCTTTGTTCAATCCTGAGTCTAAATGATAACAACTTAAGTGCAAAGATTCTAGATACTGTACCACTAAATCTTTAGGATCATGGGAAGATAAGCACTCACCAAAGGTAATTTTAAACAAAGTTAAGTTTATTAATACCTGAAAGTACACAAGGAAGCAGTCAAGTTTCCGTTTGCTGGAGCCTCTGTCAAAATATTGACCACAGGTATCAAGGATGGTGCAGACCAGTCTAATCCGGAAAAGATGTTCTGGAGGGTCCAGTGGACTAGCAGTACCATCAGTGTTCACACCAAATGATGTGAATGAATACAGAGTTCGAAATATTACAGCTGACTCTACCATTCGGTAATTGTAAAGTTCCCCCAAGAACTTGGCACTGCTGATCCGTCGCTGATTAAATTTTGGCTGGTTAACCTTAACAAAACCAGATATGTATTACTTTAATACAAGACACACATTTACTTTTATACATGTGGCCACAACAGGAGTTACAGTCTCCATTACAGAAATGTAAACTAAAAAAAGTATGTTTTTGCTTTACTAATATTGTCATTCCTTGATATAAAAATAGACCTCAAGGTAACTATGTTCTAACTATCCAACATATTATATAAATTATAGCATACACAGTATTGCAGATAGCCATAGAACCTGGCAATCAATAGATATCATAAAGGTTCAAATGAAGCCCATTCCTGTATTATTTTAAAAATATGTTTCTAGAATTTACTTTTTCTTAATCTACAAAAAGTTTTCGATAACATTGAGCTGCATTAAATTATGGACTGGTCTTCAAAAAATGATATAAAATCCATGGTTTCAAACATTTAAATAACAGACTAAAAAGCATTATTAATACTGCACAGGGATCAACCTGGCAAGGGGGCAAACTCTGGCAACGGGATGAAGCAACTATCCAACAAGCCTCTCTCATTTTTATTCTGACCTTATGACTGACCTTAAAGAAGGCAGCTGGCAGGTTGGTACAAGTAATCAACTAAGCAATGAAAAGAGTTTCCCCACAATCTATTTTTAAATTGTATGTAGAAAGATTTTATTGTATATTTTTATGATAAACAAGTAAATGAAACTAGGCTTGAAAATTATGTAAAATGTGGGGTATTTTTTTACCTCCATGCCTAGGCGAATATCCTCTAGCACTCCATCCACAACATGAATTCCAACATCCTCTTGGTAAAGCACCAACCCTGCTAATAGGTTGGCTACACAGTGAATACTATTGTATTTCACATTCCAAATGTTGATCATACAACATATAACATAATCTTTCACTTCAGGGTCCTGCCAGGGCAATTTGCGCATCTGTCTCAGGACCTAAACAAGATTTTAAAAACACAATTAACAATAGGTGAAGTTGGGTGGATTTATATGTACATGGAACTTGTTATATCTTGTAGTCATTACAAATGCCATCCCCAATTAATATTTGTAGCCTCTTTCTAAAGAGACATCCCTGCCTACTCAGAAGTGGCATCATGTGTTACCCAAATGAAGTAAATCTAATGGATATATATAGCCCAAGACATGGATACATAATCTAATCTAAACCCTTCTCCATGAAAAGCCTTTCCATCTTTAAGGAAGCCAATAAAAGATCATGTTACCAGCAGTAGAAATATCTATAACTAACACACCACAAACCCTATGACCATCTTTTTCTGAAAAGTTCAGATAGTAGGAAGCACCATTTCAATCAATCAAGTAGCACCTTATCACCTCTTTCCTAAAATCCATGGAAATTAGCTGGAACTTGTAACAGGACTAAGAAGAGCAGAACTATAAATATTGGAATAGCAGTGAAAAAATGACAAGATGAAAACAAAATTCTACATTTCTCTTGAACACAGTAACAACTTAAGTAAAACTGATCTGAAACCATACAGGAGCCTTAACATCTCATAGAAAATTTTTTAATGTAGAAAGAGAAGACTACAGACTAAAAACCAGAAATCTAATATACCCTGAACTTATAGGGCCAGATTCTCTGCTGGCATAAACTCGGAGTTCTAGTTGTTGCTAATGACGTTCCACCAATTTACACAAGCTAAAGATTTGACCCTTAATTTATATATATGTGTGTTATTTATTTTGCCTAGTACTACTAAAAGCATAAAGGGAGAGTACTTATAAAAATGTATGGAACACATGTGCTCTTACCTAATGCAAACATTGTGCAGGATGGAAACATCTTTTACAGATGCTTTGATACCGTATTCACTGAACACTGAATGTCTAACATAGCGGTTCTCAACAAGGGGTACATGTGTCCCCGGGGTACATCACCTCATTTAGATATTTGCCTAGTTTTACAACGATCTACATAAAAAGCACTAGTAAAGTGAATAGAAACTTAAATTTCATATGACTTATTTATACTACTCTATATATTACACACTGACATCTAATTAAAATATGTATATTCCAGTAGATGTTATAATGACTTGGGAAAAAATGAAAAAACAAACAATTTTTCAGAAACAGGATAATGTGACACTTGTATTTATATGCCTGATTTTGTAAGCAAGTTGTTTTTAAGTGAGGCGAAACTTTAGAGATACACAATCAGACTCCTGAAAGGGGTACAGTAGTCTGGAAAGTTTAAGAATTACTAGTCTAACAGACATCCAAGGTTCTATCCCAGAAATACTATGGAGTCCCCTGCACACCTCTTGGAATAAAATTGGTGTGGCCTTTAGAGTCTGAGAACCTTACCACCCTATGTTCTTTTGAGACTTGTACAGTTTCAGACCTACTCCTCTTCTCTTCCTGGAAGACCAGCATCATGGCTGGAGCTCTGTCTGGACATCTCTACTGCATTTAGTCCAGATAAAGTGCCCAACTCTAATATAATGCTCATCAGCGCTAAGCAGAAGCAGTTTCTCCTCTCTTGGGAATATTAAACATTAACCTCAACCCTGCCCTCAGATACTTGCTGTGTTCTAACTTTCTGGGATGTTTCAAAACATGTGTCAGATCTGGATAATTCAAAACCTTTTCCCATCTTTTCCATCTCAACCAATTTACATGGGTCAAGCCAAAGTCTTCTTTCCTAGCATTGGTTAACTAATGGTTCATCCTTTCACTCTCAGGTTCTAAATGAAGAGTTGTATCATGTCAAGTACTGCTATTTCCCACATCAAGTTTTCACATGGATTCACCTTTTCAGTGGTGACCTTGGAGAGATCCTTGTAAAGGAGCTTACGAATATACTCCTGCAGAGGTGGACGTTTCTTCTTCACAGTTTTTTCAGCAGGAGGGGGATTGCAATAGTAGTATGCATTTTCCACCATTGTGACATACCGTGCATCGAGATGCATTGCTTGTTTCTTTCTCATCATTTGTTCCTAGAAACAATAAAACTTATCAGGTAAAAAGTGTTTCTTGAAGAGCTATTAAATTTCCATCAGCCAAAGTTTTTATAGAGTAACTGATGAGAGGGTAGGAGACAGCATAAAGAGAAATTACAAATATATTGCTTGTGATGGGGGACGGAGCTCCACAACCCTGAAGCTCATCTCTAGTTTGTGTGTAATACTCCTAAAGCTTATACTTCATGGTTTTAGCTGGCAACTACAAGAGGTTAGAAAGGGCATGTCTACACAGCAGCAGTATTCCGAAATAACAAAGGGCCTGTCTACATAGCCAGCCATTATTTTGAAATAATGGTGAGCTAGAGGACTTCTTACTCTGACTCTTATAACCCTCATTTCACAAGGTGTAAGGGAATTTGAAGGAAGAGAGTTCTTCCTTCGACTTCCTTTGTGTAGACAACGCCAAAAGCCAAATTATCATCAATATTTCTACAAAGACCACAAAGAGAGGATTTAAGAGAGATTTAAGTTTTATCTTAGTGAAACCTAAAAAGCTCCTATATCACAATTCTACTTTTTAAGATTGCTCCTCTATGAAAACTCATCTAATAATTTGTAAAATAATGCATAGTAGCTCTGCTGATAAAAGCCCCTAGCAGCTCTACAAGAAGCAGAAAGCGGCAGTTAAAGATTTATCTAGAATAAAATAATTGAGTTCAGATGGATATTTGAGGAAGTCCTTATGTAAAATATAAAATGACATAATTAAATGGGTAATAATTAAAATACATTCCATTGTCTTCCACTTTGAAATCAGACATTTTCTTGCACAACCCAAAAGCTGATGTGAAGGTGAGTACAATTATGACACAAATTAGCTACAAAACAAAAGTCACACTATGAGAGCACACAAACACAACCAATATATACCAAAAGGCAATTTTCACTTATTTTTGTTACTCCATAAGATGAGACTCAACAATATTTCATCTCCAAAGATAGCTCCACAATGTCAGCTGAGACCAGAATGAGTTATTACATGAGAAACAAGTTTAGATCTCAAGCCCTGATTTGTCAATCCCACTATAATACTGTCTTCAGTGGTCCTATGGCCCTTTAATGGGCAATTCTGATCAAGTCTTTTACTGCCTTCTGCCGGTCACTGACACAGAGCCTTGGAAAGGAGTGCACGTTAAAGAAAAAGGATTGCTAGGATTCAAAACTTTCCTTATAGGAAAGAAAAAAAAGTCCACTGTCTTATCACTACTGAGATTTTTTTTTTTTAAATCTAGTCTCATGATCCAAGAATTTGTTCATATTTCACTTGCCCATCTGTATGTAGCTGGTAGGAAATGATCCAGTTAGCTGCAGCGTGACTGCCAATCATTGTAAGACACAGCTAGTTGGAGACCTAATTAGAAAATGTATGCTCAGCAGGAAAAGCTGAAGGCTAAAAAATATTTTGATGATCCAACAGAACTCAAGCGGCCACAATTCTACATATTAGACAGTGCTAAGAAAGGCTTTAAACCTGATTAGGTTTTCCCCTGTGGTGGTCCCAAATTATTTGCTCTGATACTAATCCTTTTCATAGTTCACCTTTACTGCTACTATAAGCCTACAATCCAATTTGTATAATACTATTTAAGTAAAAAATTGGATTTTTCTGTTTACTGTGAGGCAGTAATAGAATTTGTGGGGATAAATCTACTTAATCTTCTGTATTTCCAATTCATGAGGTGTTTCAAATGCTTCTCTACCATCTGCAACATCTTACAGCAAGGCCTTTCCATGTACAAGGGAAAATTACTCAGCTGTAATTCTCAGCAGATTTTAACTATGGTTTCTGAAATGATGAACATGGGTTGTCCTTGGCAATAATTCTAGTGAAAACACATTCAGTCCTGGTACAGCAGGTGTTACCAGTGGGAATAAATAACAATGGATAATTTTTGTAGCACAGACAAGAAACTTGGGCAGAAGGTATATTTTAATTTAACTTGACTTGTAAACTGTACTAATTACAAGTGATGCAATATGTTGAGAGAAAAGTCTTTAAAAAGACAAAAGACCTATCATTTTTCCAAGCACATAGATCAGGGAAGTGGACACATTTTACTGCTAAGCATAAAAGACAGAAAACTGATCATACTATGCAAATACATTTTTAATTAATAGATCAGAGCTTGAATTGGGAGCACACACACGTATTTAGCAAATAACTACTTACCCCAACTGACAATTACGTTTACACACAGTGATAATCAGTTCCAGACATTTCAAAAGGAGACCAGAAGTTTTAAACCCCAAAAATGAGCAGCTGAACAACCAGTTGAAGACTGTATTATTAAGGTGACCAGACGTCCTCCTTTGAGGAGGACAGTCCTCCTTTTGAGGGGCTTGTCCTCCCCAATAATTATGTCCTCCTTTGAAAAAAATTGTCCTTGTCCTACTTTGCAAAAAAAATATATCCCGCTGTTTTTTAAAGTATCATTATGCTGCAATCTAGACGCATCACTGCAAAGTTGGCTGATGCATGCATCTGTCGAAGTGCTGGATGTGCGCACTTGTCACTTGTCAGAAAAGCCGGTAAGTTACAAAACCAATTGAACCCCTGTTAAAGGCTTAATATACAGTAAAAGGACACTTAGAGGGTATTTATAAAATGTTATTGTTTATTTTGAGCCATTTTAATTTCATGTCAATGTGATTTTTTTAGTTGACACGATTAACCCTAAAAATGTCGAAGAAAAGAAAATGCCATTTCAACAAGAATTTAAAAAAGGAATGTCCTTTCATCAGAATTGTGGATGAAACAAAAGATGATTCATTAGTGAAGCATACTGTCTGTTCAGTTGAACTCAGTGTGGCAATAGGTAGCCGATCCAGCATAACGAAGCATGTTTCATCAAACAAACATCAGAATTCTTTAACATTGGCATCAATGTCCCAGAAAGTTACAGACTTCTTAGGAAGTACAACGTTTGGAGAAGACGAAAAGAATTTAGCAGCTGCCGAAGGTCTGACTGTGTACCACACTGTGATGCATAATCACAGTTTTCGGAACATGGACTGTACGTCAAAACTGAATAGAGTACTTTATAATAAAAAATTCCATTGTGCCAGAACTAAAGGAAAGGCTATTATTCGCAATGTTTTTCAAACTTACGTACAAGAGAATTTGAAAAAAGATTTAGATGAAGCTAAATTTGTTACACTTCTTTCGGATGCTTCAGACCACAAAGATACAGTTGTATCCGCTGTTAGTTCAGTTTTGAAAACAGTATCAAAGTTTTGAATTTCGAAGCAATTAATGGTGAGACATCTGAAATAATATCCAATCATCAACAAATTAATGGATAATCATAATTTGAATGATAAAGTTATTGCTATGTGTTCCGATAACACAAATACTAATTTTGGCGGTGTAAATCACAAAGGCGATAAAAATGTTCATAAGAAAATGATGCATTTACTTGGGAAAACGATTATTGGAATTGGTTGCAATGCCCATATTGTATCTAATGCCATCAATACACCATCAAGCTTAATGTCCATCAATGCTGAAGTTGTGATACCTCAAATTTATTTACATTTTGAACGATTCACTGTAAGAGTTACATCATTAAAGACATTTTGCAAAGAAGCCTCAGTTGAATATAAAAAACTGTTGGGATATTTGAAAACAAAATGGTTAGCTTTAATGCCAGCCATTGAACGAGTGCTGCAATTGTTCGAGCCTTTAAAATCATATTTTCTAAGTTTGGAAAAATGTCCACTGATCTTTAAAAACTTTAAGAATGAATCTGCTGAAGTAACCCTGTATTTTGTTCACAATCAAGCAACTTTGTTCCAGTCTGTTATAAAAAGTATTGAAAAAGAGCATATAACTTCTACAGAAGTGGGATTGCATATTAAACAATTAAAGGAGCAACTTCAATCACATCTTGAGTCCAACTTCCTTCCATTGGTTGTAATTACTAATTTAAACAAATTACGAGAGCGCAATCCAGGAATGAAGAAAGAATTTACGAGGGAGGTGAAGAGCTTTTATAAAAATGCTCTTGACTATCTAGAAAACTGGACTAAGCATGATGAACCAGTGTACGTGTTTGATTGGATTCTGCTGAATGAAGAAATTCAATGGAATAAAATCCTTGAAACGGTTTTATTCGTTAAAGAAAAATTTAGCATCACAATAAATGACAATTTATTGTTCGACGAAGTACGAAGAATTAACAATATAAAAAAAGACAATGAATGGACTGAACGCAAAATTGATAAAAATGGATCGAGATTTTTAATTTCTTTAAAAGAGCGACAAATATTGATGTTTTTAATGTTATATGATTGTTTTTGTTAAGTCTATTTGTCTTATAAGACTACTAATATCGTGATCATTTATTTATATGATTATTTATATACATATACAATTTTTTTTTTTGTCAACTCAGTGTCCTCCTCGCACATTTTCAAATTCTGGTCACCTTAGTATTATAGTAGTTCAGGACAGCAATACAGCAAATTCAGGATTCATTTGTGTGGAATTCTGACAGGTTTCCTGCTCCATCAGTGATGATAAACATTTGGCTGCATGCATTTTCTTATGCTCCCTCAGGCTATCATGCCAGCTCTGTGCAGGCATCTAGCCATAATAGACTTCACGAGAGCCTCCAAAGACCACAGACTCAGATAAGATATGAATGTGCCCAAGTCAGGTTTCTCATCGAACCAAGTACATTAACAGTTGTTGGAAGCAATACGGCCTCTGAGCCCCTACATATTTGTACCTGGGACAATGGGCTTGGCTCAATCAATAATATGGATTTCACTATTGCCCCCCTAGGCCAACCAAAGAATTAAATCAAGGTACCCCAATATTTATAGACAGAAACAATCTGATACACACCGTACATATCATCTTACACATTAATGACACGTTAGGTACCTCCCCTTGTACTTTCCTTCAAAGTATTCACTACCCGTTATTATGCTTTCATTCTTGTTTAAAACTATTTTATTATGTACTCTGCTGGCTGTCCTTGTACTGTCCAGATGGAATGTATTTACATATTTCATGTGCTTTTATCAGTGCTAGCAGTTCTAGTGCCGAAAGACACTAACTTGCAGGCAAACATCTGCTTTTAACACGGCTTGTCTATTACTCTCACTATAATTTTTGCTTACTTTGGTTAAAGCACCAGCCTATGCTACAGGCTCTTTCTTTCTCCTACATATATTATTGTACTATATAAGCTTATCAAGTAAGGTCTTTTAGGAAAGTCTGTCATGTTCTGAACAGTGGACATACATGCACACTGTGGTTATCAATCTATGTGTTTATGTCTACAGAAAAACTGTCCTCTTAGCCAGTACTACAATTTCAACTATACCTCACAGGAAGGAGAGGCACCTCCAGGTGTTCACACAAAATCAGTTCCAAGTAATGATCCTGGTCCAGCCAGGAAGAGACAATGATGGACCAAGAAAGTTAATAGAAAAGACACTAAGACATCCCAACTCTCAAATCAATAGAGGGTTTCCACACACTGACGAAACATGAGCCACCATGGACTAAGGGGTGAAAAAAATATTCTAAAATCAAGCCTGAGAGAAATTTAGGATTGAAAATCTGAGGGACAATTTGAAGGAAGGAGGCTCTCTGTGAAAGATGGATCCCATCTATGGCTAGAGGGTATGCTAGGAAACTGTTCAAAGGCAATAGGTAATTTGTAGTAGAAAAGGGATTTTATTTAATACAGACATAAATCTGAGATTGAGTCTTTATTTTCTGTGCAACTTGTATACATTTACTGTCCTTATGATTAGGAATGTCAAAATGTGTTTATTTTTGGTAGGGAGCCACCTCCCCTCTAAGCCCCGCGCTGCTGTATCAGAGGCAGCAGCACAGCGGGGGGGATGGGGGGCATTCACTGTGCACATTCACTGTTGAGATCAGGCTCATTAACCATGTACATGTTCAAATCCCTACTTATAATTTCATCTTTAAATCTGAGTTTTCTATTAAATAAAGTTTTTTTTTTTTACCAAAAAGGTCTGTGGTGTGTTAACCATGTACAGTATGAATGAAA
This sequence comes from Apalone spinifera, assembly GCA_030068395.1. NCBI lineage: Eukaryota > Metazoa > Chordata > Testudines > Trionychidae > Apalone > Apalone spinifera. The sequence goes on from CM057845.1 coordinate 11,222,862, forward strand.
AAGTGAGCTGATGAGTTTAAGAGTTCAGATTTTGTTACATTATTGAATGAGACACTTTCACAAACTTCTTCCACTCCACTTAACAACTGACTCTCCTAGTTAATTAACTCTTAATTTACTCAAAACTACTCAATTTGTAGCTACTGTCTTCCCAGGTCATTCACTCTTAATTCCCCCAATCTCAGCCTCTGTCTTTTTCCCATGACTTTGTATTGTCACTTCTAGCTAAAATGCAATTCCCTTTTCTTCCAGTAAACTAAATCCTCTCTAGGTCTTCCCGTAGATCACAAGGATATTTATAAGTAACTTGAGCGCTCACACATTTTCAGAAAGCCACTACCATTGCAGGTGAAATAAGGAAACACAGCCAGTACTGAACAGGTTGTGTAAGTCAAAAAGGCACTGATACCATTAACAGCAGGCAGTGCTAAGTGTTTGTTTCAACACAACATCACAAAAGAGTGGCGGGCAACCTGCGGCCCATTGCGGTTCAATGTGTGGCCCACGAGACAGTTTGTTTACCATTGCCCATGCTGCAGGGTTGCCAAATTCTGCTGGTTTCCACCCTATTTTTTTTCCTACCAGTGATACTAAAAATGACACGCATATAAAGCAAGAGCATGTGAAGTGAGGTATGTGCTGATTGCACGCAACATTGAATGTGAAAGCCATGTGCTCCCTCTACAGTCAATCGAAGTGCTGCTAGGGTTCAAGTGGCACACCCTGAAACTCTAGGTATGCAAGCGCAGTTAGCAAAACTACACTATCCCAGGAGACCATCTTGATTACAACAGCATTGTGGCCCACTGAGATGAAGGAGGGCCACTCATGCAACTACCTCACTAACTTAGGTTGTCCACTGCTATCATAAGCGATACAGAAAATTAAGGGGAAATATACTGTGCCAAAGGATTTGGACTGATGCAACAGAGTTACAGTTTGAGAAACTTGTCTCTGTCTAATATGGCTTCAAATTGGACATGAACAAGAGCAAGCTAAAAACACTTCCCAATGTCTCTGAAAGAAAACCCCTGTCCTAAAACAGCTTGTGCTGGGTTATAAAGATTTCCAAATACTACTTAAATCCTACTTCTAAGTCAGTCTCTGCTGTGATATACAGAAAATAAATAAAAGCTCTAAAGAGCAATTATATTTTAAGCTATACAAATAAAAGCTCAAAACATCAATTATATTTTAAGCGATACAAATCCCCCCCTAAAATTATTCAGAATTATTCAAGCAAACATCTGTTTCTATAGCTCAAAAATCAACAAGCACATGGGGGAAAACAGAATGGAAATAGCTTCTTTATAGCTACTCTCTCTGTATCCTAGAGCTCTTCAGTGGAGTGACTCTGGTGAGATTCTAATTGCTTCTAAGAGTTCAAGGCCCAGGCAGCTCAGCACTAAGTTCTAGAAGTAGGAGCTTTTGGGAGCAATTTCATATGGGAAAACTTCCCTTTCTGCTTTGGATCACAAATTAATTCTAAAAATTTCTGTAGAGTTTTCTATGAAGAACACTATTTACAAACTCTGTTACAGAGATGGGTAAAATCTTATTAAAGTTCGTATTATTTTTGACTGATTACTTGGCTGACTAGGATATTACAGTAGTTATGACCATTATTACTCAGTTGTATGACAAAACAGCAAAACAAAGACAAGAGAATAACAGCTGAATTCAGTACATGATTTTGTACAACAAAATGTCTATAATTTATCTTACCAGAAGAACACTTGTTCTTAAGTGAGACTCTGGTGATCTAAATAAGAATCTTCCACACGTTTCCAGCAAAGTACATGCCATTTCAATATGGTGATGAGAAAAGTCTGACAGAAGCATCTGGGTAAATATACAATCACATTTTGAATATTTTCAATATTTTCCCCCAATAAGAATACTAATAAATATGGTGCTATAAACTAAAAGAGTTATTAATATAACTACTTTTTTATAATAAAGATAAACAACTGAAATGTTTTTATCTCAATTTGAGCAATAAGATACTGGCAATATTTTCAGGCCATTTCATTACGCAACTGCCTTTTAATAAGAAAGTAACATCATAAAATAGTGGTTTAGGTCCTAAATATAGGATTTGTACATTTAAAAATAGGACATTTACAAAGCCTACTATAGAAAAGCTAATTAAAAAAATTAAAAAAAGAAAATGCAAACTTGAAAAATAATTCATTCTTGCTTTAAAGTTTGCTCCGCTTCACTGGTAAACCAATATGTTTTTGCACAATATTAAATAACTACCCAAAAGATCCACTAAATCAAACTCTGGAAGATCGATTGTGGCAGCGTTAATATCCCACATAGTGAAGACATGGTCTTAAATTTAATACCACATATGCATCTAGGACTAAATGTCTGAAGCTCAATGTTCTGAGCTGATTTACTTCTTCCTCAGTAAGTGGCACATGCCTACCTACTGAGATGGCATATCAGCCTCACCTTGGTACCCACTGAAAAGTTTCCTTTATACTTGAGAAGTAATGAGAAAGTAATAAAAACCGAACTAACAACAAAAACCTAATTTCCAGCTCTGCAAGGAAGTTTGGATGGATAATTAGGGATTGCTTACATCTACCTTCTGAGAAAAACAATTACAGCAGCAGCAAGTCATTTTCTCATATCCCAGTAGGGAAGTATATTGCAATAGATTTTTACTATTAGAGTTTAAAACACTCCAGGGATGTTTCAAAAGTAACTGTAAAACAAAAAATTCCCCACTTTCTCCAACAGTAACCAAAATAAAATTTAATTAAAAAAATCAAGGTTCCAATACTTTATGCAACATAACACTAAAATTCTTATCAGAAAAATGGAGGATGAGAGTGGGAAGATTATCTGTATTTTTCTAACTACATGTGTTACCACCACTAACCTTTAAACAATGCAGGGTGTCATTTTTGGAGAACATCTTAAATTTGGCAAGCTCTCCAATAAATCTAACAGTTTTATTTTTTGTTTCAATATTGATCTGGTCCTTTTTTCTCACCTAAAAAAAAAGACAGAAATATATATGCATTTAATTTTAAGCTCTCAGAAATATGTACATTTTGTGTGTGAATTTCTAATACATTTCCTTTAATCTTAGCATACCTGTTAAGCCCTTGAGTTCAGAAAGCTGGAAATGTCCTGATTCCTTCTCCCCTCCCTCACAACTATGTTTCTATGTCTTCATCTATCTCTGGTTCCCCACTTTCCCCCTCTAATTTGGATACTCCACTCAAACTTCCCCCATTCCCTGGATTTAGTTAACCCTCTAACTCCTCCCATCATCTCCACTCTGGCTCTTAAATGTCTCCATCTCCAGAGCCCTGCAAAACTGCAGGTATCTGCTTTATATCTGTGGGTATCCACCTCTGCGGATGTGAACGTAGATATTGGCAGCTCATTTTTGCAGCTATGGCTTTGGATATACATTTTGTATCTAGAACCCTGGAAATGTGCAGGTAACACACTTTATACCCATGGATTTCAAATTCTGTATACATGTAGGGCTCTATTTGAACTTCCTTCTTACCTAGAACACAACCCTTCCCTCCCTCCCAAATATTGATACTTTTAGAAACATGACTAGTATGACACTGTACATCACCCTGCCCAACCACTGGAGTGCAGTGGGTAGAATCTATTGTTAGTGTACTCAAGAGAGCAGCCAAAATGTGGAATCTTCAAGCCAAACTGGTAGGGTTAACAGGATGGTCTTAACCAAAATGATGACTGTTTCATTAATTTTTAAAAGTACTACACATTTAAATAATCCATAGATTTGTTCTGTTAACTGATACCAGTAGAGAAAATAGATTTTGAGTCCTCTATAATGAAGTTCTGGGGTAAACAATGAAGAAATAACTCTTGTCCAACATAAATTTGATTTTATAACAACATTTAAATATAGGGCAGGAAATAAGACTGAGTAATAACTTTGAGAAGAACTACATTCTCAGATTTCTAACTTTCTTACATTCCAATATGTATATTTCTTGATATTTTCCAAATTGGATGCAGTTAGGAGAGATAAGGTACAATACCTAGAGATAGTTTTGTCAACTGTTATTAACACAGGGGAATGTTAACTGTGAACTACCAATTCTATTCCATAACACTATTTCTAGATTTTGCAGCTTCTGCCCTAGATTTTATGTGATTCTTAAGTCACGCTTCAGTCCGAATTAAATTTAATTGTGATTTAATATTGGAGCTTGAAGACATGATATGAATGTGAATAAATAAATGACATGCAGTCTATCAAAAAGGTTATTTGGTGTACAAATGAATCCAACATACTATAACAAAGCAATATGATTAGCAAATAAGACTTCTAAACTAGCTGACTATTCTGTGATGTTAGAATCAGCATCTGCTTTATTGAATATAACTTATAATGGCCACTTTTTTCAAAAGATTGCGTATCAGATTTCTTAATCTGTATGCAGTAAAACAAAAACATACATGAAATCTGAAATCCCCTTTCAGCATGGAACAAAGATCCTCTGCTACATCAGACATACAGGGATGCAATGTGGCAACCAGCCTTGCATAAAACGGTAGCAAATCCAACCTGTGAACAAAAGTTACATACATGTGTAAGATAAGCAAACAAAGCACATCTTTAATTCAGGTTATATTAAAATGTATTTATGCCCACAGATACACATATAACTACTAATTTTTGTGAGGAAAGAACAATGCAGGACTATGGGCATATATGTATAGATACATGTGCAGTGTAGGCTACTTCCTATTACAATATTTGATTCCCTTTAGGTATTCCTGCTTTAAAGAATAAAACTCAGCTCAACCTTAACTATGGAACCACAAGTAGAGCTTCCATAGTAATAAGTACTACTATCCTATGTGAATTTCTATACACAAGAGAAATTCAAAAAGAAATTAAGAAGCCTGTCAGTGTTCTAATGACTGCACCCTTGCAGGAAATGCTGACAACTCCAATAGATAACCAGAAATAGGTATTAAGTAGTAAACACACCAGTGAGACAAAACAATTCCTATAATGTTAAGCAAACTAATATCCAAACAGCTGTAACAGTGCTACCAGTTAGACGAAAGCTCCAGAGAAGGCAGTCATGCATATACTATGATCAGCTGTGAAAACAAGATAAAATAATGCAGTGGAAATTCACCTTTTGCAGTCTATAAGCATTTATTTTACAATTTGTTCAAAACTCTACCTTATTTCCTTTAATCTTTTCCTTGACTAGGTCCCCTCATTACCCTTCCCATTTGTTGCTGTCATATATTGTCTCCCCCTCTTTTCAATTGTTTGTGTACAGTTTGTTTTGACTGATTTTTTTTTTGTACCTTGTGCCTTTCACTTGCAAACACTAAGCTCAGAATTTAATCTATTTCTAAAAGATTAACAAGCTCCTGTAAACCCCCTTCTTTTTGGGGAGGGGGGGAAGGGTGATCGGTTTAGTCATATAATCCCACTTGCAAAGGTAAACTCTGGATACCAGAAAAGCTCAAAACCATGAAGAGCAACTTCAGAAACAAGCAACATATCTTCCCCGGGTACCAAATAATTTTAAGATATATTAGGAAATGAACCTCTAGAACAAGTCCATTGCTACAGAGTTGGAGTAAAGAAGAAAAGGTGTCTTAAAATAATTTACAGATTAGAGAGGTGACCAGTTGAGAACAGAAAATGGATGTTTTTTCCAGGATTGCACTTTATGAAGGCTGGTTCTACTCTACTACTAGAGCTGAAGAGAAACACTGTTATTAGTCTAATACAGCCGCTCCCCGAGTTGCGAACGGTTGAGTTACAACCGTTCGCACTTACGACCAAAGCTCCCATGGAGCGGTCGTAAAGGCAGTCCCTGAGATATGGACGCGACCCGCGCTTACAAATAGCGCGGTCGCGTGTAAGTCAATGGGGTCCGAGTTACGAACAGTTCGAGTTACGGACCAAGTGTTGGTCCGTAACTTGTTTGTAACTCAGAGAGCGGCTGTATATGAAAACAGCACATTTTAAACTTAAGCAGTTTTAAAAGATGCTTTTAAAATCAAAAAGCATGGAAGGCTCAATCTTCAAGGTGATGATCACTCTGCCCTTGGTCCTGCAAAACATTTAACCACAATCTTATATGTTTTACTGAATTGTAGCCAGAGTGCTAAGAACACTGAGGGTATGTCTACACTATGCACTTATTTTAAAATAAGCTATATAGGAATAAAAACTCCCAAAATAACTACTTTGAAATAGCGCATCTACACTACAAATGCCCATCGAAATAGCACAGCTCTATATTGAAATAGCGCATCCACACTGATTGGAGGCTGAATCGCATTTAAAGCCCCCCAGAAGCACTCCGCACAGGGCATCAGGACAGCAGTCACTTCCTAGAGTGGCAATCTGAGGCTCATGGAGCTGGAGCTGGTGCAAAGCAGTCACTAACTCAGACCTCCAGCTGTACTTCCTGGTGCAGTCATTGTAGTCTTCCCATGTGGCACGACAGGAACCGGACCCACAGATCACTATGGGGCACCTCCTTATCTCTCTCCACGGGCTGCTCATGGAGCATAACCTCTCCCACTCTCCCCCGCACATGACCACTCCTGGTGCTGGGACACCAGTTCCGACTGGTGGGACTGGATCGTCATGGAGCAGTGGGACGACAGCAGTGGCGCCAAAACTTCCGCATGTGAAAGGACACCTTCCTGGAGCTCTGCGAGTGGCTCACACCTGCCCATAGGTGACAGGACACCCACATGCGACCCGCCATCCCCCTTCAGAAGTGTGCACCATCGCACTTTGAAAGCTCACCATGTCGGACAGCTACTGCTCTGTCGGGAACCAGTTCGCCAGTGGAGAGATTGACCATTGGGGCCGTGCTCGTGCAGGTTTGGCACGCTCGTGCTATTGTCCCAGCAGGATGGTGAACCACTGGAATGGGGTTCCCTAGGCAAGGGGGGAGTGGACACTCCCTCCATGTAGATTTTACAGTCCTGCCTTCACAAAGCCCTGCCAAGGATGCGATAGGTTGGGGTTGCTCCTGCTATGGGAAGGAGGTTGGGCTCAGGGAATTCCAGAGGGCTCTGGCAACACAGTGATTCTCTGTATCCTCTCACAGGTGGTGAGGGCCATCAAAGCCATCCTCTCCACAGGGTCATTATCCTAGGTGACGTGGACCCCATCGTGGCCAGCTTTGCTTCTCCAACTGCCGGGGGGAGGAGCATTGACAACAGCCACACCCCCATCCAGGCCTTCAACCACTGGGTCTCCGATTACATCAACAGGAAAGGGTACTTTTCAACAGTAATGCAGGCCTTTGTGGACTACTGAGGCTGGTTCACCGACATCAACATTGGGTTGCCAGGAAAGGTGCACAATGCCCATGTCTTCAGGAACTCCAGTCTTTCCAGAGGATGCACGGTGGCATCTCCAGCCCACAGTCCACAACAAAGGGGGGGAAGGGACTGAGCCCCATCACAGGATGTGGTGGAACTGTTCATAACACTGGCACGGCTGGGGTGCCACTCTGGAGCGGGAGCTCCACTCCCTGGACTTGGTGTAGGCCTGCCTCAGTTCTTTCACTGTCACACGCATCTGCTCCTGGGTGCACATATGGCCCTTCTAGCCCAGGCTGTGGGCCATCTGGCCGTAGAGGTCTAAGAAGGAGTACTGCTGAAGGAACTTTAGGGGTCATAGTGGACCACAAATTAAACATGAGTCAACAGTGTGATACTGTTGCAGAAAAAGCAAATATGATTCTGGGGAACATTAACAGGAGCATTGTGAACAAAACACGAGACGTCATAGAAGTGATTCTTCTGTTCTACTCTGTGCTGATTAGGCCTCAGTTGGAGTATTTTGTCCAGTTCTGGACACAACATTTCAAGAAAGATGTGGAGAAACTGGAGAAAGTCCAGAGAAGAGCAACAAAAATGATTAAAGGTCTAGAAAACATGACATATGAGGGAAGACAAAGAACTGGGCTTGTTTAGTTTGGAAAGGAGATGAAAGAAGGGACAAGATAGCAGTTTTCAAGTATCTAAAAGGGTGCTATGAGGAGGGAGAAGAAATGTTCTCCTTGGCCTCGGAGGCTAGGACAAGAAGCAATGGGCTTAAACTGCAGTAAGGGAGGTTTAGGTTGGACATTAAAAAAACTTCCTAACTGTCAATGTGATTAAACACTGGAATAAACTGCCAAGGGAGTTGTGGAATCTCCATGTCTGGAGATATTTAAAAGTAGGTTCTACAGACACCTGTCAGGGATGATCAGTGCTTGGTCCTGCCATGAAGGCAAGAGACTGGACTTGATGACCTCTTGAGGTCTCTTCCAGTTCTAGGATTCTATGTCCATATTCCTGTGCCTGGTGTGGACACCCTGGAGGTTTGCCTCCTCTTCCCAGACCTCAGTGAGACCCAGGATCACCGCAGCAAACCAAGATGGGGTCATCCCTCTTCTGTTCCCGGGCAGGGGCTTGGGAGCTGGCTGCTGACTTGCTTGCAGCCATGGGGGGCTCGGAGGGAGAGCTGGGGTCTGCCATTGCAGGAGGAAAGGGAGAGCAGAGAGCTGCTGTGTAAGACAGTGCTGGCAGGGCCTGCTGTGTGCCACAAACTGCTTCCCTTGTGGCTGCACCATTAAAGGCTGCAGGGGAAGGGGAACTATAGAGTTCTGATGAGTATGGACAGTGTGACCAGCAAGGCACACGAGAGAATCCTTGGAGGCCACTTATTTCAAAATAACCACAGCTGCGCTGTCAACCCCTCCCCTATTTTGAAATAACTATTTCGGAGTAGGCGTTATTCCTCATGAAATGAAGGTTTATTACTCTGGAATAAGAAGCCTGTTATTTTGGAATTATTTTGAAATAATGGGCTTGCTGTGTAGATGCTCACCTTGATATTTCGAAATAATGCTGCAGTGTAGATGTGCCCTGAAGAACTAAGGCCTGAAATTACATTTAAATTAATTTACATTCATGAAGGTTGTAAATTTAACACCCACAGGAATCATGTCACCACTAAAGTGCAACTACTTCTGGCTTAAACAAGTGTATATAGAACACATCGCACAACAATGGGTGGAGGAGAAACATTGTGCAATGTCACTCAGGACAATCCTGAAGTGTTATGAAATCTTTAACATCCACGTAGAGAAGGCAGGAGCTTCTTCATTTGTATTTTCAGGTGAAGACCCAGTAAGTTACATAGCGCTTTACCTTCGAAAGACAGCCAAGCTAACTCAATGATGCATAGAAATCCTGGTGAAACATTACAAATACTTTAAGTAAGTGTTTAAGGTTTTTATTCTCTCTCTTGTTAACCAGTAACCTAACTAGTATTTACATTTTAAAAGTTTACTGGAACAGGTAGTCAAGGACACTAGGCACAGCTAATTAGTACCACATTATCAACATTAACCATTAACTCCATGATAAGTCTGAAATACTCTAAAAATGCTTTTGCTGGATTCTGTTTTATTTGAAGTTTATTGTTTTTCCCTAGCTGCTCGAATCCTCTTTATTAAAAAACAAACATATTTTGTTTAGATCTAAAGAACCTGAATGTTATAAGCTATTAATTAATTTTATCTCCTTAAACCCAACATAACTGGGGAAAATTAAGCCTTAGAGCACACTGATGCTGTTCCACTGGAAAACATTAAGAGTGTCTATTTCCAAATATGTGAAATATAATGAAAAAAGCCTGAGGTCAATTACTGTGACACTGGCAACCAGCAAGAGATCTTGTATAGTCTCTCTCTAACGCAATAATGCAAAAGCTTCAGAGGTTGTTTTTTTTTCCTCTCCTCCCGCTCCCCCTTCCCTCATTTATTCTTGGATCTGGACTTCTAATACTCCTGTCATCTGAAGAAGTGGGTTACAATAATGCAAGTTTATGGTGTGCAATAGCACCACCTTCTGGTACCTTTATTTTGTAAATTCATGCTCCAATTCAAATGGTTTTCATTTGATCATTTCCCCTCCCCCCCACACATAATATTGTCCCTTTTTTGAAGAGGGAGATGCATACTGAACAGGGTCCTCCACTTCTGCTTTTACTTACTAAGATCTGGCCTCATAGATGAAGCATGTGTGAAGTTTATCACCAGCACACTGAACAAGGTCAAACAAAATCACTAGTGAGACACAAAGTGCTGTTTCATCTCTCCATCTTGGCCTTGGTTTTGCTGCCATTAGAACATAAGGCTGTCCTGTATTTATACCTTTTGTGAGATATTTCTGGAATATCTTCGTCCCCTGTTTACATTTAACATCAGTATTAAAAAAGAAAAGACCTAGCTCCATTAAAGTTATAAAAACTGTGGCTTCTGCAAATCAGGTGTATTCAAAATTATAGCGTAAAACCCCCCAAAATCTTGGGTACCTGGAAAATAGCATTTTGCTAAGGGTGAGCTTAAGGATGTGTAAATATGAACAACATGCCAACTGCCCATCTCATACTTCAAATCATAATTCAATTAGTTATAATATATTCATGGGATCTAAATAGTTCAATGCTCTAACCCATATACCATATCAACAGTCACAAAAATACTGACTGGTGAGGTCAACTCCTTTCTTACTGCTATCAATCAAGACAGTTTGAATGACCACAACAAATTATGGCACTGATTTTACATGCTTCTCAATGGGCTATCTTGCCTTAGCAAAAAAGGCTCAAGAACTTACGTAGAGCTCTGAAGAGGAACTTATTCTGAAATGTAAAGTCCTCAGAAACAGGGATATGCTAACATTTAGTTACACAAAATTGAGCACATTACTGATAATGACAGGCCAAGGAGTTGAAAGAAAACAGATCTAGGCTCCCTTCCCCTCCCTCCCCGCCAAGTGTGTTGAAATTTAAATAAAACATGCACCTTGCAGTAGAAAACCAGTATCTCTGATTTAAAAGTAACTAATGCTCAGAATTTCAATAACTAATGGGCAATAGTTTTCACAATCCAGGATGTCATTTTAACCTTAACATATTAAGAAATTAGACAATGGGAGAACTCAGAACCCATAACATAAACATTCATTATCTCTAGCTCTAGAATTCAACTTCTACTAGAATTTAAAATCTGTAAGACCATATAAGTTTTTCTATTTATGGAGAATGTTAATAGGATTACAGTACAAATAAACTGTTAAATTAACTGTTTTACTGGACAAATGTAACAATCCAGTTAGCCAACAATGAATTTCACATAATTGTCTTGAAATCAAGGGTAGCAGTGTTTTAACTACTGTACCATTGCTTTGTAAAAATAAAATGAGATTGGATTAATCTACTGATATTTAATTTTAAATGGGGACTTTTTAATTACAAGTATGAAAGCCACTTGAGTGCTAGCAAGCAAAATCTTGATTAAACAAGACATTCTGTATTATCTGCAAAATCAGAGGTTCAAAACTCCACTGAAGAATTTAAAAGTGCCCATTCACAATCACCTCAGGACCCATACAGTGCAATCAAGTGGTATTCTGACACCAGTTTTCACTGAGTTGAAAAACTAACTGCCTTATTTATTTTTCAAATAGAATGTACTGATACTCTTCACAACCTATCTTAAAGAGAGAGACAGACAGAAAGCCCACAAGGAGCAACACTGCATAACACTACTGAAAAAGTTGATGACAGGTGCAGGAAACTTCACATTAACAGTGTGCAAATGCAGTTGTTTTGCATGAAATAGCAAACAACTTTTGTCTAATCCCACTGTTTTGGATCTCAATATCATAATTCAGACTACAGTAGACTTCCGATAATCCAGCACCTTTGGGACCTAGGTGGTGCTGGATTATCGGATATGCCTGAGTATCGGGAGGTATTCTGGTGGGGGGTCTGCGACAGGTCTGCCGGACCCGCACTGCGTCCGGTGGGTGAGTGGGGAACGGCGCGGCAAGGGGCAAACCCTCCGCCGTTTTGCAGGAAGGCAAGGGAAGCCCCGTGCCCCCACCGAGAGTTTCGGGGAGGGGAGGGAAGTGAACTCCCCACCCCCTAAACTGCAGTAGTTATCCCCGAGCAGGGGGGTGAAGGGCGGTGCTATGGGACCAACCTGGCAGCACCCCAGCTGCTCTGCTCTGCAGCTTCTCCAAGTCCGCCGCTCGTTAGTTTCAGCAGCGGCAGTGGTAGACTTGGGGAAGCGGCGCGGAGCAGCTCCAATTGTCCGGCTGGCCGGAGCACTTCCAGGTTCCAGTTGGTGCCGGACTATCGGGAGTGCCAGACCAATGGATGCCGGACAATTGGAGTTTTACTGTATATGACTTGAAATGAGTACAATTATCCATGAAGACTAAATATATTTCAAATATACTGTTTGTTCTGCTTTTTAGAAGGATGCTGTACATCTGACCTTTTAAATCAAGGACAGACATATAATGCTTTATGACACTCTGTTTCTCTATCGACATCATGGAGGAATATTGTTAACTCCTGGAAATAAGTAAAGTTTGTAGCAGCCATTCAAAAAGACAATTGGGATGCATAAATTTGGTAACACTCAGAGAAGATTCTGTTAATGAACAATTTGTAAGTTTGTAGGGTTCAGAATGCACTACTTACTTTTGTAAAGTGTATTTATATTTAATGTATATATTCTTGGCACTATAGGTTGTACATTATATAGCATCTAGAAAGCTTACAAAAATATTAAAAGTCTGGTTTAAAAAACAAGAAAATAACCTTATCTCCTTATGAATTTAAAGAGATTATATATTAAAGAAACACGCACAACAGGAGAGACTACCATCTGGACTGCAGCACAAGGAGTGGAGGGGGCTGCTAGCTGTGGTCCTCACAGCTCCTCAGACACATGGACAGCTAGTACCCATGGGGCTGCAAACAGCAGATCTACCAGCTCTGCTCTTCCTATTTCAGTCTCCACCAATGTTCCATCTCTAGCTCGATGGCAGACAGTCTTACCAGGACTCACTCATTCACTGGTAATTCCTCGATTTGAGGATGATATCTATCACAGATTTACGTACGGGTTCTGAGGCGACTCAGGAATCCAATCTTGGAACCACAACTCAACCTGCAGTAGGTACGGACATATTGTGGCAGGCCATCTGCCTGCTAGGAGAAAATTTTTCTTCCATCCTTCTCTTTTCAGCATTGAGGGCAAGGTGCTTCTCCTTAAAGCAGGCCACTACCACATCAGTTCTCTTAAGGTTTCAGTGTGTTTTTGTAGCATTTCCTCTGATCACCATGGGATCTCTGACCATCAGTGAGCTGAGAGTGGATGACTTGCTTTGGGAGGCAAGAGTCAGTCTAAGGAGTCATCAGTTCCATGCATGGCCCTAATAATGTGGATACCCTTGCTATCTCGAGCGCTAACACCACATTTTAAAAGATGTCAAAACCTGGAACAAGAGTGTCTCCGGGTGTTCTTATACTTCTGATTTTGCCTAAAAAGGGTGTTTGTGATGACCAGGCCATACTGTACACATTTTGCTCAGGAGGAGGATTCTGTTGAGTTAGCCTTTCCTACTTGGTCTTTTTCTATAGTGCCATTCCAGAGATCAGACTTCAGCTTTACCCTGGCGTTGAAATCTCAAAGGAAAATGATCTTGTCCTCCTTGGGCATGTTGATCAAGACTCTGCCCAGTTCTGTATAAAATTGGTTCCTTAATATCGTTGATACAATCAAGTAGTGGGGCAGTAGCTCAGTACAAAGTCATAAAATGTTTGTTGATTCCTGCAGGATATTCTGTAAGCTGGCAAACTTACTTGCTATTGCAAAACCAGCACCATGAATGTGCCTGTCCTCTGCAGATTTTCCTTTCCAAAAAAGGGGTGTAAGTAACTTCCACCTTCTTCTCTCAGCTGACCTTCATCTGGACACCTTGTCTCTAAAGTTGATGTTCTATTTTGCAAGTTCCCTGATAATAGCAACAGTTCTTTCCAGATAGACATATTTATTATCCATGAGGGTGCGAACATTCCATGTAGCAAATGTCACTGTCGCTGTCTTTTTATAGTTTCGACCACAGTCAAAGTGATCCCAATGGAAAGTCAGTAGCATATAAAACAGCCCAGATTTAGGGCACATTTTCTAGCCTTCTCCCCATGTGGGGGGAGAAAAGGTGATCCTAAAAAGAACTGCTCAATGGTGATGATAGGTGCTGAATTTCACCCGTGTCTCAGTCCAGGTGCAAGTTGACCTGCCATCTATGTGCAGATTCATGGCTAGGGACTGCCAGGTTGACTAATCCTGTGTCCATCAGCACTAGTCTGTCGCCACAGGGCTTGGAAGGTTGGAAAGATGTAATTTCTCATTAAGCCTGCATGATTTCTTATAACATGGGAAAACTGGTGTGCCTGCAGTGACCATGATCATGACAAGATGGAGGCACAGTGGCAGAAAAAGTCTAAGACAACCAGAGATCTCAAACTTGCTGCAGTCTTCATCTGCTTTCATACCCATTGAGATCCAAGAACCTCCTTCCACCTGATCCAACGTTAAAGACTTGGGGGATTGGACCGTGCTATGTCTGGGACATTCCCTCAGACCCGTTTGGCTTGGCAGACTCACATAGAACACTCCTCACAAGTTAGCTCTGAGGATCATTGTAACATGCAAGTCTCTTCACCACAACAAGTAATAATCCCAAAAAGGATTATTGTGACTAGACACCTTTGGTTCAGAGAAAGCAGACCAACCAACACACCATCAGTGGTTCTCCAGCTGAGTAGCACAGAGTTAGGCATTACTGGAAATGGGTAAGAGAATGAAGGCAGTGCACGGAATGCCATCTAAGCCAGAAACCTACAACTGGATCACTGTCTAGCTGAGGACTCTCAGGGCTGGAGAGACAGAAATTTCCAGGAGGAACTGGAAGAGCATGGGGGAGAGTAGATTTAAAGGGAGTCATAATGTGCAATGGGAGAACTGAATTCTTGGCCAACGAACTAAGTATTTAAAGTCTCAAAGGGGTAGCTGTGTTAGTCTGTAACTTTAAAAGCAATGTCTAGTCCTGTTGCACCTTACAGACTAACAAAGTGGGTCCTGCCCAGGAAAGCTCATGATCCTATATATATTTGTTAGTATCTTAGGCTACATCTAGACTATACAGTTTTTCTGGGATACCAGGGGTATCCCGGAAAAACTGTTCCGTGTCCAGGGAAAGCATTTGCTCTTCCGCTTTTTTAGTGGAAGAACAGATGTGCTCTTTCTGAAGCCCCTGTATTCCTCATTCCATGAGAAATAAGGGGGCTTGCGAAAGAGGGTTTTTTTTCCTGACATTTGGCCCTGTCTAGACCGGCCAAATGTCAGAAAAGCCTCTTTGGACAAAAAAATTGGAAAAAGCTATGCAAAATGCAGCAGTGTAGACCTAGCCTAAGGGTGCCACAAAACTAAGTATTTGTTCTCCTTCAACATTGAATATATTCCATCAAATATTAATAATTGGTAGATTAACACTTCTGTCATTCACATTTCAAATTCGTCTAGGAATTATTTCAATAATGGTGTTTGTTCTATGTTAGAACAAAGAATGCACTCTTCAGAAAAAATGGAAGATGCTCAGAAAGAGAACTGTTTTTATTAAAGGCTGAATCATAATCTTGAAACATTCAAGAACATTTACTAAAAACTTGTATTCATATTAAACTATTTAAACCAGTAAAGCATTTGGACTTCAGCCCCACTGTAATCAGCAGAAGTTTTTCTACAGTGAACAAGTACTGTATTATACCATTTCCATTTTTCAAATGAGATTTTGGAAATGCAGAGTAACACTTGTTCTATTTCCCATGCTTGCATCCCTTTAAAGTGCGTAAAGATTAGATTGTTCAAATTAATCATTAGCTATAACTGTCAAAAAGCTGCTCATTTTATTTTTTCAGGGAGCCACTAAAGAGTATTAGGTAATAATGACCTAAAATCAATGTAAAAGGGACTTATTTTATTATGAATAATGATAATTTATTAAATTGATAAGAACAGATTGACAAGTTTATTTAGCAAATGTTTGTGAACTACACTTGATCTTAGCCAAAAGGCAGAGAAGTGAGACATCTTGTAAATTCAGTGCAATTTGGCAGGTACAATAAAGGTAAAGAGGGAAACTGATTTAAGCACAGCATAATGTAGTGTTATGAAAAAGGACGGATTTTTTAGGCTTTGTCTACCCTAGAGAGAGTAGCAGATTAGATATTAGACAATCAACTGCAATGCATCTGGCAAATATGCTCAATCAATTTGTTGTCTTTCTGATCATCTATTTAAGTTACCCTGATACTTTGCAAGGACAAAGGATCAGCTGATTGCTGGTGAGAACATACCTTAACACAAAACAATGCAGTGAGTTCTAACAACTGTCATCTTTTGACAGATCCACCACTAATGAATTACATAATTATATGAGCACATCTCTCTAATCCAGTGGTGGGCAACCCATGGCCCACATACCCCCTCCCTGCCCTGTGTCCTCTCTCCCTGCACCTTTCATGCACTGGTGGCCCTGCACTTACCTTCTCCTCCCCGTCCCAGCACTTCCATTTCCACCTCCCTCCCAGAGCTTGAACATCATAAATCAACTGATTCACAGTGCTATGGAAGTGCTGGGAGGGAGGGAGAAGAGAAGGGATAGGGCAGGGCATGCTCAGGGGAGGAGACAGGGAAGAGGCTGGGCAGGGGTTGAGAGAAGGGATGGAGTGGGGGCAGGGCCTGGAGCTGGGGATGGGTCAAGCAACCCCTGACAAAATGAGAAGTGACACCCCCTTTAAAGCAAAGGTATGTATGAGGTACTTGCTACTCATGGTTAATGCACATGCTCAATATCAGTCTTGTGACCCAGTAAGATGAAGGAGGGCCACTCATGCAGGCCACTCACTAGCCTTGGTTGACCATTGCTGCTCTTAACTCAGATGCAAAGCAGACATTCAAATTAGCACCAGTACAATCAGTATGTAAAAGCATGGTCTTTACACGAGAACAGAAGATCCTTTGAATAGTAGATACTTATTACAAATAGGATGCAAATATGGGCTGGAAGATAGTGATTGCACCAAGTACACAGCTTGTTAATGGAAAAAATTGTACAGGAAAACCAAGAAACAAAGCCTGTTTATTAATATAAGCTTGAATGGACTAGGACCATAAACAGCATATTCTTTGAGGCTGTTCTCTAGATGACATAAGACATCTGAAAATCAAAGGCTGCAACATTAACAACTTCCTACCAAAAGCAGCTGAGATGAGGTCTCCTACAGAGAGTATAGAGGTTTCAGTACAACAAAATTCCCATGATAGCTCAATGAACTAAAGCTACTATCTTGAGATTATTCATAACATATAGCAAGATAGGTAGAAAATGCATTACTTGGCTCAAATGCCATATCTGAGCAACAGGATGGGCTTTCAGCTACTAGTATTGACGGTCTCCTGAGTGACACATCAACTTCTTTTTCCTAGAGGAGCTTTATTTTTGATGTTATGGTTTAAACAAAACATGAGCCACCAAAAGATTTATTACAACCATAATTATCACCAGAAAAAGGGGAATAAAGTTGCAAGAATATCTATACTGAAAAGTCTTCCAGTACTAACAATCTTGATTTTCTTGCTGATTTTAAGTGTATACTTAATCCATAAGATTACCAGAGAAGTGTGCATCACAGGTAAACGTAGTAGACACATGTGACGACTTAGTTGCACTATACATTCTTGTTTGTTTAAATCACTAAAGCAAAGTTAAATAAAGTGTTACACTACTTATTTTAAATGTTTCCTACCTTTGTCTAGGGACTATGAAGAGAGCTCGTACTAACTTTCTTCTATTAGCTTTTGTGTTCATACTCATGCAAAAATCCATTGCTGCCTACAAGAGAAAAGTCAAAGTTTTATCTTGGAATCTGAGCTTCTACATATAAAGCAGTAAAACTTTCCTATTAAAAAAGTGTCTGTTAGTTAAATCACATTTTTGCTACATGCAGTTGCTTAAAAACAATAATATAATCTCCATTTTCTAATTAGAATTTACACATGCAGAAGACAATGTTAAAATCTATACTATAGATTGAACTTTTGGACCAGTAGATGAAAAATGGAAACTCTGGGATGATGGGGAGGGAGAGAAAGAATGAATCTATTATCAGGAATGGTTGCAAGGTTCAATAGCTATCAAGAGAGGCTGGCAGTTTGCCTTTTATGTACGTCCAACAGCCACATTTGGCAATTGTGCGGGTATAGTAGTTATTACTGATTAACTTGATATGTGGATATGATTCCAAAATAAGAATACCTTATTCTGAATTAACTTAATCCATTTCCTACGTGGAGTAAGCTTCCTGGAATAAAGCAATATCATTCCCGAATAAGAGGATCTACACATCGATTTACCCAGGGCTAGCTGTTGCACTTTAAACTCACATTCTATCTAAATTTGAATTCGTATATGCATGTAGATGAGCCTTAAGCATCACCATCTCCTTCGCCAGAATAAAGTCTGATTCTGGATTCCAACTAACTGTGTAGGCAAGTCCTTACCCAACTGCAGCCTGTGTGAGGTAGAGAGGAAGAAGTATTCTCTCAAGATCAAGAAGAGAATCTACAACTGCTAGACTCCAAAGTGTCAAGGTCTATCAAAACCAAGCAGCAGAGGTAGTCAATTTGTCCCACACAGAACCTTATGATCTGATATGGCTACATAAAATATGAAAGAAATAGCCAAGTCAGGTGTCTGGAAAAAAGATTGACAAATTCTGTGTAAACTAAACAACATGAAAAACTCTCGTAAACTCTATACAACCTAAAATGTTGCTTACGGTTTCTCTTGTGATTAAACTGGTACAAAACACACGAAGTATTCTTTTGATCAAATTAACATGCAAGTCTTAGTATTGTGGGATTTCAGGAGAAGAATACACCAATGTGATTTTTACCTTGTCTATGAGGTCTCTGTTGACACAGTTTGGAAGTTGCTGAAGAAAAGCATCAACTATCAGTTTTAAGTGAGACCCAGTACTGGCTTCTTCGTCCTCTTGTTCTAGTAGACAGCAAACAAACAGTACATTTTGTGGTGCACTATAATCAACCATTTTGTTTACTTCTCTAAATGTGATAACATGGGTATGTTCACTGCTTACGATACTCACCTATAGAGATACCTGTGGGGGAGAGGGAAAGACAAAGAAGTTACCTATTAACTAATCTAAAGGCTATCATCTGGATACTTTCCTATTCATGGATTATGAATAAAGTAGTATTTTCTACCTGCTAAATTATACTGAGGGGTACATCAGAAACTACATATTCTTACCAAGACATGAAAGGTTCTTTCAATCATAAGCTGCGACCCACAAGAAGATCTAAATGAGGAGAGGTGGGCAAAGAAAGAACACTTACTCACCTTACAGTAAACGTGGTTCTACAAGGTATGTTGTCCATTTGAATTTCACTTCTTCTGTGCATGAGATCAGATATGTCTGGCCAGCAGCATCTGTTCGAGCTGCGCCTGCATCCTGAATACCCTGGCACCTCCTCGCATAAGATCTTAAAAGGTGGAGTGGGCCTATCTGATCCCTCAGTTCCTTTGGCAATACAGAATCCAGATGACAGAGGGGAGAGAGGACAGGTCACTGAATCCACATGAACAAGACATCTCAAAGAACCCAGTTACTGTAAGGCAAGGAACTGTTCTCTCTTCTACTAGTCCCAAAATAGATGCCTTGCAAATTTCAGAAATTGGGATGCTTCTCAAAGAAGCCATATAGGTGGACTAGTGTCTCGCCTATATGGATGGATCTAATCTAGTGATCTCATAGTATGATTTAATAAAATTGGATACCTGTCTAGACCATCTTTGAGTAAATACAGCTTGAGATTAACTCTCTTTACAATGCTACTAACAGCCTAAAAGAGCTCCTATCATCAATATTACAGCCTGGGAGAGTTCCTGAGCTCCTTGTTTGAGTTAAGTAGTATGAAAGAGCCCTGTGCACACAAGGTGTGCATGTTGGCTTTCCTTTGGTTTGATTGGGACCTGGGGGAAAAACTGGAAAGTGAACAACCAGATATACATGAAAATCAGACCACTTCTGGTGAAACATAGGGTGCAACCTGGGAGTCTCTAGAGACCCTACGCAAGGTAGACTAGCCCTGTGGGCTTGAATCTCCCAAGTAGGTATGACCGTTGCACAGTGCACAGAGAAGAGGACTGCAGTAGTTCTATCTTCCAGCTGTGGATGGAAAGAAGAAACTGAGAGATGACACTGTGCTCTTTATGCCTTCAAGTGGATTGTGGGAGGGGGAAGAGTATGAAGACATTGAAAGCACAGATGCAGCTATAAATGGACACTACAGACCAAAAGAATCTGCTCTCAGGTACATGTGCACCAGATGCAGAATCCATGTGGCCAACCACTCCACACCGAGCAACCTCCAGTGAGAAATTCCGATGAGCTCCATCAACTGATATGACAAACTATAAACAAGAGTGTGCAAGTCCTGAGAGGCAGAGGTACTAGAAGTGCAAGTGGAAGCCATATGCTCTTGAAATCTCTCTCCTCCATTCTTGCCAACTGTCTGATATTTGAAACATGTCCTTCATGCTCTCTGTCTTAGCTAAAATCTTGGGCCGCTAGTAGAGCAGTTAAAAAGTTGGCCTTTTGACCTTGGAATCTCTGGAAAGGAACATATGGGAAGGATGCCCAAGACATGGCCTCTTCTAAGCTCCTGTTATCTACTGGAGCTTCAGATCTGAGCAAGGCAGCACAGCTGTAAGAGAAGAGAGTCCAGAAAGTATATTCAACATGGCTCTTAACTACAGATGGGGAGAAGACTGACTAATCCTTCCCCTAACCATCTTTAGAGTGAGTGGAATGCGAAAGAATAGAAAACACATGAAAACTCAGGGAAGAGAGAATAGAAAATAACTTGTGCAAACCCAAACCTCCTTCCATTGCCAGGAAAAGAAAAAAAAAAAAGAGAAGACTGGGCAGTTACAAGACAGTGTGTGAGAGAGATGCCTCCTGAACAGAGGAGAACTTAGACTTGCCACCCTCCACTTAAGATGCTAGACATAGGTAGGCCACTGCACCTTCTCCCTGTCTACTGTTTAAGGCAACTGGCAGGTTGGAGGAGCTATTGAGAGGGGGAGATCAGAAAAGAGGCCCATAAAGTATCTATTGTAAAATTTACCAGACTGCATATAACAGCTCCCAAGCCAAAGGCATTTTATCTACTGAAATGGATTTAAAATGTCCATCTCTCCATTTTCTCCTATTTAAGCTTTTGTAGTTATGCTTTCTTGGTTCATCTCCAGCATTTTCTTTGATAGGTTCTCTCCCCCCCCCCCCCGTCTGTCAGCATTTCTCTTGGTTCTCTCTCCAAACAGCCTCTATACTCTCTGTAGGAGACCTCATCTGTTCTCGTTATCTCAGCTACCATCTCTATGTTGATGGCTCTTTAAAAAAAAAAAAAAGAAAAAAAAATCTACATCTCTGCTCCATTCCTCTCTCCAATTACCTCTCAGACAACCCCTCTGGGAAGTCCCACTATCATTTCATACTTCATCCTATCCACACTTCTCTTTTTTATGTATTATTTTTACAGGTAACAAATAGAATTACTGTAACTAGAAGAGAAAAATATACTTTTAATTTTATTTTGTACACTTGACAGAATATTATTTTACTGTTTCTCCTGAATAGCCTCTCAGTTTCCCCTTTTATTTCTTGGAGTCTTTCACAGCAACACAAAAGTGCTTTAAACACAAAAAGCCACAAAAATTGGTAGAGGATACGAATATGGCTTTAGTATCTGAAAATACTTTTAATATTAGTTTTATTTATGAGAAGGCAAGTTGATTGTGTCTTATAGTTTTCAGAGGAATAGGCTGATATAAATGGGGAAGAAACTAAAGCCTTTTGTTCATGAATTATCCCTAACACCTGTTGCTATTGCTGAAGAAACTGTATTTGCCTCTTCCCTCCCTATTGTCTCAGGAAACATGGGTTCTACTCCTGCTAATCCTTCATCCATTCATATATAACAATGACCACATGCCACCAAATAATTTTATAGCCGCTCCTGTTACTGCTTCCCCTAGTTCTACAGCTGCTTGTGAGCAGCTAGGTTAATTGCTTCTATCTCCCCTAAAAGCTTCACCCTACCAGAGAGCAAACAGCATTTCAGCCTCTAGATGCTTTTGGTCTTGGGCATCCTCCTTCAGACTGGTTTCAGAGAGGTAGCTGTATTAGTCTGTTTCAGCGAAAACAACCAGGAGTCTGGTGGCACTTTAAAGACTAACAAATTCATTAGGGTATTAGAGAATAAGCTTTCAATCATCAAATTAATTTCATGCTGAGCAGCCATTATATCGTGACAGCTTTCAGATGTTACTAACCAGGACTAGATTCAAGCTGATCTCTCAGCTTAGGATTCAGCAATGCACTTAAGCACATGCATAACATTACATAAGTTTTTAATCGCTTTGCTGAATTAGAACCTTAGTGAAGAAAGATTCCACATCACGTTACCAGCCCACTGAGCAAACCAATCCCTCAGGGTAATTCACAGCAAGTATTTCTCAATATCTAAGTTTTTAAATTTTTGTATCTAGAATAGCTTCCCCAGTCCTCCAAATAGGATATTTAATAAAGGCATAATATTCAAACTCATTTTCTGAATCTTCTTTCTGATGTAGACTACTTGGTATTAGAAACCTATTTTAAATCCTAGCTATGCATTGATACTAGCTTCCTTCCAATCCCAACACCATTGTGCCCTTCACTATGTTCATTGCTTTCTTCTTAATACTCCCTTTGTCTCCCTCCACACAGCTTCATTCTTTCCACATGTCAAGCACCCTCCTCTCCTTCAAATACCACCTCAAAACTCACTTCTTTCAGCTTGTTTTCCGTCACTATTTTCAGCTCCGGTGCTATCTGCTCCCTTTCTCCTGCCTGAGCATACTAAAAATAAAACAAAATTAAAATGTACCCAAAATAAACATGACAGAAGTAAAATAAGTTGATCCAAATTCTGTATAAATAATACTTTTCAATCAGCAGTTTCAACTTTCCTTCTGGGTATCATATCCTCTTTCCCTCCTCGTGGTTTTATTACTTATTGCTATAGTTACATCCAACAGAAATGATAAGCTTCTTGGGTGGGGAATGTTTCTTCTTATTCATCAGTAAAACTCCACACACACCATAATACGTAATAATAGTAGTCTTTTTGTAAAGCCAAACTAACTTCAAAAAATTAAATTCTAAAATAAATTAACTAAGTCCAATGTGACAGCTTCAAAAACTATCAATGCTATTCACTTCCTGATAGCATGCAAAAACTAGTTCATGTAATGTCCTACTAACTTGTTCTCAGTAAGTTGAAAATCTGTGGATTTCATTGTGTTACTACCACTCCCTAATGGACTGGGAAGCTCAGAAAGTGAAATGACTCTTCTGCATTGGGAGCAACTGGAGTACTAGGCCAGTCAAAGGGTAGTAATTTAAACACTTTTTATTGGGCAGAGGTAGTATTACTTAAGATGCCTGTGTAAAGGGCTAAAGTAACTTGGCACTCTTACAATTTAGGATAAATATTTACTGTCAAACACAATAACAGAAAAGACTGTTTTGTAACTAGGGTTGCCAGATGGTTTAACCAAAAATACCGAACCCGCCCCCCCCCAAAAAAAAACACCGGGGAAAAATTCTGTTGAGGGGGGAAAAAAGGGGGAGACCAAAGTAGTTGAGCAAAACACCCCCCCCCCAAATTAATAAAACAAAAGAGCATGGCCCTTTCAGTGTGTGCAGAGTCAGAATAGGGATAAGAACAGGGGAGCGGTTGAGCACTAAGACCCAGAGAAGGCATTGTTTCCCCTTGATCTTTAGGCTTTTTGCTGGTGGCCATTTTGTTTTCTTGATCAAGCCAGAACGCAGCTTCCCTGCGGAACCAGGTCAGCAGGGAGTCCGGGGGTGAGGGGGTGTTGGGGGAGGCTGCGGGCTGGGCCCAGTTGCCGAGTGTTTCGTAGGGTTGCCAAGTGTCCGGTATTTTCGCCTCTTGGCAGGGGGGGAAAAAAACGAAACATAAAATACCGGACAGTTTAGGTGTCCGTTATTTTCTGAATTTTTTCCCCCTGCCAAGAGGTGAAAATACCGGACACTTGGCAACCCTATTTGTAACTATATAGCGCCAATCACAAAACACTAAGTTCCCCACATCAGCATTGGGAACACTTCATAAATCTTCAAGAAATATCTTTCCTTGTATTTTAAAATTGATTCAATTACTTTCACCTAATCAGTAAAGTGATATAAAAAAAATGGGGACATCAACGTGAGACAGACAAGATTTTAGTCACAATTTGGAAGCATCCTTTCTCTGCTGAATCACTGTTATGTATCAGTGCCTATATAATGCAGTAATGAGCATGTTAGAAATGCAGGCTAAGCAGTGAGAAAATAGGACTACTCTTAATTTTATCACTTATTTCCCTGTCCTCTACCCTCATACTGTTATTTCAAAGATCCCTTTCACACAGTGTGATGTAAAGAAAATTATGAATATAGTTTTGCAAATATGGTTTAATTAAAGCCATCTTAAAGCTAATTTAGAGTTTTTATTTGATTAACAAGTAGTGAGAAATCCTTATAGAGAAGATGTATTAAACTATATCTAATCAGCAATGTGTTTGCAACTACCTCAATGGTATAAACCGAGGGGGGAAATAGAACTGCAGCAGTTCACTGGGGTTAGCCCCTGCTGCTATGTTTTTCTGCACCGCTACAGATACAGGTGATTGCAGCTCCCATTGGGTGGGAATGATGATCCGCAGCCAATAGATCATCATTCCCACCCAATGGGAGCTGTGATTGTCTGTACCTATGCAGGCACAGGTAAATACGGTTGTGTGGGGTCCCACCAGGGGTTAACCCTGGCAGACTGGATCTGATCTGCAGGCTGATATTTGCCCACCCGTGGTACAAACAGTTCAATTAAAACTAAAGTTAAAAAAATATATGAATGCACACCATGTCATGCTTTAACCATGGGAAGCTTTTTAAAGTTTTGACCTAGAATGTACAGGGATAAAATGTTAAACATTTCACTAAGCAAAACCTTGTTTTTAATAGTGAAAAATATTCACTAGCAAATTTCAAATACCTGGCAGAGAACTGGTTTGCTTACATAAATGTGCTGTTATTATGTGGCTTATCTGGAAGTTCTCAAAACATCTGTGTTACATTAGACTTATATATGCGCACTCAGCACAGAAGTCATCCATTATTAATTTTTCTAATAATGACAAGTCTGTGACTATCTCTAGCTGACTAGACTAGACTTTAGCTAGTAGGGGCAGCTGCAGAGGCAGGCAAAGCAGGGACTGCTACATTGGGTGAGGAGGAGGAGGTAAAACAGAAGCCAGATGAGCCTCTAGCCTGCTCCAGGCAGAAAATTGTGCAGAAGAAAACACTGGAGAAACTAGAGCCTTCCCTCCCTATGTTATGTGGCTTTAGAGGAAAATGGCAGAGAGAAATCAGACAGAACAACCAACTACAGAAGCAACTTCTGACATTCTGAGAACTTGTTACAGTTTTGATGTGACATTCTTTATTCCATGCTGACTGGCTGTTTGCTCCATACTTTTCCCTCCCATTCCCTTAGTCCTGCAGTGTCCAACCAGTTCTGAAGTAGTAGCCACTATACTGGCTACTGGTATAGCAAATGAGTCACACTCACTTGGCCAAACAGCCACATTGTTCAAGCCAACTAGCCACATGTAACCGGCCAAATAGCCACATGGAGCTAGCATGTGGAACATCATGACCTTAGTCTCTTCATCTGAGCTTCACTCCACACATGGTCCCCTACCCTATTCTTTCTTGCTCTGTCCCCTTAACCTTTCTGTTCCCTTGAACATTCCCTTTCCCTTTTCATATAAATTTATCCCCTCAACTAAATCATCCAAAAATTGTGTGACACTAACATGTTTCCTGCCTTCATTGTGTTCACTTTACTTGTATGTTCTGCCATCTTCTCACCCTGTATCCATTTAGTTTGCAAGTTCTTCAAGACAGTGACTGTCTGCTACTCGGTGTGTACAGTACCTACCACAATGGGACTCCACTCTTGGTTGGTCTTTAGGCATTACTGTAATAAACACAATTAATATGGTAATAATATACCATCTCAATTGCAGTTCTCAGTCTTCCAGAATGTAAGAAAAATGCCACCAAAAGATGCACTTGGCGGTTACAGAAATACACTCTGCCTTACCTAAGGAAACTATGTTGCCAAGATGTCACTAGATTTTGGTTATGGAAGAATCAAGCTCAAAAAACAAATGGAAATTAAGTGCCTAATTTATAAAGTGTCTCAGTATAGATTTTTGTAACACACTTCCCCAAATTTGTGTACAATATGCAGGGTTTGCAATGCATTTGCAACACGTTCACTGCTTTACAGTGCATTTCACAAGATTCCTCCATGTGCTTCAAGCAAACCAATTTTTACACTTGGTATTGTGTTATGCTGAAATAATTTTCATTCTATTCTGAAGGAGTCTCTTTCCCCTTGATACCCCACCATTGAATCTGGACCTTCATTCTCCATGCTGAGCTAATGTAATTACAAGTCCATTCATATTTTGTGGTTATGTCTGTTTGAAACATTTTCTTCGCACTAGGGATGTCAATGTGTAGACAATTACACGATGAACTGACAAGCCTAGGCTTATCAGTGAATCTTGTTGATTACACACGCTTCCCCCCACTGCTGCCTCTATATCAGGCCGCAAGGTGTGGGGAAGGTAGGAGCTTGTGCTTGTGAGGAGCTAGCTTTTAAACCAGCTCCCCACGAGCACCAGGATCCCATGGATCCACCTGCCTCCTACCACCTTTGTGCTGCTGCCTCTGATAGAGAGGCAGCAGCACAGAGGGTGAGGGGAAGGCGGGAGACAGGACATGCGGGAAGCCGGCTCTCAAGCCAGTTGCCCATGCGAATCAGCTATCAGAGGCGCGCAGGAGGGGGGAGGCAAGGGTTTGAGACGGGAGCAGATGTGTGTGGAAAGCTGGCTTTTAAGTCGGCTCTCTGTGCATGCCAGCTCTGTGGAGCTGTCGCTCTCCCTCCCCCCACTGTCTCCCACAGAAGTAGTGGGGGAAGGGGGCAGGAGTCAGTGTTTGGGGGGAACTAGCTTAAAAGACAGCTCCACTCAAGCACAGGCTCCACTTGCCCCATCCTTGCGCTGCTGCCTCTATTGGATGCAGCAGCGGGGGGTGGGGAAGAAGTAGGGGAGGCTGCTGCGGAGTTGATACAGAGGGAGCAGCACAGGGTGGCAGGGGCCTCCCTGGGAGCGGGGTCAGGAGAGCACGGGCTACTGGCCCCACTCACAGAGATTATCAAATAATCGTGTAACTATTAAAATACGATGAGCTAACATAACTATTCAATTACACGCTATCCAACATCCCTACTTCCTACCACACTGGCTGGTACGTTGTCACTGTTCACTTTTTATTCAATTGGGCATGTTAGTCTGGTAACCTGGCATTGTTTCCCAATTTTGAGAGGAGTCAAAGAGGTAAGAATATGTCAGGATATTGTCTGCCTGCATTTCTGATCTCATCTTTAGTAAAATCTCCTACTCTCCTCACACTTAAAAAGACCCTTCCCTCAGAAATAATCACTTTATGTTTTTAATGTTGTGCTCACAATGTGCTTCCAAGATAGATATGGAGGAAGCGTCCTTGCCCCAAAGATATCAATATCTAAGGGATGGACAGTCAGTCAAGTAGACAAAAGCTGCAGGGAGAAGAAAACAGTTTTTTAAATATACATGTCAAGCAGATGCTATAAGCAAAAGATAGAAGTGAGTCTTCAAGGGGGACTTATACCAAGAATGTACAGGAAGTGCAGATAAAGCAAGGTTGACCACCACATGAAAGACAACATGGATGATTTATGTAAGAAACTGACAACTAGATGGTTGACAATGCAAAACAAGAATAAGGAAAAGAAAGGAAGAGATGATTTATTCAGGGTTTTAAAGGTGATGACCATTATGTGCTAACATTGGGGATGTGGAGCCATGACAGGGAATTCCAAGGAAGGTGGGAAATGATCAAAATGACAGGCAAGGAAGGTGACTTAAGCTGCAGCATTTTATACAGATTAAAAGCAACATGGGTGTTATGGGAGGATGTTATAGCACGCAAGGCAGGCTATCATGTGGATATATGTGAGATTTCATTTCAGGGATGGAAAGAGGAGGTCGGCTTGTGGATACATTGGAGGAAGGCACAGAAGGATTTGTATACTGCATGGATGTCTGCAGCAAAAAGATCTGGGCAACCAAAAAATAATCCCCAAATAGTGAAAATGAGTGGCAAGAAGGTTATTGGTGATGACAGCAGCAGAGAAGGGGGAAGTTGAGAAGAAGATCAGTAACTCAGTTTTGGCTACATTACACACAAACCAAAATGAGAAACTGAAGGGAGGATTCCTTTCTTCCTTCTCATCAATATTTTCTTCCTTCCTTAATGTTGTGCATTTGTTTGCACTGTCATACTTAGAAAGCTCTCTGGAGCAGGGTGAACACCTGATTCTCAAAGAGACATACAGTTTATAGCTCATTACTTACCATAATTATGGTTTCTTGACAATAATGTTTCTGCATATTTTTGCATTGTGGAGGCACCCTCAGTGCCACTGAGCTTCAGGAACCTTCTGAAAACAGCACCCATTGAGGATGTACAATGACCTTTACAGTGAACTCTGTGTTCTTTGCCTTCTTCATCAGGTCACCTATCTTTTAAATGAAAAGATTCTCCCCCTTGAAAAGGTGGGCTGCAACTGACAAAAGGCCCAAAGGTTCAGGCCAAAGGAGCAGATGCCACCATATGAACCATCACAAGTTGTCAGGACTGTGTTTTGGAATTTTATTTCTGTTCCTTGACTGGTAAAACCAGCTGCCAGCTTGCCTATTTAGTACTAGATCTCTTTGGTGCCTGGGAAGCTCCTGGCTCTGATACAAGAGATCCCATGCCAAGTACTTGAGCAGAAATTGCCCTCAGAATTAGTTAAGTTCTTGCTCAAGAAGGCTCACTCCTTTGAACTGATGAGGTCTCAGAGTCCACTGAAGACTCAGGAACTGACATAAACTTCCAGTGCCCAAGTCATCCGTGCTTTGTTTCGCTTTGAAGTTGCATGGTGGCAGAAGAATGACAACATATTTTTGGGTGGGATTCATAAGGCTTCTTCTGGCTTGAGGCCACACAGCCTCTACTGACCATTGATGCAGGCTTGTGTGTGATGACCCTACATACAGACCAGCAATCTGAGAAAAAGGATCATTGACATCCACCTCTGGGGAAACCAAGGGTCATGATGCACACTGTAAGTCCCTTCTCCTGTAATTAATTGCAGAAACGAAGTAAATGAGACGTACATGGCCCTTGGCTCCTGACATTGGGTGCTGCTTTCCAGAAGGCTTCCAAAGTTCAGCATCAGGGTAGGAGGATCATCACTCACAGGTGGGAATACACCACAATCAATTTAGATTTTATCAATTTTCATTCCTGCAATCTATGCTAACATTGCTACATAAGAGAGGATGTGCTGGATTCTATTCCTTCTTGTGCATCTTTAGCAGGACTTTCAGATTCCACATAAGGCTTAAAAGTAAATAATCTTGTATTTGTAAGCTAAGCACATTTGATAATATTGGTACATAAACATGAAGTTACTTATTTACAGCCACTTTTCTGAGTAGAACTGCCTTTACTTTAGCCTTTCACAATTTAATCAAATGCCAAAGTAATAACAAAGGCATTTATTAACCTTCACCAGACAAACCTCAAAGTAGTGGTTACTAATACATCTTAGGCATAGTGGTAACCGGTTAACTGGTAAGCAAAAGGTGTATAAGTTAGTGCTATGTACTACACGCATTCCACGCCCGCCCCACCACCTTGCCAGTGAATTTTTTAGCAGGTTAGCCAGCAGCCTGGCTCGCTCCTGCTCCAGGACCTACCCCCCGCTGCAGCTCTGCATTTAAAGCAGGGATGGGCAATAATTTTTGGTGGGGGGCCACTCCAAGATTTTGGAAAATGGTCAAGGGCCACACTTTTCTGTAGAGGTGGTATGGGGTCTAGGAGGGAGGTTGGATGCAGAAGTGTCCACAAGATGAGGGACTGGAGTGCAGGAGATGGTGTGGGGAATGAGAAGGTATTTCGGTGAAGGAGATAATTGTGACCTGGGGCAGGGAATTGGGGTGCAGGTTCTGGGAGGGTGCTTGGATGAAGGAGATGATTCTGTCCTGGAGGAGAGACATAGGAGCAGATACAAGGTCTGAGAGAGAGTTGTGACCTGGAGCGGGGATGCAGAGAGTTTGGATGGTGACCTGGGGGAGGGAGTTGGGATGCAGGAGGGGCTAGAGTGCCAGAGGCAGGCTCTGGCTGGGAGGAGTTTACCCAAGTGTCTCCCGGCCAGCAGTGCTGCAGCACTCAAAGGCAGGCTAGGCTCCCTGCCTGCTTTAGTCCTAGATCACTTGAAAATACAGGTTGCTCCCTCCACACGGCCCTCAACTCCAGGTGGAGGAAGAGCAGGGATGGGCAATCATTTTTGATGGGGGGGGGGGGTCACTCCAAGAATTTGGAAAGTGCTTGAGGGCCACACTTCCATGATATTAATGGAGGAAGTGTGGGGTCTGGGACGGAAGTTGGGTGCAAAAGGAAACTTGGGGTAAGGGAGAGAGTTTGGGTGAAAGGGGCAGTTGTGACCTGGGGTACTGGACTGGAGTGAAGGAGGTTGGAGGTGACCTAGGACAGGGAATTGGGGTACAGGAGGGGGTGCAGGGATTTGGGTTGTGAGCTAGAGCAGGAGGGGACTGATCTGGGGCAGAGAGTTGGGGTGCTAGATCTGAGAGGGATTTGGGTATGTGGAGTAGGGGGCAGGAGCGGGAAGCAGAAGGTTGGGGGAGAGAGGGTGCTAGAAGTACGCTCTGCCAGGAGACTTACCAGCCAGCAGCAGTTCCTAAATCAGCCTCCCTCTCTGCTCCGGCCCAGCATAGGCTGCAGCCATGTGCTCTGGAGCCCCCTTGTATTTCATGGCTGCCTGTTATTGAAAAAGGCAGCTCCCATTGTCCAGTTTCTGGCCAGTGAGATTTCGCTGGAGGTGGGAGGAGCTCCTAAAGCTTCCTCCCTCCCCTCTGGACTCTCAGTTTTTAAAAGAAAACCCGCCCCACAGCCACATTTCTGAGTAGCGTGCAGGTGGGTTGAGGCAAGCAGGGGCTCCCCGCAGCATCTGTAGGGCCAGATCTGGTGGCTTGGCGGGCCGGATGCAGCCCACAGGCCATATTTTGCCCACGCCTGGTGAAGAGGCTTACGCTACCCCTGGCTTCCAGAGCAATCTCTCAGCTCCAAGTGTCTGGCTGTTTCCAGTCAATAGGAGCTGAAAAACTGGCTGAGGTCAGTTCTTATAGGCTGGATGTTTCTGGCCAATAGGAGAGGTGGGGGCAGGGAGATCACCCAAAGCTTCCACTTATCCCTGCAGAGCAGAGAAACATAGGGACTGCACTTTAAACCACGGCAGCTGTGTGCCTGAGGGTCCTGGCAGGGTGGTCTGTGGGCAGTATGTTAAAGTATTTTAGTAGCTAGGCAGGCAGGCAGCCCAGGTCAGTTCCAGCTCATGCTGGGTCTGAGAACTCAGACTCCCCAAATAGACAGAGGCTGCTGCCTCTTTATCAGAGGCAGTAGCACAGGTTGACAGGCAGCCAATCTGCGAGGGGAGCTGGTTTTTAAACTAGTTCCCCTCACAGATCAGCTCTTGCTTGGCACCCTGCACTGTTGCCTCTGATACAAAGGCAACAGCACGGAGTGGCAGGGGGCTCCTTGAGAGTGAGGCCAGAGCACACTGGCTGCCAGCCCCACCCCCAGAGACTACAGAATAG
>CM057845.1:11254854-11270571 GCA_030068395.1 Apalone spinifera
AACTCCAAGGTATCATCATTAATGTCTAAATTCTCTATATCCAACTCCAAATCATCTGTACCAGTAACATCCTTATTATCCTTGGCATCTTTTGATTCTGTTCAAAAGAAAGGAGAAATATTTTAACACAATGTAAACACAAATAGACATGGCTTAAAAATATTTTACGATATGTCACTATATGTCTAGCCTGACCTCTTATACACTCTTATTCCCTTCTACAGAGAAGAAGCACACTTCTCTTCTGATCAAATATATTTGTCTCATTTGTCAAACCTGGACTTTGTGCAATTTTTCATGTCACTAAGCATGCCTGGAACAGTCTTCCAAATTCTCTTCCTTCTATGATGTGTTTTGGTTTGATCCCAAATTTGCTCTGTCTTAATTGGGATGGCATACCTTAATTTGTTAGGGCATTCTGCAAATTAACAACATTCTCTTACATTTGTTATCAAAATTAAATAATAAACCCAAAATTTCAAAAGTGGCACATATTTGTAAAGCATGTTGAAGTCCCCAGTGGAAGGCACTGGAAAAGTTCAAAGTATTAAATTGTATTTATTTTTCAAAAGACAACTTTGTATTCAGGTTATCTATCTAGTATAGTTTCTGCTGCTCAAGATCATCCATCCTAGAGGAATGTTCTGACTGCTATTGCTGAAATAATCATTATTTATAAAGACTCTCCTTACTTGTGCCAAGCTTGCAAGGGTGTTGGACACGATACAAATTAAACAAATCTTGAATATTTTCTTCCAAATTGTTTTACCTCTATATTCATCCTTGCTGGAGTCCTTGTTCTGAGGACACTTTTCATTATCTTTAAACAAAATGGCAGGCACAAAAGCTTTTAGATCAATGAGGTTTTCATAGAAATTTCGAGCATCTTCATCCTCCCAGATGCCCCCTTCCAGGTCATATTCTCCAGGTTTGCCAGGGGTAAAAATGTCAATGCCAGGTCCATGTTCTGGAATCACAGAATGCACAAGTGACTAATTTATCAATATAATCATACTAAAAGAAAGATTTTCTTTTAAGGTAAAGGTTAAAGATTTGAAACTTGTGTATGTAGCATCTCATATTACAAAGACAGGCTTTTGGGCTAAATATTAAAAAAGTGTCCCTATTACTGCCACTTCCTCAACTTCTAAAATACAGATCTCCAGCATCTTAAACAAAATAGAAACTAGATTGTCACATTCAAGAAGAAATCAAACAATGAAGTTACAAAATAACATTATGCAATCAAGAAGTTACCACAATGTATTGTATTATATGAGATTATTAAATGAGGATATAGTGGAATTTATCCATATTAGCATCAGAAAGTGTTTAGAGGTATCATTTTGGGAATGATCATCCACCAACTGCTATAAATATTTATTTTCAGAATATAAATAAATGCTTGCAAAATCTGGAATACTGGAGACCATGGGCAATTAACAACGATGGATTTAAATATGTTGGGGGCCTATCCTAGGGATGCAATAGTGTAGTCGATTAACAAATTGGCAAAAGCTTATCGCTTAATGCTATAAACTAGATGCACTGCCCTCCGCCAGTAAATTTTTTAGCAGCCTGGCTCAGTCCCAACTTGCACTGGATCCAGGACCAACCCCTGCTGTGGCTCTCATTTAAAGTGCATTAGGAGCCAGTTAGGCAGGCAGCGCAGCTCAGTCCTGGCTTGTGCCAGGGCTGGGACCTACCCCGGTTGCAGCTCTCTATGTAAAATGTATTTGGAGCCAGGTGGGCTGGCAGCCTGACTCAGTTTTGGCTCACGCTGGGTCCGGGAGCTCAGACCCCCCCCCCCCCCCCCCCCCCCCCCGGCCCTGCTACTGAACGGGAGCTGTATCAGAGGCAGCAGCGCGGGGAAACAAGGCAGTTGGTCTGTGAGGGGAGCTGGTTTTTAAACTAGCTCCCCTCGTGGACCAGCTCCCACCTGGCACCCCACACTGCTGCCTCTGATATACAGACAGCAGCACGGAGTGGTAGGGGGATCCTTGGGAATAGGGCTGGAGTGCACTGGCTGCCAGTCCTAGCCCTGGGGATTATAGAATAGTCGAGTAACCGATAAGAATTCATAAGGTTAATCGACTATTCATTTAACACCCCTAGCCTGTCCACTATGGAAACTGGACCTTCCCCACATTCCTTAAACTAGACAGAGCATATAGTTTATAAATATGAGAACATCTGAGTTTTTAATTAGCTTGGAAAAGACTTAAAGAACTACTATAACACGTTAATATTAATACATCTATGAATATTTAAATTTAACATATATTGCAATTTTTTTAATTCAATACACACTCTCTCTTTCCTTTTGCTTGGGTAAATACTTCCTAGGTAGATTAAGTGCTTGGAAGTATTTATGAAACATGGTTTAAAAATGAGTTTGACATGCTTAGCTGACTACCCAGCTATAGGGGAAGCAGAACTTGACAGAGACCCTATCAATCAGAAAATAGCAAATACATTAGTGCATTGGATACCTAAGCCTCCTTTGGCAGAGTTTCTTCGCTGCCTTTTGAAAAACCGGCAGGGCTAAGAAATGAGCTTTACTAGCTTCTAAGGGAAAGAGGTACTGAGTCTCACTTGGCTCTATACACAAGGTTGATCTGAATCAGTAGTGATGAGGGACTGACCCAGTTACTGATTGTGGAACTGGGCTTCAGCAGCTGAGCAAGCAGAAAAGGTGGGTTTTCCCCCGCCTCAGCCAGCTACTAGATCTAAAAAGAATACAGTGGCTCTGATGGCGTGTAACAACTCCGGCAAGAAAGCAGAATGAGCCAAAGATGAGCTGAAGTCCAAAAACGGACCTAAGAAACCAGACATCTCTCAAATGGCCCTCTACACTTCTGATTTCTCTGGCAATTCAAGAGTTCAAAGAAGAGACCCAATACCATAGGTCACCAAACGTGAGAAATGTTAGGGTATGTAAGAGTTAAATAAGGGGTCTGGATAATCACTACAATGGTGATGGAGGGTACAGTATGGCATGCACTGTCTCTACTGATTTATACTAAGGCTGTCAAACGATTAAAAATTTTAATTGCAATTAATCGTGTGCATCTCCCCTTTGAAACACCATGGCGGCGTTTTAACAGGGCAGTGTTGCATGGACCCCAGGATCAGGTGGAGTACCCAGCTGACCCCGGGCTCCATGAAGTACTGTTCCCTGGAAGCACCGTGGCGGCATTGCAAAATGGCAGCGCAAGGCAGAGCCCAGGGTCAGCTGGAGTTCCCAGCTGACCCCGGGCTCCATGCAGCACTGCCTCTTTAAGGCACCAGAGCAGCACTTCAAAGGGGCAGTGCTCGCAAAGCCAGGGATCATCTGGGGACTCCACCTGATCCCGGCTCCTAATGCGCTGCCCCTTTAAAGTGCCAAAACAGCACTTCAAAGAGGCAGCGCAGCATTAATACCTGCGATTAACATGTTAATTTTTTTAACACATTAATACCGTCCTGTGTTAATCGTAGGTCAATCGACAGCCCTAATTTATACACGTTTTCCTCTTTTCCTGCTTGCTTGGGATAGATAAGCACATAGCTGTACCAAGGATGTAACTTCTAATGAATACTCTTTGTCTATAACTATATGTTATCTTTTTCCTCTCCCTCCTTCCCTCCAGCTCTGAAACATAATCAGGACCACATCTTGTTTCCCCTTTTAAACTGCTGATGTGTGGTGTGAGAACTGCATGCTTCAGCTAAAGAAGCTGTAAACAGTAAATAGGGGCAGTTATAATGATATTAATCACATGGTTGTTATTATGCATTATATGGGTATTCGTATTACTAAATTAGGCCTTAAGGGGTAATGTAATAGATAAGTGTATTTACATATTAACTAAGATAAAAAGGTGTGCCTGAGGTTAATCTGTTGCTCATTCTGACCAGGCCTTTGGGGGTCGAAGGCGGAATGAGTATCCGCAATAAAGAAGCCCTTCTACCCCATCCACCTCTGAGTCACCTGTTCTTTTCTAACAAGTAGCTCTACAACACCAAGTGCCGGGTCACAAAGGCACTCACTTTGACTCATGACAGGGGTAGGCAAACAACAACTAGAGAGAGACAGGCAGTTGGGCCAATCTGGTTGGGGCCCAAACAGTGTTGCCACTCCCAAGAAGCAGAAAAACTAGCCATTATTCCTCCCCACAGCATATCGTCCCTCCTCATCCCTATTTAGTGCCTCCCCAACCTCCTCCGCCCCCACACCAAAGCCTGACCTCCTGCTTCTCCTCTCAAGGTACCCACCTACACCACAGCTCCTACACCTACTCCCATCCAGGAGCCTGAGCTCAGGGAAGCCCCACCTCACTCACTCTGGTCTCCGCTTCTTACTCTTCCCTGAAGTTGAGTCTCAAGTCCACCCTACTTTCTGGCATCGAAAAGACCAGGAACTGTCACGCTGGCTCACTGAGGCCCTGGCACATGACCTAACTGTTGTAGTGAAAGCAGATGCAATGCTGCAGCACATGCATGCAGCAATAGTTGCCAGTTGCATTATGCAGGAGTTCCCCCCGGAATTTGTAATTTACAAGTGGAAAAAGCCTCAGCCCATTGCAACCAGCAAAACTAGAGAAAAAAAAAATAGGCAAGAGGGTTAAGAACTAGACATGTGGTCAGGAGCCCTCTGAGATTGGCCCTCTGCGCAACTGCATAATGCTTAATCTGGGTCTGG
This sequence comes from Apalone spinifera, assembly GCA_030068395.1. NCBI lineage: Eukaryota > Metazoa > Chordata > Testudines > Trionychidae > Apalone > Apalone spinifera. The sequence goes on from CM057845.1 coordinate 11,259,539, forward strand.
CAATCGATATTAACACTAAAAAAGGAAACTTGCACTGAAAACACAAATCAATGGGAGGATTTTGTTTTTGTTCCCCCCCCCCCCAAATAAAAGCTTTCAATATTTTATAACCTATCAACCCTACAAGATGTCCTACCCTCAGGTGTTGGTTTATCTTGGGGAAGATCAGGCATATTTTCATCCAACAGATCAGCCAAAGACTGAGAATTTGCCAACAGCTTCTGATAGGACATTGCAAATTCTTCATATTGCTTGTGTCGATCTTCACTCAACTCTCCTTTCGAGTGTAGAATACGCCTATAAAGAGCATAGTTAAAAAAATACAATCAGACATTGTCCACTTAAAAGAATTATTTCACCTAAACTAAACCGTCAACAAAGGTGTCTGTCCACTGAACAACAACGTCAGTCTTCTCTCTGGGACACAATTATACAGACACACTAGTTGTGACTGTTGTCTTTCATTGCTATCTAACACTATCATCAAAACTCCATTTAATACAAATTTAATAAACTTAAAAGTTCTACAACCAAAGCAGTTTTAACTGTAATACCACTAAGAATAATCCAGTCAGGGAGAATGAAAGAACTGTGAAGCTTTTTTCCCCTTAAATATTCTGTAATGCAAGATTTTTAATCTGCAATATCTTAAGTAAAATGTTGGACTAGTATTAAAGCAGGATAAAGATTGCTTTGCAGTCTGACAACAGGCACAACAGAGTGCTGGGAGCAAGGAGAAGCAGCAGGAAGTGCAAGGTGCTAGTGCTCCAGTGTGCGTGGAGAAGGGGGGACAAACAGGGGGACCGTGGGGACACAGGTGGAACCCCAGTGGGCCACAGACTGCTGTGGCCCACTGAGCTGAAGGAGGTCCACTCATGCAGCCCATGCACTATTTATGGTGGCCCATCTCTGCTACAGGTTACTGCTAACTAGTGATGTAATATTGGATCCGATTAAATGAGTAATAGATAAGCAGATGTTTATCGGTTAATGCTAGAGGGTACATGCAACCACTCCTCCCTTCCTCCTCCTGTTGCTCTGTGAATAAATTTTTTAGTGGTCTGGCCAGCAGGCTGGTTCTCTGGATCCTGACAGCTAACCCCCCCACTGCAGCTCTCTATTAAAAGTACCTAAGGAGTCGGTAGGCAGGCAGTCAACATTTCAAAAATGAAATGCTCTTTATTTATTGCAATCCCGGGGATTTGGGAGGGATATAGGGAATCTCATGTAAGGGGCAGAAAGATATTAGAAGCCACAATGGAGATAAGCAGTGTACTTCACTGTAGCTCATGAATAAAATGTTTTTTCAAAGCTTCCTGGAGACACAGAACTCCTTACTGGGCTCTTCTTATTGCCCTGTTAACTGGCTTCTAAAAATTACCTGCAAGGCTATCTGCCTCCACTCCCAACTCTTACAGAAACTTCTCTCCCTCTGCCTCACAATACCATGGAGAACACAGCAAGCAGTGATAACAATGGGGATATTACTTTCACTTAGTAAGCAAACTGCACTAGGGATATAAGCGACTAGTAGAGTAGTCGACTACCTGATAAGCGTATGCTTTTCGGGTAGTAGAGTCACTACTTAACTAGTCGCGTCCCCTCCGACTTCTGCCTCTATCAAAGAGAAGCAGCAAGGGGGGAGCAGGAGCCAGTGCTGGGGGGAGTAGCTTAAAAGCTGGTTACCCTCAGCACAGTCTCTGCAGGGGGGCAGAGGCACAACTAGAGAATGGGTGTGAGCTGGGAATCAGCTGTCCTGGCTCATGCCTAGTTCCAGATGGTGCACTCTGCTCTTGCAGCTCTTAATACTTTTAAAAGGCAGAGGCACAGCTGGGTTAGCTCCCATGGCCAGGAGCTAACCCCATTGTGGCTCTGCAGTTTCCCGCCTTATCGACTAATCAAGTAGTCAATGGAAATTCCACTGACTACTCAAATAGCTGATTAAAACATAATTTAACGTCTCTCAACTGCACCAGCAATCCTTTAAACGTCCAAACGCACATTCCGCGGCCATTCTGTACTTGTTCAGCCTACTGCTGAACTGCTCCTACTGTTCAGGTGGCTCGTGTATGGCCTCATGAGCCATGGGAGCAAAGGATAGGCTGGGTCTTTCAGGATCTCCATTGGCATTTCTATGATGTCAATGATCATTTTGAAATCTGCAAAGAAAGTCCCTGATGGCAGCTTTCTAAACAGACGTGTTCATCATACACTTTGACCATTCCATGTTGATGTCTGGGAAACGCCACCCCATTCCACTAGGACTAGTGCTTTCAACACTATCGAGAAGTATCCCTTATGGTTTATGCACTTTTTGCTGAGGTAGTCTGGTGCCAAGATAGGCATATACATACCATATATCATCTCACAGCATCCACTATGTCCTGCACATTGCTCATAATCACTACCCTTCTTACTAGAAGTCAATTAATGACGCTGCAAACTTGGATCACAACAGCACCCAGGATGGATTTATCAATTCCAAATGGATTCCCTACTGACCAGTACAAGTTCACATTGCAAGCTTCCACAGAGCGATTGCCACTCATTTCTCTACTGTCAAAGCAGGTTTCATTTAGTGTTGCTGCACTTCAAGGCTGTGACATGCTCTGCACAAAGTTTCTATGAAGTGGCTTTCCACATTCAGAAGTTCTGCAGCCATAGCTAAATGATGCGACCCCTCCAGTCAGGGCTTGTTTCCCGGGAACTGAAATGATGCTCCATGAGCTGATGCGTCACTATCAGCAGCAACTGGGAACTGTTTTCATGCTATGGCTTGCAGCAGTGCTTGTTTGCATGACACCACATTTAGCATGGCAACTTGCGTCTTGGCTCTGAAAATACTGCAGGATAAGGCACAAGGTTAATGCTCCCAACACAAATGCACAGTTGAACAAGATCCACACTTCTCAGGCTATGGTGTAAGCACAGCTAAAACAGTCTTTGGAAAAAAAGCATGAGAAGGTATGGGTTGTTTGCCATTGGTATCAAGGTACAGAGAGAGGGAGGGAAAAAAACTGTATCATAGGAGGCCAAAGTCATGTTCCCGTTGCACTCTGTGATAATGATTTGGTCCCATGAGGCACTGCAAGCCCTTCCCAAAAACCCCTGAAGCTACTTGTACTGTGGGTGGCTATTTATGGTGCACTGTTCAGTACATCAATGCAAATGCTGATACTGAGGATGTGATGTGGACACACACAACCAACTTAATTTCTGTGGTGACAGGATACCCCATTAAGATGGTTAAACTTCGTAGCATAGACATGCCCTCAACAAATATTGTCCCAAGATAAAAGAGACCACAGAATGGCAACTAAGAGTAAGTCACCAGATGTATTTGGGACATTTGGGGCAAAGTTGTGGCCCTACTGTAGTCTACTGATGTCAACAAAAATACTCCTGGGGACTTCAATAGGGCCAGGACTTCATGTACTCAAAGGACATTATTCCTTTTCACTTCTGTTTCAAGTCAGTTTCTAGTCAACTCCAGTTTGTGATTAATCTTTTATACAGTCTGTAAGGCAAGATTATTTTTTAGATTCAGATAGCAGCTGTTAAAAGCATATTGAATTCAAGTGGAAAAAAGCAAGACTGGCATGATATTAAGGTGAGATAGCAGGTATCTCTATCAGAGAGAGGCAGTGGTGGAGAGGGGGAAGCAGGAGCCGGTGTGGTGGGGAGCTGGTTCCCCCCCGCACCCTTTCCACGGGAGAGCAGGGAAGGCAGAGGCGTAGCAGAGAGACTGGGCATAAGCCAGGAATCAACTGATTCCCAGCTCACGCCTGGTCCCCCCCACTACATTTCTGCTTTTTAAATGTATTAAGAGTCTGGCAGCTCTGCAGTTTCCCCCCTTACGGACTAATCGAGTAGTTGATAGAAATTCCATTGAGTATTTGATTATCTGATTAAACACAATTTAACATCCCTAGAAATAAATACTACATCTCTCTCTAAATATATTTAAAAAAAAATTCCTTCTGGGATACAGAATGATACTCTTATGATCTCATCATGCACTCATGCTGTGAAAGTGGCCAGAGAGGGGGGGGGGGGTAGGAAAGCACAGTGAGCATGGGACATTATAGCCTGCTAGTTCCTATAAAAACTAAAATATCAGATTTCAATAATGTACTATTTGCTTCCAGCAATATTGATTTATATAATTTCAGATCTTAAAACCAGGGCTGGTTTACTGGAGCACTTTCTTGTCATCAGTTAAGGAAAAAAATATCAAGCCTTGTGCAATGTTTAATCCATATCCAATACTAATCACATTTCAGTATTTGGCTAAAGCCACAGAATATGCATGCAAGCCATGTCATAAAATCAGACAAATACATACCAATACAAAATCTCCTCCTCATTAGGAATGTAAACGACTAGTCAACTATCCGATAAGCAGAAGCTTATTGGATAGTCAAGTAGTGACTCAACTAGTCACTGCCCCCCCCCCTTGCTGCCTCTGTTAGGGGCGGGTGAAACAGGAGCTGGTTCCTCCCAGCACCGTCTCCATACGTGAGGCAGGGGAGTAGCGGGGACCGGGCACGAGCTGGGAATCAGCTAATTCCCATCTCGTACCCAGTCCCAGACGCTGCCCCTCTGCTTTTTAAATGTAGAGCCTTCCAGCTCTTAATACATTTTAAAAGCCGAGGCACAGAAGGGGGACCCAGCACGAGCTGATTCTTGGCTCGTGCCAGGTTCCCCCGGCTGCGCACAAGCATTTTAAATGTATTAAAAACCTGGTGGCTCTTAATACATTTAAAAGGCAGAGCCACAGCGGAATTAGCTTCTGGGACCGGGAGCGAACCCTGCTGTGGCTCCCCTGCTTATCAACTAGTCAATTAGTTGATTACATGCAATTTAACATCCCTACTCCCCATACCTACAAGCAGTGATTTTTGTGTAAACAAAAAAGATGCTGGTACTAGCGTTGCTGAGGAAAAAAAGAAAAGAAAAAAAAAGGGGGGCCAAGGAAAACTTGTTGATCAACAAAACAAAAAAACCCACTGCCTACAAGTATTCTGTGAAGGATTTTTTCTTTTATTAAGTTTGACTGTTCTCATCTATTCTAAATTAATAGATGATCAATGTCAAAGATATTTGTTAATGTATTAAACTTGCATCCTGGAGAAAACAACAGTGTCTGGGAATTCCAGTTTATAGCAAAGAATCACCACCAAGATTAAAGGCTGTGCTATTATATATAGCTGCATGTCTGTATATCTTTTCCTTTAATTTCCAAGGAATCAAAGGTAACAGAAGCATCATACAATGCAGAATAGCACTTGTAAAGACCAAAGGGTGGAGTTAAACCAGTTTATGGCTTTGGCATTACAAGACAAGAGGTAAATCATGTCCAGACTATTCAAACCAGAAGTAACAATAGTAACCTTCTTGGGCTTTTCTTACAACCAAAATGACAGAAATAATCAGTTTGATGCTGGCTCTCTTATTCTTAATATCAAGACGACAATGGTCACATACACACCCAAACACTCATCCTCATTCTAATAACAATTTTACATTCAAAACATACACCCTTTGTCCATGCCACGGGCACTAAGATGGCTCCTGAATAAGCCAAACTTTTCATGGGCCCCCTTGAGGAAGAATTACTGGACAGATGCACCTCAAAACCAATGAGATACTGGAGATACTTTAATGATACTTTAAGCCCCTTGACAGACTGAAGAAACTTCAACAATTACCACCCATCCACCAAAGGTTACGTCTTGACTACAAGCCTCTTTTGAAAGAAACATTTTCAGCCACAAGGGTTTTGAAAAAGTGATCTGCTTTTTCGAAAGAGAGCACCCAGGCAATCTGGACGCCCTCTTTTGAAAAAGTGCTGTTTGCGTTCAAGAACCCCTTTTTTCAAAAGAGCTCTTTCGAAAGTAGTCTAGACACACCCAAACTCTCTTCAAAACACAGACAGCAGCATTAGTTCCCCAGACACCACAATCAGCTTCAACAATGGAACCCTACAAACAATTACATACAAAAATTCCATTTATCACAAACATTTTCATAGACCCAGAAATGACCCAAAACACACCAAGAAATCTGTTATCTACAACCAGGGACGCAGACACCAGAGAATATACTCTGATAAGTGGGTCCAGGATACACACCTTTACACACATAAAACTACTTTACCAAAGACACTCCACCAGAGAAGTCAATTATCTGATGAAATGGAACCCAAATATCTTGAGAGAAGCTGGTTCAATACAAGACAAACTTCCCCCTCCAGCCTCCCAAAAAACCCACCTCTGCAACTGCATGCCTCTTATTGTCACCTACCACTACACACTGGAACCTATTTAAGGTATCTTTAAACAGCTAGAACCCACACTTGATGGGGCCCATGCCCTGAAATAAAATGTTTTCCAACTCCTCTCTTCCGGCTTTCAAATAAATCCCAAACCTTGCCAAGTTCGTCATCACAAGTAAGCCCTCCCACAGACCAGGACACACCAACGCAAAGCAGCACCACCTCCTGCCACAACAGATACAAAACCTCCAGACATATCTCCATTGCTATGATGATCAATACTCCCCACAGTCACACAACATACCTTTCCAGATCTATGGCTCTTACTAGGGATATTAAGGACTCATCTTCAAAGGAAACCGGCACACATTCCAAGAACAAGCTTGGGAACTGAAATTCATTACTCAGAGACCAAAAATCACAGATTTAAAAAAGACACTGGATTTGTGGTTCATTACAACATCCTCTAACCCACTAATCCTCCTTTATCCTATGAGTATAGACACATTAACTGCCCACTTAACATGTTTTGCAAGAAATCAAAGTAAACTCCTTACCTGTTCTACCCAGTATTTAGCTGTTACACAGAGTACATTTTCCATGTGGATAAATCTTTAACATTTCCATATAACCATGTATCACTCTCATATAACTTCGTATTAAGAGATTTTATATATACATATCTTGTTCTTTTAGATACATCTTATGTTAAGCTTTTTTATAGAATCCTTGTATTAAGAGATACAACTCTCCTTTGATTCCACTTCAGAATACCAAAAGAAACTACACTGTCTGCTTAAAGAACTCCCTACCTCTACTCTGAACCTAATCCACACAGAAACACCTTCTGAACTCTGACCAGGATTGTTCTATCTGCTTCCCAAAATCCATAAACCTGGACACCCCAGATGTCCCATCATCTCAGGTATCGGCACGCTCACTACTGGATTATCCAGCTATGTAGACTCTTTTCAAACCCTACGCAACCAACACTCCCAGCTATCGCCGAGATACTACTGACTTTGAGAAAACTACAAAACATTGATAACCTCCCTGATAATACCATCCTTGCTACCATAGATGTCAAAGCTCTCTACACCAACATCACACATGAAGACGGATTACAAGCAATTAGAAACACTATCCCAGAGGATACCACTGCCAATCTGATAGCAGACCTATGTAACTTTGTTCTCATCCACAATTATTTCCAATTTGGGGACACCTTATACCTCCAGATTAGCGGCACAGCCATGGGTACCCGCATGGCTCCACAGTATGCTAACATCATTATGGCTGACTTAGAACAACATTTCCTCAGATCCCGTCCCCTTACCCCTTCTCTACTTACGCTATATCGATGACATCTTTATGATATGGACCCATGGCCAAGAAACACTGGATGCATTCCACAAAGACTTTAAGAACCTACACCCCACCATCAATCTCAGCCTGGACCATTCTACACGAGAGATCCATTTCCTGGACACCACAGTACAAATCACCAATGGTAAATTAGATACCACTCTCTACAGAAAACCCACTGATTCATACAGTTACCTACATGCCTCCAACTCCCATCCAGAACACACCATACAATCCATTTTCTATAGCCAAGCCCTTAGATACAACCGCATCTGCTCTAATCCCACTGACAGAGACCAGAAACTTCAGGATCTCTACCAAGCATTTATAAACCTCAATTACCCACCCGGAGAAATAAAAAAAACAAATTGAAAGAGCCAGACAAATACCCAGAAACCATCTACTTCAAGACAGACCCAAGAAAACCAACAATAGAACACCACTTGTCATCACCTATAGCCCCCAACCTAAACTCGTCCAACACATTATCAATAAACTACAACCTATACTGGAACAGGAGACTAACCTCCGAGAGGCTCTGGGAGACAGACCCATAGTCTCCTATAGACAACCACCTAACCTCAGTATGATTCTTACCAACAACCACAGGACATACCACACTAATACCAACCCTGGAACTTTCCCTTGCAACAAACCCCGTTGCCAGCTTTGTTCACATATTTACTCTGCTGGCACCATCATTGGACCTAACCATGTCAGTTACAAGATCAAGAACACATATTCCTGTTCATCCAGAAATATAATTTGTGCCAACGTCGGTCTCCTATGTATACTGGACAAACTTCTCAGACACTTCGCCAAAGAATTGATGTCCACAAATCAGACATCAGGCAGTTTCACAAATTAAAAACAGTTTCTTGTCATTTAAACCAGACTGGGCATTGTCTCAACAACCTCATTACATGTATATTACTTCAAAGAGACTTTAACACCAGACTACAAAGGGAAGCCTCAGAACTGTCATTCATGCTTAAATTTGACACTTTACGAATGGGCCTTAACAAAGATGCTAATTATCTTACCCATTACAAAAGATACCTTCCCCAATTATCACCCCAAATATCATTATCTCATAGACACTAACCCTCCAACCCCCCCGTTCTAAAATCTGATTTGTCAATTTTATATGTGTTCACTTTTTTTGATTGTATCCCTTTGGTATATATGGTGATGCCAATTTTCTTCCACAATTTGATCTGAGGAAGTGGGTCTGGCCCACGAAAACTCATCACCTAATAAACCATCTTGTTAGTCTTTAAAGTGCTGCATAGTCCTGTCTTTTGTATTAAGAGAAACCTTGTATCCAGTCTTTTCCATTGAAACGTTGTATCAAGCTCTTTATGCTATAGATCTTAGGAATAGTTAAGGTAAAGAAAATGTTCTTTTGCTAGGAGTAGAATAGATCTCTCCCCTTTCCTTGATTGCCCTGTTGAAATGAATGAGATGTGAAAGGAGAATGAAAGGTGAGCACATCCAGCAGCAGTTGCAAGGATGGAGAGGGTCTAGGAGCCAGATCCAAGACAATATCTGTGAAGTGAGCTCATTAAGAAGACTGGACATACAGAAGGCCTTGGGAGTCCAGCAGCAAGTGCCTGCCCTTGGAAGAACTCTTTGAAGCAGCATTAAGTGAGGTGATGACTAATTAACTGCATGAGAGGGATAAATATGAGGCATCTTACAGAGGGACCCTGGGTTTTCATCTTGTCAACATGGGAGCATCGATCCGGATCGGCAGAAGCCCGGCTCCACCCCTCCCCCATCTAACTCACCTGGCCAGTGCAGTTAGGGGGAGCAACTATTGGTAACAAGAAGAGAGAGAGTGCATGAATGTAACGTATCATATGCATATGATCAAGTATTGATTGATCTATGTATGTTCAATAAACGTGGCGTGTTGCCTTATCCCCCTGAAAAAGACTCCGGTTGCTTCTTTTAAGCACAACACCCAGACCTGAAGAAGAGCTGTGTATAAGCTTAAAAGCTTGTTTCTTTCACGAAAGAAATTGGTCCAATAAAAGATATTATATCACCCACCTTGTCTCTTTGAAATGATTACTCTAGGTTATGTCCAGTTTGAATCGTGTGGTGCGTGATTTACCATTTGCTAGGTCTTGTAATGTCAAAGTCAAAATAGCTTAAATCCCAACATTCTGTTTTCACAAAGATAGTGAAGAAACAGTGAACAGTACATGGTGGAGAAAATCCAACATGCAGCTACTCATCCCAGTTCCAACATCCCACAGACTCCTCAGCACAATCACTTTCACTCTGATCCAAACATAGGCCAGATATAAACAGGTTGAACCTCTCTACAGGCCATCTTCACTATAAGTTCAAGAAACAGTCAAAAAAAAATGTGGACTTATTGCAAAACAACTTAATGAGGGCAATTTTATTCCCGTGGCTGACTTCCATTTGTGCAAACTGATTTTGGGGTTTTTTTGCGCGACTTAAGAGCGTGGAATGGGAAGACTTATAACGTATCAGTTCCTACAAGCGTCAACTTTAGTGCAGAACGGATGTATACGGGGGTGAATTATAGCGGGGATGCCCCGTATTCCGGCATTCTCTCGTCTCGGCAACAGTAGTCATCTGGCATGATTTTAGTAAGCCTTTTATCATGGGTGGGGTCAAGTTTCTCTTAGTCCCATAAAGTTTATTTACAGCCTCCGGTCTGGGCTCTCAGTATTCTGTGTGCTTTTTAGCTCTAATTTACCCCAAATGTCTTCTAAGAGCCCACTAAAGAGTGCAAGTGTTGCTAATGCTGCTAGACAATATTGACCTTGCTGTTTGGCAAATTCTCTGGTTTGGCACTGGTTACATTCCAAGGGCGCCAGATAAGAGGGGTTCAACCTGTTGTATAAAAAGACATTGACATCACTACGTTGCTGAGTGTTAACAATCCACACCCTGAATGTACCTAATTTCCAGTATAGACAGCTGTGTGTCCAAAAGAAGGCTTCTTCCATCAACATAGCTGTCCCCTCCTGCATAAATGGATTAACTATACTGACAAAAGCAGTATTCCTGTCCAACTAGCAGCCTCTTCACTGAAGCACTGCAGCTACACCAATGCAGTTTTAAGTGCAGATCTGCCCATAACAAAACAAATTGATCCCTGCGCTAGTGCCAAATTTGGTACAAAGAAACCAGGGTAGTTTCTGCCACCACTGACCCAAATTGCTAGGAATTAAATTTGGCTTCTACCACTGGTATAGACTGCCTTAGCTTGTACTTAGCTGGCAAAGTCTCTAATAGAGTTTTACAGCACCTAGCATACAGTACTGCCCTGGCCATATCACTTTCTGTCTTTGATATAGAATCATAGAATCCTAGGACTGGAAGGGACCTCGAGGGGTCATCGAGTCCA
>CM057845.1:11270671-11285949 GCA_030068395.1 Apalone spinifera
TACTTTCCATTTTTTATGAGACTCCTTTTTTATTTTTAGATCATGCAAGATCTAAAAGCCAAGGCGGTCTTTTGGGCCCTTAAGAATGTCCCTTTGAAAAACTGCCAACTCTCCTCAGTTGTTTTTCCCCTCAGTCTCGATTCCCATGGGACCTTACGTATCAGCTCTCTGAGCTTACCAAAATCTGCCTACCTGAAATCCACTGTCTCTATTTTGCTGTTCTCCCTTCTACCCTTCCTTAGAATTGTCAACTCTATGATTTCATGATCGCTTTCACCCAAGCTGCCTTCCACTTTCAAATTCTCAACCAGTTCCTCCCTATTTGTTAGGATCAAATCTAGAACAGCTTCCCCCCTGGTAGCTTTATCAACCTTTTGAAATAAAAAGTTGTCTCCAATGCAGTCCAAGAACTTATTGGATAGTCTGTGCCCTGCAGTGTTATTTTCCCAACATATAGCTGGATAGTTGAAGTCCCCCATCACCACCTAATCTTGGGCTTTGGATGATTTTGTTAGTTGTTTGAAAAAGGCCTCATCCACCTCTTCCACCCTCGTAGGTGGCCTGTAGTAGACTCCTAGGATGACATCTCCTTTGTTTTTAATCCCTTTTAGCCTAACCCAGAGACTCTCAACACTTCCGTCTCCTACGTCCATCTCCACCTCACTCCAAGTGTGCTCATTTTTAATGTATAAGGCAACACCTCCTCCCTTTTTTCCCCGTCTACCCTTCCTGAGCAAGCTGTACCCTTCCATACAAACATTCCAATCATGTGTATTATCCCACCAAGTTTCTGTGATGCCAACAATGTCATAATTGTACTTATTTATTAACACTTCCAGTTCTTCCTGCTTATTTCCCATACTTCTCGCATTTGTATATAGGCATCTAAGATCCTGATTTGACCTTGCCTCCCAGTTTGATATGTCAGAGGCTCTCATGTAGACAAAATGGGAGGCAAGGACTGGTCTCCTTGAGCCCTGTGCAGCTGATTTAGAGCCAATTGCACAAAAGCGTAAGCTCACACCTAAGGCTAATCTACACTAGAAGCTCTACATTGGTGCAGCTGCCATAGCACATCTGGTGAAGACATTCTCCAGAGAGAGTTCTCTCATCAGCACAATAAATCCATCTCTGCATGTCAGCAGGAGATTTTTCCTAGCAACATAGCACTATTCACACCAATGCTTAGGTTGCTGTAACCTATGGCCACTGGGGATGGCTTATTCACACCCCAGTTCTGTAGTTATGCCACAGTAATTGGCAGCATAGACCTGGCTTAAATGTATTTCTACACTGCAATTAGTCACCCGTGGTGGGATGTGCCAGCTGACTTGGGCTCATGGGGTTCTAAGGTGCTATTTAATTACAGTTAAGCTCTTTGGGCTCATGCTGTAGCCTGAGCTCTGGGATCTTCCCAGCTTGCAAAGTCCCAGAGTGTGCACGCATGTAATCTTAGCAGTTACACGACTATTTAATAGTCTCCTGGAGGCACGGCCAGCAGCCAGTGTGCTCCTGACCCTACCTCGGGAAGCCCCCTGCCATCCTGCACTGTTGCCTCTGTTTCAGACGCAGCAGTGCGGGGTGGCAGGTGGGAACTGGTCCACAAGGGAAGACAGTTTATAAACAAGCTCCCCCTAAAAATGAGCTGCTCTGCAGCAACCCCCACTCCCCACGGACAGTGGAGCTGGTGGGAACCAGCTTTTAAGCTGGCTCCCTCCAGCACTGGCTCCTTCCTGACCCCTTCCTCCAATGCCTCTTGAAAGCCGGCTCCCTGCACATATCAGCTCCTGTTTGCCCTCCTCACCCTCTGCACATGGATAGGGAGAGGCAGGAGGATCCGATGCTCATGGGGAGCCAGCTGTTAAGCCAGCTCCTCACAGACACTGGCTCCAACTCTCCCCTTCCCTTGATTTGCTACCTCTGATACAGAGACAGCAAAGGGGATAGGGAATATGCATAGTTGACACAATTAACCAATAAGCCTAGGCTTATCGTTTAATCTTTTAGTCGTCTACAAGTTGACATCCCTACTTAGTACATGCTCCACACGCCTGAGTCAACTGGCCTAGGCCAGTCATGGGTTTTAACTGCAGCGCAGAAATACCTAAGGAGTGCCAAGATTACTGTGAAGTGAGACCCAATGCACGCTTTCAAATGAGAGAGATTTTCCTGGCTAGATGTCCTCTCTAATTTATCTCATAATAGCTTGAATCATGGTATTATCGGCATCTCAATGACCAGCTGTTATCACTGACCAAAAATTGGTGTGAACCTGATGCTGGGATTCAAAACAGAGAAGTCAGTAACTTGGAATAGAATATCAATGCCACCTTACCGAAACAGACTAAAATACTATGCTTATCATTACTTTTTGATTACTCAAGGAAAAAGAAGAGAGCTGACCACAAGAGCATAGCACTCTGAATGATTATCTTCTAGTTATTAAAAGTGTCATACAATTCCCAGGGATGCCGAAAGCACATCAGTGTTCAGCTGATCAGAGTTAGTTTCAAAGACAAAACAAAAATAAATAGTACTTAATAAAACCCACAAAGCAGCCAGACCAGAACAATTGGAGGAGCCTGGCAGATAGCAAGCCCTTTATAAAAGGCTAGGAAAGTCTTCAGGAACTGTCCTCAACTATAGAAAGAAATAATTCATTGCCCACTGCCTGAGCTGGCACGGGAGAACAATAGAGAAATTATCAGAGTTATCACTTAATTAAGTATGTTGAGTAATATATTAAAAGACCACTGCCAACCTAATTTAGGCCTCACAATTTAGGTTTTGCTATAAAAAGATTATTTAATACCAATACAAACAGAACAAGTCAATTAGACCAGACTCGGCTCAACTAGTCCAAGTTCCTGTATAACAACACAGGCCACAGGATTTCCCTGATTTAATTATTTTAAAATTCCTGTATTAAATATATACATACATTGGCAATCTTGTGAACCCACATATAGCAGCCCTGTGCCATCATGAGGACCAGAAAGCAATATTGCCTAAGAACAGATTAACAGAAGTAAAATTCAAGTTTACTTTCTTTCAGATGCATTACAAAAAGTACAAAAGTAACAAACAGCAGTGAAGGAAATAAATTTTACTTTTGAAGTGTTCTCTTCAATATCAGGTGTAATTAGTAACACAAGTAAAATTCTTTTACGTGTATTATCATTGTCTCTCTTTAGCTACTTTACGGAAAGCCACAAAGCAAGATCTCTCATGTCACATTATAGACTCGTATGCCTTAAATTCAGAAGAGACCATTGGGATTATCTAGTCTAACCTCTTGCACATGGAGGGCCATAAAATCTCAGACCCCCACAGCAGTAATATAGCCCTAATTACTGGCTGAGTTACTGAAGTCCTCAAATCAGGGTTTAAGCAGCAATGGGCAACCTGTGGCCTGAGGATTCCATATGCAGCCCACACACCCCTCTCTTCTTTCCTCCCCCACACGCCTCTCATGCACCAGAGTCCCACACTTCCTACTCCTCCCCACACTTTCGGAGTGCCATGAATCACTTGATTCGTGCTCCAAAAGTACTGGGAGGATACAGGGGAGGCGTAGGAAGTGTGGGGCTCAGGGCCCTAATGTGCAAGAGGAGCATAGGTGTGGAGGACAGAGAGTGGGTGTGCAGGCTACAAGTGGAACCCGGGCCACTGACTGCCCACCACTGGATCACGTTCCCCACTGAGACGAAGGCAGGCCACTTTTGTGGAATACTCACTAGTTCTCTTTGCTCATCACCGATTTAAAGACTTCAAGTTAGTTAGCTTTAGTAGGTGCTCCTTACATCTCAGCAACAGTGAACAGTATTTCATTGCTAGTAAAGGCAGCAATTAGGGATAGTTTCCATCTTCTAAAGTAAGCATTCTGACAGGAGAAAACCAATTAGTAGATAAAGATTTTAAATGTATTGGTCTTCTCTATTAATCAACTTGTGTGTCAGAACTGCTACTAAGTTGTTAATGCTGTTATTCACTAGGTTTATAGATGCAATAAATCTTGACAACTTAGTACTAAAGATTCAATGGTAGAGTTCCATGTTTACTGAAACTTAACTTGTTTAATTTACAAGAGAAATGATAGTTCTTCTTTGCCCAGTTTTCAGAACTCAGCCTGGGATCTGAGAATCAAGCAGAGTTTTTTTTCTTGCTGATCCATCACCCCAGTAACAAAGATTCTACAAGTCAGATTATCTCCTTAGTTATACTTTGTCTTCAGGTTTTGCTACCAGTAATATCTGTGCACACTACTATTGCTTTCAGTTGGTTTACACGGGGGCCACTGACTGGAACTAGGGATGTAAGAGTGTAGCTATTTAAATAGGTAACCGAGGGAAAGAAAATAAAACTCTGTACCTTAACTTCTATACCTTTTGCTAGGAAAGATTTCTCAGGTCCAGGATGGAATTTATGATCCAGAAACAGACTCAAGAACAGCTAATAGTCTGACACCTAGATCATTCGCCTGGAGCATGGAGACCCAGGCTAAAGTCCTTGATCTTTCTGGGTCTCCCATACCACAGATGAAGGACTTGAGCATGGGTCTTCTGTAACACACCTCAGCTGAGTGCCCTCACCACAGTCAACTATTCTGGGGCTTCTCTCTCTTTTTCTTTGTTCCTCCCCCCACACACACACACCCTCCCACACACACAAAACAAAACCACCACCACACTTCTAAATATTTTAGTTTTGTCCCAAAAGAATTTCTCAGATAGGAAAACAGTTTCCTGCTGAGCGCTATACTGATAACACTGTAGTTGAAATACCCAGCCAGCTATTTACTAGGGTTGTTAGATATGGTTTAATTTAATAATTGTGTAACCACATCAAATCTTAGCAATTACACGATTATTCTATGTTCCACAGGGGCAGGACTGACAGCCAGCGTGCTCTTGGCTCCACTCCCAGGGAGCTCCCTCCCACCGTGCACTGCTACCTCTGCAGGATCTGGTGCTCATGGGGAGCCATCTTAAAAGCCGGTGCCCCACAGGCACCGGCTCCGACTTCCTCCCCTTGCCATTTCTGATACAGAGGAAGCAAAGATGGAGTATGTGTAGTCATTTGGATTAACCGATAAACCCAGGTTTATTGGTTAATCATTTAAGTGACTATACATTGACAGCCCCAGTGTTTACTAAACTGAAAAGTTTTGGAGTAATACTCCTGGAAAGCTTTATAAACTAAAAGAAATTTAAAACTGTTTGTAACAACTTGGTAATTAAGAAAAGATTCATGTCAGTGGACTTCAATAATTAGTTGGACATTCCAGTTCTCTCAACACACAGAACAGCTGCTGCTTAAATGAACACACAAAAAGAGAAGGGATAAATATCAGTGTAAACAAATCAGCCAGCAGTAGAGTTCATCTATTTGTTCCTGCTGTTTCTTCTACATTTGTCTTTATCCCAGATGTACTTAGTTGTGTTTATTTAAATAATGAAATTATTAAATTGCAAAAAAAAATATAAAAAATGTATACATGTATACACATACGTTTTGACTCCCTGAACAAATAGTACAAGGAACTGGATTACAGTAAAAGTCACTACATTTTCCAACTTCTTGTATAACAAAATAGTCACTTATCAATTAATAGGGATGGGCCTGGACTATAACAGATGCTTGAGTTTATATCTCTCACCTAAATCCTTATAATAAGCCAAGTATAGTACCAAAATTCATTACCTCAAACTTTGGGAAAGTTCAAATTTAAGTCTAGATAAATTTGATAGCCTTCAGATCAGAGGGGGAGTTTTGTACTCAATGTTAAAGACTCTCAGTTTCAATTGGGATACATATTTCAGATCCAGAATTTTGGTTCAGGCACGTCACAAATAGCTACACAATTAACGTACTTTTGCATACTGGTTTGGAAATATTCTAGGAATATAGGAATTACCATATCATACAAATGAGATTTTATTATGAGAATGCCTGTCATATCAAGAGACTGGAGTTGATGACCCAGGAGGTCCTGTCCAGTCCCATGTTCTTATCAGCCCATCAGTCAACACAGGAGAGCATTCTGACTTCAACAATGACCAGTACCAGATGCTTCAGAGAAAAGCGGATATTTATTCAACAACATGCATATAGTGGAAGTTTCTTTTCAGTCTAAGACATTTATAGTTTGCTTAGATCTGAAGCATTTAATGTTCCAAGTCAAGATTTAACAGGCCATGGTGGGTAGTTTAGGCCCGCATTTTGACTTTCCAAATTTCTTATATATTAAAATTTAAAGAACACTTATTTGACAAAACAATTCTCCCCTTAAACAAAGAACTATGCTGTCACCATATATGATGTTGGTACACACACAAAAATAAAACAAATCTATGTCAGCATATGGTGCATAAGAAATATGTGGGTGAGGAAGGAAAAAAAACATTTAGTGCCAACTGGAAAAGGACAAAACCAGCTGAGAAAAAAATGTTAGTCTCAAGCTGTTAAAGGAGTGTTAAAAAAAAAAAAAAAAAAAAAAAAAATGAGTGGAGGAGTTAAAATAAATAAAGCAAGAGAAATTTAGTCTCCCTCTAAAAATGATTTATCCCATCACATAACATTCAAGGCTTTAAAAGATTTTGTAGTTGGGAAATCTGTCAGCATGTTATTTCAAAGAACCTTCTGCAAGAGTACTTCTTCCCACACAATTTTGCTTTGGCGGCAACAATTAAAAAGAAATCTTAAAAGCATTCTATGAGCGGTACTATTATATCAATTTATGAAGTACAATATTTAAATATCACCTGTTTTGTCTCTCAATATTTTGTAGCTCTCTGTGGTCCCTTTTCAGGTGTTTGGTCAAAGATGTAAAGTATTCTTTCAACAAATTCTGGAAGGGCTGTTGCTTTTCTGGGCTGATTATCTCACTAGGAGGAAAACTCAAGTTAAACTTCTCTGCAGCATTTTTAACCTTCCTTGGTACCAAACCAGCAATATCATCTCCACAGTGCCGGCAAAAGCTTATTACCACAGAAACATGAGTGTGGGTCTCTCGATCAGCATTAATAATATTTTTTAGCTGTTCATAGATTAAAGACAGACCTTCTTTATCAGTGAAAATCCCAACTATTGTCAATTCTGCAATGAAACGCAAGTCAGTTCTTAGTTTGGTAATGTTGGGAGTTTTCTCCTCTTTCCTTGCTTCAAAATGCTTTTTCCAAACCTGAAGTAGTGACGGAGCAAAATCAGCATAGCGCTGGTGAAACAGAGAACACAAGTGCACAGCACAGTTCACATCTGATATTTTCAGCTTGGCTTCAACAATAGAAGCCACAGCTTCTGCAATGTACTTGCTTAAATTGAGGCTATTAAAATCATGAGACAGGGAATCTCTCTGTTGTTCTGTGATAGTTTTTAGCTTCTTAACAAAAGCAGTGTTCTTCTTCAGACTTGAGTCCAGCCTGCTAAAGAAATTCTCCTCAGGGCGGTTGTCTGGTGCATTTTGATTTTTGCTGCGGAGTTCCTTTCTTGCTTGATGGCGCTCCCAAGCTTCCTGATGGAGCTGATGTGCTTCCTCTCTCTCTCTAAAGCAATAAAACACAATAGTTATGAGCTGATAAAACTTCACTAGTTTCCATTATAGATAATGGAATTTTGTAAACTAACAAGTGAGACTTTAAAAAACAAGGATAATGCACCACATAGTCATTCAATTATAGTGCAGTTTAAATTTTTTCCTGATACTTTATATGTGCTAATGAATATTCTGTAGTATATTTTCCTGATAACAGAAATCCTAGTAACTCTAAGGCCTCACTAAATAGCACTGTTCTATTAAACATTTTCTAAGCAAGTGCCATTTATATATTAAAATAAACATATTTGCAAGGTTAGATACAGAAACTTTTTCATCACAAGGCATTAATAAAGCATAAATACTATGATATATTTCTTTGTCAAGTAAAAGTAATGAACTTTGGGACAGAACACAGGAGCTGCTAACAGAACACAGTAACATGGCAAGTGTTCTAGATAAGAAGAATTCCAAATCCAACTAAAATTGCAAAGGAAATTTAAGTAGACAAAATTTATTTACTTACCTTGGAATTTGACAAAGACAGACATATTAATAGCCTGACTCTTTAAATAAGTGTCATGGTATCTTTAATGAACACAAATGAGCAGAATCTTGGTTTGTATCCCTCCAACATTATGTCTCAACACCATGTTATGCATAGTGACTTTGAGAGAAAACTACACTAGCACCACATTCTCCTGTATCCTACCCAGATTTTCTTCGCAAGTTTTCCACCCAAATACCGAGTATTTACAACTGCGGATTACTAGAAGTCTTCAGAGATCACAGCCCAGTGCTTATAAGTTTACAGCAACCGCTTATATTATGGTTCGTCTAGTGACTGAAGGACTGGACTGACAGTCAAGCTACCCAGCACCTATTTCATTGTCATCATGAGCAAGTCACATGGCTGTTTCCCCATCTGTAAAATGAGGATAACACTTCTGAACCTCACTGAGACTTAGTAATACTTAATTCAAGAAAATTTATACACAACTGGCGATCTCAAGACAGATGACGTTACTGAAATCCAAAGTGACAGTGGTTAGTACATACATATGTACAACTACTGCATACTGAGTGTTATTTGTGCGAAACTAAAAGTATCTCACTTAGCACTTTTTCTATATTTATAAAATAATTTACCTTTTTATTCATTAAATTTGAATAAGTGAGCCTAATATTGCAGTCCTCACTTGGGCAAAATTCCCACTGACTTCAACGGAAATTTTGCCTGAGTAAGGACTACACTGTTAGGCATAGTTAAACCTTAAAATATAAATCTTACTTCAGTTGAGCAGCTGCCTCCTCTTGTTGACGTTTTACTTCCTCTTCTTGTTTCTTTTTCTCTTCCTCTTCACATTTCTTTTTTTCTTCATCTTCTTTCCTCTTCTGTTCTTCTTCGGCTTTTACCTTGTCGTCCTCTTTTTTCTTTCGCTCCTTGTCTTCTTTTTTCCGTTTATCCTCCTCCAGTTTTTTCTTTTTATCTTCAGGTGCCTTCAGGGTCTCTCTCTTCAGACCAACCTTCACATCTTCCTTTGGTTTCTCTCTACTGCTCAATGATCGCCTTTCACTGAAGTCTTTTTCTTTGCTATTTAATAAAGATTCTTTTTCTTCCATACTGGCTGACTTTTTGCGCTCAGCTGGCATTATGTTACCCAGGCAAATCTACAAAAGTACAGAAATATCACCATTATTATTGCATTGCCTATATATGAACAAACTAGTTCTCTCATTAATTTGACATTTGCTTAGAATAGTTGATGTAAATCTGGATGAGAATTAACTAAGTGATTGGGAAACAAAATGGCAAATAAAATTTAATGTTGATAAATGCAAAGTAATGCACATTGGAAAAAATAATCTCAACTATATATACAATATGATGGGGACTAATTTGGCTGCAACTATTCCACAGAGCGATCGTGGAGTCATTGTGGATACTTTTCTGAAAACATCTACTCAATGTGCAGCGGCAGTCAAAAAAGCAATCAGACTGTTAGGAGTCATTTAAAAAGGGATAGAGAATAAGACAGAAAATTGCCTCTATAAACCCATGGCACACCCACATCTTGAATACTGCATACAGATGTGGTTGCCTCATCTCAAAAAAGATATATTGGCATTGGAAAAGGTTCAGAAAAGGGGCAACAAAAATGATTAGGGGTTTGGAATGGGTCCCATATGAAGAGAGGTTAAAAAGATTTGGACTTTTCAGCTTAGAAAAAAGAAGACTAAGGGTTGATATGATAGATGTCTATAAAATCATGACTGGTGAGGAAAAAATGAACAAGGAAAAGTTATTTACTTATTCCCACAATATAAGAACTAGAGGTCACTAAATGAAATTAATAGGTAGTAGGTTTAAAACAAACAAAAGGAAGTTTTTCTTCACTCAGCGCACAGTCAACCTCTGGAACACCTTTCCAGAAGATGTGGTGAATGCTAGAACTTTAACAGGGTTCAAAAAAGAGCTAGATAGATTCATGGAGGCTAGGTCCATCAATGGCTATTAGCCAGGATGGGTAGGAATGGTGTCCCTAGCCTCTGTTTCTCTGGAGGTGGGAGACAGGGGAGGGATCACATGAGGATTACCTATTGTCAGGGCTCAACAAAGGATTGAATCTACTCGCCCATGGCAAGTAGATTTCAGCCCAGCGCCCCGTTCACGGCAGCGCGCGCATGCACAATGCAGGGCATGAGCATGCGCAGTGTGGGGCTGGCGAGTGGCTTTCGTCACGATCGTCGAGCCCTGCCTATAGTGATACTCCCTCTGGGGCATCTGGTATTGGCCACTGTCAGAAGACAGGATATTGGGCGAGATGGACCTTTAGTCTGACCCAGTATGGCCATTCTTATGTTCTTAATGAAATTTAATTAGAAAACTTGGTGAAACTAAGTAAGCAACTTGCAAAATGATATCCAAAACAAACCCAAACAAACAAACAAAAACCCAAACCTACACTGCCAGACTATTCCCCATCTCACTAACATAATGATTAAGGAGAAAATATAAGTGCTGCACAAAACCCAAATGCCTGTAATTACTTTCAGCATATATTACGGTGTTCTCTTCAATCTGGGCTGTGCAGTCAGATGACTGTTGAAAGTTGCCACAGTGTAGGCAAAACCTAATATTTGCAGAAAATCGAGCACTCCGTTTCATTTTAAAGTTACGGAATCAGAGCCAAGTAGTGACAAGGATTTAAAAACAACAACAAAAACACACCCCCAAAGAAAGGCTTTTGCAGAAATCTCCCCTACCTCACCCCCATCCCAAGATTCAAAATATTTACTGTTCATGCAGTTGAGTTTGAGACTTCTGGTATGCTTTTATTGCTGCTATATATTTTTGGATCTTGAAGTATGGAAAGGACTATTGAGGGATGTTTATAGATTGACAAAACTATAGCCCTTATTCAGCAAATATTAATGTACATGCTTAGCTTGACATCCATATTTTACAGGTATTCAGGCACTGTTGTGCTTAGTGTCACAATATGATTTGGAAACCTAACAACATTTAGGAGCCTAAACCCTAATGTCAATGGGCTTTAGGTTCCTAAAAGCCTTTTGAAAATGAGAGCTATACATTCTAACACTGAGCACAGCAATCCATAGATTTCTTTAAAAATTCTGAGCCTCAGTGCCTTTGTGACTATTCATATGCTTAAAGTACATACGTAAACATTTGCAGAATAAGGGTGGAAGGGAAAGGCTATTTAAATATCCTCCTTTCTAGTAAGCTATGCTTTCAAAATGCTTTTTCCAGAGCAATTTTTTAAAACTTTTGTATTGCTGAATTAGAAATCTTCTGGTGGCTGGGAGAAGAAACATCTTTTGCTATGTTACTAATACCTGCTTAAATTGTTAAAACTAAGAGTAGTGAAAAGAAATTTCTTTGTGCCATTTATTTTCTCGTATTTTCCACATTACAGGCATCTTGAACAATGATAACTAATTAGTTGGATTAATTTATTTCTCATGTTCTTAAAATGTTTGGTTAACACCAAAACAATGAGATATTTGCACAGACAGACATAAAAATATAAGGAAATTGTTTTCCAATATTGGAAAAAACTTTATTTTAGACCGACAGTGCCCTTTAATCCATGTGTTTTATCTGTTCTTGAAGATACATATTTGAAAGGTATACTTTTAAAAATAGACCACATTGAAGAAAATCCCTATTTTTAATTAAGTACTCTTCCCATTCTCTCAATGAGATGGAAAAAAAACCTCAATAGTTTTTTCCCCACCTGTAATTGCTCTTAATACTATATTAAAAATTTCCTAAATGTTGGTCTGATTCTTAAATTGGTTTAAACCAATCTGTGGAATAAAAAATTCACCATGAATAGCAACAGTTTAAGCTTTTCCATGTTGAGTTCCTTACATACAATGAACATCAAGCTCATCTGAAGTAGTGGGTTTTGCTCAAGAAAGTTCATGATACTATATATTTTTGTTACTATATATAAGATGTCACAGGACTACTTGTTTTCACTGCAAGAGAAAGAGCTTTCTTAACTCAGGTTAACTAACATGACTTAAAATGTCTCAGAGAGGTAACTGTGTTAGTCTGTAACTTTAGAAACGACAAGTATTCCTGTGGCACCTTAAAGACTCCCTCTGCTATAAATATCTTGGTTCTGTTATTTCCACTCCAGCTCATCTAATTAAGTGGGCTTTACCCATAAAAGCTCACTATACTATACATTTTTGTTTGTCTGTAAGGAGCCTCAGGACTACTCATTTTTATGATATAAAAGAAAAGTGATGAAATATCAACTCACTTTTAACTCAGGTTAGCAGCTTGAGTTCATTCCCCACTCTTACGGTGCTAACTTTTACTTAAAGTCAAATTGCTAAGTCCTCACTGCTAATAAAACCTAAGTTAGCTAACCCAAATTAAGACCACACTTTTTTCCTCTTTTTATTTCTTTTCCAGTGAAGACATATCAATAATGGATGATGATAACATGGATGATCCATTTGAAGAGACAGAAGTCCCAATGCAGGTCAACTGCTAGGATGGGGTGTGGAGGAGAGCACTGATTTATATTCACTGGGAACTGGGCAGAGGGCAATTAACTTAATATAAAGTAGGGCCTTGTCATATTCATGGCTATGATAAATGCACCATGAAATCTGGTCTCCCCCTCTAAAATCTAGTATTCTTGTGCTTTTATTGTACATTATACCTATTTCACTGGGAAGACCAGAGTTTTTCAAGCTGGGAATCTTGACCCAAAAGGGAGTTGCAGGAGGGTTCACAAGGTTATTTTAGGGAGGATCATGGTATTGGCATTCTTTACTTCTACACTGTTGCCTTCAGAGCTAAGTGGCTGGAGAGTGATGGCTCTGACTGATGACCCAGCTCTGCAGGCAGCAGTGCAGAAGGCTGGCAATTCCGAACACTGTATTTTGACTTTTAGTTGAATTAGAATGGTCTTAAAGAATTTTTGGTTAAGTCAGTACATTTATAAAGCAACACACTAAAGGCCAGATGCTGCAACTATGCAGATAAATACCCACATGTAACCTAGGGTTTAGATTCTTGAATCCAGTTGCAAGATCTGTTCCTCTAAACCGGGGGCCTCAAACTCCTGGCCCGCAGGCCAGTCCCATCCAGAGCCATTGCACAATCTGACCCAGGACTCTCCTCAAGCCACACCCCTTCCTGCCATTGCCCTGCCTTCTTCCCCCAACACAGAGTGCGGTGGGGGAGGACATGAACATTTCCAACACGCACCCAAAACCATGTGCTCGGTGGACAGGGTGCCATGGGGAACAGAGGGTGGGATGACAGTGAAAAGAGGTGAGGTTTGGGTGGCAGTAACGGACACCCTCCCCCCCCCCCCCCCCCCCCCCCCCCCCCCGAGTCCTGTGCTGTACTTGGCAATTGCTCCAGCCAGGACTGGCCTCTGGGCTTGGAGTTTGAGATCACGTCTCTAAACATTCTGCCCCAAACTCAAAAGTAACATTTAGCAGTCCAAGCTTACAAATGGCATATACCAAAGACCATATCAATCCAAGCCAACTACTCAAATTTTTTGGTGGTTTTTTTTTTAAATGGGGGGGGGGGGAGAAGAGGCGTGGAGGACAGAGAGTTTAAAATTGAACACTCTTGCATATTAAAGTCAGCTGAATGTCATTATCTTAATATTCCACTGGATTCTCTTTAACAACTATACTTTATTAAAGTTTGTGTTCTTCCTTCTGGCACCACTAAATATAAAGCTTTGCTAGAAAACAATTAAAGGAAACGCATCTATACATTTCAAATTATCTTTATTAGAATGCTGTAATTTGATCACAAAAATATTTCTAAAATTTGGTAAACCTTGGTGTTAAACTTAAAAGAAACATCTTAAAGATGAGAAATTAAAAGTCTGTCAGGTAAAAAAAAAATGCTGGAAAGACGCAAAATATTTGTTAATACTGTACTCTAACACTCCGAACATTACCTTTGCTAACCCACTAGTTGCTGCTTGAAAAAAAAAAAATCTATGCATCCCCTGTTGCACATAAGTTACAGTAGCATGATCATCTGCTGAAAAGTCATAATTTGCACCTTATACCAAGATCAGGGAGAAATTCTGAACTGTCTTTTGCAAAGGAATGTCTCATCTTTGCAGATATGCTGCCTGTATATTAAAGGCTGATACTAAGAATTTTGATCTCTGGTTTATAGCTGGCCAACACTGAATAAATGAACAAGGTAAAGAAAGATATACAGTTCATAAGGTGAATAAAGGCAAGGTCTAATATGGATCACAAGATGGACTATATGAAAAATGTGAGATGCCGACCAGACTATGTAAATAATAAGGAAACTGATATCCAACCACACATTTGCATGTGTACTGGGGATAAGGCATTAGCAGTTTATAATCCAGAATGTAGTAGAAACCTGAGGCTCATGACTAAAAGATAAGTATAAAACAGTGGGGGTAAATAGGAAGGCGAGAGTTAAGGATAGTGTTGGAAATTTCACTGAAGTGCTCAGTTATTGACATTTAGGGGTTTGGAACCTATAGTGTTCTAGCATCCCCATTTCCAAATGTTTGATTTTTTAAATATCATTCAAATTTCTAATGTTCAGTTAATCTGTTTGCACCTTAACATGTTAGGTTTTGTTTGGGAATTTTTTTATTTGTTTGTGAATTTGTATTTATTTCTTTATTACGAGTCTGACACGAAAACTTTATATAGTTGTACTCACAACAGCTCAAAATACAAAGACTGTCAATTCTAGGACACCTTGGGAACTTATGATAGCAGGAGCTGGACTCCTGTTTTTTTTTTTCTTTTTCTTTTAAACAGTACACAGATGATAACTACCAGAAAATAATTATTGTAGTTATTTTAGATCCTGTAAGATAAAAAGCAATATACAAAATATATATACCCAGCATAAATTATTACAGCCACCTTAAAAGCAAGAAGGAGAAACCCAACAACCAACACTCTATACTTAGTTTTTCCTCAGTCTACAAAATGGGAATACAATAGCCATGTTTTGAGATTTCATTTACTTATTTTTGTAAGTAATATGAAATTGAGGTATGAAAGTTAATATATAAATGTGAAGTAGTTTCTTTTTTTTGGTTTGATTAAATTAAAATAGGTACTGCAATGGGAAGTTACATATTAGTAATCTGAAGTTTCCAATTGCACACTTTTGCTCAAACAAAAGACAGGACTATGCAGCACTTTAAAGACTAACAAGATGGTT